>CAWUFW010001162.1:0-1200000 GCA_963921515.1 Calotriton arnoldi
TCTTTCTCTAGTGCTCATGCTTCAGATGTACATGTTGTTGGTGCAGCTAACCATGCCCTTGCTGCAGTGATGGTGATATCTGGTCTCATGATTATGAAGTGTTACTGTGCAGGAACCCATGTGGTCCAGGGGGAATGTGTCCTATCATGTGGTGTATCCATGTCATCAATAGCAGCATCTGAGGGTGTCATGTGTTCAGTATTTGGCAATGGGTTTCCTACTTACATTGGCAATTTCATATCTGTGGCTTCCACCCCTGCACATCTGTTGTGCCTGCCATCGTTGCATTTGTCTACTTCCCTGACCGTGTTGCCATCTCCAGTGGACATGCAGGTTTGGGCATCAATGGGGAGGGACTCATCCGTGTAGTCAGTGCAACATTGCTATACAAGTGTGTTGGATCTGTGCTGATGATTCCGTTGGCACATCCATGACCAGGCTGATGTGATGGGAGCCCTCATTTGGTGCTAATTGTTGATTGTGTGACCAAGTGCTCAGCTGACATGATGGGGCCCTACTGAGGCAACATATGGCACAGCTTTCCTCACACAGGAGTGGAGTCCCCTCATGGCAGTGTGTACACGTGTGACATTGCCTGCGCCCAAGGTGTGTGTTGTATGTGCATGTCTGTGTGTTCACTTCCATTCATCTGCGCATGCTGTGATCCCTAGTGTTGTACCTGTTTGTGATGCTTGCTGACTTGAGCTATGTTCCCCCAAAGTCTTCTCCCTGTGTTCTCTGTGATGTGGGTGCATGGCACATTACTGGTCATCAGGGTGTCACCCATAGGTGTGTTTGCTGTCAGGGCAGAGTTTGTGTGCTGACGCAGATGGGTCACAGTCAGGTTTCCCTTTGGCACTTGTTGTTTGCCCCTGTCATGTGATTTCCAGTTTGTGTTATCTTTCAGTGATTGTGACACGTTGTGTGTGTGACTGCTGGCACTCCTTAGGGTCCGGGCTGCAATGTTGGTTGTTGTCTATGTGTGTTCTTTGTGGGTGACCTTGGCTTCTTCATTGGTGTGTGACTGTGGCTGGGATCCCATTGGTCGGTGTGGTATTGCCGTCATGTCCATGTACAGAGTAGTGTGCAGTGTGTCAGACATTCAGGAGTCTTGTTGAGTGTCCATGTGTGATGTGTTTCTACACCTTGGTTCCCACCCACCACCCTGGAATAGTCATGGGTGCATGTGCAATGTCACCAGTGCATGTGTACTTCACTGCTGCACATTGTTGGAGGTCGAGGGGTGTGGTGTTGAGTGTGTGCAGATGAGAGTTGTTGCCCGGCTAGTCCCCTGCCTCCATGTTGGCCTTGGCTTACTGGCCATGCTGATTGATTTGTGCTTGTGTAGGTGTGATGGTAGTTAGTTGCTCAGGACACCTGACTGTGGTTCACAGTGTGAACGACATTTAGCTTTGTCATCACAGTGGTATTTTTCTTCAGCCCAGGGTCACCACATTGTGGGGGCCCTGGGGTGGTGCTGTGGTGTGTCTGTGACTTGCTGTGTCAGTTGTTGTTCCTACGTGCCTGTGTGACATGTGTGTTTTGTGCTCCCTCTCACCTGTCAATGCCTGCTTGCCCACATAGGGGATTTGGATCCATGAGTTAGCTTAGTGTGGCAGTGTATGCACATCTGTATGATTGGTATTCAGCTCTCCTCATGTGTTGTGTTGTTGCCTGGGGACACTGGCACCCCCACCCCTCACCTGCTGTGTATGATGACAGTGTTGGTCTGCCTGTTTGTGTTTGTGCATCTGCACCACTGCATTGGCATATCTTGGGTGTGCCATTGGCTGTATGTTGTTTGGTGTGTTTCCCCTGCTGTCCCTGGGACTCCTAGGTCATCGGTCAGCACAGTGATCATGGTTTGTGTGTCCCATTGCTGCCATGGTATGGTATCTGTTCACCTCACATCTGCTGTCTCCACAGGGTATCTGCATTTGTGTGCCCATTGGTGCAAATATGTGGTTCTGCATTCTGATGGTCACTTCTGTCATTGTGTCATTGATGACTGTTGACGGTCTCAGCCCCCATGGGTGTTGTTTGTCTGCACATGGCCAAAGGAATGTTTCATTTGCACTGCAGTATTTGGCTCCCCCAATTTATGTTGCAATGGGACACATACACTACTTTGCCACAGATGAGTTTTTGGTTCTGTGACCAGGAATGATCCATGCAGTTTGGCAGTTGCAGCTCTTTCTTTGTTAACAATTACCTTTTGGTCACTGTGATGATGAGGGTGTAGACCCCATTGCCACAATGGTCAAAATGTGCTTCAGCTATGGACCCCACACTTACCTTTTGGTCACTGTGATGATGGGGTTTAGACCCCATTGCCACAATGGTCAAAATGTGCTTCAGCTATGGACCCCACACTTACCTTTTGGTCACTGTGATGATGGGGGTTTAGACCCCATTGCCACAATGGTCAAAATGTGCTTCAGCTATGGACCCCACACTTGCCTTTTGGTCACTGTGATGATGGGGGTTTAGACCCCATTGCCACAATGGTCAAAATGTGCTTCAGCTATGGACCCCACACTTGCCTTTTGGTCACTGTGATGATGGGGGTTTAGACCCCATTGCCACAATGGTCAAAATGTGCTTCAGCTATGGACCCCACACTTGCCTTTTGGTCACTGTGATGATGGGGGTTTAGGCCCCATTGCCACAATGGTCATGGGCTGCTTGCATTGTGGGTGCCACACACATATATGTGTGGCACATGTGCTAGGGGGTCACATTGTATGTTCAATGTCATGTTCGGTGTTGTAGGCATTTGACACAGCCTGCTCACACGCTTGTCATGGTGGTGGGGGGATGTCTTAATCTTGCATTCCCTAGGTTGTGGTGTGCTTGTTGTGTCATGCATTGTCCATCCTATGAGTGGGGGTGGTAGTAGTGGTAGGCATCCAGCCCCCTGGCTAAGGGTGGTAGTAGTGGTAGGCTTCCTGCCCCCTGGCTAAGGGTGGTAGTAGTGGTGGGCATCCTGCCCCCCTGGGTGAGGGTGGTAGTAGTGGTAGGCATCCTGCCCCCTGGCTAAGGGTGGTAGTAGTGGTAGGCATCCAGCCCCCTGGCTAAGGGTGGTAGTAGTGGTGGGCATCCTGCCCCCTGGCTAAGGGTGGTAGTAGTGGTGGGCATCCTGCCCCCCTGGGTGAGGGTGGTAGTAGTGGTGGGCATCCTGCCCCCTGGCTAAGGGTGGTAGTAGTGGTAGGCATCCAGCCCCCTGGCTAAGGGTGGTAGTAGTGGTGGGCATCCTGCCCCCCTGGGTGAGGGTGGTAGTAGTGGTGGGCATCCTGCCCCCTGGCTAAGGGTGGTAGTAGTGGTGGGCATCCTGCCCCCCCTGGGTGAGGGTGGTAGTAGTGGTGGGCATCCTGCCCCCCTGGGTGAGGGTGGTAGTAGTGGTGGGCATCCTGCCCCCTGGCTAAGGGTGGTAGTAGTGGTGGGCATCCTGCCCCCCTGGGTGAGGGTGGTAGTAGTGGTGGGCATCCTGCCCCCCTGGGTGAGGGTGGTAGTAGTGGTGGGCATCCTGCCCCCTGGCTAAGGGTGGTAGTAGTGGTAGGCATCCTGCCCCCTGGCTAAGGGTGGTAGTAGTGGTGGGCATCCTGCCCCCCTGGGTGAGGGTGGTAGTAGTGGTGGGCATCCTGCCCCCTGGCTAAGGGTGGTAGTAGTGGTGGGCATCCTGCCCCCCTGGGTGAGGGTGGTAGTAGTGGTGGGCATCCTGCCCCCCTGGGTGAGGGTGGTAGTAGTGGTGGGCATCCTGCCCCCTGGCTAAGGGTGGTAGTAGTGGTGGGCATCCTGCCCCCCTGGGTGAGGGTGGTAGTAGTGGTGGGCATCCTGCCCCCCTGGGTGAGGGTGGTAGTAGTGGTAGGCATCCTGCCCCCTGGCTAAGGGTGGTAGTAGTGGTAGGCATCCAGCCCCCCTGGCTAAGGGTGGTAGTAGTGGTGGGCATCCTGCCCCCCTGGGTGAGGGTGGTAGTAGTGGTGGGCATCCTGCCCCCTGGCTAAGGGTGGTAGTGGTGGTGGGCATTTGGCACCCCCTGGCTAAGGGTGGTTGTGGTGGTTGGCATCCAGCCCCCTGGGTTGGGGTGGTGGCGCGCATTCAGGCCCCTGTGTGCATATGTGGCATTGGTGATGGGCATCCCGCCCCTATGGTGCTGCTGTTGCAAGTATATTCAGATTCCCCGTGTATGTGTGTGATGTGTCGTGTACGTGTTGTATGTGTTTTGTGGTTGGTGTCTGACTTACCTTCTGCGCCGTACGCGTCCGTGCCTGTTCCGGTAGTAGATGTAGAATATTGGTATGATCGGGACGAAGGGATTCATGGTTGGTTCGTGTCGTTCGTCCTTCTCGTTGCTTCGCGTCGTCCTCGTCGCTTGGCTTCGTCCTCGTCGCTTCGCTTCGTCCTCGTCGCTTCGCGTCGTCCTCGTCTGTGCTGTGTTCGTCTCGTAGCCGTGGATCGTGTTGTGGCGCGATTCGGAGCTTATGTGCGCCTCTCCCGGATGCTTTGACGTGCCGTGCGTAGCGACGGGTTCGGCGCGTACGGAAAGCGCATCGTACTTGTCCGGCCGGACGGGGCTGCATTTTCCCTTCCGTGCGACTCGATTCGGCGTTTCCGGATTCGCCTCGGTCGGAGAACAGGACCTGGTTTGGGTGAGTACGGCTCGGCCGGAATTTTTGCTGTTGTGCGCATCGTACTTGCTCGTTCGGTGTGCTGTACGGATCGGTCGGGAAACTGGCTTTCGCATGGCTTTTTTCCCGACCGAATAGTATTGGGTGCGCCTCCGACCGAGATCGGAATCGGCCCCCCAATTGTTTGCATCTAAGACAATTCAGGGAAGAGCCTCTACCCATCTTCCCTAGATGGTTAGGTGTGTTATGTACCGGATGGAGGTTATTAAATTGGATGTCACATGGTTTGGCAGATATGGCCAGTTTGCATGGGACCATTAGACTTCCCAACAAGGCCCCTCATCCAAGGGCCAAGATCATCAGAATACTGAGTGAAGGTATTATTTGTTAGTCTCAAGTACAAGTTTGTGTATATGTGGTATTTGTATAACATAAACCAAGCTAAAAGGTATATCTATTGCTCTGCTATAATGTATTTTTTGGGACTCAATCTCACAACTGAATTTGATTGGTCTGGTACAGCTTTCCTCCTGGTAAACTATTCAACCCTTCTTTCCTTAAAAAAATCCTTGCTTTAATCTCTCCTCCATTGATGTCTGTCAAATTGGCCTTTGACTGCAAATTCCTCTCTTTTCTCACTTTTATGAACTGGCACACATGCACCTTTTATGTGTTCTATCCAAAGATGTTTTCTTAAAAAAACCAAAAAAAAATTGTTTATTTAATTTTTTCGAATGTTAGACTCTAGCAAGTAGTAGCATCTCCACACCAGTTCATCCCACTTTACCTTCAGCAGTTGGTTTACATATACATTTATAAGTGTATTTCCTATTAACTTCCTTATCACAAGATCCTACATACACCATTCATTCAGGGTGGTCTATTATTAGTAGGGTCCATTAATTCATGAACATCTCTTCACGTTCAGCCAAGTCTTCTGTCAATTGTTCATCTCCTCTTGCAGCTTTTATATGCTTCTCATGTGCTGTAGCCCACTTCATCAGATCCTTGTTCCAGGCCTCCTATTTCGAGCCTTAGGGTTTGCACAATGGATGACCAAACATGCATTTTGGACAACACTGTGCCCAAGGCAGTCATCTTATTTTCATTTTATTGTTGCGCTTAGTAGGGAATTTACCCAGCAGGCATTGTTTTATAGATTACGTTGGTAATGCATGGTCATCCTCTGTAGATCCACTGCTATTCTATCCTAGAAGCCCACCACACAAGGACACACCCATACCATGTGTAAGAGGTCTGCTCCAGCAGTATGTAAATCTGGGCTGCAGATGTAGATTTTGACCAGCTTCTGGGTTGTAAGATAGGTTTTGTGAAGGAAATGGAATTGAATCCGTTTAAATCATGCATTTGGTGAGCTGAACTTCACTTGTGCACAGACCTTTCTCCAATCTGAATCAGTTAATGGTTCACGGCACTCTCGCGGCCACTTCTCACACGCCTGCCCAATGCGACTGCCTCTATCATTAACCAAGTTAAAATATAAATCAGTAAACAGATGTCTGCATCCTGCCATAGTAAGAAGCTTGATCATCACCTCTGTCACTGGAGATTCATCTGGGAACTCTGCCCAAATTCCCCTGGTTACCTGTGGTATTTGTTCATGTTGCAAAAATTGGCCTGGGCCAAGATCAAAAGAATCCTTGCCTGCTCATAAGTGAGGAACTGTTTATTTAGATAGAGATCTCCCGTCATGTGACAGCCTCCATCTTGCCACTTAGTTGATGACATGGATTTGGTAATATCCTTATATGGCTTCAGAATCCACAGTGGGATGTCAGGGTCATGTAGAGGTGTCTTAAGGATGACCCTAACCACTCTCTCCTAAATCACCTCTGTACATCTCATCAAGAATGGGAGCGCTGGCAACGTGTTTTTTCCTGATCATAAAAGCTTTAGTCGGGGTATCAAGGAAATGAGTCCCTGCCAATGGAGCTTTTTCCAAATTATCATTTGTGTCAAACCAGTAAATGGCATGCTGTAGTTGAACTGTGTAATACAGAAACAAGTCAGGCAGCCCTAGTCTGCCCTGTGTCCAAGGAATCTTCAGTCTGTCTAATTTCACTCCGCTGTGTTTCCCCGTCCAGACCAGTGAACCCATCATTTTGTCCTGTTCACACACCACTTTTAAAGATAGTGGGCACTTTGAGTTATCTGTCCCTAAAGATGTTTCTTATCTAGTCTCTTTGCTTTGTTGGGCCATTTAATGTTACACTTTTTTTTAATTGGTAAGCATTCATATCCCATTATCAAGAGCATTAACACTGCTTTGCGATAATAACGTATTTTACGAATAGACCTAATACCAGTAAAATAGATCTGATAAAAAGCGGTACAGCAAAAATATACAATAACCAAATAGTATTATGAAATAGATAAAATAAATATGAGCAAAAGTGAAATGGCAACTAAGAGCAAAAGAGGGAAAAAAATGTGTCGGGGAGGGTATGTGCTGTACATAAGAGTACACTAAAGCTGAATCTGCCTATTCTGAATATGAAATTATGCATGTTTTGTTTTAGCAATTACACTTAAAATCTTGTTTAAAAATGTGCTGTTTTGTAACTTGATGATAATGCATATGGAATTTTATGTCCTAGATCACATCCTCAGTATGCAGCCACCTCCAGTCCCCCACAGTCTCTGGCATTTCCTAAACTTCTATATGTATAGTAAGTATTGCATTAAATTAATTATTTGCCTTTGTCAATCAATCAACTCGGATTAGTAGAGCGCGGCTAATCACCCGTGTTACATGAAATTATATCAAACATATTTAGTAACAGCGCCTTTGACTCCATTAATTATCTTCTGAATTAATGACACTGTGCATATTCTGGTCCCTATATTCGTCCTTGAGTGTGCGTCTGAGTAAGTGGCAGTCTGCGAACACATATCACTTTTGTGTGACTCTAACTGGGATTGTGCCTTTGAATAAATTGGTGTGTCACTGAGTCAGTGTGAATGAACATGTTCAGGTCCCTCAGTGTGATCTTGAGTGTTTGTCTGTTTGAATGTTGGTGTGCGAACACGTCTCTGTATGTGACATGGACTACTTCATTGTGCCTTAGACTGTTGGTGTGTGCCATTGAGTCAATGATTTGAGCCCCAGGCGATCTGGGTTGCATTTGTGGACAAATTGTCCCTGACTCCTTATTTGCGCACACTAGCTGTAAAATGGCTTCCGTACAGGCCACAGAAGATACCCCCATGTCTGACTAAATGAATTAGGTTGCAGGAAAGTGGTCAGGTCTTGGAGCAGCAACACAGTGGCGCATTGCTAAGAGGAAGACCATCAGCAATGCCAATATGAATGTGCTCTTGACGCAGCAGATATGGCTGCGAGTGTTATTAGCAACAGCATCTTCTTCTGCAGGCATGCCTGGCACAGGGTGTTAGGGTTTAGGCCTGAGGTTAGTCAGCACCTCTTGAACGTCCCTTTTGGTGGCGAGTTTCTGTTTGGCTTCACGGTTGACCAGATGCTCGAAAACATCAAAAAGGACCCTGAGATTGCCAAATCCACGGATGCCCGATGGCCTGCCGCTGCCAAATTTGATTTTCGGTTGCAGCAAAGCAGCGAGGTACGAAACTGGGGAGCTCATTTCTGAGACCTATTGTTGGAAAACGAGGCAGTATCTGTGAGGCTTGCACAAATAACATGACTACATTTGTCCTTCACTGGGAACCAAACACCCAATTGTAGCGCCTGACTCTCAGAGGGTAGCGTTGCAGAGCAGTCTGAGGCTTACTCAAGGGAGGTGGTGTGGGCTAGTAATCGCCATTTGCAGGTGCGCAGAAATAACACTCAATAATTGATTGTCCAGTCTGTACTTTGCTTTATAAAAGTAAGAGTACATTTATTAAACACACACACTACTCAATACTATGCACCAATTTACAAATATACATAAGCTGTTGGAATTATTTTGTGACATTGCATAACATCTCCACCCCTCCTGCAGGGGGGTGGGGTCTAGTACCACCACTCCCATGTATGCACATCATCTTGCCCACTAATGCAGTGTGTTGAACATAACCTGGAGCGAGGGCCCTGCGCACTGGCACCATCCCAGTGGCGACCGCCCCCCCATTATCTCAACGAGAATTAAAAATAGGTACACCTGCCCTGGTGACACATAACCCTGACTCAGCATCTTATATTGTCCATACAGTATGCACCCTTACATCTTCAGGGCTAACAGTCTGGGTTGTTCTACACTTAAGCGCAGCAGCAAGAATACATGTTTAAGCATCACTTTAGAATGACAGTACCCATCACATTTGTGGATCATTAGAAAGCATTGCAATTACAGCCCCTAAAGGCATCACAGATAAAATCACAGGATTACGCATATACAGCCAGACACCCTAGCAGGAATGTCTGGCAACATAACCCCACTTTGCTTATGACATCACCTTACACAGGTACTTCACATTACACCTGTGGCCTTCAGTACCTCTAAAAGCAATAACCACAGTAAATGCATTTCTGATGCAACTACACCTCTTCACCTCCAGGGGATGCCCTTCACTCCTTGAGGCACTCCTCAATACACCCTCAGCTGTAGAACAAAAGTTCCAGCCTAGAAGGTGTTAAATGCTGGCTGAGCCCTTGAGGGGTTATTCTTTCCAAGTCCCCATGTGACTTAGGGAGGGACTCCTCTTCGTGCTGGGGGAGGCTGCGTTGCTCCTGCAGCTCCCCCTACACCTCTTTCACTGAGGGTAACCCCCCCCCCCCCTCTGGGGGCCACCAGGCACCAAAAACGCTGGATGTCCCCATGCCTGGCAAGGCATTATGGGGCGCTTCAGGCTCTTTTCCGTGCATATTTGATTAGCGGCTCCCCCGCTGCTTCGGGGAGAGCCGCGATCCAACTTCGGCGGCCTCACGCCGCTCCTCCTGCCGTTGGAGGGTCCGGCCCCACCCGGACCCCCAGGTGAGTAAGACGGATCGGGGAGCCCACCCCCGGCCGCTTATGCCGATTTTCGCACCTGTCATTTTGGCACCTGTCGCACTTCTCTTGGTGGGTTGCCTGCTGAATGGTTGGAGGGCAGCCTGGGGAGCCCACCCCCTGCTGCCCCCGCCGGCTCCCCGAACGGCCAGCACCCTTGCGTGCTGCCGCGGGAGCCAGCTCAGCACTTCAGGTCTGCCCGCTTCTCCGGCTCTCACCGGACCTCGGGGGGGGGGAGGGGGGGAGTGCAGCTGCACTCCCCCGGCCTCCTCCTCCATTTCGGGGCCCGGGAATGGGGTCCTGGGCCCCCAGACATCTTCGGGGGGGGGGGGGGGTGCGACGGTGCTCCCCTCCATCCCGTCACTTCGGGGCCCGGAGATGGGGTCCCGGGCCCCTCCTCCTCGTCACGGGGAGCGTGACGGCACTCCCCGGCTGCTCTTCGTCGGCGGGGGCCAGGGTGGCTCCTGGCCCCCCCGTGGGGGGATATCTTCACGGGGAGCGCGACGGCGCGCCCCGACTTTGCTTCGGGGGATGGGGGCCCGGGCCTCTTCGCGGGGGCGCGACGGCGCTCCCCACCCCCTCCTCACACAGGGCCTGGCGTTGGGATCCCGGACCCCTCCCCCCTGCAGCTCTTCACGGGGAGCGCGATGGCGCTCCCCAGCTTAGTTTTCAGTGGGGGCCAGGGTGGGCTCCTGGCACCCCGCGAAGGCACCTTCACGGGGTGCGCGACGGCGCACCCCGGCTTTACTTCTTTTGGGGGCAGCCCCCGGGACCTGACCCACCCCGGGGGGCTCATTCCCGACCGGCGGCGGAGCCCCACGTGCTTCATCGTCGGTCCCATGAAAGGTCAAAGGTCGCCTTCCTTCCGGGGGCCATATCTCAGCCCCTAGAGGTCCGATCTTTTCCATTTTCGTGTCTTCTTGCTCCTGGTGGCGCTCCCCAGCCACTGGGAGCACTCTTCTTCGCCAACGGGGTCTCTGAGAGGGGGGATTCAGCAGGGAGCTGTCTTCACTGGCTCCCTGCACCAGTCTTTCGCCTGCTCTCCTCCCAGGCCTCTCTTCTCCCTGCGCAGAGGCCCCTGCTTCTGCGCACTGGTCCTGGACTCTTCTCCTGGCGCTGTTCAGGACCCTGGGGGCAGTCAGGGGGTTCTTCCTTCCAACTGCCCATTGCGCCAGGCTCCAGCACCTTCTGCCTCTGCAGACCACACCCCAGAGAGAGCTTCTCTTCCTGTGCAGGTTCTTTTTAAAAGTTGAGTAGGGGGCTGGCAGGAAGTCTCTGTTTGTCCTATCCAACAGCGACACATCACTTCACTGCCCCTGCTCCTGCCCAGCCTCTGGGTTTTTTCAAAATGGCGTCGTCCAGGGTCTCTTGCCACATGGTCTCTGAAAAGGCCCCTTCCCCCCTCGCTGCCTTCCCTCCTTGGTGCAGCCTGGTGCCTGGCACCCAGTGATAGCTGCTGATGGATGAGCCTGTAGCTCCACCCATCTTCTCTTCCTTGGAGAGGAGGCCTTAGCTCGTGGAAGAAAGGTTATCAATCCAGCCTACTGAGCTCAGCCCCCATCCAGGGTCTGGTTAGGGCTGACTCAGAGAAATATGACAGTTCTGGATGACCCAACAGCAGTACAAATATGACTCTGGACTCTGCAGAATACTTCTTCTCACACCCGTTACAGTGGACTTTAGTGCGTGTCTGGAATTTGTAGGCCTTAGGAAAGTGACACTAGCCCATGGGCTCCACTTCCCCATAGGGGAATAATGAAGTGAACAATACAGTAAAACACACTGACTTTCCCTGGCATGCTTCTTCCCAGTGTATAAAGCCTATTCCATGTCACCACCCAATTCTGCATAAGTCCTGCCACACCATTCACTTTGTAGCTGCTCCTGGACTGCGCATGCCAGGAGACTCCCCTGCGCAGCCCGTACACGTGTGCACACGCATGTACACATGTGTCTGCATGTAACCAGCCCGGTGCCCCTTCCTCCTGCGGCTGCGCAGCGGCCTAGTCAAGCTAGGGGGACACCAGTAAAATCCACATGCAGTCTCTTTCACCATGAGTTCACTGTGGGTGAGTCCCAACAAAAAGCTCAACAAATAGGTGCTCAAAAAGCGAAAAATCCGGGTGGCCCAGAGTGTCAGAACCACCTTCTAACACCTATGTACCAACAATACCAGCAGTTCTCTCTGGACCCCAAGCAGCCTAAAACAGTTAAGAGTGGGGCTTATAGGGGAAATGAGTGTGGGAAAAGCAGAGGTGGCTCCACTAGCAGCTCCTCCGCTGCAAAATTGTGACTCATCCTCCCTTCCTCTCGACCACATCACACCTGTCAGGATAAGACTGAGGTGCTTCCTAGCTCAATGGGAAAACATCACCTCAGATCAGTGGGTCCTCTCCATTGTACAAGAAGGGTACTGCCTCAAATTTCACACAACCCCTCCCAACATTCAACCCTGCTGTCATGTACTGAGTTCAGATCACCTTCACCTTCTGGAGAAAGATATTCAGGTGCTTCTACAAAAGGGCACAATATAACCAGTACCTGCACATGCAACAGTGTGATGCAGGGGTGTATTCTTTGTACTTTTTAATCGCCAAAAAGGATAGCACCTTCCAGCTGACCCTCGACCTCCAGCCATTGAAAACTTACAATTGGTCAATCTGCAAGATATTATCCTGCTGCTACAGCAAGGCGACTTCATGTCAGCGCTGGATTTGAAAGATGCTTCCTTTTATCTCCCGATCCACGCTGCGCATCACCAACACCTTTGGTTTGTGGTAAGTGGAGAACACTACCAGTTCATGGTTTTATACTTCAGATTCACCACAGCTTTATGGGTGTTTACAAAGTGCTTATTGATAGTAGCACACCTGCGCGGAAACGCCATGCACATGTCCCAATACTTAGTTGACTGACTGATCAAGAGCAGCAGCAAATCCAGATGCTTGAGTTTTGAAGGATTTTGCAGACCTGTTCAGCAGGTGACATCAACAAAATACAAGTGGGAACTCCACCCATAAGTCCTTCACAGGTACGTCCAATGATGGAGAACTCTAGCAATAGAACTGTTGACCATTCTTGAAAATGAAAAATGCCAAAGCTTTGCTTCCAGGCACCCAAACCCACTGTCCATGGGAATTTTACTATGGATGAACTAGGCAGGGATATTTGCCTGTTCTTTTCTGCTCCCCATCATTCTGCAGGTGGTGAGGAAGATGAGGTAGGTGTCCTTGTCTCTCATACTTTTGGCGCCAACCTGGGTGAGGCTGCCCTGGTATTCAGTACTCCTGAAGATGTCAGTCAGTCACCCAAGAAGCTCCCACACACACACCAGACCTTCTCTGTCAGCATTATGACCAGCCCAGATACTCAGAAACCAAACATCTGAATCTAGCACCTGAGTTCTCAGGGTTTGGTTAGTCTGCCAAAAGAATACATGGTTATCCTGAGGGAGGTTTGAATGCCCACTACTCTGCCCTGTTATGCCTCTTAGTGGAAAAGGTTCATGCATTACTACATCTCCAAACTGTTAGACCATTTTAATGTTTCTGTGCAGGAGATTATGTCTTAACTCCTAAAGCTCTACAAGGCAGGCCTGTTTTTTTTGTTTTTTACACTTTTGCACTTAAATGCAGTGGCAATATACCTTCAAAACAGAAAACACTCTTTCTTGTTTAAAATACCGGTCAGCATAGGTTCTTAAGAGGGTAATATCTCCATGGACACCCCAGCCACCTTCCTGGAACCTCAATGGGGTCCTCCTTTTTAACCCCTACACTTTTGTTAAACAATTTGTATTAAAGTTTTGTAGTTTTCCATAATGATGTATGTTCACATCGAAAGACAGTTCAAATTGTAACCAACTTTCCGATCGTTTTGAATGCGTAGATTGCCTCTAACCTCATACAATGCATAATTATACATATATTCATGTTGCATCAGCTGAACATCACAAAAGTGGCCTACTAATAGACACTTTTATGCAGGGAACTTGGAAAAGAACAGTCTAACAGTTGTGCATAAGAGTAACTTCAAGAGCCTCCAGAAGCGCCAGCACCCTTTTACTCAAACCACAAAAATTTAAGAAAAAGAAGACATCCAATCGAGCCTTCTCAGGTATGGCACCGAGGATCTGGAACTCCCTTCCCCCCGAAGTCCAGGTGAATTCCTCCACGGTCCTCTTCAAAAAAAGAGGTCAAAGGGCTCCTGATGAAGAAATTCTTGCCTCTGCTTGGCCCCCCCATCTGAATCGGGGCCAGAAACGTAGA
Organism: Calotriton arnoldi; assembly: GCA_963921515.1. Classification (NCBI taxonomy): domain Eukaryota; kingdom Metazoa; phylum Chordata; class Amphibia; order Caudata; family Salamandridae; genus Calotriton; species Calotriton arnoldi. The sequence continues at coordinate 13,864 of CAWUFW010001162.1, forward strand.
TTTGTGGCCCAGCTGCTGGGCTCACGAGAATTTGCGGCCAATTTTTAGACTGTTAATCTGTCGCTTTTTGTTGATGCGGTTTTGATTGCTTGTATTCTGCCTGATGTATAAACTGTAAAGCGCTCTGATACCCTCGGTGGTCATGTTCGCGCTATATAAAACTTTCAAAATAAATAAAATAAATAACTTAAAACCATGCCAAGGCACCTGTAGAGTAGTCATCAGCTATAGTTTCCCCATCACGTAGATCCTATATCAAATATTAGGCGCACTTCTATCCGTGTCAGCTCATAAATATGTCATTCCCTCGGTGATGTATACTAATATGCAACATTCAGTTCTCCTCCATTCTCACAAAGGTTGTCAGAGTCACGGCCCAATTATCTGAAATCAAACTGGTCGCAGGCCCCTCCTTGCACAGGGCAGTTTCCTCCGCAAGCACCCAGTGCGCGTTCTCTTTCTTCCACCTGCAATGGGGAGGCACTTCGGGTGATCTCCAATGTATTGAGGGTCCGCCTACAGAGAACTCGGGACAGGTTCAGAAGCTTTATGATCACCATCGCTGCCCTTCAAGTGGGATGGAGACCTAGTAAACACACTCGTTCACAGGAGATCTGGCTGGCCTAGGGTGGGCTCCAACTCTTCCATCACAGCCTGCCGGAATTGCTCAACACTGCTGCGATTACAACTCATATGTAGGAAGTCAGCACCTAGTACAGTGCATTGTGGATATGTCTCATCCTCTTTTCCATTGATTCTATTTAGTTTATGTGGAGTGAGGTAAGTCATACAAAGGTAATTAAGTGTGTAGTGGAATATAGTGTTTTGTGATACTGTATGAATATGCTGAAGGATCCCAGCCCTCTCTTTAGCTCAGAACTCTCGACCCACCTCTGGCTTCCACTTTGGTTTGAGCCGTGTTAGAACTCTTTTAGTCATATGTAAGGCTAATTTGTAAAGCCAGGAAACTGATTTACACCCTCCTCCAAACGTAAGGAGGATTTGCAACACCTCATGGACAGGTGGTTCAGAGTGTCCCGCATTCCTTCAGTGTATAAGCGTACTTTTAGTTCTTACAGTCCAAGAACCGTTCATTTATTCCGTGGTGATGCAGGATGGCTTCAGAACATTGTCTGCAGTAGTGTCTCATTTAGCTGCTGCTTTCCGTGGTCAAGCACTATCTGCTGCCAGCTTGGTCCCAGCCACGTCTACAGCTGGCAGCTCCTAGGAAAGCGGGACACTGTTACACACACAGCCACCTGTCACCACCCCTTTGTTGACACTCAGACTGCTTCAGTGGCCATTAGGAGGGGTTGCTCACCAGACCTGGTTGAGGACAGCTCCAAAAAATCTGCAGCCAAGAGACGCAAAAAGTGATGGCCTAATGTGAATATCGGAACTATTATCCTTGTCCACCCTATGTCGACACCTTTCTAGTCTGCTCATGAACTGTTGTTTGGAAAAAGACTCTAAGCAGCTGTTGGCTCAATGTTAATTCCTCATCCAACATACAGGTTAACTTAGTTTCAGGGACACTGAAATCTAGGTTTTTATTATATTATGAATCAGTAAAATAAGCAAAACAAATAATGAGTGTAATTAGCTTTTTCTCATAAAATTGTTGTGATCAAACCATACTAACACCACTTTCAGTTAAGCTTATTTGTTAATCATTTAGTGTGACACACACAAATTTCATTAAAACACAGTTTTTTATTAATCTCATTCCAGTTTGTACAACATCATCTATAGTGGTTTGTCAAATTTGCATTTTAATTTAAAAGTGTTATACATCCAAATGCTCAGTAAGGCAGAAGGATTTTTACAATGCGAGGTGTATAAATATTCCACCTATTGTGAAGATATGTCAGTGTTAAATTTTGGTACAAACTAGTTAGTACTCCAGATACTTAAGCAACACAATTAGTAGTCTTCAGCCACACACTGGGCTATCCTCATGTTTTACACAGACATTATGCTCAGACATTATCATAAATTGCACCAAATTTCAACTGATATAGCACAGCTGACACCATCAAGACAGAGCTCTAGAGTTTGGCACACATCATACGTCGAGTACCTTTGATGAAACTCATTTACATTGTCATCAATTCATGACACAGAAGAAGAGTACCATTATGTTTTTTGAGAACCATTCCACCAATATTCAGGTAACCTGCAATGCAGATCTCTCTATGAGCAGTATCTGTGCAGCTCTCCTTGGTTATCAACCTATTACTTGCTAGTGCCCTAGCATATGACAGGATGAAACCACCTAGGAATTTTTTTTTTTTTTTTACACATTTTTATTATTAAACAGTAGCTTAGAACACCATTAGAGATAAATAATGCAAAGACAGGGTACATTCTGGCGGCAGTGAGCAGAAAGGAGTAATACAGTCCTAAAAAAAAAAACCGCACAATGTCTTTCCCTTGTATCCCGGGGTTCCAATCCCCAGCTATTCCACCACATCCCCCGCACTACATAATTAGATTCTGTATTGTTCCCATGGGGTCCAAATCTTTTCCCATCAACCTAGGAAGGTTTAAGCAGAAATGTAAATAAGTTTGCGACAAAACATTCTATATTGTCATTTGTAGATATTATTCAATTTGTGATAAGCAAACTTCAGCAGCTGTAAAAATAATTTCTCATATAGCATGATCATCATTATATGTAAGATATTGTAAATATTAGTGTAAATTCAAAACCCATTCCAAAATCTAAACACTTTGAATATAATGGAAAAAAAAGATAAATCTGAAATGAAAGTTTAGGATTAGTAGCATAAACTCTAAAAAGGATATGTCCATACAGAATACAAATAGATGATATTTTCATTACAGACACCAGTCATAGATGTTTTCAATGAGTTCACGCTTGAGGTCACTGCTTTCATCCTCAACACTGTGAACTTGCTAACACGTCACCAACATCACCCTGGGATACCCATTGGTAATCATCATCAGGGATGAATGGAATGTTTCTCTGCAAGGCAGTGCTGCAAAGCAAACAACTTAACACAAAAATCTTGCAGGCCTTGCCAGGATAGAGGATGGCCCTCCAGTCTTCTCCAGGCACCTGAACCGGGCCTCCAGAAGCCCAAAGCCCGCTCCACAGAACCCCCTTATTTGCACCACCTCTGGCCTCACTGAAGTGGATTTCACCTGGTGTTGGGTTTCTCCGAGGTGTTAAAAGCCATATATGACAGTCCCCTGAAAAATATAATCACAGAAGCAAACATAAGTGTCCCCATAGCAGCCTCATGGGATGGTCTACTGCACAAGCTACAAACGTTCAAGGATTCCCTAGTGGCTTAGATGGAGAGCATCTTACATCTATAAAAGGGTAACACCAAGTGCAAGCCCGTTTGTCACCCCTTTCATCACCCTCACTGGTCTTCCACGGCTCTCCCTCACACGGGCTCTGGCTCTTTTTCCTCAGAGGTAGAAATGTGCCTAACACTATTAGTTAGGGGAGGGGGGCACATCAGTACAATGTCAATCATTCCAGCTATGTAGGGGCAACGTGGAGGCATAAAAGTCAGAGACTGTTAACTCGCTGACCTGAACAGATGAGGTGTGAGTCTCACTGTTGTGATCTGAAGTTTGTTACTGTTCTTATTTTTATATGTTGAAGCGTCTACTGCTTACCAAACACTGTTTCTGACATGCTAACTTAAGTATATGAATGCTTTCAATGGATACAGTATTTCAAAATATAGACATAATGAACACAAATTTAATTGGTTAAAAGAAAATCATGGCAGAGCACACACCATTTTCCTCATCCATTAAAACATATCTAACTTCAAACGTGTTGGCCATAATGTATGCCGAATTGAGACAGTGTGTTCCTTCCATCAAACCATATAGATGTGACACACTGTTTGGGGTTGGATAACAATTGTGCATGCTTAGGGAATTTTAGCTTTACTTGAAATTAGTAAATTAACAGATAAGTTGCATGAATATGATATTTGCATATGGGTAGTCTGTCACAAAAGTAATGGATATCCAAGCTGCCTTCTTACAAGTGGTAATGCACTTGTAATAAGGAGGGCAGCAGAATATCCATACATTTGTGATGGAGCAACTGGTCTGCCAAAATCAAAATCTTGCCCTTTTGTTGTCACATTGTGTACCCTGTATTCAGATAGTAAATTAAAATATATAATTTTTCATAATCTTTGATGTGTGTACCTTTTACTGTTACCTTTGTAGTATGTAACTGATGTGTGCTTATGTCTGCTTTCTGCTTTCACCAGAGCAAACGAAGCAGACACTGGTCACACTTTGGGGGGCCAGCAGGAGAGCCACTGGGAGCCGGAAGGTGGAGCTTCCGATGCGGGAATGAGGGTGGTGGGGCTGGCCAGAAGACCACCACTACCTGAGACTCTGAGGCCTCCGACTTGGGCCAGCCCCTATTGGTGGCAGCCGAAACAACGCAGGCCTCAACCTCTGTTCCCGTGACTGCCACCAACACCACCCTCACTCCTGCCTTTCCCGGTACAAAGCCTGCACCCAGACTGCGGCCACATTCGCCCAAGACTCCTCTCCCCCTGACACCATTCTGCCAGCCTTGGTATCAGAGGTGATACTTGAGCTTCTAAAGAACCTCCCTATGGGGCAGCCAGCATTGTTGCATGCCTTCCAGGCTCAGTCAGCAACTCTCATAAATGACTGAAATCCTGGATGACATGCGCTTTGCCCTGTCTTCTTCACAGAGAGATCCTGTCTCTGCTAGTCGCTCCGCTGACACCAGTGCTTCCAGCACACCTGCCCCCATTCCTCCGTCAGCCCCCATTCCAATCCTTGACTGCATTCCACCACCTACCCCGATTCAAAGCTCTGACCCCTTACCAAAGGGTTTCTCCTGCTAACCCAATCCCTCCACTATTTCCCCTGTCCCCAAAACACCACATATCCTACAATTTTCCCATACCCCAAAATGCTCCCATATCCCAAATTCTTACCATTCTTGTTGTCATTCCTCCTCCGAACCCCCTGGCCCTTTCCTTCCTAAACAAAATTCTGAAAACCCCACAGCTTCCCAAAACGTTGGTGCCCGGTCATCCATTTTCTCCAGGAGGCTGGAGCGCCCCATGAGGAGGACTCTACTACAACAATATGAATGAAGGTTGAAGGCACAGAGCCTAAAACTCTGACTGTGATAGGACACTCCATCTTTCTTTCTTTTTTTTTTTTTTTTTTTATCATCCACGTCTGGCTTTCATGTGAATTCTTCATATTTTTTAAGTGACTTCATTCAATCCAGAGGAAGATAATTTTTATTGTCCTTTTCTATTTTATTTTTATTTAAAAAAATTATAATTCAACCTTTTGTTAAAATATTGTTGCCATATGTGATTGTGTGTTCCAATATGTTGTTTTTTAACCTTTAACTTCCATTTCCAGGTCTTGTGACTACCTCTGTTTTGCACTGTGGGGGAGGAAGTTCCTTTCCTTTCATATGTGTGTTAAAGCAAGCGGGAGTGTTGTTGGGAGGGCCTAGTGTGTGTGACATAGAGGGTAGGAGTGTGTTTAACTCTATTGTTTTGGTGACTGTTAACTCCAATATCTGAAGGTATTTCTACATTATGTCCATTCCATAACATTAATTATGCCTAAACCTAGGGTTAGGTATGTGAGTGCAATGTATGGCGTAGAAATATGTACTTGGAGTACTAAGCAGAAGATTGTTGTGAGTGTGGCAAGTGGATGAAGTGGGATGAAGGGTCGGCATAGATCACTTGTGTCATTTATTTGAAACACTACCATCAGACCTTACAGCATTTTGTGGCCTGGTGTAGCAAATTTTGTGGCAAAAAAGCAAAATTTGTGATCCCAATTCCCAAAATTCGTGATATTTTTGGAGCAGGCAGAACATGTGCTTTTCACAAAAATACTGCTCAGTCACTACTGTAGACTAAACACATCTCTTTCTGTGACCTGTCAGAGTGTCCAGCAGCAACACTCCTCGGAACAGGAGGGTGTCTGGTGCCAGAGAGTGCATATCAGTTTTCAGTTTCATTTACTTTATTTCGACAGCAAGTCATAAACGTTTGCTTACAAAATGCCAATGATTGAAATGGCACAAATAAAATGCGAATCTTGATCAAAAGCCTGGTAAAATCGTAGGAATATGCAACAATAATGTTTCAAATTCTGCTATATCTACATGCTTTCTTAGCAGTCCAATGATCCCTACAATTTATGCAACAACCGAATAAAAATCAATGCAATATGAAATAAATGGCACTAGTATTTGATTGTTGGCCTAGCATAAAATGCGCAATCATGCAATAGGATTTTTACAGTTAAATACAATCAGTGGTTGTTCGCAGTTGCTGTTTCTCTCCAGTACCATCTGGTGATTCGCATTTGTAAAACAGTAATAGTAAATGCAATAAAGAAATAATAAAACCGTCTTAAAATACATTAGTGTATAAAATTAATCCGTGCATTGAATCAGTGATAAAACCGTACTAAAACATCGGAATACAGTGGGTACAGAATGCGTCATGTAAAACCGCAAATGGGACCATCGTTAAAGGTTTAGAATACTAAATCATAGGAGATTTGGCTGAAACTTTATTTAGTGTTCGCCCTCTTTTCCCTGGATCTAGTACCCCACATTTGACCCAAGAATTTTGCCACCGCACAAGCAAATAGTGGCCTGACGTCTGACTTCAAGATCCTCAATGCGGTTCTATGATTGTTAGTTCCCAGTAGCCTGCAGATCAGAGTAAGCCAGTTTTTCCTCTGGGTCACGTATAATTGGCAAGCAGACATTGCATGGGCTAGGGACTCTTGGTGATGCCCACAGCCAGGACAGCTGAGAGTAACCTCTTTCCTACAGTTCCATTTGCTAGTAAAATCATTCAGCAGCAAAGTGCCAAACCTGAATTGAATGTACAACTTTCTGTCCCCCGGGTGTTCAATAAAATCAAGGTATCCTTCCAGGGAGCGATCTGATTTGTGGGCCGTGAAGTCTAGAGTGAGCTTCCCCCAAGCCCCACTGCTAGTTTCCTCCTGAATTACCAACCCCCAATAGGCATTCTTCACATCACATTTCTGGGGGAGCAAAGTGAAATCATCGGCCTCCCATATATCACCCATCCCAATAGCTGTAAGCAAGTTCTTAACACCTCTCAGCCAGCTGATTTTATTGGCTGTGTACCTACATTTTACGTCCTCCAGAGCACGTGCATATGGCAAGAGTTCAGGGGTCGTCTTAACCCTCAGCCAGAACAACAAAGGGCGCAATCTTGCTTTGGAGTCAAGGGAATGTCTGCCCATGTCTAGCATGAGTGGAACGAGGGGAGTACTCTGCGGTAGCATCCCTAGGCTTCTTAAAAATTTAAAGTCTAGGCTACTGAGCTCCTCTACGTGTTCCAAGCCCCATAATTCTGCACCATACATCAGAGAGCTCATCACTTTAGCGTCCTAAACCTGTAAGGCTGGCCCAATCGGTTTGGTGTAAGATGATCGGTGTTCTCTCCCTAAAACCCCGGACAACTGTTTGTGCTTCAGGACCATCTTGTTGATTTGGGGTTTCCATGACAAATTATCTGCTAGCTTTAGGCCTAGATAATCAAAGGCACTGACCCTCTCAAGCTGTATACCTCCAAGCCTGGGGCTACCCCGATAAGATTTATGGGGGTTCAGAGCCATAAATTTGGTTTTAGTTGTATTGATTACTAAGTCCTTAGTGTTGCAGAATTCTTGGAACTGGTTTAGTAGTAGTTGTAGCCTTCCGGGTGTTTTAGATACCAGCAAAGAATTGTCAGCGAAAAGCAGGGTACCTACATTTTCCCCGCCTAGTGTAGGAGCATCTGCCGGTTTTGCGCTGAGAAATTGTACCACATTATTAATAAATAGTATAAAAAGTGTTGGGGCCAATACGCAGCCTTCGTGGACACCCTTGTTAACAAAGATTGGATCAGTAAGCTGGCCTTGCAAGCCCCAGCGAATCCTAGCTGTGTTTCCTTCATGCAGGCAAATAAGTAAAACTACAATTTTCTCAGGCAGGCCTAAGTCTCTAAGAGTTTCCCACAGATTCTGCCTGGGTACTAGGTCAAAAGCCGTCTAAAGGTCTATAAAAAGCAATGTACAAGCTACCTTTCTCAATTAACACTGTTTTCCAGCAGAGGAGAAGAAAACGGAACACTTGGTCAATGGTCCCTGTTTTCTCTCTAAACCCAGCTTGGAATGGGGACAAGATTTTGTCATTGGTCCATTCCTGAATTTTGCCCAGGAGAGCCCTACTAAAAACCTTCTGTATTGCGTCGATGATGCTAATACGCCTGTAGTTGCAGGGAGAGGACTTGTCGCCTTTTTTAAATACTGTTACAACTTCTGCTCCTCTCCAGGAATCGGGGATAGGGGCACCGTCAACTATAGCGTTGAATAGTACATACGTATATTGTGTCCAGCCGGAGATATCCCAAAGGAAAAGGTCGCCCGGTATCCCATCAGACCTCAGAGCTTTAGACGGGACAATAGTGCTGATAGGATCCTTTTTTCTAAGAAAGACATTTCGGCTGCTATTAGTTTCAGGATTCCTTCTGGATGGCACCACGGGTAGCACTGGCACTTCACAATCAGTCTACAAGTTAGAGAAAATGTGCCAAGCGGAGGAGGGAATATGATTTTCTGGTTCGGCGTGACCTGTCTCGTTGCCTTGCGCCAACAATGTCCAGAATGTTTTGCTATCTCTGGATTGCTTCCACAATTCTAACTTGTAGGACTTCCTGGCATTTCTTGTCCCCTCTAGATCTCTAGATCGTAATTACTTAAAGCAGTTAAAGCTAGAGTGTCTGCAAGCCTTATTATACCATGTCTGTTTCCTATTCTTAAAAGACTTTGAACACTTTGCATGCTTTGCAACTGTGAAATGTTGGCCCCATTGATTGAAGAAGCGGCGGTGGCTACTTGTTATTTCCAACCTCCCTTCTTCTGTTGCCTCCAGTGCTGCAACTTCAACTGTAAAGGTCACCAGATCACTCTGTATGCCCCTTAATTTGTCCGGATCAGTGGCTAGCTTGTGCCATTTAAGACTGTGCCTATTGTTAGTAGGACAAACGTTTTTAGTTACCAGCCCCTGAGTCTCTGGCAGAACTATTGAGGTACCCCACAGTGGTAACATTAATAGGCAAAGGGGGTTATGGTCACTATCTATTGTTTCGCCAACCACCATATCTTTTATCATGTGCCATAGCCTCAGATGCAACAAAATATAATCAAAACGACTTTGGCCTCCCAATCGATTAAAAGTATTAGCCCTGGACTTATCTGATTTGGTCCTACCATTAGCTGCCCTAAGACCGAACTCCAGAGTCATAGCTTTAACTTGTAGCGCTAATTGAGTCCACCTTTTAACTGGTTTCAGGTCCGGGGGGGGGGCGGGGGTCAACCATCCATTTCTTCTCTTCTTCTTAAGCTTCTAGCAACATGTCCCTATCTAGCAGGTCGAAGGTTGTATTGAAGTCCCCTGCTACTATTAGGGAGGGGAGAGGATTTCTCTTTTTCAAAAGCTCCTCTAGCAATGTAATGGTTGCTGAGGGTCTGCACCCTCTGGTGCCCCTCACATAAACACTGTAGATTTCAATGATATTAGTCATACGTCCCTTAAGGCGAATTCCCATAATATCTAGGTTGTTCGCGGGTAGTTGTGATATGTTGCTACAGAGGGTTAGCTTGACCCATATTAGTAAACCCCCCCCTCAGGATAACCCATTTTGTTTTTTAATTGCTGGTACACAGAAGCTAGCAAAGCCTGCCTTATACACTGGAGTGATACTCCAAGTCTCTTGGAATAAGCATACAACAAAGTTCTCTATGAACTCATTCCAGTGAGGGAGTGATAACTTGCTCTTGATGCCAGCCGCATTCCATGAGATCATAGAGAATGATGAGGGTGCTTCCTTGTTCGTTTGGTTATTTTGGCTTGGCGTCACATCGATATGTTTGCTGATCCCTGCGGGAGTCAAACCTTGGTCCGATTTGTTCGGGTGTGGGGTTACTGGGATGTTACAAGGTGGATCCAGAAGCACCTCCTTGTTCCTATTACCCATGGAACAACTAGCCACTCTTGATGGTTCTATGGGATGTGAAGTAACCTGTGGTGGCATAGGTGAGCCAAGCAATGCATCTTGACTAACGTTTGTAAGGTGGCCATCAGACTGACCACCTTGCACAGCAAGTCAGTCAACTTCCCTCAGCGGTGACTCAGGTGACAAGCCCTTCATGTTGCTAGTGGCCATCTGTAGCTGGTTTACAGATAATGGGCTATGTCTAAATTGTATGGCCGAAGGTGCTGGGGAACAGGCTCTGAACTCTAAGGCTATTACATTTCCAGCCAGTCTTTCATTAGCCAAAGTCCACTCTAGGCAGTCGTAGGAGGAATAGGGGCTCTCATGTCTTCTGACCCTAACAATGTCCTCCCGAATTAGAGACCTACACCCTCTCACATGCCGTATCCAGTGAATCACCTTGTTTTTCAGGGAGTCTTCACTCTCAAAACCTGTTTGTGGGGCTAGTTTTTTGACGTTGGTCATAAACACTTTACACGGGTTGTCAGTTGTTGGCCGCCAGTCAGGGCGAGGTCTTTGCTCCATACATGTGCTATTTGACGACCTGACAAACCCGGCCTTCCTTGACCTAGTAGAGTACTCCAGCCCCACTTCCAGCTCACCCCAGTTTGAGTTGGATGGGAGGATCTTTCCCTTGGTCCTATGTGCTGTGCCATTTCCCTCCAGTGGTGCCTCATGGTTTAGTGTAGAAGACGGAGCAGCCTGCCTATTTCCCACAGGTGGATCACCATTTTCCCTACTAGCTGGTCGATTAGGCAGGTTGATCTGCGCCTTCGGGCATAAAGGTGCCAATTTATTTAGGGCCATTAATTCTCTCATCATCCCCATGAGGTAACTTATCATGGATTTCAAAGCAGTCACCTCTGCTTTTAATTCATTGACACAATCTAGGATGCTGGGAGTGGCAACTTCTATGTTGTTAATTTGTGTAGACAAAGAGGTCTCGGTACATCTTTCTCTAGTTTTAGTGGGGCTCTCTCTAGTTTTAGTGGGGCTCTGCAAAGGGGCAAAACGGTTACTGCATGCAATAGATGAATGAGTGATATCATTAGGATGTAGATCAGAGTGGATTGTCATTGCAGCTTCTAGATAGGTATTTAGCTGATTTGTTGTAGGTGCAGGGTTCTTTATTTTCTTAGGCTTCAAAAACATTTTAGGGATGGTTTGAGTTGTACCATGATTTGTGGGGTTAGGGGGGAAAATTGCTGGAGACCGCATCCACCCCAGGTGAATCTAAAATACCCTCACATTCACCCAGAAGATTGTCTATGCGATCCAGGACGCAATTGCTCCCTGGATGCCTGGCCAGTTTCTTAGCTTTCACTGGGTTCACCCCACCACCACCGCCTTCCTTTTGGCCATTGCGCAAGGGGAAGGGCTGCAGCAGCAAATGAGACCTTATCGGATGGCCACTAGACCTTTTGGTCAGTCTTAAAATTGGCGAACTTTGCTTGGCAGCCTCCCACTAGATAGTACGTCGGTTTAAAGTAAGTAAGTTTGGAATAGCAGTACCTTGTAGTTCATTAAATGAATATTAGGGGGGTGACCCAGCCCATTTTCTTCCGGTCTCCGACGAGCTAAGCTTGGCCCGGTCTTTGCCAGGGTCCGTTTTATGGTGCTCCGGCACCTAGCAAGCATGTCGCGACCCCTCCTCCAGGCCGGGAAGGATCAGAAAGCTGGTGCGGCAACAGTGAGGCCTCTGCGCTGCGGGTCTCCTCTCTGTTTTATGGGGCTCCGGCGCCTAGCAAGCACGTCGCAGCCCCTCCTCCAGGCCGGGAAGGAACAGAAAGCTGGTGCGGCAACAGTGAGGCTTTTATTATAACTACCTGGGGTTCCAGCGGGGCTGGAAACACATCGCCCCATTCGCCGCTGACCCCACATTGCACACCAGCGTGTGCATATCTAAATTTGTAAATTCTGCCATCGGACAGTCACTATTCCCAAGGTACACAGGGCAGCAGGAGGTGAATAGAGTGGCATACACACTGGAAACTTGGGAGGACAATGGGGGTGAGGAGAGGGACTGGATGAGAGTCCTGGGTTTGTTGGTGGACAGGCGTGGGGTGACATTGTAAGGTGACAGTGTAACTTTAGGCCAGAGCTGCTGCCTATGAAGCTGGTGATCCAGGTCGCATCCCGCCGTTGGCTCAGCGTCCTTTGATTCTGGGCAAATCACTTTATCTCACCAGTGCCTAAAAAGAAAGTAACCTTTTTTAGGTCTCGCCTGAGCCAGCGCATGCGCTGCTCTGCGAGACATTTAGTAAGTGGGTTTTGAATGTGCTACCACAGGCTTTTGCTGGCCTCAAGCTTGCGTTCACGCGAGCGTGCACGCGCGCAGCCGCCATCTGTCTTTGCTCCGTCACGGGTCATTAAGTGCATCGCAATCACTTTCACTTTCGCGGCCGCGTCTCTTTCACGGGCGCGCGGCCAATGCTTTTTTACACCAGACCTTCGCTGGCTTGTTTTTTCAGAACGCATTAGTTAGGTGTATTTAATAGCCGAAATTTGTGGTTTAGCATGTGGGTGCTTTTGTACCGTTTTAGTCTTGGCCTCCAGACATTTAAACATGGTATTGTGCCACAGCTTAACTTTTGAACTTACTGTCTAGAAATTTGTCCCATTTGCTTACTGATGGAAAGGTTCGAATCGGGTGTTTTTTGTCCCCTTTTGGATTTCCATGCCGCCATTCGCTTACTCTTCACAATGTCCTTACTAAAAGTGATGTACAAAGGGCACGGATGCTCATGCTGTGCACCCAAAGATTCTAGCTTTTATCTGGCTATTGCCCTTCGTAATATGTACGTACACCTTGCCCCCAACGGTGTGCCCTCTTTCACTCAGGCACTTTATGCTGGTCACTCCCCTTCAGTATGTGCTGCTTTTACTGTCTTGTTTAAAGACCTTCTGTTTTTATTATATATACACATCATTTCAATTAGCAATGTTATTGGTAACTTCGTGCCCAGTGGTTTCTGAAGACTGTTTATTTGTGCAGCACTTCAGGTTTAAACAAGCATTGGCATAGCCAATAGGTCTCGCCTTTGGGACCTTATAAGTGTTTAGCTATGCAACAGTTGATGTTGTTGCACCAAGGATATTGTGCTGGTTAACTAAACACTTAGAAGGTCCCAAAGGCGAGACCTATTGGCTATGCCAATGCTTGTTAATGTAACTGGAGCTCATGTAAAGCTCACCAATACGTATTGAGTTTGCGCTGCATAAAGCTGCAAAAAATAAATAGTCAAGAGGCAGCAGGAAATAAATGATAGTGGGAGGGTGTGGCCTGTCGGCGCAAGAGGAGGGCCCTGTGCATTTTAAAGGCAAGCGAAAGAGGAACTTAACATCTCTGGTGCCGGCTAACCTACTGCTCACCCTCCTTTTATTGGCTCAGCGCAGAGCCTATTAAAGGAGGATCAGCCTCAAGTTATTTATAATGCACATTTTTCCAGGCACTTTTGTAAAAATTGCGTGATTTTTAAAACTGTGGCGATTTCGCTCTTTTTTTTTTTTAATGTTTATCACAAAATTGCGATATCCTTGGTGGGGTCTGTTCAGTTTGGAAATATTATTAGTATGCATTTCTTTGGTAAAAATATAAAACTGTTTGTTATAGAGTGTTGGCTTTATGGTTATCTGACCATGAAGGTGACTAACAAATGTGCATTCACTTACTGACATGAGGTGTTGGGAGAAGAAACAATGCATTAGGTGATAAAATGGATATGTAGTGTGAGATCTGGCCAAACGGTAAATTGTTCTTAGATATGGTTTTGCAGTATTAATCTTTTTCTGTATTATGGAGTCACATGCTGTGCATTTATTTCCACATCTAGTAGTTGGGTCCGAAATAGTGTTTCTTTCTCTTTTTTTTACTTTTGGGCCTGCGACCATCATCGCCCCGGAAGTTCCTGTGCATGATCGCTATCTTCAGATTATTTTTTTCTCCGTTGGGTCTTGAAACGGATGTAGCCAAACTGGCGGCTCTTCTACAAATAAAGAAGGAGCTTGACGACTTCTTAAATAGTTTTCGCATCCCAGTGAAACCCTATGACCGAGAGAGATAGAGGCCAAGCAACCGAACACCAAGGCACCCTTAACGTCGGAGCCATGAAAAGGAGCAGGAGGAGTTTTTCCATTATGACTTAGATGAATCAACTGCACTGAAGGGCCAGGGCCAACTCGACAATATGTGGCATGATCTCGATGCCGAAGCTCAATAGAAGGCGTTGACCTTCTCTGCTGGACTATCTGTACATGTACAATGGACTCATCAAAAGAGCAGCGGATCCGTATGGTTTCCAAGTGGAAAAAGAGAAGGAGGGCTCATGCTTCCTCCTAGAAACACTCATGCCATCATAGATGGCACAACTGTACCTGCTCATGCTTCCCATCATCTTTAACCAGGGTAAAGAGGCATTTCAGGAGCAGCCGTAACCCCCCCCCCCAATTGGAGATGAAATATAAGCACCCCACGCAAGACCCTCAGTACATAAAGGGAAATGTGCCTGCGGATTCCATCATCTTGACAACAGTTGGAAAGAGAAACAATGCACCCACTTCAGCCAGGACACCACCAGAGATAAAGAGAAAGGGGATGGACCTGGTGGGCAGAAAAATGGAAAGGTTGGCAGCCCCACAATAAAGGCTAGCCAACTCCAATGCACTCCCCAACCATAAGGCCACCAACAGTGGGACGAAATGGAGGGCCTCGTGCAATACCTCCCAGAGGACAGTAACATTGCAAACTCATGCCTCAAATCAGCAGTGAACACAGCAGACAGCCAACAGACAGATATGCACAGGAACAACCCTCAGGAGGAACATCTGACTAAGGGTCTCAGGATTCAAGGCAGAGGTGGGGGGGGATCTAGTGGTTGTCACTGCACAGACTCAGAAATAAATAAAATGGTGAAACACAAACAATGTAACGATAGGGAGACCCTTCAAGCTACCAGCCCCCACGATAACCATAGCTATGGACGCATCCCACACAGGGTGGAGAGCACACCTATACAATCTAAAGGTCAGGGGCCTCTGGAGCCCAGCGGATGCAGTCAAGCATATAAACCTGCTAGGATTCAGGACAGTCTTCTAAGCCTTCCACGTGCATGTAAGAGGACAGACATGCTGATCCAGACAGACAACACGACAACGATGTCCTACCTCAGTAGGCATGGGGCAACAAGGTTGTTCCAGCTCTGGCAACTAGCAGAGAAGATATGGAAGTGGGTACTATAACGAAATGGAGACAACCCTGGTGGTCATACTTCTCCTGGGAAAACAACATCGAAGCAAACAGACTAAGCAGAAAAGCAAAAGCTTCCCACGAATAGGAACTAAAGCAAGAGGTGCTATACGACGTCTTCAAGGGATGGGGCACACAAAGCATAGACCTGTTCGCAAGCCCAGAAAATGTAAAAATGCCAAGACTTCCCGTCAAGATACCCACACCTTCAGTCCAGTGATGCCCTGGCGATAAACTGGTCAGGGACATTTGCGTACACCTTTCCATCGATTTCCCTGATCTTAAGGGTTCTGGACAAGTTCAAACAGTCAGAGATGGCACTTATACTCATCGCCCCACGGTGGACCAGACAGACGCGGTTCTCAGAGCTACTAGAGACGTCCAGCGGACAGATCATACCTCTAGGGGCATCACAAGACTTACTAACCGTGCAGAACAGGATGGTTTGTCACCCAGTGCCAGCCTAGCAGTATGGCTCCTGAATACCTTGAGTTCGGACATCTAATGCTAACCCCAGGACAATGGAAATCCTAAGGGAGGTAAGGAGACCAAGCACACGTAAATGCTTCATGGCTAAATGGGTCAGCTACATCCACCTGTGCAAGGACCACAACAAACTAGGGTCAAGGACAGAGGACAGCACGGTACTAACATACCTCACCCACTTGCTGGACTAGCAGCTATAGCTGCATACACCAGAGGAACAACGAGAAATAGCGTCTTCACCCTCCCAGTGGTGCGGTGATTCCTAGAGGAATCGAAGAAGGTAGCACCACCAAGAGTGGCACTGACGCCAATGTGGAACTTAAACATTGTAAATACTCACACAGCTGATGACATAACTGTTTTGAGCCTATACACAAGGCAGAAATAAGATTCCTAACTCTAAAAACTGCTTTCTTAATAGCAGTCACGTCTCTACGCAGAGTGAACAAACTCCAAGCACCCTGGCCTTCCTAGCAAACGTACCCATCAGGAACACTTGCATGGCTGCGATATGGTCATCCACAAACACCTTCACAAAACACTACTGTGTGGACATCCAGATTAACAAGGAAGCACAGGTGGCACAGAAAGTGCTACAACACCTTTATGCAAACTCAAGCACATTTTAATCCAACCTCCCTAGGGAGATAAATACCACATAAAATCAATGCACAGCATGTGAATCCAGAAAAGGATTCATGCTGCAAAAAAAATTGTTATTTATCAGTGGGGAGTAGTTTGGAACTTAAAGAGTTTTCTGGATTCATATGCGGCCCACTGCCTCCCCAGAAATGTCAAAAGACAAACAGGCAAGGTCAACAACACGTCAAGAGAAAGGGAAGCTCCAACTAATAGTCGCCAAAGAAGAAAAAAAGAATCTGACGATCGCGACCACGCACAAACTTTCAGGGCACACGTGTGACGTCACAGGGGATGGGCTTACTACCAAATGGTGGTAGACTACGCCCACAAAGGAAAGGAGAAAAATATAAAGGAGAGGCCCAACCACTATATGGGGGAATAGATGCACAAGATGTGAATCCAAATTCTTCAAGCTGCAAAACTACTCCTACTGGTAAGTAACCATTTTGTTTGGTGTACATAAAGTTAAGTTTAGTGCCATTACTAGTTAACCTAGTCCATCTAAAATAGTTTTTAAAGTTGTACTTACCTTCTGTTTAATAGTGCATTGTATTTTGTTTTCATTGACCACTGCCAGATAGAGTACCGAACCTTGGAGTAGTAAGGATATGTTGCTAGAGTAGATTTTGTGGTTGTTGTGTGCTTGGTTTGGCTATGTATGCTCTTTTTTCCTGCAATACAAGTGTGGAAGATGAACTGCCATGTTTCAGTCAATGGAAAATATACTCTAAATACAGCAGATGAAATAGTGACTTTTCGGTCCATTGTTGACGAAGTAAGAAAAATGTGTTTGTTCAGTGGACAGACTTTTGTTAATCAAACGGCTATACTCTATACTAGCAAACCGACCTCCGTGGAGGCGGGCAGGTAAACAGATGGTTTTTGATGTCCAGTCCTCATTTGCCAAACTGTGAATCGGACCCTTTGAGCTAGCTGCCACTTAAAGGCATCTTGGGTAGTGTAAGCTCATAGATTAATATGGGGGTGTGGTGCTTTTTAAACTCTTGTAATGTAAGTCTGTCAGTCTACACTTTTCCTCATTACTTGGACATCATCATAGGTACTGCAATGTAGTTTTGAGAATTGTTTTTTTAAAAAGTAGTATACAGTTCAGAATTTGGAAAGTCTTGCATGCAATAGACTTTTTTTCGAGGTTGTTTCACAACATATGGAAATGTCTGGTTCTTCACCCTTTCTACTGATATGTGGATTGATATTTATATAAAGAGCTGCTACATTTTTAGTTTGCTTATGTGTTACATTGCCACGGTTGCCATCCGCTTATGTGTGACGTGCATTTCTTATGTGCGACACTTTGACTGACACTTTATCACAAGCAGATATTTACATAAATAACCACATTTTTACAATGGCAGAAGCGTTCTCAATGCTAATATTTAAGTTCAAATCCAAGTCTTCTCCCTCCCAGGAATCATGTGTAGTTTATCTTCCATAACATTCAGATAAGCTCTCACCTCCATCCCCCACAGGTACTTTCTCTCATACCTAGTTTCGTGCTCTTTTTCAACCCAACCCACATACCCTCTACTATATTCTTGTTCAAGTAACCCCTGTCTGCCACTGCTACAAATAATATCTGCTGCATTCTCAAGGGATTTCCTAGTCTCTTGAAACCATTCCTACACAGGTAGTCCTTGTCACTGGTCTCTGGCATGATCCATTCATCTCAGGATCTTTCTTTCATATCGCAGTATCGCCCTCACTTACCTTTCATGCTCTTCAGGCGATACTTCTTCGCCCTCTCCCTAAGGAACTCCCCATTCCTCTCTAATAGCCTTCTTCACTCTCCTCACCCGGGTAACATGTTTTCTCAAGTTTATTTCTACCCATGCTGTTACTCTGGTTTACATTTGCCTTTACACTCTCTACCCACATTCAGTATTTTCTGTACCCTTAAGTACCGAATTTTCCACCTCAAATAGTGTATTCCACCATTCTAATCAGATAATCTCCATCGATCCTCCATTCCAAATTGGGTACTCGTCCTTCTGGGTCAAACCCACCTCTGTACACTAAATGCTATGTGCCTGCTCACCATTCACCTCAAAGCAAACTGCCCATTCACCTCAAGATCCACTGTACTGATTTCAGTAGAGTGGACCTTGAGAAGACAGACCATACAAACTTGCTTTTTCCAATGAACAGTACAGATTCAGCTGTCAGGCTGCTGTGTGTCAGTCTACTGATAAGGAAGCGCCTAGACCAGTGCTGGTGATTTTATTGAAGTGAGAGGCCAAAGTCCATTGTTCAGCTCTTTGTTGCAAGGGATGAACGTTTGACTCTACATCAGCCCAGCTAAAACTCCCTACTGGCAAAGCACACAAATATAGAAAGTGACCCCCATGTCGTGTGAGACAACCCTAGCCAGTCCTGTTATTTGATCTATAGCACTTTCGGTGTTTCTGTGCAGTAATTTTTAAGCCCATACTTAAACAGTGGTTAAAGTGAAGCTACGTATCCCAGAATGCTACATGTTGTAGGGTAAAAACCCAGAACTTACGGAAGATGTCACACATGACAAATATCCGCTCAGATATGTTCAAGGCATAAATTGTATCTTGATGGACCCTTGGTCTTAACTTCTGTTGTGCCTCCTCTAAACAGAATATGTGCAACATTGAAGGTTTTTTTTTTTCAAATGTAGTACCCTTTCAATGTGTAGTGTGGATTCCTGAGCAGTTATGTGCCACTCCCAGCCAAAACATTGACAATTGTGAAGTGAAAGGAAGGGTCGCTGCACAAAACTGTTACTTGTGGCAGAAATAAAGCTCTCCTATTTTTATTGTCTTTCCATAATCAAAGCCTTTAACAACAGTTGTAACTTAATCTTACAAACAACACAACTGAAAAAGTCTAAGACACATTGTTGGTTCTGTGTCTGCAAGATGGTTTAGAACTTCTTTCGAAGTGTTAGATTATGGAGATACAATAACAATGTGACAACTTTATCCTCCTCCAAGAAACAGTTTTGTGCAGCAGCCCATACACTTCGATGATGGTGAGTTAAATGTGTTGATTGGTATAGTATATACAGAGCCAGCTTCCTACACCAAAGTAAGTTCTAGTGTGCACAGAGTCCAGTGGATCCCCAGAGGTATAGCAGAGGCTAACGTAGATAATACCTTACTCTCTTTTGTGGTAGTGTGGTTGAGCAGTCAGGCTTATCAGAGGGTAGTGTTAAGCATTTGTTATACACACTCCGGCAAGAAATGACGTCACACACTCAAAGACTGAATCCAGACCAATTGTTTGAATAAAAAGTTGTACTTTGTTATTTTTATTTCTAGAACCTAGATTTACCTAGTAGCAGGTAAGTGATACTTTCAAAACAATAATACTTTTCAAAATACGGTGTGTACTGGTTTTGTATAAACATGCAAATTATTTGGCAGTATAGAAAATGTGTTGTAAACTCTTTAGAATACTTGTAATTACTTCAGATTACTTTCTAGTTACTTGTCAGTTATTTTTCTAACTTAGTGCAAAACAAACTAATAATACAGTTTAGGCACTGCAGTACATCAGTAAGCAAGACGACTCATTTGTAGACACTAAGTTACTTTGTTGCCCTACTAGGCAGAGTCAACACTTAGAACATTTTTCAGACAAAGGCCACACCATGCAATCCTATAAGAAAAACGGAAGTTACACCACCAGCGGCACTAGGGTGGCCGGGTGCAGAGTGCAGGGGTGTCAATGCTAGTCCATGGGGACTAAGGGCACATCGGTTGGAGGCTGCTCACAGGCAGGTAAAGTGGCCTTGGAGGACAATCTTCAGGAGTTAAGGTAAGTGCAAAGGGGGGCCCAAGGCAGCACCAAAAACACACCACCAATGACACAGGGGTGGCATGGGTGCAGGGTGCTCACACGTCGGACGGCCAATGTTACCCTATGGAGATCGTTGTTTCCGGCTGCAGACTCAGACCAGGAGGTCTCTGCGATGGAACCAACAGCCAGGGGAGGAAGTTGAGATGCCAGGTGACGTCGGGGCACCGTTGGTTGTGGTCACCAGGACTCAGGCCGGAAAATGCAGGGATCTCTTTGTACGTCTGGTTTCTCCTTAACGGGCAGGTCGTGGTCGGTCTTGGTGCCGAGGCTACAGGTGTTGTCACGAAGGCTGGGAGACATCACTCCTCTATGGATTCGGGCTCAAGACCATTGGGGAACTTCTTCTGGACCGGTGGGCCTCCTGGACTCAGGCCATGTTCGTATGGGGCAGAGATGGGTCTGAAAGGTGAGTATTCGCAGTTCCGTAGGGTCTTGGAGTTCTTTTTGGATACACAGCCGCTGTCTTCGGGAGTCTTGGGTCTTTTTCAAAGTTGATAATTCCTCCCAGGGTTTTTGGCGGCCGCTAGTCTTCAGGCTGGAAGTCGACGTGCTGCAGGGGTTTCGTGAAGGTGCAGGCAGGCTGGTAGGGCTGGGGCCAAAGCAGTGGTCGCCTGGATCTTCATCTGCTGCGTCGTCTTTTTTGCCAGTCTTCTTGGGTCGTCAGGAACTGCTGAGCTGGGTTCAGGGGTGCCCCTTAATACTGTATTTAGGGGCGTTACTGGGGTAGCAAGGTAGTAGCCAATGGGCTACTGACCTTAGGGTGACTACATCCTTAGTGTGTTCACCCCACATAGGGGAGTGGGCACAATCCTTGACCCTGATTGGAAGGTGCCTGCCATCTGCAAGATGGCGGGCACTCAAGAGAGGGCATAACCTCGCCCCCCCCTCTCCCAACCTGAGGGGTGGGGTTGACAGAGGGGGGCACACCTTCTGGGCTGTCCTGATTTTCCCGCCTGTCTTCCAGCTGAAAAGGGGTTGAGACAGGAAGGCGCTTGCTCCTGATTGGAGAGACTGGGGGTCATGTTGCAAAAGCGGCAAGATCTTTGAAGCTACCCAGCCCCGACTGCTCTTCCTGGCCTGGGGGAGGTGTTAACACCTCCACCCAGAAAAGGCTTTATTTCTGCGCCCTGGAAGCTCCCACCCCAGGGGTCCAGAAACCTGTCTCATGGTGGCAGGCTGGTATTCCCCAGTCAGGAACCCACCAGTGGTTGGTTTGGTTCAGCATGGGATAATAAATCTGACACTGGAATCAGTGCATGTTTATTATTCTAAGATGTGTGATACCAAACATCCCAGGATTCAGTAAAGCCATTATGGTGCTAGGAAACTCATAATGACCAGTTTCTAGACCATATACTCAGTATGGCTTTACTGTGCACCTATAATATCTAAGAATGGCCTTCGATGTTATAGGGGCCTGTCTGCTCATGCATATAGGTCCTCACATGAGGTATAGTGCACCCTGCCTTAAGGGTGACTTACCTAGGCCTCATGCAGTGCTGGGCAGGCATAGCACACAGGGATGTGTGCCATGTCGACTCTTCACTTTTAGCTGCACCACATCACGCAGGCTGCAATGGCAGTGGTGCATGTTTGTGGTGAGAGGTCCCTGAGGGTGACATAATACATGCTGCATCCCTCAAAGGCCTTTCCCTGGCTACCATGCCCTCGATACCATAGGTACCCCTTACAAGGGACTTGCAGGTAGGCCAGAGTTGTGCCAATTGTGGAAATAATGGTACAGGTTAGGAAAAGAACACAGGCCCTGGGAACCTGATTGGCAGGGACCCAGGGCACTCTCAGTCAAAGTGCATCAGGTATCTGGCAAAACGTTAAGGGGCATACATGCAAAGAGGTCACTTTCCTGCAATTGGGATAAGACATTTTGGCGTTCCTATGCCTCAGGGCTGGCTTGCCTAGTTTTATGAAGGTACCTGCTATGAAGGAGGGAGGGCACAGTAGAAAGAGGTTTGATACACTGCCTGCCTAATCCGATTACATTCTGAACACAGCAAACAAACACACGTAACTAAAGACAGTCACAAAATTGTGTTAAGCTGAAAAAATCAATCCCTGACCTCTCCGGCACTGCATACTGGGATGTACACCTTCCATTCTGCATGATGAGCAGTGCTCCTGCCCTGTCTCTGCTGGTTCAACAGGCTCTGTGATAGGCAAAGCTGTCTCTTCAGTGGTGGCTCTACTGCTGTGCATGGGGCGTTCTCAGAGTAAAGAGCGAGCTGAGGATTGGGACAAGGACTCTCCTCCATTAGGCTCCCAACTGTAGTGTGCTTTCTCTGCAGTGCTGTAAGCCAGAGCACCGAATGGACAAGACTCTGTCAGAATGTGAAATGATTAAGAAAAGAATGCAAGCTCTCACTCATGTCCATCACGAGGACATGCTGCATTGGGACAGAAGGTCATCTGCTGTTCATGGCTTGTGGTTTGTGCTCGCTATCTATGGAAGGTACAAGCTCATTACAGACCTCAGCAGAGTCCCACTGATCTGTTCAAGGCACTCAGAATTGCAGCTAAGTACAACTAAACTCTTAGTTACCCATCTATCTCTGCTCTGACCCACATGGCTGATCCCGTGTTGTGAGTGGACGCATGGGTTGCGACTCTGTCACAACCTCCTGTAGCAGCACTAGGCCCACATATTTGGTAGAGCGGCTGAGAGAGCTGACCAGCCCACAGCATAGCCGTGATCGCTTCGGTTCTCCTTTATCCCACAACGTCCCTGAATGCCTGGTAGCAGGTTGAAGAGTTCCCACACTCGGTTTAGAAGAATAGTATGACATTGGCCAGATTAGGAGCATTGCATGTCGGCTGGGCAAGCCTAGGAGCTATGAAATGCATGACATTATATTTCAGTACGATAGTGCGGCAGCAAGTAATGAAATAAGTTAGTTTAACCCTTTATTTGTGGCATGTGGAAGTGATGCATATACATTTTGATATGAAGTGTTTCGGGGTCCTCACGCAGTGGGGAATTATGACTTAAATGAAGATTCCAATCAATGCAGAATGAGTACTACAAGTATACAACTATTTCTTTTCGTACCCATACACTTTGGAAAGGTTAGAAG
This sequence comes from Calotriton arnoldi, assembly GCA_963921515.1. NCBI lineage: Eukaryota > Metazoa > Chordata > Amphibia > Caudata > Salamandridae > Calotriton > Calotriton arnoldi. The sequence continues at coordinate 37,272 of CAWUFW010001162.1, forward strand.
TTATAGTTAAAATGAGTAAGAAGATTTCAGCTGCACATATTAAAATACCTTTTTATGATGATAATTAATTATTTTCTTTTACAGTGACTGCTGTGTGATGTCCTGGACAGAACAAGGAATCTATATTTTTGTGCCTCAAAATGTTCAGGTGCTACTATGGAGTGCAGTAAAAGGTATGTAACCATCTCCTTGACGTTGTTTTTGTCAAACAGACTACAGGCTTCCCTACATTTTTTTTCGAATTCTAAATAAAAGTTATTGTAGCCCCGCAGAACCCCATACAGTACAAAATTGAAGTTGTGTCAATGCTTTTGGGTTACTATCAGAGAACAGTGGTAATCCAAACAATCGTTCATTAATGATTTACACACTCAAGATCATTAGAAACTGAATATGTATTTCAGCATATTTATTTTAAACTAGTTATTTTAAAATGCTGGGATCTAGTGCACATATTATTGGTAACATCACAGAAGATAATAAAAAGCAGCTATGCTTTTCAATAACCTTGAAAACATGGAAAAACTCGTAACATCAGTGGCGGCTCCTCCATTGGGGCGTGGGGGCGTCGCCCCCACATCTTTCTCGCAGTGGAGAAGGCAGAAAAATAAAATGGTAAAACTACCATTTTATGTTTCTGCTTCTTGCCCTGCGAGAAAGCAGAAGTGCCTGGTTGTGGGCGGGCGGGTGGGCGGTCCTGCTCGAGGGCAGGGGGGAGTGGCTTGCCCACTGTTGTGGGTACTGACTGTTTGGTCGGCCCCAGGGCCGACCAAAGCAGTCATGCGCACTCAACATTTTCTCTATGTAGGCTGCATGCAGCCTACATAGAGAAAATGGCCTCCCTACTGGTGCCCGGCTGGGGCGCTCTCTGCTGTGCCGCACCAATCACAACGCTGCCATTGCAGCGTTGTGATTGGCTTAGGGGAGCAGGAGGAGGGAGGCTGCCTAAAACGCGCCAGGACTCGAGCAGCAGGAGCTGAGGCGGCGGCTCGTGATGCGGTCGCGGAGCAAGGTAAGTTGAGTTTTTAATTTTATATAGATTAATACTGCCGTGACCGTCCCACTCCCTCCACCCCCCCGCAACCCCGCGAACCCACCCGCCCGTTTTGCCGGCCCCGACTGGCATACCTGCTCATTCATATGCGAGTAGCGCCACAAGTGTTTGACTTCCGCCTCGTTATCCTTGGTGTGGTGTTTACATGCCACTAGAAGGACGCAGCGGCACTCTAATGTAAATTATTATATGATTGTGCTCAGTGTTTTTAGGTCTCGCCTGAGCCAGCGCATGTGCTGCTCTGCGAGACATTTAGTAAGTGGGTTTTCAAAGTGCTACCACAGGCTTTTGCTGGCCTCAAGCTTGCGGTTACGCGTGCGTGCACGCGCGCAGCTGCCATCTGCCTTTCTGTCATGGGTCATTAAGCCTTCCAGCGCGTGAATTATGCTCCTCCACCCCTTGCTCTCTGCTATCACTACCCCCCTCCCTTCTCCCCCTCCCTCCTCGTTAGCTTCATGGCTCATTAAGTGATCGCGATCGCGGGCACCCTTACAGCCCGCGATCGATCACTTTCACTTTGACGGCCGCCTGTGTCCCCGTTGCACTCAGGATTCCCACACTTTTCTTATTACACTTCTAGCGCTGCCTGGCAGGTTCACCAAGTGACAGGGACATTACTACCATTGTCAACTGCCGTTGGAAACATCAAGATGTGTTTACCCACTGCCTTTGTGCACTTACGCAATCCACCATATGGAGTGTCTGTTGCGTTTTGTTTTTAATGAAAATCAACAAATAGCACTCTAAAAGAAGCAAACATTAATCAGAATACACCTAGATTACGGAATCCCAGTCCGAAACTAAACGGTGGCATCGCGGCTCATCTAGTGCAAGTCTGCCACCTAGTGGTCACCAGAACCAACAGCAATAAACCAGGGCCTCAGGCTGACGATGAAATAATTACCACTGACATCCAAAGCGTGTACCCGCAAACAAACAGACGTTCAATATCAGTTTATTTAGCAAGCATCATGAAGGCATTTGGCACAAGACAACAAATAAAGGTTTGAAAAAAACAACAAAAACTTAGATTGCACCTGCAAACACGGGCTATGTTCGTACTGGCTGTGCAGAAGAAGAGCATTGTGTACTATAATCAAAGTGCTACATAAGCATGCCTCCCTTAAGTAGAATTATACTAAAGTGTGTTTGCACTGTTCGTGAATCCTGTGTAAAACCACCTGTTCGAGGCATGTGAGCTGCAGAGCTCACACTGTGCATTAGATCGCCATCTGGTGTTGGGCTTGGATGCTTGCACTTTGTTGTTGTCTTCGAAGAAGTCTTTGTAGTCATGTGATAGGTGACTCCTCCTTAGGACAATAGTGCGCATGGGCATCGACTCCATCCTCAGATTGTTTTTTTCCGCCATCGGGTTCGGATGCAATTTCGACACTCCGGTTCGAAACTTGTTTTTTGCAGCGTTTTCCACTTTTCAACGCCTGATACCGACATCTCGACGTCCCTTCCTCGATCTCCTTTCCAGCCGTCGACGCGGGCCGTTGGGCCCATCGACGCCGTAAGGCCTACTGCCCATGGAAAGGACGCCATTCCGAAAATGCCCCCAATGTGGAGCAAAGTTTCCTCACAGTGACCACCACCAGGTCTGTAATCGGTGCCTCTCACCAGACCATAACGAGGCCACTTGTCCGGCCTGCGCCTCCTTCCGCTCCAAGAAGACAATCCGCGATCGTCGAGCCCGAAGGCACATCATGGCGCACAGGTCCGCTCCGGAACCCGTCAACATCTTCGACGAGGGTCCCGATGTTCCGGAAGAAGACTCCGAAGACCTCGCTATCATCTCCGAGGCAGAGGACTCCGACAGTTCCATCCCTTCAGGGCAGCGTGTGAGTACTACTGCCCCTGCCCCAAACCTCCCTGCAAAATCGAAGGCACCGGTCAGTACTTCGCCTACGGGCCCCAGTCGAGACCGTAAACGTGTTTCGGACGCCCCGCCTCCGGGCTCGGCACAGAACAAGAAAACAAAGCCTTCTACTTCCTCAGCACCGACCAAACCACATGTGCCCGTTACACCGGCACCTTCGGCGCCGAAACACAAAGACCACCCGGCGCCGAAATCCAGTTCGGTCCCCAAATCCGCCTCCAAGCACGCGGATCCCTCGGCACCGAAACCGAAGCTACTCGACACACCCCCTAAACTAAAGCCGGTCGAGCCTGTAGCTAAGCCGAAGGACGCCTCGACGCCTTCTAAAGCAAAGGAACATTTAAAGAAGCCATCACCACGTTCGGAACCGAAAAGTCGGCGCCGAAAACTAATATTCAAGGGGAGGAACTGTTTACACCGGATCCCATCGATCCTAATCAACACAAACTTTATATCAATCCTAAAACAGGACACATTTCCTCTGTGCCACGTCACAAGCCTGTCCCTCCAAAGAAGAAGGACTCTTCCACTTCCCCTATGCCTCCTTCTTCCCCTATACCTCTCTCTAACACCCCTCCTCTCCACATCCCTATCACACCTCCTCAACCTGCGGATTCTCCCCCACATGAGTATGAGGACAACATGGGGTACGGGGATGACCCTCATAATTTATATCTGGATCCAGATAATCCACCACAGGATGACTGGGGTTATAATGACCCCCAGACCCTACAGACCTCCCCAGCCCTCCACCTTATCCCACAAAACCATCTCCACCAGATGATCACATAGGTTTTGGGCAACTCATACATAGGGCGGCCGTTTTTCATGGGGTGCATATTCACACCCACCAACCAGAGGAAGATTTTCTTCTAGACACTTTTGAACGGTCTCAAAAAACTGTTCAAACTTTGCCCATGATCAAGGGTGTCATTAAACATGCACCTGAAATTTTTAACGACCCGGTCAGAGCCAGGATCCTTAATCCTAGAGTGGATAAAAAGTATAGACCTGCCCCCGATGACCCCACCTACATCAAAGGTCAGCTCCCCCTTGACTCACTGGTCGTTTCTAATGCCAGAAAACGCGCCAATTCCCAAACTTCAGGGGATGCTCCGCCCCCTGATAAAGAATCCAAATTGTTAGATTCCTCTGGCAAACGCGTAGCTGCGCAAGCCACCAACATCTGGCGCATCGCTAACACCCAAGCTCTACTAGCTAGGTACGACAGGGCACACTACGATCAGCTAGAAACCCTCCTTCAACATCTACCTGATCAATACAAAACACAAGCCACTGACCTCATTCAAGAAGGCAAACTTATTTCAAATGCCTCCATTAAGTGCGCCTTAGACGCAGCCGACACCGCCGCTAGGTCAGTTAACACTAGCGTGCTTATCAGACGACACGCCTGGCTTCGCATTTCAGGTTTTAAGCCAGAAGTCCAGACTACCATACTAAACCAGCCATTTAACCAAAACCAACTATTTGGTCCTGCTGTCGACACAGCACTAGAAAAGATGAAGAAGGATACTGACACTGCCAAATCAATGGGAGCATTGCAGTCCCCGCAGCAACGTGGCTCCTTTCGCCGCTCCTTTTACAGAGGGGGCTCCAGGAATACCACCGCAGACAGTTCCTCTTCCTATCGAACAAACACCCAAACCTCTCCTAATAGAGGATACTTTAGGGGTGGTTACAGAGGCAACAACTCTAAGGGCAGAGGTCGAGGTAATAATAACAACACCCGTACCTCCACCACTCCCAAACAGTGACTTTCCTCCACTTCCCCCGACCACAACACCCCTTTCGGGGGAAGGCTATCACAGTTCCTGCCTGTCTGGAACTCCATTACAACAGACAGGTGGGTGAGACAGATTATCCAACATGGCTACTGCCTGGAGCTAACAGCTACCCCCCACCATACCACCCAGGCAGCGTCCAATGTCCACAGACCATCTTACACTTTTACAACAAGAGGTACTTTCCCTGCTTCAAAAGCACGCCATAGAGCCAGTGCCTCTGCTACAGCAGGGCACAGGGGTTTACTCCCTGTACTTCCTCATTCCCAAGAAGGACGGCACTCTCAGGCCTATTTTAGACCTCAGACCTCTCAATCAATACATACACTCAGATCATTTTCACATGATCACTCTCCAACAAGTGCTTCCCTTACTACAACAACAAGACTTCCTTGCCACATTAGACCTCAAGGACGCCTACTTCCACATTCCCATACATCCTGCTCACAGGAAGTATCTAAGGTTCGTTCTCAATGGGCAGCACTACCAGTTCAAAGTACTCCCATTCGGAGTCACCACTGCTCCAAGAGTGTTTACCAAATGCCTTGCAGTAGTAGCAGCGCATCTACGATGACAACAAATACATGTCTTCCCATACCTGGACGACTGGCTTATCAAAGCCAAATCATCCAACCAGTGTGTCCAACACACCCACCAAACGATACAAACATTACACAACTTGGGGTTCACAATAAACTATACCAAGTCCCACCTTCAGCCCTCCCATGTCCTTCAATATCTGGGAGCCACAATAAACACTTCCACTGCTCTAGCTTACCCCAGCCCAGCCAGGATAGCCAGTATACAAACCCTTGTCCCCAGGTTTCAAATGCAACACTCTCTTCCAGCCAGAGTGTTTATGCAGCTCATCGGCATGATGGCATCCTGCATTTTTCTCGTCCCTCATGCAAAACTTCAAATGCGTCCTCTACAAGAGTGCCTAGCGCGCCAATGGAACCAGGCTCAGGGACATCTTACAGATCTGGAGTTGGTGGACAGCCGCACACATCGCTCTCTGCAGTGGTGGAACACCAACAATTTGTCCAAGGGCGGCCGTTGCTAGAGCCGGTTCCACAAGTAGTACTAACCACGGACGCATCCCTTACAGGATGGGGAGCACACCTGTTACATCATACAACACAAGGCAAGTGGACCACTCAGCAGAAGCTGCTCCACATCAACCACCTAGAGTTACTAGCTATATTCCTAGCTCTCAAGTCCTTTCAACTCCACGTACAAAACAAAGCTGTCCTGATCCGAACAGACAACATCACAGCTATGTACTATATACAAAAACAGGGGGGACACACTCTCCACAACTGTCCCAACTAGCACAGGACATTTGGAGGTGGGCCATTCCACAAAACATATACCTTCTAGCAGAACACCTACCAGGGGTTCACAATCAGATTGCAGATCTGTTAAGTCGACAGACACAACAGATTCACGAGTGGGAACTACATCCACAAGTTCTTCTACCTTTCTTCCAGATGTGGGGCCAGCCAGACTTAGATCTGTTCGCCACACACCAAAACGCCAAATGCCCAACCTTCGCCGCCAGGTTTCCACACCCGCAGTCCAAGGGCAATGCGATATGGATGAACTGGTCCGGCAGATTTGTGTACGCTTTTCCACCGCTCCCACTCATCCCACTTGTAGTACGCAAGCTTCGACAACAGTCTCTCAAAATGATACTAGTAGCCCCTACATGGGCACGCCAACCGTGGTTCACCACACTACTGGAGCTATCAGTAGTCCCATACCAAAGACTACACCTCTCCCCAACAATGCTAACGCAGAGCCATGGAGGGATAATGCACCCAGATCCATCTCAGCTGAACCTTGCAATTTGGCTCCTGAAGTCCTAGAATTCGGTTACCTTAACCTACCCCCAGACTGCATGGACGTTATAAAAGAAGCTAGACGCCCAACTACCAGAGCCTGCTATGCAGCTAAATGGAAAAGATTCGCTATTTACTGCACTAATAATAACATCCAACCATTACAAGCCTCTACGCAAACATCATTTGCTATTTGCTACATTTGCAAAGATGTAGTCTTGCATACTCATCCATACGTCTGCACCTCGCAGCCCTTGCTGCTTACTTGCAAAACAGACAACACTTATCACTATTCAAAGTTCCCGCCATTAAAGCCTTCATGGAAGGCCTTAAGCGGATCATACCTCCAAGATTACCACCTTCCCCAGTGTGGAATCTTAATATAGTACTTACCAGGCTCATGAGTCCACCTTTCGAACCCTTACATAAATGTGAACTTCAATTCCTTACATGGAAAGTTGCGTTTCTAATTGCAATCACTTCTCTCAGGAGAGTCAGTGAACTACAAGCTCTAACTATACAAGAGCCTTTCTTACAAATACATCATAAAAAGGTAGTTCTCAGAACAAACCCAAAATTCCTTCCCAAAGTCATTTTGCCTTTCCACCTTAACCAATCAGTAGAACTACCTGTGTTCTTCCAAAACCCAGATTCCGTGGCAGAAAGAGCTCTCCACACCCTAGATGTCAAAAGAACCCTTATATATTACATTGACAGAACCAAATCCTTTCGCAAGACCAAACAATTGTTTGTGGCTTTCTCTCCACCACACAAAGGTAATCCCATCTCAAAAGCCGGGGTTGCAAGGTGGATTGTTAAATGTATCCAAATCTGCTACCAAAAAGCCAAACGCACATTATCAGTTCCCCCTAGAGCGCACTCAACACGCAAACTAGGGGCCTCCATGGCATTCTTAGGGAACATTCCCCTAGAACAGTGGTTCCCAAACTTTTTTGACCCAGGGCTCCCTTGACCAATTGACTGTTGGCTGCGGCTCCCCATTACATTACTTACTTTTGGCGGGGATGTAAGCGCGATATCGGGAGTACTTGCATTTTAATCCCTCAAAATAACTGGGATGAATGTAAGGAGAATAGTGAGTGCAATGCAAGGATATGTCTACTATCACTTTTCACAATATTTGTGCGCCCTCTGGCCATGCGTGACTGCATCTGTTTGCTGTTAGTGAGCGCTCAGCCTGGAGTTGGACAGATCTAGCCTAAACCAGCCAGGGGCACCGGGGAGCTATGGCGCACAGTTTGGAAACCACTGCAATACGTGCTCCACTTTCCATAGTCTTCCTATGCCTTATTTGTCCCTTTTTATACCCACTCACATCATCTCTCTCTCTCTTACAGTTCCTCAATAAGCACTACTATATAGCATTTCCGTACTCACTGAATTGTAAGCTCTCATCTTCACTTTTGCTTTAGTCCTCTCTAAAGGACTTTGATTCATCTTCTTCAATTCTTAGGAACAATAGTCTCATACCAATGGCACTCATTTGGTGACTTTCTTCCCTGTTCTTCTATTTGTCCCTCTACTAGTGCCTTCCTTCTTTACCATCCTTTTGATTGGATGATTTGCAACCTTCCACTGCTGACAGAGACAATTATTTCAATTGCCGTTTAGCATCCCATGGGGGGGGACATGGCTTTCTTCTCTTCCTCCCCAACATCCCCCCCCCCCCCTGCCTGTTTGATAAACATCTCTCTTATCTAGATCTAGTAAATTACATTTCCTGTACTTTTCGGTGTGAACATTTTTAATTACCTCCTCTGGATTAAAAGAGGAAGCAAGAGCGGGTTCTCCGGACGCTGTGAGACCACCTGGTACAGCACAGACGCCCTTCTCTCTTTTGTAAAGCTGAACATACGCATATTTTTCACAAAATGACATGCTACCTGCATCCTGTAGCCGTCTGTACATTTCTGCTTCGGACTTTTCTCTGGTGGTGACCAGTTGATCAGTGCATGTTTGTATCCAGAAAGTACCCTTAGCGGTGATATGCACCGATGGCTGAGACTGGCTCTTCTGCAGGACAACGCACTAACAGACAGAGCTGCCTCTTGTGGTGAAAGGGAAAGTTACTGAAGCATAACAGAATGGAAAGTTGCCTGCTTTAATGCCTCCTTCGTGCAACTGTGTCACTAAGTGCCAGCAAGTGGGCGCCAGACGAAGCGCACTCGGCCTGCAATTCATAATGTGCTCAGCTACTGTGACCGCGGCGCCCCTGGCTAGTTTTTGTGGCGCACAGGGGTGCCGCGGCGCACAGTTTGGGAAGTACTGCCCTAGAAGACATATGTAAGGCAGCCACGTGGTCTACAACACACACCTTCACTAAACACTATTGTGTTGATGTGCAAGCCAAGCAACAAGCTTCCGTGGGCCAAGCTGTCCTTAAAACCCTTTTTCAAACTACTGCAACACATACAGGTGACCACCGCTAGGGGAGATACTGCTGTACAGTCTATGCACAGTGTGAGCTCTGCAGCTCACATGCCTCGAACGGAAAATGCTACTTACCAGTATGCATCTGTTCTTGGCATGTAGAGCTGCAGATCCTCACACGCCCACCCACCTCCCCGGGACCTGTATGTGCTCCAGTCCTATCTTAATTAGATACACACACATGGACATCTCTTTTCTTTTCTACTAACTCCATCACTCCCCAATATGGCGAAAAACAATCTGAGGATGGAGTCGATGCCCATGCGCACTATTGTCCTAAGGAGGAGTCACCTATCACATGACTACAAAGACTTCTTCGAAGACAACAACAAAGTGCAAGCATCCGAGCCCAACACCAGATGGCGATCTAATGCACAGTGTGAGGATCTGCAGCTCTACATGCCAAGAACAGATGCATACTGGTAAGTAGCATTTTCCTTCCTCCGTTTGCTCTGTCAGAGATGCACACACAATACTCAAGAGTGCATATGACCTAGAGTGGTTATATCCGTTACATACATCTGAGATCCATTTTCAAGCTGCTCTGTTCTCGGCCCTGCTTGCCTTGCTGAAAGAACACATTATTTACAGGCGTGCCTTGCCTTTGCCCAGGACTTAAAAACTGCAAGTTGGGTAGCAGGAGGATATTATAAAGAAGGTTGGATCTTACAGGTTGTTTAATAGGCACTTTGAACCACAGTACTGCCATGTATGACTATGTAAGCAGGTGTTCTGGTTAAGCACATTAACGGTACTCAATCGATCGCTCTGAGAAGGTTGGTTCTAGCTAGTACTAAAACACGTGACGCGCGTTACAGAATCTCAGCAACAAGCGCTTAACACACTGATCCACCTAGTGGGCTGGGTTGTAATTTAGACACATTTAAGCGGTAGTACGACTCCGATTCATTGCCTTTATTACCTCGTTAATCAATGACATCCCCAGATGCATTACCTGTACGATTTTAGGAATACTTTGAGGTTTTTCTATTCCCCTAGTCCACAACTACTGCCTCAAACGGACCTATTGTGAATCAGTCTCACAGGCACAGTCTGCATGCAACCTTCCCGGAGCCCTAATGTATCAGCGAGAGCGTTTAATTCACTTGACGCTAAAGAGAAGTGAATTTGGCGATACACTTGGGTCTGATTTTTCTAGAGGTCAAAGGTGTAAGGTGGCGATTAGACGGTGTCTTGGCGCACCCTATACCTATTCCACGCCGGCAAAGACTGGTACTTCTCAGCCTTAAATAAGTGGTACCGATGAGGAGAAACCAAGCTTGGAACACCCTTCTTAACTATTCTCTCAGTACTCAAATAAAGGTCCATGCGCTACAACCACAAGCACATTCTGTTTCCCTCTCAAGCTCCTACTCGACGTGCACAACAACAGTGCCTATTTTGTAAACCATTAAGTGCCGGGGCCCTCATAGTATGCCATTCTTCTCATCAGTCACCTTCCTTCTGCCTCTTAATTTTCTTCCCCTCACTCTCCTACCTTATTCCTCATTCTCCTCTTTTCCCCACTTTCCTACCTTATACCTCACACTACAACTCTCCTCACTCACTTCCTTTATACATCACAATACACTTCTCCTTCTCACTCTTCTCCTTTACACCTCATGCTGCTCTTCTCATCACTCTACATTACTTATACCTCACACTACTCTTCCCTTCACCCACCTTCCTTATATCTCATGCTATTCTTCTCCTCACTCTCCTTCCTCATATCTCACCCTACTCTTCTCCTCACTCTTTCCTTACACCTCAACTACTTTTCTGTTCACTCTACATCCTTTAACTCACACTACTCTTCTCCTCCTCACTCTCCTTCCTTATACCTCACACTTCTCTTCTCATCACTCTACATCTTTATACCTCACACTACTCTTCTCCTCACTCTCCTTCCTTATTCCTCACACTGCACGTCTACTCCTCTCTCATTCCTTATTCTTCACACTACTCTTCTCATCACTCTACATCTTTATACCTCACACTACTCTTCTCCTCACTCTCCTTCCTTATACCTCACACTGCTCTTCAACTCACTCTCCTTCTTTATAACCTATACCACTCTTCTCCTCCTCAGTCTCGTTCCTTATATCTCACACTACTCTTCTCCTCCTCACACCCTTTCCTTATACCTCACACTACTCTTCTCATCACTCTACATCCTAATACCTCAAACTACTCTTCTCCTCATTCTCCTTCCTTATACCTCACACTGCTCTTCTCCTCCTCACTCTCATTCCTTATACCTCACACTGCTCTTCTCGTCACTCGACATCCTTATACCTCACCCTACTCTTCTCCTCCTCACTCTACTTCCTTATACCTCACCCTACTCTTCTCCTCCTCACTCTACATCCTTATACCTCACACTATTCTCACTCCCCTTCCTTATACAACTCTTCTACTCATCACTCTCCTTTTTTATACCTCACACTACTCATCTCCTCATCACTCTCCTTTCTTATATCTCATACTACTCTTCTCCTCCTCACTCTCCTTACTTAATCCTCACACTACTCTTCTCATCCCTCTACACCCTTATACCTCACACTATTCTTCTCCTCCTCACTCTCCTTCCTTGTCCCTCATGCTGCTCTTCTCCTCACTCTCTATCCTTATACCTCACACTACTCTTCTCCTTCTCACCACCACAGCATCACTCATACCACAACAGCATCACTCAGTACCACAACAGCATCACTCAGTACCACAACAGCATCACTCAGTACCACAACAGCATCACTATGCGCTACCACAGCGCCACCACAGCATCACTCGGCACCAACACAGCATCACTCAGCACCAACACAGCATCATTATGCGCTACCACAGCATCACTCGGCGCTACCACAGCATCACTCGGCGCTACCACAGCATCACTCGGCGCTACCACAGCATCACTCGGCGCCACCACAGCATCACTCGGCGCCACCACAGCATCACTCGGCGCCACCACAGCATCACTCGGCGCCACCACAGCATCACTCGGCGCCACCACAGCATCACTCGGCGCCACCACAGCATCACTCGGCGCCACCACAGCATCACTCGGCGCCACCACAGCATCACTCGGCGCCACCACAGCATCACTCGGCGCCACCACAGCATCACTCGGCGCCACCACAGCATCACTCGGCGCCACCACAGCATCACTCGGTCGCCACCACAGCATCACTCGGCGCCACCACAGCATCACTCGGCGCCACCACAGCATCACTCGGCGCCACCACAGCATCACTCGGCGCCACCACAGCATCACTCGGCGCCACCACAGCATCACTCGGCGCCACCACAGCATCACTCGGCGCCACCACAGCATCACTCGGCGCCACCACAGCATCACTCGGCGCCACCACCACATTACTCAGCGCAACCACAACATTACTCAGCGCCACCACAGCATCAGTCGGGGCCAGCACAGCATCACTCGGGGCCACCACAGCATCACTCGGGGCCACCACAGCATCACTCAGTGCTTCTTACACTTTTTAATTACAACTTCTCAGCATGCTGCACAGCAGCCACACTTCTCTACAGCACAGCTTAGAAACATTGCCAAAGTCAATAGCTCTACCTAAACACTTATAAGGCCCCCCAATGCATAGCCAATAGGTCTCGCTTTTGGGGCCTTATAGGTATTTAGTTATGCAGCACAATATCCTTGGTGCAACAACATCAACTGTTGCATGGCTAAACACTTATAAGGTCCCAAAGGCGAGACCTATTGGCTATGCCAATGCTTGTTGTTGTTAGTTATCCGTGGTCCCCGAGCTGCATACGAAAACAGCTCGTTGAGTCGTTGGTTGCGCCTGTCGGCCACGCTCCACACAGGAAAAGAAGGTCTGGTTTAGAGGCAGACAAGTAATTTACCGTAAGGTTGGAAAACACATTTTAAAACAAACGTTTTTTAAATGCTCTCTCGTGCTGTGACCGCGTTTACGCATTTTTTTCCGTGAATATTGAGTTTACATGTTTAGAGAGAGGTGTGTGGATAATTCTCACATGCAGTTTGTAAAGTGCTGGGTGTGTGCTCTAGGCACCAGTGGTGTTCCTTTGCTTCCCACACACTCACAGCCCCTCTCACGGCAGAGGCCTCCTCCTGAGCTCAGGACCCAGCAGTTGTGCATCCCGCCCAGAGGGCCAGCACCGGGGAAGCTGCTCTTTTCCTGGTCTTTGAGAAGCGGAGGGAGAGAGAGCCTGTGCTAAGAGCAGACAGTTCGCGCTGAGAAGCTCCCCAGCAAGCACCGAGCCAGCGCAGCGTGGATGGACCCTGCAGGCTTGAGGTAATGTGCCGGCCAGTGCTTTAAATGGGCCAGTACTGCGCGGTACGGAGTGCTGGCACTTTTTTATTTTGAGAGGGAGGGTACCGGCACTTCTTAAGAGAGACGTAATACTTTAAAATGGAGAGTACCGGCACTTCTCAGAAACAAGCAGGTCTCTGGTACAGAGTACCTGCACTTCTATTTTTCCATTTCAAGCACTGATGTGTCCTAAAAAGAGTCAGCGTTACGGTATGTTACATTTATTTCTTAAGCACGCGTTTACCCGAGGGTGTCTTGGCGCTAGGTTGAACCGAGCCAGAACCACTTGTGCTCATCATGCGATCATACAGAGGCGCTACCTTTAAGGTCGGGCAGCCCTTTAATATCCTGATCACACACCTTGTGGTGAGTGGGGATGTTTCCTTTAATACACCCCAGTCCAGAATGCTGTACCCAAAGCTACAGATACATTTACAACTACATATGGAAACGCTTTGATAGATATCATGTGCATTCACTTGTATTTGCTCATTTGTTAAAACAAATGTAGCAATCTATAAAATAGAAGCGCTTTTTTCACATAAAGCACCATATTGTGGAATAATTATAATATTTCGTTATATTGGTCTCTGGGTGTCATTTTAAAACAAAGGCTAGGCATTTCGCGCCAAACTGCTAAGGTCTGCAACTACGAGGGGCCGGCGCATGCAGTTTCTGCAGAGCTGTGTTTTGTGCCTAACAGGCAGGGTGTGGCTCTGTGCAGTGTAGACACCTGTGCTGTGCTCCACGGTTCTCCCCAATACCCATTGTCTGGGTCATCAGACCTCAGAGTGGTTGACACCTTCCTGCTTTCTCAAATTTGCTTGAAAATGCACCATTTGCCCACTCTTTTTTCAAAATTTTCTCGGGGGGAGAACCCCCCCAAATCCCGCATGGGTGGTTCAGGGTCGCTCGCTTGATGCAGTGCAGTACGACAATTGTTTTATGCCGCACCACTTTCAAATGTCACCATCTGCCACTGCGTAACATCCCAATTTATAGCCCTCACACCCTCACTGTGCTATATGTAAATCCTATTCTAGTTCTAGCAGATAAATAAATATTAGGCCCGAGTTTCCGAGGTGGGGCGCATACCTGGACAACAGGGTTTGTTGTTTGTTTGGAATAGCTTGTAAGCTAATTTGAGCTCAGTGCCAAGAGCTAGGAGAGTGCATCTGTGTGAGAACACAATCCTGGCACCAGTTCGTGAAGGGTTATATAGTGCCCCCAATTAAGGGGGCACTATATAACCCGGAGCCTCCGTTCCTTCATTTCACCATCGGGGAGGACCGGGAGCAGTCATCTAGGAGAATCGTGGGAAACTGTCCTTGATGCAGTAAGAGGTTGCATGGGTGTATGACTGGCTGCTTCTCACAGTGAAGCTTTTCACTCTCAGTGTATTTGGAATCTGAGAGAACGGAACACTGTTTGATCGCATTCAATGACGCATATTGCGGTGTTTGTGCTTTTCCTTTTCAGGGTTTGACTACAGGGGTTTCCTCTCCCTTCCTCCCATGGGGCAAGTAGTTTTATTGCATAGGGTAAGATCAGTGAGATTTTATCTCACATTATCCCTCATGATGTGCGCACGCATAGAGTGTCACATGTCACGCAACTAGTCACTCACTATTAGCTGAACCAGTGCATGTATTGTTTTCAGTGTGACCTAAGTATGTCGTTACGTACTCTTTGGTGTTTTTTATTACAGGCTTGAATTTTGAAGCCATCATTTACAGTGGAGAGTGACATAGGTCACACCCGCACAGTGGTATCTTCTAACCACCAGTTGGTAAGAACGAAGCCCCATTTTTATGTTAAGGTCCTGATGAATGCCTTGGACCCTCCTGGGCCACCATGGCAGAAACCTGTTGACCATTCTTATTACGGTTAGGGGACAATCAATTCCCCATATACCGTCCACTTATTTTAATATCATATAGTTACCATACACATTAAAAATCACAATTTGATAACTATAATGATTTTTAACCTCACTCACTTTTTTGTTTTATGGTCCCCCACTTAGTTTAGAAGTGCATCCCTGTCATCAGGTGTATGCCCGCCCTCTATCAAACCAAGGTTTTAGAGGGCGAGGACTGGTCAATGATGAAGCATGACACCCGGTGGTGTGTGAGACCAGTCCGTCACATTTTGTGAGATGCTTTCACTCACAATTCGGTTCTAAACCCACAGTGGTCACTATACTAGGAGCAGCTCTTGTTGTGGTTAACATTTGCTGTTGGAGGCTGCTTGCTCCTAGAACCCCGCGCCTCTAGTTCCCCTCCCCATGTATTAGCATGGGATTTATTGTGTTTATGAAGAATGGGATGCTTCCCAGAGCCTCGGAGAGTCTTGCTGGAGGCTCCTTTGGTCGAAATGGAATCTGGTACTGTGCTCATCTGCGATCTGCAATCTGCTTCTGTGACCTGGGTGAAGTTTCCCTCCTAAGTGTTCAAGTGGGAGTATTTGAAAAAGGCACCCGTCCAAGACTGATGTTGCGCTGGGTTTTGTTGAGGTCTATATCTAAATGACTTGGCACTTTCACAGGTCTTGGAAAGATGAACACATACGACATTTGCGTCAAAGACAGACATATTGATGATTCTGAAGAAGTTCACAAAATGGAGCCTCTGCCTACTTAAAATAGAGTTGGGCCTTGTTGTTTTAATTCGGTTGTCTCAGAACACCAGACTGACCGTCACACAAGCACTCATCACCAGCAGGCTGGATTATGGCTACACTCTGTATGCCGAAATCTCCAAACAACTCCTACACAGACTCCACACCATCCAGAACACCTCTGTAAGACTCATACTTCACATCCCACGCCACACCTACATCACGAAACACCCACATCACACCGCACCTCAGGAAACTGCACTTGCTCCCCAATTATAAGCGCAGCCAATTCAAACTGCTCCCACACACACATATAAAGCCCTACACAACACAGGACCAGAATACCTGAACAGCCTCATACACTT
Organism: Calotriton arnoldi; assembly: GCA_963921515.1. Taxonomy (NCBI): domain Eukaryota; kingdom Metazoa; phylum Chordata; class Amphibia; order Caudata; family Salamandridae; genus Calotriton; species Calotriton arnoldi. The sequence continues at coordinate 53,599 of CAWUFW010001162.1, forward strand.
TGACCAACCCACCTGACAACACCTACGTTTTGCCTCACTCACTCGCACACATTCCCTGCATCCACAAAAGCAAAACTGGAGGTCACTCATTCTCCTGCATCACATCCACGCCTTAGAAAGACCTCCCTCAACACATCAGAGCCTCCTTCTCACTTCTTCAGTTTAGCAAGAAGCTGAAGACCTGTCTCTTCGTATAAGCACCTTGTGGACCACAAATCTACACACCTGCCCAAGCGCCTGGATACCCTCTCGGGTGATTAATGTGCTATACAAATCAGTATGACATAACTTAACGTCATAATGACATGCAGTGTCTGGGCCCAAGGTAAACAAGCTGGACAGGCTAACTAAAATGGAAATTGTAGCTAAAAAGGAAACTGTCTTGTATATGTTTAAAAACCTAAAACTAAAAATAGAAGCCTAAAAGCAAGCAAATTAAAAAGATAAAAGAATAGAATTATGAAGGGAAACAGTCATAAGATTTATGACATTCCTAGAACAATTTCTAGACTAAAGTCACTTGATGTCTTTTGATTGATCTTGCTTATCATTCATAGTCCTCATACATTTACAGAATAAAAGCGCATGCCAGAAACGTGCATTTGATGAAATAGCAATTCATCACTTGTTACATGTTCAATAGTACATGTCCTCAGACTGGAATTAAAAAGGGGCCCATGCGCTGGAAGGCATGATCCCTACAACAATCTGTCTACTTCTTCCTTCAGTCTACATCTTACACTGTCCTGTCACCCTTACAAACCTTCACCATAGTACCTCATTGCACCACCTTGTCGGAACACCCATTAAACTGTTTATTACTGCAGGCATGCTCTAAAACCCATTTCTTTGTGTTTATGGATTGTTAGACCTATCTGCAACAAAACATCCTTGATTACAGGTTATTTTGACTCCCATTGTAACTGTGTTCACTTTGCCTTTCTCACTGAGATGCATTATCCAAACGAGCCCATGGCTGGGTTGTGCTAAAAAATTGCGATGTCCTTAAACCCCAACCCTATCTCAAGGCAGGAACTAAGATTGTGACCAAGGAAAAATTCTTAAGACTCCGCTTGGGAGTCGGTTCAATCAATCCGTTTTTACCGCCTTGGAAAAGAAGAAGAGGAGGAGACCAGCCTTGCCGTCTGTGCGCTTGCGGCACGGAGAATCTCATTCACATCATATGCATTTGTAACAAGCTAAAGGACATACGGAAAACTTTGTTAAAACCATTCTTCAACCAGTACGGAGTAAGGACCTGTAGGCAGGCGGTAAAGCTGTGCTTTAATCCAACTTTAGTACAGCTAAACTGCCGACTTACAATTCTTTTGACTTTACAGCATTAAGACTGAAAACATTTATTCTCAGCAGTTAAGATCTAGTCCCGTACAATGGTTTTGGGCACCATTTGAGCCAGCCCCGTAAAGTTCACAACGGTTTCTTATAATGGCATCAGGACGTTAAAATCAGGGGCAACAGGGCGCCGTCATTTGTCGCACGGGAACATTTTGTCAGCTTAAACAGAAAGCTCTTATCACATTGATCTTTTATTTTTTTAACAGACTGAGCAATCTGTGTCAGGGATGCAAGTACATTCAAGATTAATTTTAAGTTTTTATGTATAACACAAACCAGTCTATTTTAAACTTTGTAATCCTTGTATTAGTGCAATGCTCTTTGATTTTATCGTTAATGTACTGTATGCAAATGTTTTAATCAAGCATAATAAAAATTGACTTACTTACTTTCTCACCGAGATGCAGGTTGATTGCAAGGCTTCTGCAATGCATGTTGCTGGCTACACCAGCTATTTCACCTTTCTGTTGCTCACCAGACATATTGTGAAGAAGCAAGTGTGCCATTATATGGTTGAGAGGTGATCTTCTGATTAGCAAGGACTACGGACCACTTTAGTTACAATTCCAGCCCCTCCTCCGCCTCCTCTGTCCAGAGTATACCACAGTGTCTCTGTCACTGCCACCTTCAAAGTACGCTTGGTGGTTATATTTCGACCACTTGGCCCCATTCAATAGTTGCTTCATTATCTTAATCCTTAATTAACTAGCCCGTTATCTCTGCCTATTATCCTTAGTGACATGAGTGTTAATCTCAAAACTCAAACTTGCCAAACATTTTCTGCCAGTGTCTCTCAGATCGTACCCTCATCAAGTCATTCCGCCTCATTAACTGCCATAGTAACCCTCTCAGCCTTATACTCCTTTCCCACACAATCTCTTTACCTACATTCAAACATTCTGATATTTCATTGGAAAAGTCAATTAAAAAAAAATATATATTGACCAAATGTTTGATTTTTAAAAATATAAAAGCTGCCACCATTATAAAATACGGTATAAGACCGCTTTCCTTTAAGGAACCACACATTCTCTTCCAGGGGATCCTCATCAAAGTCATAAGCACATGAATATTCCCGCCCATGCGCGGGACCCCGGAAACACATTACATATATGTGAAAAACCATATATGTAGCTCTATATATATATATCCATATATATATAAAAAACACACAATGTAGCCTCCCATAAACATGCTGAGCAATGTTGCAAGGAATTCTCTTGCACATAAACATATTCCAATAAAGCAGGGAGAAAGAAACTTTTGAAAACTGCTTTAATACATAGCAGACAACACAATCCTGCAAGGAATAATGAAGAAAACATTGCCAGCACATAGGCTGCATTGTGGGAACATTAGTGTAGAAAGCTGAAAAGCTAACCCACATAAACACACAGATAAACTGGCACCGTGCCTTTAAGGCAGCCATGACCCCTAGCTTCCCATCATGCCTCAGGGGTGACAGTCAGGTCAGTTGTTCTTTCCGGCTCCTTCGGTCAGGACCCTGGTTACTTCAGCTCTACCTCTTTTTTCTGATTTTCTGTCAGAAAATTCTTCAATTTTTGATAAAAGCTCTTACTTCGACATCTTTTTGGTGTTAAAGTAGTTCTCTACTGTTTTTTTTAGAGAGTTGAGCATTGTTTTACAACAGAATGCCCTCTCTTTTTGACTCTTGCCCTTCCTGTGGCAAGAAGAAGGCCAAATCAGACTTCCACCCGGTCTGTATTCTATGCCTTCATTCTGAGCATAATCCTAAATCCTGCCAGCATTGCAAGCTGCTGTCCAACAGAACTTTAAAGGACAGAGAAAGGATTCGTCTCCATGGATTGGCTGAGAAGAGAAAATCACCTTCTAAAGACAAGCCTCCGATGAAGAAGAGGAAAGAGAGCTTATCTACAAGTAAGATTCCAGTATGCTCTCCATCGGCGTCGGGCTCGGCGCCTCAATTCCCTTCATCGGCATCAAAAACGTCGACGAGAAGACCATCGACGGCGGGCTCGCCGTCGAGAGAACACCGGTCGTCGAAGAACGCAGGTACGTCGAATCCTCCGCCGTCGTCAACCGGGCGACGATCGGCGTCGAGGAGTCTCTCTCCGTTGGTGCGGGCTCGCCCAGCGTCGAGACACAGATCTCCGTCGTCGCCGATGCGGCGTCGAGACAGGCTCCGCCGTCGCAGGGTCTCCAGCGTTTGGCGTCGAAGCAAGCATCTCAGTCGACGTCACCCAGACGACAGTCGACGTCGAGACACACCTAGTCACCTGATGATAGACACTCATCGCCTCCGCCGTCGCCCAGGCGGCGTTCGACGTCGAAGGCAAGATCCTCTCCGACGGCGAGGTATTCGACGTCAAGACCAAGGGTAAAATATACCAGACGTCGAGACGGCGGTCTCCGTCGACGGCGAGAAGATCAGCGTCGAGAGAAAGATCGACGTCGAGAAGGTTTTCTCCGTCTACCCGTTCATCGTTGAGGTCTCCACGCTCAACGTCGAAGGCGAGGTCTATGGGCTCCAGGCACACTGAGAGGTCGACGTCTAAGAGAAATTCACCAGTGATGGTGACACAGAGCAGGTCGACGTCGAGACACACCCCATCGACGTCACATCGCTCATCCAGACGCCGATCACGCTCCAGAAGCTGCAGAGAGTCCTCTCGCTCCATCCGGAGCTCACCCCAGACGGTTGCGTCATCACGCAGTGCTTCTGTTCACTCACAGGAGCCTACAAAAGCAACGCCAGGAGGTTCTCCAAGGAGACAGCGATCTCCTTCCATCCATCTCTCTCCCAGATGGCTTCAACCACTTCATCATTGGCAGACGGGGTCCACAGGTCACGCTCAACGACCTACTCCAGTCCGCAGCACAGATCACCATTACAGCGTCTTGTGCAGGAAGTGGACAAATCACCCACCACTCGGGCCAGGGAACACCGAGGCAGATCCCCTGAACGCAGGTCGTCTCAGGGACATCGCAAGAGGCGGCGTACACCGTCTTGGTCTTCCTCTTCGACACATTCATCCAAAAGGGATTACTCACCTACCCTGACGGATAGTCCTCCCTCCAGAGTGTCGCCTATTGATGATGTGAACACTTTCCATGATGTTCTCAACAGAGGGGCTCAGAAGCTGGGCATCACCATGTCAGCTCCTCAGACAACCAAGTCCATCATTTTTGAGACTCTCCACCAACGGTCTGCGACTAGACCATTGCTTCCTTTGGTCCCAGGCATCATCGAGCCGGTAATGGATCTCTTCCTTACACCAGCATCAACTAAAGCAGCTCCAGCTCGGATTCTTAAAAAATACAAGCCAGCTGCATCGGATCCTCTTTTCCTTAGATCAGATCCACCTCCGGACTCTGTTATAATTGCAGCAGCGAAAAAGACGCATGCGGTTGCATCTTCCTCCTCCGCTCCTCCGGATAAAGAGAGTAGAGCACAAGACTCTTGGGGACGGAAGGCTTGTGGTTCTGCAGCGTCTTCTCTGCAAGTGTCCAACGCTGCGGCTCTGCTGGGTCGTTATGACAGATCACTATGGGACTCACTGGAGCGCTTCAAGGACAGGCTCCCAAAGGAGGATCAGCAGGACTTTTCTGAAATCCTTCACGAAGGTGCTCTGGTTGCTAATCAGGTAATCAGCACTGCAGCAGATGGTGCGTCCCTGGCGGCTCACTCGTATGCACATGGCATCTGTGCACGATGATCTTCCTGGCTGCGCCTCACAGCGTTAAAACCAGAAGCACAACAACGCATCCTGAATCTCCCTTTTTCTGGCACTTCACTGTTTGGTGCTCACACAGACGAAGAAATGGCGAGGATGAAGGCCGAGTTTGACACCTTAAAGGCGGTGGGCCTAGAAAAGAAAAAGGAGTTTAGGAAGAGGTACCGGCCCTACAATCGGAAAAGTTACCAGCAGAGGGTTCAAACCCCTCAATGGTCACAAAACAAACAGGGCAAATCCCAGTATCAAGGCCGCCGTTCCTCGAGAGGAAGAGGAGGACATCAACAGCAGTCCTCCTCTGCATCAAAAACTCCAGGGAAGCAATGAGTTTCTGCTTCCTCTAGCCTCGTTGCACACTCCAGTGGGAGGAAGTATCTCAAGTTACATTCAAGAGTGGCGCAACATAACCAAAGATCAGTGGGTGCTAAATATACTAAAAAATGGGTACACACTACGTTTTTGGACGTCCCCAAGAGACATTCCTCCTGTGAAATCTCGTCATCTACATATAGACCTCCTGCGTCAGGAAGTGTCGACCCTTCTCAAAAAACAAGCAATAGAAGAGGTCCCTCAAGCGCCGATACTTCCTTGTTCAGAAAAAAGATCAGCCGAACAAGTTCAGACCAATTCGGGATCTACGTTCTCTGAACAAGTCCATCAAAAAGGAAAAGTTTCGGATGTTGGCGCTCCACCAAATATTTCCACATCTAAGGAAAGGCGATTGGATGTGTTCGGTGGATCTACAAGATGCATATTTTCACATCCCAATCACAGCACGACATCGCAAGTTCTTGCGATTCACGGTGGGAACAAGACATTACCAGTTCAAAGTCTTACCCTTCGGCCTAAAATCAGCTCCGAGGGTATTCACCAAATGCATGGCAGTGGTAGCGGCAGCATTACATCGCCAAGGCCTGTTCGTATATCCATACCTGGACGACTGGCTGCTGAAGGGATCCTCTCCTCAAATGGTGCAGGAACACCTTCACACCTGCCTAGATCTCCTTCAGCGCTTAGGCCTGCATGTCAACCTGGACAAGTCGATCCTTCACCCAACTCAATCACTCCACTATCTGGGCGCCAACCTCAACTCCGACCTCGGAAAAGTGTTTCCTTCGGAGGAGAGATTGTCATCAATGAAAGACAAGGGCAACATCATCCTTCAGGCTTATCAGCCATCAGTAAGACAGGTGGCTTCTCTACTGGGTTCGATGGCCTCGTGCATTTTTCTCATACCCAACGCCAGATTGAGGATGAGACCGTTACAGCAAGATCTCGAGGACAAATGGAATCAATCCTCAATCAGTGGAACGACCGGATTGTCCTCTCTCCTGCAGCAAAGAAGTCCATTCTCTGGTGGCTGCAACCACAGAACCTACTGGTGGGAGTCCCTTTTCATCAACCTCTGCCAGAACAATCTCTGATCACGGATGCTTCACTTCAGGGCTGGGGAGCGCATCTGGGTCATCTGCAAACTCAGGGCAGATGGACCAGCAGAGAACAGACCTATCACATCAATAAGCTGGAACTGCGGGCGGTTCATTTAGCCCTCAAAGCTTTTCAACCGTCAATTCAGATCGGATCGATCCTAGTGCAAACGGACAATACAACCACCATGTATTACTTGAACAAACAAGGTGGAACTCGCTCTTGCCCTCTGTCTCTCGAATCCCAGGCAATCTGGCACTGGCTGCTAGCCAGGAACCTATCGATCACGGCAATCCATCTGCCAAGAGAGCAGAACGTGCGAGCAGACGCCCTCAGTCGTCACTTCCAAGAGCAAGAAGACTGGGTGCTCAACGACGAAGTGGTGGCAGAAATCTTTCATCAATGGGGTCATCCTTCCATCGACCTTTTTGCAGACTATCAAAACAGAAAATGCCACGCCTTCGCATCCAGGTTTTACCGACCAGGAACGAGAGGGAATGCTCTGTTGATAGATTGGTCAGGGACGTTTGCATACGCCTTTCCACCCATCCCTCTAATTCCGAAGGTGGTGGCCAAACTTCTGCGATCCAGAATGAGGATGATACTCATAGCACCGGACTGGCCTCGCCAATGGTGGTATCCGGACCTTTTGCAACTCTCGGTTCGCCCTCATCGGAGACTTCCGTGCAGGCCGGACCTTCTCACCAAGATGGGAGGGAAAATTCTGCACCCCAGCCTTCCCTCGCTTAGCTTGACAGCATGGCTCCTGAAGTCCTGCAGTACGGACATTTGAACCTCCCTCAGGACTGCATGGACCTTTTAAGGGAGTCAAGGAAGCCTTCCACAAGATCCTCATACTCTCTAAAGTGGAAAAGATTTTACTTGTGGTGTATCCGTAATGATTGGAGTCCAATTAACGGGCAAGAGGATGTAATCTTGCCGTATTTGCTCTATTTGGCCAAATCTGGTTTGAAATATTCTTCCATTAAAGTGCATTTGGCGGCTATCACAGCATATCGTAAATCACCTAACCAGCCTTCTTTCTTTCAGCTTCAGGTGGTTAAGGACTTCCTGCAGGGGTTGAAAAAGGTTTATCCCCCTGTTCGACCTCCTTCTCCTCCTTGGGAGTTGAATTTGGTATTGTCTAAATTGATGGGACCTCCATTTGAACCCATCATAAGTCTACATTGCAACACCTTTCTTGGAAAGTAGCTTTTCTAGTAGCAATTACATCAGCACGCAGAGTGAGTGAGATACAAGCACTCTGTTCTAAAGAACCCTATACGGTTTTCCACCATAATAGGGTGGTTATGCGAACTCACCCTTCCTTCCTACCTAAGGTTATGTCAGAGTTCCATGTTAATCAGACAATTTCTCTACCCTCTTTCTTTCCCAATCCATCCACACCAGCGGAAAGGTCTCTTCATTCGCTAGACCTCAAGAGGGTTCTCAAATTCTATTTGGATGCAACGAAATCCATTAGAAAAGCAGATCAATTGTTTGTAAACTATGATTCTGTTAGAAAAGGCTTCCCAACTTCTAAAAGATCCATTTCAAGATGGATAGTATCTTGTATAAAGTTGGCATACCAGATAGCAAATAAGCCTCTGTTTGCCTCCCCTAAAGCTCATTCTACTAGGGGTAAGGCTGCTACGATTGCATTCTTACATAATGTACCGATGGCCGAGATTTGCAAGGCGGCAACTTGGAAATCGGTCCATATGTTTACCAGACATTACTGTCTGGATTCTGACTCCAGAGCAGATACACAAGTGGGGCCAGGCCTCCTTGAGGAATCTGTTCCAATGCTAACCTATTGGAGTCTGTATAGGCCTTATGGCATTTATGTATCTTGATGGTACTCTGTTTACTTGCCCGCAGGATGAGGGGATGGGCTTGCTATTCTATTCATGTGCTTATGACTATTGATGAGGATCCCCTGGAAGAGAAGGATAAGTTACTTACCTGTAACCCTAGTTCTCTTCCAGGGGTATCCTTATCAAAGTCATAAGCAACCCACCCGCCTCCCCGGGCAAGTGAACATGATTCATACATCTCTTTGTAAAAAGGTCTGCGGATATCCGCAAAGAACAACTGACCTGACTGTCACCCCTGAGGCATGATGGGAAGCTAGGGGTCATGGCTGTCTTAAAGGCACGTGCCAGTTTATCTGTGTGTTTATGTGGGTTAGCTTTTCAGCTTTCTACACTAATGTTCCCACAATGCAGCCTATGTGCTGGCAATGTTTTCTTCATTATTCCTTGCAGGATTGTGTTGTCTGCTATGTATTAAAGCAGTTTTCAAAAGTTTCTTTCTCCCTGCTTTATTGGAATATGTTTATGTGCAAGAGAATTCCTTGCAACATTGCTCAGCATGTTTATGGGAGGCTACATTGTGTGTTTTTTATATATATATGGATATATATATAGAGCTACATATATGGTTTTTCACATATATGTAATGTGTTTCCGGGGTCCCGCGCATGGGCGGGAATATTCATGTGCTTATGACTTTGATGAGGATACCCCTGGAAGAGAACTAGGATTACAGGTAAGTAACTTATCCTTATTGGTATACCTTCATGCACTGTCAGATATTTTTTCAGCAAAATACCCATTTTGCTTCTCTTTTTGTTAAATGTCCATCCAATGTCAAAAAGAAGATTAATGAAGAACTCCATGTACTTTGTATTGTCTGTCTTCCTGATTCACATCTGCTTGAAAAATCAGTACTCCCTGAAGATGTTAACAAGAACTCTAGAAGGATAGAAGCCTTCATTGTAAGCAGATGTTTGCATTTGCATGCATCATGGTCCAAAAACAAAGCTTTTTGTAGCCTGCAACTTCTGACTCTCAGTAGTTGAGAGGATTTTCTCCAGTCAGAGAAGCTAACTTAGAGCCGGAGCACTTCAACTCCCTCCTATGATTTTTCATTTTTGTTTTGTTTTTCATAAACAATAATCCCAAGATTAGGCCTACAAAACAATAAGTAGATGATGACGTACATAGACCATATACATCCTCCCTCACCACCCTCCAGGTAGATACCTAAATATAGCCTTTAATATCCAGTGCACTTTTCAGGATGAAGCAAACGTCACAATTTCTTTCGCATATTAACAATAAGGTTCCAGTGTACAACCCCTTAGTCTAGACGGCAAGCCAGAACGATCTTAACGATTTGAGACAGGCAAGTCCATCCGCAGAAGCCGAGCAGGCGGAAGAGCCTTCTCCTACATCGCAGCCAAGACCTGGAACCAGCTCCCAGTGAACATCAGACGCTCCCTGACCCTGCACATGTTCAGGAAGAACCTCAAGACCTGGCTCTTCGACTGAAACCGGAGCTGCACCTCCCCCTCCCCTCCTACCTCCCCCCCCCCCCCCCCAGCGCCTTGAGACCCTCACGGGTGAGTAGCGCGCTTTAAAACCCCTGATTGAATGATTGAAGTGCAAAATCCTTACCTGTGAAATAGATCAGTGATGGTTACCATGTGTTTTCATATTTATGTCCCATGTCATTGAGTTCCAGGTTAATCTTTTCCTTAGCCTGCAACAACCAGTTTGCTAACCCACTCTTGCATTGTTGGGATGTGTGGTGATTTCCATTTTAAGGTATTCAAATTGTTTCGCTGCTAAAGTCATGTTAGTTATCACTCTCCGGTCTGCTTTTGGCAAGTACAGTCCTTCAAAATTGGACCAATTTTTTCAAGCAAACCCAGTTCAAGATGCATCAATGGAAAGCTACAGAAGAATGGTCTCCTTTGTTGTCTGTTAAAGATTTTTGTTCTGGGAATTTGAAGGGTCTGCGTTTATGGAGTGCATGGGAATAGTGTATGAGTGAGAGACGGTTATTGATGAGTGGAGTGATCTAATCATTGTTGTGTACTGTATTGTTGGGTCTTGGTATTTATTGTACTGTTGTCTGTAATACAATGTATGAGTTTTAAGCACTGCATTTTTATATGAAAAGGTTCATGTTAAAATGAAAATTGTTAAATAAAACATGCAAAATAAAAAAAAAATGTAAACTAATTCTTTTGAGTTCTATCCACATGGGATTAAGTCCATTGATGAATTTAGATAGGTTAAACGGGAAGTGTTATTATTTATTGTTTTTGTTCTACCCCCTTTCCCAAACCTTACATTTTATGTCTGGGGGTACCCTTTTTTTGAGAAGTCCATAAAACACTGGCGACCACAGCTGCCTCTATATGGATTCAGTGCTACTCCTCGTCTCGTAGGAAGACCTTTCATGCAAAATTCTAAGTTGCGATGCCTTGTAATATTTCTCAGTATTTGGTAATCCCAGCCCTCCTGATTATCTGTTCACTTTCAGTGTTTTGCTCAAGACCCTTGTTTTTTTATTGGCCCATCTGTATCTATTGCATTCTGTAAACTGTTTATATCTCCCTAAGGAAATTTCATCGGGAGTCCTTGAACCAAATAAAGCAGATGCTGGAGCACGTTCTATTTGATCCCAGCTTCTCTACCAAGTCATGATAGAAATAGATAACGCCGTCTACTGAGGTCGGTAATGATTACATTGAGTAATCTGGGGTTGTTTGCTGCGTATAAGAGTTGGAGTTTCGTGTGATGTATAGTCCTAAATATAAAAAATTAAAAAAATTGCCCAGCACAGAGAGGTCACGGCTGAGAGTCAGTCTTCAACTTCTGAATATATGCCTACATTAAGTAGCTCAGATTAGCCATGGTTTATCTTGAAACTCGAATCTCTCCCATAGGCCACCAGAATTCCCATAACCCTGACTTTACCAATGAAAGTAGAAAATAAATGTATCCTATGTTGCTCACCCCTGAAGTATCAAAAAGAGTGGGGGGGGGGGACGGTAGGAGCTGATTGTTAGGTCCAGTGACCCTTGCTCCCGATTGGTAACTGGTATATAAAGGGGGGTCACTGTTCCTTAAGAGGAGAGTTCAAAGTGGAGAAAGAAAAAGGAAAAGGTGTCCTGTGCTACTCTGTGTGGGGACTGTGTCCTCATCATGATGCCCTCACACACCCCGAAGGATGTCATGCTTCATCATTGGGCTTTTTGCTCCTCGTCGGGCCGGCGCTGCAATGCCCTACGGGTCCCCCGAAGGGTCTTTTTTTCGGAGATCTTTTGATGAAACAAGCCGTTAGGTGCGTGTGTGTGAGTGGAAGTGAGGTCTCGACTAGTGTGTTAAAAAATGACTGGAGGGAGAGTGGCTATTATTTATTAAAGTGGTCCCTCTGTCATTAGTAAAAGGTGTGTGGTGCTGCTAGTGGGATATTATGTCCCTCAGTAGCTAGATATGAGTCCTTAGTGGGTGTCTCTAGTGGTCGACATGTTTCGCGCTATCTGTGGCCTCCGGAGGAGATCCAAAGCGCTTCTTCAGGACCAAGGTGAGTTTAAATAAAGTATCACTAGCGGCCTAAATCTTTCAGTGCCGCCAGGTTGATGGAAAGGAGTAGCGTCTCTGAAAAGAGAAAGGGGTAGGACAGAATATGGGTATAGCTCGAATGTCAAAAATGTGTATAGTCCAGGTCTGCCATTGGGGGGGCCTGGTGCATATTACCATTAGCGTGAGACTTATCGCTATAGGTCAGCATGGGTGTATGAATATCTATATTGTGTTATTATTTACAATGATGTAAAAAATAGAAAAGATAATAAGTAAATGAATACAAAGAAAGAACATAATCAACATGTAGAACATCGAGGATGAGTTTGTCGCTCTTTGGTCACAAGTATCATGCAGTGCTGTATCCAGTAGTAGTTGGTCTATACACGACTTATACCGAGTGGATAATCAGTGAAAAGTTGTCTTGGTAAGGAGTTTGAAAAATGTAGTTAAAGGTTAAAAGTAGAAACTATGAATATCACTAGAGGGGCCCCACCATTGATGGCAAACCTAAGGACACTGTTCCTGTTCATAATAAATGAAAAACATAATCCTCACCCCTTGTTTCTATAATTATGGCCTCATGAGATCAGTGAGGGCCGATGGGAACTGTAAAAGAACAGGGAAGGAAACATTGTTTACAAATTCCATTCATTGTAAATATCACGTTATCAATGTTCACAAACAGAAAAGGAAAATCACACAGTGGTCCTCATTTGTGATTTTTATCCTGCAAACTAAGAAAAAAAATTGGAAAATTCTTTGGGTTCTCATATTGTATTGATGTCATAGATCGAGAGATTCACAAATTGTGCATGTCACACTCGGGCACTGCAAGGGAAAGGAAGGAAAAGGAAGAACATACCGGCATATTGCTAGCGTTATATTTATCTTACTTCTCTCACATTTATCCTGGGAGTGGTTGAGAGTTTAGTTCAGGCCCAGTGTTTCTTTTCTCAAAGGAAAAGATTTTAAGACTTAGAAGTGACAAAGCGCAAGCGTTATCCTTGTACTCACGGTTCTCCCATTCAGCTGTGCTGCTCCACCTGCATGCCTCTCTCTGTCTCCGCCGGTATTCAAGCAGTTTTTGCCGCCCTTTTTATAGTAGGAGTATGCTACTAATTAAGGAGTTAATAGGAGAGTGTATAGTGTTGTGTTTGGGCGCCATCTTGTAGCGGATGGTTTTATTGTAAAATCGTCTTAAGTCCTGGTATATTGTGATCATCGTTGGCCTTGTATGTCACGTGACTCATAATTTATGACATTTAAATACCACCGGACTGGTTTCTAGGAGATTGATCTAGATTTTGGTTGTTATTGACATAATTGTTTTTCTACTACGCTAATCCAAAATTGGTCGTTTTTTTGGGGGGCCATTTTGAAGTGGTGTTTCTGGTTACTATATTTGTTCATAGTTGGGCATAGAGTTGTCTTTTTCACAGATTCCGCTTCTGGTTACTTTGTATGTCCAAAATTTCGGATATATGTCATGATAAACTGCTGCGGTTTGTTAAAATATTGATATATACAGGTAAGGTGATTATGGTAGTTTTACCATCGGTATGTTTATCGTACTAATTCAATCCAGGGTATTTCATCATTTAGGCCCTTGGTGTTAGTCCGTAAGCGGTGGACCCATCTTTGTTCTTTTGGAAGAGTGTTCTGGTTGACCATGCAGGATTTGATTCTATGATAGTCCAGTTTACTTGATCTGGTGTGTGCCCAGTCTCAATATAGTGTCTGCTCATTTTGGTGGTGTTCTTTTTACATCGTATATTACTTCTGTGTTCGTTTTATGCGTGTTCTTATGGCTCTGGTTGTCATTCCTATGTATAAAAGATCGCATGGACATTTTACCATGTAGACACAGTTCTTAGTATTGCAATTAGTGTGCTTTTTTGCGTCCACTCCTGATTGTTCATTTGTAAAGTTTTTGTATGTTTTGTCAAGGGGCAGATGCTGCACGTGCCGCATGGGTAATGTCCTTTTACTGTTGGTAGGTCCCACAGTGTCCTTTGAGTGTCCAATTGTCTGTCTTGGGGTCTCGTGTGGATAATCATATTTTTGATATTCTGTGTTCGTCTAAATGCGAATCTTGGGCATTCCATTTGTGTTCCCCCTGCATGTAGGATATTCCAGTGTTTCAGTAAGATCCTTTTTACTTGATTAGATTGGGGTGTGTAGGTGGTTACACATGTTCTCATCCAGGGGATACTCATCAATAGTCATAATCTATGAATAATCCCCGCCCACGTGCGGGATCCCGGAGTATATAGAAATATATATATATATATATAAATATATATATACACATATGTGAAACATATAAATGCAGCCTAAAAAGTTTCCAACATGGCAGAACTGCCGAAATTACATAGGTTTGCATTGTAAAACAAATACTCTCCTAACCCATAAGGAAAAGAGTACATTCACAGCATAATTGTGATATACCAATGCTTTATTGCCACAAGGAAAAACTTGTAATTGCAGGCATTCGCCTGTAGGCTGCATTGCAGAGTAATAATGAAACAAGACAAAAAGAAAAACTGGCACCTTGCCTTTAAGGCTTCCAAGGGTTAGGGTACCGTGCCTTTAAGGCCTGCCAGAGACCCTCTGCTCCCATCATGCACCACAGGTGACAGTTAGGTCAGTTCTTTTTTCCGGCTCCTTCTGTGAGGATCCTGGAGTTTTTGCTCTTCAGTTTTTGACTGAAAGATAATTTTTTGTATTAAATCTTGGAATTTTTGACATTTTCTGATACCTAGAGGTATATTCGGCTGGCTTTTGGCATTTTTTTGTTCCAAAAATCTTTCCAGTCAGAATGCCTGCTTTATTTCGGAAATGTCCTTCCTGTGGCAAGAAGATGGCACTGTCAGATCCACACTCGGTGTGTATTGTGTGCCTTCCATCGTCACACAATCCTGACCAGTGTTATCATTGCCAGAAGTTTTCGAAGAGGACCCAGCGCGACAGAGAACGCATCAAGCTTCATGCCCTACTGGAGAGGGATAGAGATAGAGCTCCCTCTTCAAGTAAACACCGAAAACGGCATCGCTCCACCTCTCCTGAGTCCAGGAAGAAGCAGGTGCCTGAATGTTCGCCGTCGACGTCGAGATCGCCGTCGAAGAGGCCGAGACATTCTTCAACGTCAAGGGACAAGCCAAGTAAGTCGGCGCTCAGCACTTCAGGCTCGAAGGCTGTGGGTACTGAGAGACTGTCCAAAACTCCGTCGACGTCGAGGCTTCCGTCGACGTCGAGGCACACTCCGCCAACCTCGAGGGGATCGGCGTTGAGAGACTCGCCGGCGAAGACCATGCCGCGAGGGGACATACCGACGTCGAGGCATTCTCCGCCACCCTCAAGGGGGTCGACGTTGAGAGAGTCACCGTCGAAGGCGATGACGCGAGGGGACGTACCGACGTCGAGAGCATCGTCGAGGTCCCATCATTCGACGTCGAGGAGGTCGATGACATCGAGGAGGTCGACGTCGAGATCCCCCATCGGCGCCGTCAGGCTACATCAGGGCCCCCCATCGACGTGGGCGGTCGACGTCGAGACCTGTTACTGATCATTCGCCGTCGAGGAGATCGGCGGCAGCGTCAAGGGCGACGTCGAAGTCTCCCCGTCGACGCCGACAGTCGACGTCAAAGTCCCCCCATCGCCGTGGGCGGTCGACGTCGAGATCAAGATCAGAGCGCAGATCGACGACGAGGGTGACGCAGACCTTGTCGACATCCCGTTCGACGTCAAGGCAGTCATCTCCAGGGCTGAATATTGTACAGATTTCACCAGAGAAATCTCCTACAGTTGCTGAAAAGAATCTTTGCGGCCTGTCCCCTCGCTGGCTGCACGGGGTCGGAACAGGTGCCCGCAGAGGTCCGGGCTCGGACGACTACGCAACGAGACTTTCTAAGTCGCCTTCCAGAAGACCAAGGTCGCCTTCTACACGCCGATCTCGGTCAGGAGGTCGTCACAGCTCGCACGATCATCCACATAAGAGGAGGCGCAGAGCATCTTCTACCTGTTCTTCGTCTTCCATTCGGCACTACTCGCCAACTTTCTCATCTACACCACCTTCAAGGGTGTCTCCTATTGATGACATTGGGACTTTCTCTGACGTACTGGGCAGAGGAGCTAATAAACTAAACATCAGTTTATGTACTCCTGTGATCCCTACATCGGTCATTTTCGAGACATTGCACCATCGTACAGCTCCCAGACCGCTGCTACCTCTGGTGCCAGGTTTTTTAGAACCAGCCATGACCACGTTCCTTACTCCAGCCACAGTGGGATCAGTTCCGTCGAGGATTGCAAAAAAATACAAAGCTCCAGACCAGGATCCCTTGTTCCTTAGGTCTGATCCTCCGGCGGATTCAATCATTGTGGCAGCCGCCAGGAAAGCGCACTCCGCAGCCTCATCCGCTTCTGTTCCTCCAGAAAAGGACAGTAAACAAATGGACTCTTATGGCAGGAAGATGTGCAATACTTCGGCATCATCGATGAAGATTGCAAGTGCTTCAGCCCTTCTTGGGCGCTATGATAGGTCTCTTTGGGACTCCCTGTCTAGGTTTACCGACAAGCTTCCCAAAGAAGATAGACAAGACTTTCATGAAATCTTGCAAGAGGGCGGCTTAGTAGCCAATCAAATCATCAGCGCGGCGGCTGACGCCTCAGATCTCGCCGCACACGGCTACTCACAGGGCATCTGTTCACGGCGCTCAGCGTGGTTGCGCCTCACAGGTCTAAAACCGGACGCCCAGAAGAAGATCCTAAACCTTCCTTTCAACGGCTCCTCCTTATTCGGTTCTCATGCTGATGAGGAGATGACAAAGATGAAGGCCGAGCTAGACACAGTCAAAGCAGTTGGACTGGAGAAGCGGAAGGAGTTTCGAAAACGCTTCCGTCAGAACGACAAGCGGCCCTTCCAACAGAGGGTTCAAACCCCTCAATGGTCCTCCCAAAACCAACAAAAGTTCCAATACCAGAACAAGCGTCCTGGCAGGGGCAGAGGGAACAATAAGCAACAGCAGTCCTCCTCCAAGCAGCCTCCTAAACAGTGAGACATTGCTTCCTCCGCACCCGTTTGCCACTCCGGTAGGAGGGAGTATCGTTTTTCACCTGGAAGAGTGGGAAACAATAACAAAAGACAGATGGGTGCTAAATATTGTACAGCATGGCTACTTGCTGAGGTTCAAGACCCCTCCTCCGCAAGTTGCCCCTCATTTGACGTGCCTTCCTCAACACAATGTATTGTTACAGGGCGAAGTGTGTACCCTCCTCTCCAAAAAGGCTATAGAAGAGGTCCCACCTCACCAGCAAAATCAAGGGGTATACTCACGGTACTTTCTGGTCCAAAAACGAGGAGTAGCCAAAGAGTACAGGCCCATCCTCGACCTGCGCCTGCTGAACAGGTTTATAAGAAAAGAAAGATTTCGGATGCTAGCCCTGCACCAGATTTTCCCACATCTTCATCTGGGAGACTGGATGTGTGCCATCGACCTGCAGGACGCCTACTTTCACATTCCTGTTTCAGTGAAACATCGCAAGTTCCTCAGGTTCCAGGTGTCTCGTCAGCACTATCAGTACCGAGTACTTCCATTCGGTCTCAAATCCGCTCCCCGGACGTTCTCCAAGTGCATGGCGGTGGTAGCCGCTTTCCTCCGCAAGAGGAAAATCTTCGTCTACCCCTACCTAGACGACTGGCTCCTGAAGAGTTCAACACCTTCTCTACTCCAGAGCCATCTCACTTACTGTCTCAACCTGCTTCACTCACTGGGGTTGCAAGTCAACTACAAGAAGTCAGTTCTCAACCCCACGCAGAAAATACATTATCTGGGCGCATCCCTAGACACCGCAACGGCAAGCGTGTGTCCTTCGGAGGAGAGGTTGTCCTCAATGTTGATCAAGTGCCGCGCACTTCTCAGCACTATACATCCTACAGCAAGGCAGGTGTCATCACTGCTGGGATCGATGGCCTCATGCATCTTCATTGTGCCAAATGCCAGGCTTTACATGCGGCCTCTACAGCAGTCCCTCGAAGATCAATGGACTCAGCACTCAGGCCGTTGGGAAGATCGTGTCTCTCTTCCTCAGGCGGCCAGGGACTCCATCAAATGGTGGATGAAACGTTCTCACCTTCTGCAAGGGGTCCCCTTTCACCAAGTACCTCCGACACAGACTGTAGTTACAGATGCCTCACTGCAGGGTTGGGGAGCGCACATGGGCCAGCTTCAGGTACAAGGTCTCTGGTCCGAGACAGAGAAAAGTTATCACATCAACTTTTTGGAGCTAAGGGCAGTCCATCTGGCTCTCAAGTCGCTGTACCCGTCCCTACAGTCCAGCTCCATTCAGATTCAGACAGACAACACAACAACAATGTACTATCTGAACAAGCAGGGAGGCACCAGGTCACGGGTCCTGTCTCTGGAGTCACAGACCATATGGAAGTGGCTTCTGGCGAGGAGTCTCACGATCGTAGCCGTTCACCTTCCAGGAACCTTGAACGTGCAGGCAGATGTTCTCAGCAGAGACTTCGTAGAAGCACACGACTGGGTGTTAAACGAAGAAGTCGCTCAGGACATTTTTCGGCAATGGGGAGTGCCAGACATCGACCTGTTCGCAGACGCGGCAAATACAAAATGCCCCGTCTTCGCGTCCAGATTCCCACAACAAGGATCACGGGGGAATGCACTTTTGATAGGATGGTCGCAGACATTGCTGTACGCTTTTCCACCTCTCCCTCTGATCCCTGCGGTCATACAGAAGTTTTACAGGACCAATGCCAGAATGATCCTGATAGCACCAGAGTGGCCGCGCCAGTGGTGGTATCCGGATCTCCTGCAGCTGTCCGAAGTCCCACACCGGAGGCTTCCCTGTCAACCGGACCTGTTGACCAAGAACGAGGGGAGAGTATTTTATCCCAACCTCTCGTCTCTGCGTTTGACTGCATGGCTCCTGAAGTCATACAGTATGGACATTTAGACCTTCCTGCTGATTGTATGTCTATTCTCAAGGAAGCAAAGAGACCCTCCACTAGGAAATCTTATGCTTTCAAGTGGAAGAGATTCTACCTGTGGTGCAAGGACAACCAGTTTGATCCGACTAAAGGTCAGGAGCAAGTGATTCTTCCCTACTTGTTATACTTGGCAAAGTCAGGCCTACAATATCCCTCCATCAGGGTTCACCTAGCTGCTATAACAGCTTACAGGAAGTCCCCGACCCAGGGTTCATTCTTTCAGATGCCAGTGGTAAAGGATTTTCTAGAGGGTCTCAGGAAGGTTTACCCCCCAGTGAGATCTCCCTCTCCTCCCTGGGAACTTAACATTGTGCTTACGAAACTTATGGGTGCTCCTTTCGAGCCTATTCATAAGGCATCTTTGCAGCATTTGACCTGGAAGGCTGCTTTTTTGGTAGCCATCACTTCTGCACGCAGGGTGAGTGAGATTCAGGCCCTGTGCTGTAAGGCACCTTATACTGTTTTTCATGCCAATAGGGTGGTGCTACGTACACATCCGAGCTTCCTCCCGAAGGTGGTCTCGGATTTTCACATCAATCAGGTTATTACGCTGCCCACTTTCTTTCCTAAACCTTCAACTCCCCCGAGAGATCATTACACTCTTTAGATCTCCGGAGAGTGCTGAAGTTTTACCTTGATAAAACTCACACACTTAGGAAGTCTGACCGGCTTTTTATTAACTACGGTTCTACTAACACCGGTCTAGCTGCATCTAAAAGATCCATCTCTCGATGGATTGTCTCTTGTATAGCTTTATCCTACCAGTTAGCTAACAAGACCTTACCAGGCAGACCTAAAGCGCACTCTACCAGAGGGAAAGCCTCTACCACAGCTCTCCTTCGCAATGTGCCAATGTCTGAAATCTGTAAGGCAGCCACATGGCGGTCGGTTCATACCTTCACACGTCATTACTGTCTAGATTCTGATGCACAGGCCGATGCCCAGGTGGGGCAGGCCTCTTTGAGGAATTTGTTTGCATGATTGCAATTTGAATGTAATGTTCTGTATACTCCGTTGCTCGTCCGCAAGGTACTGGGTATGGGCTTGCTACTCTATTCATAGATTATGACTATTGATGAGTATCCCCTGGATGAGAAGGATTAGTTACTTACCTGTAATCCTAGTTCTCATCCAGGGGTATACTCATCATAGTCATAAGCGACCCTCCCTCCTCCCCGGACGAGCATCACTGGAGTTCTTCTATGTTATTGCATCCTCTACTCAGGTGTCTCTACATTATACACCGTCAAAAGAACTGACCTAACTGTCACCTGTGGTGCATGATGGGAGCAGAGGGTCTCTGGCAGGCCTTAAAGGCACGGTACCCTAACCCTTGGAAGCCTTAAAGGCAAGGTGCCAGTTTTTCTTTTTGTCTTGTTTCATTATTACTCTGCAATGCAGCCTACAGGCGAATGCCTGCAATTACAAGTTTTTCCTTGTGGCAATAAAGCATTGGTATATCACAATTATGCTGTGAATGTACTCTTTTCCTTAGGGGTTAGGAGAGTATTTGTTTTACAATGCAAACCTATGTAATTTCGGCAGTTCTGCCATTTTGGAAACTTTTTAGGCTGCATTTATATGTTTCACATATGTGTATATATATATTTATATATATATATATATATTTCTATATACTCCGGGATCCCGCACGTGGGCGGGGATTATTCATAGATTATGACTATGATGAGTATACCCCTGGATGAGAACTAGGATTACAGGTAAGTAACTAATCCTTATTGTATCATCGTTTTGTTTTTCCACAGTTTCTAACAGAGCTTCTTGGTGGTTGTTACGTGCGCGTTTTTGTGCCTTCTTTATAATCCTCTTGGGATAGTTCCTCTGTTCCAGGTTATGGCTAAGTTCTGCTACTTGTGCATCGTAGTCCATGGTGTTGCTGCAGTTTCTTCTGAGCCTTAAGAATTGCCCAAAGGGGAGATTCTCTCTGAGGGCTTTTGTATGATGGCTGTCAAAGGTAAGCAGACTGTTTCTGTCAGTAGGTTTCTTGTATGTTTTCGTCAGTAGTTTCCCATCCTTCAGAATGATTAGAACGTCCAGAAAGGGGATCTCTTCACTTGAGGAGGACAGGGTGAATTTAAGGAAAGGGTCCTGGCCGTTGATCCAATTGTGGAATTCTATGCAACGTTCCTTTGTGCCTGTCCATAGTATGAGGATATCGTCTATGTACCGCTTCCACTCTTTTATTTCTGGTTTAAAAGGGTTGGACAGTGGAAGGATGTGAGTTGCCTCGAAGTAAGCCATATATAGGCAGGCTAGACTAGGCGCGAATGTGCTGCCCATACAAGTTCCGTGGATTTGTTGGTAATGTTGATCTTGGAGTTTGAAAAAGTTGTTCTTCAGTGCTATTTCCGCACATTCTAGGATGAAGTTTGTCGGTTGTGGTTTTGTCGGATCATGGTTTCTCAGGCTTTCTTCAACTGCTCTTAGTGTTGCTTCTTGTGGGATGTTCGTATACAACTTCTCCACGTCGAGGGTTACTAGTAGCGTGATTTCCTTTGGATCTCCTATTTGTTCTATCAAGTTGATGGTCTCTTTGGTTTCTTTGAGGTAGGATGGTGTTGCTTGTACCAGTGGTCGTAGGAAATGATCGCAGTATTGGCTGAGTGGTTCAAGGAGAGAGTTGATGCCGGATACTATCGGTCTGCCAGGTGATGGTGTGATGTTTTTGTGGATTTTGGGTAGAACGTAAAAATATGGGGTTGTTGGTTGAGAGTTGACTAGGAATTCTGCTTCGTTCTTACTTATCCATCCATTTGTTCGTGCTTCACCTACTGAGATGGTGATTTTTCTATTCAGGGAATCTGTCGGATCTGTGTATTTTGCGATAGTATCTGTTGTCAGCCAGTTGTCTGTGGCATTCATTGTTGTAGTCGTCAGTGTTAAGAATCACGATGGCTTCACCTTTATCTGCAGGTTTTATCGTGATAGATTCATCATTGTTTAGGTCTTGAAGAGCTTTTCTTTCCCTTGCGGGTAAGTTGTCAAAGGTTTTCTTTGGTTGAAGGTGACTTAAGTCTTGTAGCACCGCTTTTTCATATGTGAGGATCTCTGCACTTGTCATCGCTGTTGTGGGTGTGAATTTGGATGGCTTCCGTAGGCCAGTATCTTTTGTGTGTATGTCCATATTGTTCGTATCTTTTGTCTGGAAAAAGGATCTCAGACGCAGTTTCCTGAAAAAGGCATGTAGTTCACCAGTGAGTCTGAATTCATCCTCTCTCGGGGTGGGTACAAAGCCTAATCCCCTTTGTAGGGCTGATTCTTCTGTTTCTGTCAGGGTTCTGTTTGATAGGTTAACCACTAATTTTTCTTGGACTGGCTCCTTGTCCTGCGTTGTTCTTCGTCCTCCAGCCATTGTACTTGTTTTTGTTCGTTTTTCCGCCTGCCTCTTCCTCTGCCCCTGCATCTGTTCCAAAAAGGAGGGCGTTGTTGTTGGTAGAATGGGAGAGGTGGTGGTGGGCCATGGTAGCCAGGATACCATGGTGCCGGTGTACCTTGATAGCCTGGCATTGGGTAGTTAAACATATGTGGTGTCGGTAGGATTCCTCGACCACCTTGGTGATTCTTCCAGCTATCATTGCTGGAGTTGCTGCTCGATCTCTTTGATCTGGTTGAGGTGGTTGATCCGTCGTCAGATGAGGTGTCGGTGATGTTGCTCACATAGTCTTCCCTGGTGTATGGATATATCTTCTCTCTCTCAAAATTTTTGATATCTTTCTGTAGTTTTGATATTTTCTTCTGTAGAAGATATTCTTTGTGGTCATTCATTTCTGAGTTTATCTCAGCTAGTCGTGTTTTCCAAGTAGATATACTGATGGTTGTTTTCAGGGCATTTTCTGCAATAGTTATTTTAATTATCAGTGCTTCAGACAGGCGTTTTGCGGTATTAATTATGAGTACCAGTAGGTCGCGTGTGCATCTCCATGCCACTTGGCTCCAGTCTTTTCTAAAGATTAGATCCTCTAGGAAGATTCTTGGTGCTATGTTCACAATGAGGCCATTTGGTGCTATATTGGCCCGTAGGTATTCCGTCATAATGGCCCCATGCATTGCTATTTTTACTTGTTGTTTCTTAAGGGCGGCTATGTTGTTCCAGTTGCCTTGTGGGGTGCTTGTTGATGCTAAGCCATCTATTCCTAACAGACTAGGTGTTCTCAAAATCTCTGATACTATGTCATCATCGAAACTTAAACCTGTTTGTTCTGCCATGTTGCAAAAACAGTGTGATTGAGTTATGAAAGAAACTAAAGGATGCAGATATAGATACGTCCCTCGGCTGAACCGCCGTGCTAAATATTCCTATTTATCAAAAAGAGAGGGGGGGACGGTGGGAGCTGATTGTTAGGTCCAGTGACCCTTGCTCCCGATTGATAACTGGTATATAAAGGGGGGTCACTGTTCCTTAAGAGGAGAGTTCAAAGTGGAGAAAGAAAAAGGAAAAGGTGTCCTGTGCTACTCTATGTGTGGGGACAGTGTGTCCTCATCATGATGCCCTCACACACCCCAAAGGATGTCATGCTTCATCATTGGGCTTTTTGCTCCTCATCGGGCCGGCGCTGCAATGCCCTACGGGTCCCCCGAAGGGTCTCTTTTTCAGGGATCTTTTGATGAAACAAGCAGTTAGGTGCGTGCGTGTGAGTGGGAGTGAGGTCTCAACTAGTGTTAAAAAAATGACTGGAGGGAGAGTGGCTATTATTTATTAAAGTGGTCCCTCTTTCATTAGTAAAAGGTGTGTGGTGCTGCTAGTGGGAAATTATGTCCCTCAGTAGCTAGATATGAGTCCTTAGTGGGTGTCTCTAGTGGTTGACATGTTTCGCGCTATCTGTGGCCTCTGGAGGAGATCCAAAGCGCTTCTTCAGGACCAAGGTGAGTTTAAATAAAGTATCACTAGCGGCCTAAATTTTTCAGTGCCGCCAGGTTGATGGAAAGGAGTAGCGTCTCTGAAAAGAGAAAGGGGTAGGACAGAATATGGGTATAGCTCTAATGTCAAAAATGTGTATAGTCCAGGTCTGCCATTGGGGGGGGCCTGGTGCATATTACCATTAGTGTGAGACTTATCGCTATAGGTCAGCATGGGTGTATGAATATCTATATTGTGTTATTATTTACAATGATGTAAAAAAATAGAAAAGATAATAAGTAAATGAATACAAAGAAAGAAAGAACATAATCGACATGTAGAACATCGAGGATGAGTTTGTCGCTCTTTGGTCACAAGTATCATGCAGTGCTGTATCCAGTAGTAATTGGTCTATACACGACTTATACCGAGTGGATAATCAGTGAAAAGTTGTCTTGGTAAGGAGTTTGAAAAAATTTAGTTAAAGGTTAAAAGTAGAAACTATGAATATCACTAGAGGGGCCCCACCATTGATGGCAAACCTAAGGACACTGTTCCTGTTCATAATAAATGAAAAACATAATCCTCACCCCTTGTTTCTATAATTATGGCCTCATGAGATCAGTGAGGGCCGATGGGAACTGTAAAAGAACAGGGAAGGAAGCATTGTTTACAAATTCCATTCATTGTAAAAATCACGTTATCAATGTTCACAAACAGAAAGGAAAATCACACAGTGGTCCTCATTTGTGATTTTTAACCTGCAAACGAAGAAAAAAAAATAGGAAAATTCTTTGGGTTCTCATATTGTATTGATGTCATAGATCGAGAGATTCACAAATTGTGCATGTCACACTCGGGCACTGCAAGGGAAAGGAAGGAAAAGGAAGAACATACCGGCATATTGCTAGCGTTATATTTATCTTACTTCTCTCACATTTATCCTGGGAGTGGTTGAGAGTTTTCTTTTTTTTCTTCTTAGTTTGCAGGATAAAAATCACAAATGAGGACCACTGTGTGATTTTCCTTTTCTGTTTGTGAACATTGATAACGTGATTTTACAATGAATGGAATTTGTAAACAATGCTTCCTTCCCTGTTCTTTTACAGTTCCCATCGGCCCTCACTGATCTCATGAGGCCATAATTATAGAAACAAGGGGTGAGGATTATGTTTTTCATTTATTATGAACAGGAACAGTGTCCTTAGGTTTGCCATCAATGATGGGGCCCTCTAGTGATATTCATAGTTTCTACTTTTAACCTTTAACTACATTTTTTCAAACTCCTTACCAAGACAACTTTTCACTGATTATCCACTCGTATAAGTCGTGTATAGATCAATTACTACTGGATACAGCACTGCATGATACTTGTGACCAAAGAGCGACAAACTCATCCTCTATGTTCTACATGTTGATTATGTTCTTTCTTTCTTTCTTTGTATTCATTTACTTATTATCTTTTCTATTTTTTACATCATTGTAAATAATAACACAATATAGATATTCATACACCCATGCTGACCTATAGCGATAAGTCTCAAGCTAATGGTAATATGCACCAGGCCCCCCCCAATGGCAGACCTGGACTATACACATTTTTGACATTAGAGCTATACCCATATTCTGTCCTACCCCTTTCTCTTTTCAGAGACGCTACTCCTTTCCATCAACCTGGCGGCACTGAAAAATTTAGGCCGCTAGTATACTTTATTTAAACTCACGTTGGTCCTGAAGAAGCGCTTTGGATCTCCTCCAGAGGCCACAGATAGCGCGAAACATGTCGACCACTAGAGACACCCACTAAGGACTCATATCTAGCTACTGAGGGACATAATATCCCACTAGCAGCACCACACACCTTTTACTAATGACAGAGGGACCACTTAAATAAATAATAGCCACACTCCCTCCAGTCATTTTTTAACACACTAGTTGAGACCTCACTTCCACTCACACGCACGCACCTAACGGCTTGTTTCATCAAAAGATCTACGAAAAAGAGACCCTTCGGGGGACCCGTAGGGCATTGCAGCGCCGGCCCGACGAGGAGCAAAAGCCCAATGATGAAGCATGACATCCTTCGGGGTGTGTGAGGGCATCATGATGAGGCACACTGTCCCCACACATAGAGTAGCACAGGACACCTTTTCCTTTTTCTTTCTCCACTTTGAACTCTCCTCTTAAGGAACAGTGACCCCCCTTTATATACCGCTCACCCCTGAAGGACATCCCCGTGGCCTCTGGATGTTGTCTGATAGTGGCCGCCAATGGTTCTACCAGCAGAGCAAATAAGAGACGAGAGGGAGCAACCCTGCCTTGTCCCTCTTGTAAGTAGGATCTCCTCTGACCGAACTCTGTTAACAAGTATGTTTGCTGTTGGCTGTTTGTAACTATCTGCTATCCAGGTTAACATATGGGGGCCAAGGCCAATTGCTTCTAACGCCTGGAAAAGAAACATCCAAGA
This sequence comes from Calotriton arnoldi, assembly GCA_963921515.1. NCBI lineage: Eukaryota > Metazoa > Chordata > Amphibia > Caudata > Salamandridae > Calotriton > Calotriton arnoldi. Next base: position 79,820 of record CAWUFW010001162.1, read on the forward strand.
GACCTTGTCAAACCATTTTCAGCCTCTAGTGACAGGGCAGCAAGGGAATCCTTGTGAAGTTAACTTTTTCAAGTAAATTGGAGTGCACACCTAATATTATCTGACGCTTGTCTTTCTGGAATAAATCCTGATTGGTCTGGCTCTTTGAGGTGTGGCAAATGATGCATTACCTGTTGGCCAACTCTTTTGTAAAGATTTTTGCGGTTGAATTTAAAAGGGCTATGAGCCGATCGGCCTCACATTTATTTGCCGGATTGCCTGGTTTATAAGAGTAATATTTGCACTAGCCATCAAGGTGCTACCATCCAAGACTGAAGAAAAGAGTTAAAGAACGTTACCAGGTGTGGGGTCAGTTCTGATTTAAACTGCTTATAAACCTGTTGGTTAGTCCGTCTCTAAACCAGGAGATATATCCGGATGCAGGTCAGAAATTGCCTTTGAAACCTCTTCAGAAGTGATCATCTGCTCCATATTAGCTTTATTGGCTGCGGTCAATTTTGGGAGGTGGGACCCCCCTTAAGAAAATTCTCCACCTCCTTCTAATTTGACTGAGTCTGCCTGTTAAAGGGTGGCATAGTAGTCTCTAAAGGCTCTTATTTTATCCTTATTCCCACTAATAGTGCAGCCCTCACTTTCCATAAAAGTAGAGATTTTCATCGTCACTGTCTTGTCGCCTTAACCTCTTAAGAAGCTCTAAAACATAGAGCTGGTGCTATTTGCTTCTTCATAGAATCTTTGTCTTAGATATTAATGTGCTTTTTCTGATTTCACTGTAGCTTGTAGGTCAATCCGACCTTTCAGCGAGGTCTCCTTTTGCTAGGCCTTCATGGTGCCCATGAGTCTATGCTGCTCCGTCGCTACCTTCAATTCTGTCTCCAATGAGTTTCCATAGGCTTTACTATCCAGGCTTTCTTTTCCCCTTTCTGCTATAAAACTGCATGTTTGTCGAGATAACACTGGAGTAATTCTCATGAAAATATTGTGTGATCATGTCCCTCAGTGCTTGTACGCACAGCCAGTCTTTCAGAAGGGTTTTATCAAACTTCAGTGTAGTGATCCTAGTGGAAGCTCATTGTCGGTCACCCTCCCACACAAGCATCGCGTGGTCTGAGATCGCATTCGTGCAACCTTTTAATGAGGTCGCTGACCCTGCCACTGCCGCGCCCCAATGGATGACCTGGGTGGGCTGCCTGAGCAACCTTTTCAGGCCACTCATGAAACAGATGAGGCTGTGAAAAGATTCCTGCTGCTCCACTACGCGGGCGTTGAAATCTACAAATTGTTTGAACACCTTCCACCAACTGGTGCGGATGACAACTAGGAGGTGGCAGCCAGGGCCCTAAATGCCCATTTTGACCCCCAGCTCAGTCCCGACTTTGATCGCTTCAAACTATGGCAAGTATGCCAATGTGTGGGAGAGCCCATTGACATCTTCTACACGCACCTCCGTGAGCTGGCCAGCACATGCATCAATGACAATCAACCGAAGTAAGTGCATACACAGCTCATCCAGGGGTGCAGGTCTAAGACACTCGGAGGTCTGATCCTACGGCAACAGGGAATCAGCTTGGAGGACATTCTCATCCTCGCCCGGTCTCATGACCTCTCTGCGGCACGAGGAACTGAAATGGAATCAGTACTCTCCTGCACCCACAGTAGCCCTCAATCCCACCAGCTACTCGCCATCAAGACAAAAACAATCAATGTTATCAAAACACGGTCGAAAAGTAGTAGAGCTGCCCGCTGTTGGAACTGCGGAAGAGAGGAGCACCCGCTTGACACCTGCCCTGCATAGGGCAAGACATGCTCAACTTGCGGAAAACCCAACCACTTCGCCAAGGTCCGTAGGAGTAAGCCAAGAAGCTGCAGACCCAGGGGAAGAACTCCACCCACAAAAGTGGTCAGGCGCCTCACCCTTGACAAGACTGAACAGCAGCACCAAGCCTTGTGATTTCCATGGGCATTGAGCCACTGGGACAATTCTCAATCCAAAGGCGGCAATTACATATTCCTCATATCCGTCACGCACACATGAAGAAGAGCCGCAGACCACAGACCATCTCAAATGTCAGATAACAGTTGCGGGAATGGTGGTCAGGGCCCTAATTGACATGTGGGCGTCCATAAACGTGATGAGCAGCCACCAGTAGGCCCGCCTGTGACCCAAGCCACAACTATTGCCCTCCACCACAAAGATCTATACCTACAGAAGTCAGGCCCCGCTCCCCCTGCTAGGGACCATCAATGTGCCATGCAAAACAACAGAAAAGAAACACCATCGGCGTTCCACGTCATCCAGTGAGATGCAGAAACCCTTCTAGAGTGTCACATGGCTGAAGACCTTAAACTTGTGTTTTTCGCCTGGAACATCCAATCCCATTAAGTGGATCACATACTACGTGACTTCCCCCACATGTTTCAAGGGCTCGGATGCCTAAAGGGGATCCCTGTACAGTTGCATATCGACACAACCGTGAAGCCAATGGCCCCACGTCATTGCAGAATACTGTTCAATCTATGCCCCCTGGTTGAAAAAAGAACTAGACAAGCTTGGGCCACTCAGTGTTATCAAGAAGGTGTCCGGACGCACCCCCTGGGTCTTCCCGATCGTCATTGCAGAGAAACCAAAACAACCAGGCAAGATTCGATTGTGCATAGATATCCGCCTGCCCAATAAGGCCATCAAAAGGTACATCACGCCACGATGGGCGATATCATTGCTGACCTAGGTGCAGCACGATCGTTCTCCAAACCCGATCTAAATGCAAGGTGCCACCAATTAAAGCTAGCCGAGGACAGCAGGTACATCACTATGTTTTCGACCCACCTGGGCCTGAGAAGGTGCAATCGATTGAACTTTGGAATCTCCTCTGCAGCTGAGGTATTCCAAAACGACATACAGGAAACTGTCTTGTCTACAAGGGACCATGAGCATAAGTAATGACATCCTTATATATTCCACGACCACAGAAGAACACCATCGCTGGCTCAGAGCGACACTGAACGCCTTAGCGATTATGGGCTCACCCTCCACCGAGAGGTGTTCGTTCTTCAAAACGAAATTAGAATTCTGTGGATATGTGTTCACAAAGGTCGGCATCCAAGATGACCCACTCAAGTCACAGGAGATTCAACAAGCTCCTGCTTCAATATATGCCACGTAGGTATGTAGCTTCCTAGGAATGGCAAGCTACTGTGGCTGTTTCATTCCAAACCTAGCAATGATTGCAGAAACCCTCCGAGCACTGACCAAGGCAGACACGAAGTGGACCTGCGGCCCCAAGGAGGTGGAATCTTTTTATAAAGTCAAGACCACACTACTGGACAGTACCACAATGCCCTACTTCAACTCTGAATACCCGACATAGCTAGTCCTAAATGCCAGCCCCGTGGGGTTAGGCGCAATATTGACCCAGGAAACCGAGCAAGGGAGGTGAGCACCCCTCGTGTTTGCCAGCCGAGCCCTCACCCTGACTGAGGCAAGATACTGTCAGACCGGGAGGGAAGCCCTTGCCATCAAATGGGGCTGTAGACATTTGCATCTCTACCTGTGTGAATGACCATTCCACGTCATCGGACCGCCAACTGTAAATATCCTTGTTCAAAGGTACCACACTACACCCCGCCTTGCATCAAGCAATGGGCCATACCGTTGCAACAATACCAGTTTGAAGTAATCTACAGACAAGGGTCAAGAAACCCTGCAGACTTCTTATGTCACCCCATGCAGATGGAAACCCACACCACCAATGACGATGCACAGACAGATAAGTACTTGAAATTGGTGAGCCAGAAAGCCTGCCCACAAGCTCTGTGTCTGCTAGAAATATGCCAGGCTACAGCAGCGGACTGTGTCCTCCAGTAGGTCGTCACCAACCAGCGGGAGGGCACATGGGAGACATTCCTGAAGGGCGCAAATCAGTGAGTGAGCCCTGAGAGCGGAGGGTTTGACACGAGCTGAGCACTGTGCCTAACGGCTTGGTGTTGGGAGGACATTGGCTAGTGCTACCAGCTGCCCTGACTCACCAAATCTCTGAGCTGATTCATAGCGGGTACCAGGGTGCTGCTAAGACAAAATGGCACCTTAGGGAGAAGGTATTATTCCCCCGATTGGAAGGAGCCGTAGATAACCTAGTCAGACGACAGAGGGACGGGAAAGCCTGGACCCAGTCACCCAGAAATGATGAACACCTCTTGGGCAAAGGTCAGCTTAGACTTTGGAAGTTTTCCAGACGGACGAACCACACTAATAATTGTGGACAGAAACTCGAAGTACCCAGTCGTAGAGCTTTCCCCAAAGTGACCCCACGGCAAGAGATAGTGTTTGCATTGTTCGGGATCCCCAAAGAAATTAGGACCAACAACACCCCAGCATTCCAAGGGTCAGAGTTCCTACAATTCTTGGATGGCATTGGTATCAAGTAACGATGGTCAACCCCTCAGTGGGCGCAAGTCGATGTAGAACGCTTCATGCGAACCCTAAACATGGCGTTACAGAAAGCAGTATAAGAACTCAGACCTAGATTTAAGCCTTGACAGGTTTCTCAGAGAATACCGCAGCACCCCACATTGCACAACAAGGTGCTCACAATGGACCTTAATGCTAACGGGATACTGATAAGACCGGATTCCCACTCACCCGGAGTAGATGCCCCCAGAGCATGACCCTGATACCACCCAAAGACAGCAAATGCGGAACAATAAAGGGGTAAGCTGTAGACAGAGGGCCCTTGTCCGCACCATAAAAGTAGGGGATCGGGTAATCATACACGATTGCTGGCCAGGATGGAAGTTTCGCACAACTTACAAACCGGCTGCATGTGTAGTGACGGAGGCCAACGGAACCATGATATCAGCCCGTTGAGGAGGAGAAACTGTGACGAGAAACATCTCCTAATTTAAGCAGGTGAGCACCCATGCGGCTGCGAGACCCAGTGAAGAGGACAACGAACTGGAATCCAAGACATTTATGACAAGCGAACTTGAGATGTCCAACCCCAATGCCCTACAGCAAAAGGACGGCCCATCGGTTAGCAGCGGCCTGGCATGTCAGCCCAAGCCGGCGACCCCTACAGAACCAAGAGACTGCGACAGCCGCCAGCAATATAACCTGAAACCAAACATTACGCCCAGCCAGAGTTTCAAGGACTTTGTATGCGCTGCTGTGGTTGGCAACCACAGTGACTAAATTAGTGAAGTGCTCTAAAGTCGGGGTGGGGGGGGGGGGGTTTAGTGAGTCACCTGGCATCTACTCATTGACCCCTGACCGCGAAGGATCATGCATGCAGTCCTCCAAGCTGGGCGCGGCCTGAGGGTATAATTAAAAGGGTGCAAGACTGCTCGCAGTCTGTGGCCCCTACCTGTTGCCAGTGTGTGTATTGCTCGTTATTCATTTGTGCATCCTGCCATAAGCCTGCCAGGCCCGCACTACACTTTGGTCGCAGAGCTACTTGAGGCTGCCATAAAGCTATGCCTTTATTCTGGCTCTGCAAAAGTGAATTCTTAAGGACAAAGTACAGGCCTCCTGAATGGAACCCCTGTTTCTCAGATCATATCCTCTGGTTAACTGTTATTCTTTCATTAGCAAGAAAGAGCTATGTTGCTCCTACTTCATCTGTTGTCCCTCGGACAAGGAGAGTAATTGTTTGGACTCAAGAACTAAAAGTGTGCCCCACACACATTCGTAGTGTCAGGGAAAGCTGCCAGTGCCACTATTTTGGAAGGAAGGCACAACATGTTTTTGATGGGATCCCTAGGATAATTTGTACATAAAAGAAGGGAATATTTCATAGAAATGATCTCTTAAGGAATAATGGGGTTGACCATTACAAAAGCAGAAGCATGACAGCAGATTCTTCTGAATTAGCATTTCATGGTTATTGCCATGGTCTGTCTATGAGGCTGTTGTCCTAGCTTAGGCTCAGTGGACTGAAGCTCAACAGAGAATTTTGAATATTACCTTTTTGGGCAACCTAGTCTTCAGTCCTCACGTGGAGGAAGAAATGCAAAGAATGAAATCTGAATTGGTGGCCTTAAAAGCAGTTGGACTGGAAAAGACAAGTGTATAGTCAAAGTTTCATGAGTACCACTACTACGAACAGGTGTTCAGAATTCTCAGTGGCCTGAGCAGCAACATCAGCAGAGACTCATTTAGCAACAACATAGATCAATAGGAGGAGGCCAACTAACCTCTGCGGTAACACGAAAAACCCACTTTGGAAATCAGTGACTTCCTCCTACCTCCATATTACACTTCGATAGAGGGAAGCATCATCAAAAGATCAGATCAGTGACAAAATTATAAAAGACTGGTGGTGTGCATATTGAGCTATGTGGTATTGTCTCAGGTTTAAGAAGCCGCTATCACATCACCGATGATGAATTGAAACCACTATGATCAGAAGTAGCCTTGATGTGAGGTTGGCATTTTGCTACAAAAGAAAGTTGTAGAGAAAGTTCCCACATGCCAAAATGAAAGGGAATTTCTGCTACTTGGTCCAGTCTTGACCCCATACCAGCAATGAAATTAATAAACGATATAGATTCCGAATTGTGGTTCAGATGTAGCGGTGCATCATCAAGGAGACTGAATATGCATCAGAGATATTAAGGATGCACACTGTGAGTAAAATAGCCGAGATTTCTAAGATTTTGTTGGGCAACCGCCTCTACATGTACAAGATTCAACTGTTCAATTCCAAATCATCCATAAGGGCATTTTATTAAAAGTATCGTAATAGTGGCTGTAAATTTGAGAAGAAAAATATATTTGTTTATCCATGCCTTATTGGCTGGCTGATCAACATCTTCTGATGGTTACTTCTGACCATAGATTACTCACCTTTAGAATATTTCCCAGGCTCCAGAGTGGACCAAGACGTTTTCACAGCTATGCTCTCACGTGGCGCTAAGTAGGGCTGGGCTACTCTGCATTGGCTTTGTTCTGCCCCAGAAGTGACGGACCAGAGTTGCATACAAGCGCCATCCCAGCATGTTGACAGTCATTCCTTTTGGTGCCTTCAAAAGCAGATCCAGAACTTTGCTCACTTTTTCTTTGGTTGATGATTTCCTTCAAATTGAATTCCAGTGGGCAAGGGTACAGAGTTCAGACTATACTGTGACTGTTGGAAATGGATGTCAGTAACAGACATGCGCAAGGTGTGCCTTTGGTGTTTGGACTAGGGGTACAAATCCAAGCTGTTGAAAGAATGCGCCCTCCTGCACCCAAAGGCGATCCGGGACCGTGAAGCGAAGCTATATATACTGGAACTTATATTACGAAGTCCCACTCTTGCTGCAAGTCGAGGTTGCGGACCCAATTTCTCCCGATCCCATGACAAGTCATCTTGGGGGTCGATGTTGTCTGGTAAGTCGAAGTTGAAGAGCAAATCTAAGAAGTTGAAGCCTATTTCGACCCCATCCCACCACTCTGTTTAAAGAGAAGTGAGGGTGTCAAAGTGCCAAAAGATCTGCAGGTAAAGGCCTACTTTGCTATTCTTCCTTCTCTCTCTGGTGTGCCTTTGGGCCCCACAGACCCGCAGTGGCTTCCAGTCAGGTTACAGCCGACTGATCTGTACTCTGCGCACCTGGAACCCGCTTCAGGATCCATACCTTTTCCTTCAAATCCTTGTTTTTCATCTGTTTTTTTCTCAGTCCCGGATGGAGTGTTCTACAACTGACTCTCTGCCTAACTATCCATAATCTACTTAGTCCTCTCCAGTCTGGTTCATACTCTTCATTCCACTAAATCCACTTTCTTAGATGTCTCCAAATACATTTCTTGGACTCACTGTACCCATTTGCCCATTAACTTGAATTTCACACAGTTTATCACTCTGCCACACTCTGGATTAAATTATCTCTTAGCACTGCCATCTTCTGAATTTCATGTTTCTGATCAGTCTTTCTCATATTTTTGGTGCCCTGCATTGTCCATGGCCATGTCCCGCAGATGAGATATCCTCAAAAACTCAATCATGGCTCTTCACACCTCCTCACTTGACAGTATTTTCCTCTCTAGCTTTTCCTACCATTTCTACAACGATGTTGCCCAAATGTTCTTCATCTCCCTGGCTTTCAGCACCAGCATTGTAGTCTCATTTTCACCGGTCTCACAGCAAACCTTCATTGGCTGTCCCTCCGATTTGGCATGCCAAACTCCTAGCAGGCGCAAATCATATACTTGTCATCTTCCACTAACTACCCTTATTCTTTTTAACACCACATATTATATACTCACCAATACTTTTTGCCCTTTCTACTTCTGCCAGAAACGTAGTGCTTTTTTAGTTAAAAAGAATGTCTATCACTACTTCAAATGCACCGCTAGTACTGTAGAAAGCTACCAGCTGGTTAATACCTGGAAAATATGCTACTGTATCCCATTCCATACCTCCAGGTCAATCATCAGTTGAGTGATCCTCAATAAGATCAGCAACTGTAATAGTCAATTCACATGTCTTACAACTCATTCCTTGAACGTTCTGGCGAAAGTCACTCCAATCACCCCTTGAGTTGAAACTTAAATAGTTAGTAATTTGCAAATCCAACTATTAGATGGTGAGATTATGTAAATTGCTAGAACATTAAAGCCCTCCATAATCTCCTCTGTCTCATAAAGTAGAACAGACTATGCATAATTTATTCCATTGTTTATTTTTAACAATTCATTATGGTAAAGCTTTTTTTCTTGGGGTTACTAAAATCAATAAATTAATATAAAGATTCCAGAAAAAATTATTTCAGGTAGTATTATTGGCTATCGGAGACGAACACAATTGTTGACAGTTGCACTTTTGGTGGTGTGTGCTAGCAACATTATTTTGGTGCAATAAGCATTTAAGTTAGTGTCTTTATATTGTTCCAGCAGCAGGGCGGAGCAAGCTGGGCAGTGAGATGAATATCTTTGTGTGGACCTCAGTCGCTGCTCCCTTTTTCGTTCTAGATACTGTGGTGTGGGTCTGATTTGACCCCAGCCAGGCATCATTCCGGTGACTATGGGGATGTGAGGTATCGCAGCAGGGTTGATCTTGAGCTGACTCTGCGTCCTCCCTTTATTGAATCTGTGGTCTAGAATTGTGGCCCCAAGCTGCAGGATGTGGAGGCATGTGAAGCTGGATTACTTCCTTTTTTCGGCCTGTGGTTGCAACCAGGAGTATTGTACGCCATTCCGTGGAGCGATTTTATGGTTGCAGTCTAACTGGTGCTGTGGGGACCAACTTCTGTGGCTGCCTTCAGGTGCCATTGGCAGGTGTGATGAAGTTGCTGCGGCTGATGGACCACTGGAGAAAATGGGCAGATAATGTAAGCCTGCACTTTGACATTGTGAGCGACTACAGTACTTGAACACTGAACTGTCTCCCGAGAACAATAACCACTGGGGGCAAAATAATAAGAAACTCTTCTTTCAACTTGTGCTCTATCTCTGCAATTGACCATTGGTGGAAGGAAGCAAAGAGAGATTAGGACCTATGCTTGACTGCAGTTTCCCAGAAGGAATTCTTATAATATGATCTGATCCAGGAAGTGAAGGTGAGCAGGAAGGTCTTTTCAGTGGAGTGATAGTTAGACGAATAAGAAAAACAGTCATTCAGTCAGAGTAACTGCTTCAGTCAGTTCAGGAGTGGTGGGGTCACAGGGTGACACTCTGTGTCTTTTCAGAATTTTGGAATTTGGTAGTCACTTCTCTATTTCAGCTGACGCATTTGGGAAACAGGTTTACATTTTGTAATTCAGAGGCATTCTCTTTGAAGATTAATTATATTACTGTATTGTAAACTGTGTTGTTTTTTGTGCTTCTTTCATTAAAGTGTTGTAATAAAATTGTCAAGAAATTATTGGTGCCTCCAGAACCACTTTATTTTTCTACACTCAATATCTGCATGAAAAGGCAGCACTTGGGAGTCCAGGATATGTTCACCCTCTCTGTTTTTGGGGACCATGCACCACTGGGTTAAAATCTGTTAAGTTATGATGGCCAAATCTTCAGTTGCAAAAACAACAGATGATCGACGAAATGCTGAACAAATAAAACATTCCCCTCCAGTCACAAATCTGGGTTAAATCCATTGTTTGGATGGATTAAACCCAGATCTGTGACTGGGGGGTGAGTATTTGATTTGTTCAGCATTCCGTCCATCATTTGTTCTTTTTGCTTTTGTCACCGTAAGTGGAAAGGGTATATCCAGATGTGGCTTCCTGCTCACTGTTCCATAGGATTCAAGCTAGCCTGACTGATGAGAGGTGATACCCCAAAACTAGTCCCAGGATTCTTTTGACCGGTCCAGGGAGGACCTGGCCTGGCAGTTCGGGGTGGACTGTTCCCATGGGGAGGAGGGTCGAGACTGATTTGCATATGACTGGGTCCAAACTGGGGTGGTGTAGTAAGCAACAAAATCATAGATTAAACCCAGATCTGTGACGGGGGGGGTGAATGTTTGATTTGTTCAGCATTCCGTCCATCATTTCATTGCTTACATTTGATAGCTTTTGAAAGTGTTTTCTTAATTACAATTACATCTTGAATATGGATCAGTGCATTCAAAGCTCAGTCTGCTTATTAGCCAAACAGAATTTGGCACAGACACTTGAAAATCATGAGTAAGCAACCTTTCTCAGAGCTCATTTCAGATTTCTGCATCCTCTGAGATCATTTGTTAAGTCATATTTTCTAGGCTTTTATCCTGCCATCTTGTGGAAGAAATTAGTTGTGTGGGCTCAAGTTATTGTTACTTTAGGGTTCAAGTTATAGTTACTTGAGTTAACTATAACTGATGAATTTCAGTGGCTTTGTTTGTTTTAAACCGTATGTTTTAATCCTTTTTTTAATTTATTTTATATAGTGGAGGGAGGCATGCTACCCCATCTCCCAGGGCTGTATTAATTTATTAAGGGAATGGCGGTGTGCCCCAGGGCCCGAGCCTTTACAGGCCCAGGAGCCCCCATCCTCCGGGGCCTTAGGCGGGTGCCCCAGTGCCCGCTCAGAGCACCCATAGCACATATCGTTGGGAACCACAGGGGGGAGCCCCAGGGCCCTTGTGGCCCGACTGCTCCCACGCATGCACTCCTGGTGCAGTGGGAGCTGGCTTTTCTCTGACCCGGCGGGAGAGGGTTTTTCCTCTGCTCCCCCTCTGGGCTGGTGCAATCTCAGTTTCCCTGCACATAAGAGCGTTGGCAGTGAAAAGAAATGTGGGCTTCCTCCAGGCAGGAGCATTTTTGCAGCTTCCGCTGGGTGAGAACAGACAAGTTTTCCTTGTGGTTGGACTCCTTGGGACATAATAGAGGAGCTGACCCCAGGGATGGGGTTCCCTGGGGCCTTTCAAGGCTCGGGGAGAGGGGCTGCGTGCCCCCCTGCCCTTCAATTAAATAGCGGCTGTAGGAGGCTGGCTCTCTATATAGTGCTCTAAAACGAAGTACACTGTGCAGAGAGTCCAGTGAGTCCCAGGTTATTATACAGAGGCAAAAGTAGATAATACGAACTCTCTATTTGTGGTAGTGTGGGCGAGCAGTAAGGCTTATCAGAGGGTAGTGCTAATCATTTGTTGTATTCACAGAGGCAATAAATGATATACACACACTCAAGAATAAATCAGAGACCAATTTGCAAAAATAACATCGATTTTTATGTTATGTAATTTTTCAGACCAAGAACTTCGTTCTACAGTAAGTACCTTTTGAGGTAGCAATTTTTAAAGTTCGCAAAATAAATTACTTTTGTGCGCAATTATGTACCATTGAAATCAATGGGAGAAAATAGAAAAATGCGTATAAAATCACACAGTTGGATCTCAAGGTTCACCTATGGGATTTAAGTAAGTAGCCAGGCCCAATGTTCCACCCGCAGATTCTCAGGAGCGTCCCGGATTTAGCCGGGAGCAGGGTGCTGAGGTCGTTGGTAGCTGGTGCGCCAAGAAGAAGGGTGCCACTTGAAATCACACTGCACAAGAGGACTTAAGGGTAAGTCCAAGGGGCAACAAACGAGGGAGAAGGTTGCAAGGCCCTCATGACCACAGGAGCACAGCTGGTTCGTCCGTACCCAGCCCGGGCGGGCTGGGTGCAGAGCAGATAGGTAAGCCTGGCGGCGTGCTTCAATATGTCCTCACAGTTGGGAGCAGTCAGCTTGTAGAGGTGATTCTTGAACAGCTGGCCCACTCACAAAGTGGGTCTCGGGGGTCTCGACGGCCCTCGCTTCCTGGGCATTTGGAGTCCGGAGTGGACTCTCTGCCTTGCTGTATGTTGCAGGGGGTCCGGTACCCTGGGTATTGGTGCGCATGGCTCCGGTAGATTCTAGTGTCTTCACTCTTGGTGGGGAGACAGATTTTATCCTCTGGAGCTGGTGTACCACTCTTGGTTTGAGTGCTGCGTCAGAGTCGCTGGGTAGCAGCAGGTCAGTAAAACCGGATTCTGCGGTCGGTGCCTGCGGCTGCAGGCGAGTGATACCTCAACTCCAAGGGAGTTCTTTGGCTATTTCTCCGAGGAACTCCAATTCTGCAATAGGGCTTCAATTCTTGGGTCAGCAGCTCTTCTGTGTCCGTATCTTCTTTGTGTCTGGCGAATCTTAAGTTGTAAGGTCCAGGGTTGGCACCTAAATATTACATTTAGGGGCGTTAAACGGAGGCACAGGTAGTAACCAATGGGCTACTTACCTGTAGGGTGTCTACATCCTCTAAGTGACCACTTCTGTGGGAAGGGGCACTAGCCTAGCCCTGATAGGCTAATTAAGCCATGCCAAGATGGAAGAATTGGAAAAGTTGTGTCCACATCACCTGCCCCACCTTAGGGGTGGTGCTGGCAGAATGTGGGCACACCCCCTAATTTAAATAATTTCCTGCCTGTCCTCGTGCCAAATGTGGAGCCGGAAAGGGGTTTGGCAACATCCACTATCTGGAAAAGCCTGGGTTTCATTTGAAAGGCAGCATCGCCTTTGAAGCTTCCCGCCGTGCAAGGCCATCCTGGCCTGGAGGAGGTGTGAAACAGCAGAGCAGGCTTTGTTCCTGCGCTCTGAGAGCACTGGCTCTCACCCCATGAGGTCAGAAACATGCCTAGTGGTGGCAGGCTGGCTAAGGCTAGACAGGGACCACACCAGTGCTTGGTAGGTTTGTCAGGGGACCCTCTAAGGTGTCTCCTGTGTGCATTTATTAATAAACCCAACACTGGCGTCAGTGAGGACTTATTAAGACCAGATGTTTGGTCCGAAACATCTTAAGGTATAGTGAAGCCATTGTGGAGCTAAGAAACTCGAAATGACAAATATCCAGGCCATGTACCCTCTATGGTTTCCCTGTGCTCCTACAATATCCAAGAATGGGCGTAGATATTGTAGAGTCATACCTGCTCATGCAGATATGTTCACACATAGGATATAGTGCACCCTGCCTTAGGGATGTAAGGCCTGCAGTAGGGGTGACTTACCCATACCTCATGCAGTGTATGTGGGCATGGCATACAGTGCTGTGTGCCATGTCGACTCTTCGGTTTTCTCTGCACAAAGACATGCAGCCTGCAATGGTAGTTTGCATGGTCTTGGTGAGGTGGTATCTGCGGCTGCACAATTTGTGCTGCAGCCTCAGAGCACCCTCTTCAGTACCAGTGCCCTTGGTACCAGTGGTTGCTGAAGTTGTGCCAGTCGTGGTACAGTTTTAGGAAAGAGATCTGGCACTGATAACCCGGTTTGCAGGAACCCAGTGCACTTTTAATTCAAAAACACATCATACACCAGACATAAAGTGGGGGCATACCATGTCAAAAAAGTCTCTTTCCTACATCGGCCCTAGGGGATGGTGTCTCCGGGGCCTAGTTGAGGCTCGGGGAGGAGGGCCACATGCCCCCTCCCCAGGAAACTATTTGAGGGTCCCCCCTCCGCCCTGGCCTACCCCAGGGGGTTAATTTATTTGTGGAATTGTGGATCCACAGCTAATTTTCTGAAAAATGTGTTTAAAGAAATGTTTTGGGCCCCATGGGGTACTTCTGGGCAGTTTTCCTCCTTGATTTTAAAATGAGGGCCTATAGCCTATATTTTATTAAATATGTTTAGTGTGCAGAACAGCAATATAAATTGCATCTTGTCCCCAAATCTCATTAAAAAGTAAAAGGCTTACCCATGAGGGTCTCAAGGCGCTGAGGGGGAAATAATAGGGCTGCTGATCCATCTGGGCGCTGGGGTTCAGACGGGGAGCCAGGTCTTGAGATCCTTCCTGAATTGGGTCAGCGATGGGGATTGCCTGAGGTGGAGAGGCAGGGTGTTCCAGGGCTTGGCGGTTAGGTAGGAGAAGGATCTTCCTCCAGTTCTGGTCTTGTGGATCAGTGGGACGGTGGCCAGGGCCAGTTGGGAGGATTGGGAGTGTCTGGTGGGTATGTGGAATGAGATGTGGTGGTTCAGATAGGCTGGTCCTGCGTCGTGGAGGCGTGTGTGAGGAGCTTGAAAGTGATTCTTTTGTTGACTGGGAGCCAGTGGAGTTCCCGAAGGTGTTCGGTGATGTGCCTGCAGCGGCATATGTTGAGACCAGTCAGGCAGCTGCGTTTTGAACGTTCTGTAGTTTCCTGAGGAGTTTCTGGGTGATGCGTTGTTGTTGTCGAGTCTGCTGCTGAGTGCGTTCGTGGGTGACCGTCTTTCTGGATTCGGTGGGGATCCATCTGATGGTCCTTCGAAGCAGGCGAATCGTGTGGAAGCATGATGAGGTGACGGCGTTGATCTGGCGGTTCATTGTGAGCGAGGAGTTCAGTATGATGCTGAGGTTTTGTGCATGGTCCGTGGGTGTGGGGGTGTTCCTAGTGCAGGACACCAGGTGTCATCCCATGCTCAGGGGCTGAGACCCAGGATGAAGACTTAGGTCTTGTCCGAGTTGTGTTTGAGGCAGCTGTCTTTCATCCATGTGGCGATGGCCTTCATCCCACTGTGGAAGTTGATTCTGTCGGCTGTGGGTTCGTTGGTGTGGGAGAGGATCATCTGGGTGTCGTCGGCAATGTTGAGTCCGTGGTTCCTGAAGATGGCTGCGAGTGGGGCCATGTAGACGTTGAAGAGGGTGGGGCTCTGGGAGGAGCCAAGGGGCACTCCGCAGCTGATCTTTGTGGGTTCTGAGAGGGTGGCTGAGAGGTCTAGAAGAATGAGGGCTGCTGTTTTGCCCCGGTTGAGTAGGGAGTGGATGTCGTCAGTGGTTTTGTGGAGGGTGGTCTCGGTGCTGTGGTTGCTTCGGAAGCCGGATTGGGAGATGTCCAGGACGTAGTGGCTTTGATGAGAGTTGGTTGTTGATGGCCTTCTCGATGACCTCGGCTGGTAAGGGGAGCAGGGAGATGGGTCTGAAGTTCTTGAGGTCTGTCGGGTCAGCGGAAGGCTTCTTCAGCAGGGGGTTGATCTCTGCGTGTTTCCAGTCATCGGGGAAGGTGGCGGTTTCGATGGAGCAGTTGATGGTGCGGCGTAGCTCTGGGGCGATGGAGGTGGCGGCTCTATGGAAGATGTAGTGCGGGCATGGGTCCGAGGGGGCTCCGGAGTGGATGCTGTTCATGGTCTTGAGTGTGCCGTCTGTGGTGAGTGGGGTCCAGTTGAGCAGGGTCTGTTGGGGTGCGGCGTTGTTGGGTGCCTTGGTGGCGGGCCTGGTTGGAGGGTCTTGGGTGTCGAAACTGTCATAGATCTGCCTGATCTTGTGGTGGAAAAAGGTGCTGAGTTTGTTGCAGAGGTCTTGGGAGGGTGGGTCTCGCTGTTGGGCCTGGCAAAATCCTTGACAATGGTACAGAGTTATTTGCTGTTGTGTGTGTTGGCGTTAATTCTGTCTTGGAGGGCCATTTTCTTTGTGGTTTTGAGGAGGAGGTGGTGTGCGGAGACGGTGGCTTTGAAGGTTGTGTGGGCTTCCAGGGTTTTGTTGTTCCTCCATGTCTTCTCAAGTCGTCTACAGTTGGACTCGTGGATGGGCAGGAGTGAGCCAACTGGCTTTCTTGGAGTGTTGCTTGCCGGGTGTCTTCTTGACGGGCACCAGAGTGTAGGAACAGTTGGAGATCCATTGTGAAGGTTGCGTGCTGAGGTATTAGCGTCTGTGGATGTCAGTGGTGTGGTTGTATTGAGGGAGGCGGTGAGGGGTTTTCTTCAGTGACTTTGTTCCAGCTACAGCGGGGGGGGGGTTGAGTGCGGCGGTGTACTATGGATTTGGTGAAGGCGAAGTGCACGCAGTGGTGGTCGGTCCAGAGGAGTTCGGAGGTGTGGCTGTAGGTGATGTTTTCACTGGTGGAGAAGACTGGGTCGAGCGTGTGTCCTGCTGCATGGGTTGGAGAGGTGGCTAGCTGCATGAGTCCTAAATTGGTGAGGTTCTCCAGAAGGGATGTGGTGTTCTGGTCATTGGGGTTGTCCAGGTGAAAGTTGAGGTTGCCGAGTAGGATGTCTTCGGTGGATGCGAGAGCCTGTGGTGTGATGAAGTCGATGATGACATTGGTGAAGGGTGGGTTTTGGCCTGGAGGTCTGTAGACGAGAGTGCCCCGGAGGGTGGTGTTGGGGTTGGTCTGGATCTGGAAGTGGAGGTGTTCCATGGTTGTCGTTGGGTCGTCCTAGTGGGTGGTCAGGCGGAGGGTGTTTTTGTGGACAGTGGTGATGCTTCCTCCTTGTCGGTCGGTGCGGTCCTTGCGGGTGATCTTGTAGCTGTCGGGGATGGCGGTGGCGATGTCCGGGCCAGAGCTGGGGTTTTTCCAGGTTTCCGTGAGGAAGGTGATGTCGGGAGAGACTGAGTCGAGGAGGTCTCAGATTTCTGTGGCGAGTTTGTGGAGGGAGCGCATGTTGAGGAGGATGCAGCTGAGCTGGTCGGGTTGGCTGGGCGGCGGGAGGAGCTGGAGTGCGGAGGTGGGCGAGGAAACAGCTGCAGTTTTGGCAGGAGAAAGGTCCTTCGGTGTCCTTTGGTGACGTGAGGTAGCAGGCGGCGTGGTGTCCGGTGTTGCGGGCGACGAGGGTGCTGGCGTTCTATCGGTGGAAGGTCCGAGAACCAGGGTCTGTGGCACCGGTCGCGGTCCAGACTGGCGCGCCAGTGGCACAGCCGTGCAACGGACACTACTAAGTAGTGTGCTGGGGTGGCTGGACAGCTGGGAGGCGGGAAACACGGGGAACAGGAAAGTGGCACTGGAGGGTGGCGTGCCGCGGGGGATAGCAGTGGCAGTGGCGAAAGCAGCAAAATTGCAAAAGGAAAGAAAGAGAAAAAAGCGTAAAAAAGAGTGAAGGGACAGAAAAGAATCAGAGAAAGGCAGAAAAAGAGTGCAGCCCAGCAGCAGAGCAGAGACGCTCTACCACTAGATCACCAAGGATGAGGTGCAGGCAGGTGCCTGCGGGTGGAGGGAGGGCCTCGAACCACTGACCCGAGGGTCAGATGGTCAGCAGCAGGGAGTTCTGACTTCCTGAATGGAGGTGCACATGTGGTCTCTATCCCTACTTTCACATCTAAACTGGTTGTTAACGTCTGCGGAGTACCTCAGGGATCTACCCTGAGTCCTATGCTCTTTAACAATTACATGGCCCCCTTGGTAAAAGTTGTAAGATCATTTGGAATTGAGAATCTTTCATACCCACTTGGTTTGGCATTTGACCAGAAAATCGAGCTCACTGAAGTTCGATTTGGAGACCATGCCTGCCGTGGCTTCGTGGATGAGACCGTGTTTTCTCCAACTGAATGGAGCTATGAAGGAGGTTTTGCCTTTTGGAAAAGCGATACAGGCTTGGTCAGGTGATTGGTGGATCCCCCTTTCCTAAAAAGTCAGTAAGAAATCTGGACTTCTTAATGGATGAGAAGCTTTCTATGGAAAATCATATTACAGCCATATTTTGTCATACTTTGGCTTCTCAGGAATGTGTTTACATGGCTACCTTTAGACTGTAGGAAGACGGTGACTCGACATTGATAACTAGCCGTCTGGATTATGGCAATGCCTTGATGGTGGGCAGGAGCTCTTCCTTGATGTCTCGCCTTCAGTTGGCACAAAACTCTGTGGCCCATTTGGTTTGCCATTTACCTACAGATACCAAGATAAGCCCAATACCTAATTCTCTGCACTGGCTGCCCGTCTGGAAAAGGTATATTTTAAAACTCCTATGTGTCACACATAAGGCCTTGTACAGGACTGGCTCATTATATCTTCGATCCTGCGTAAGTTTCTATTTTCCAGCGAAGGCCCTGAGATCTTCTGATACTGCTTTGGCTGTTTCTTGTGGAATCCGTACTACCCACAATGGGGAATGTTCTTTACCTTTTCTGGCTCCTCACTACTGGAACAAGTTACCTGTTCATATTCGCTTTTGTAGTGTTTTTCTGCTTTTTATAAAACTAATTAAAACATGGCTTTTTAACATCACTTCATTGTAAATTCCAGGATGATACTTGTCGCTGCCTCCTCTTCTAGCTGATAGCGCCTGTGTGCTCCTTATGGAGTGATCTGTTCTGAGCTATACTAAGTCCCTATAACAAAACATAATAGTGACACAGGATTCATAAATTTCTACCCTCTAATTAATAGCAACATTATATACACACATTGAATCCGTGTAAAGAAAAATGGGTATATCTGTAATCACGAGCCTGTGGCTGGTGGTGGGGGATTGGACCTCAAACCCTAGACTTCTTCTCGGCAGGAAGCCGCTCACGTTGCTCCTCTGCATCCAGAGACGCTTACTAGATCCCGCTGGAGCTCCTGTCTGCGGCCAGACGAAGCTGGGCTGGGCCACACCTCTTGGCAAGTCACTGTAAAATTTCAGCGGTATGCAGGGGTGAGTTTTATTGCAATCTCCTAAGCTTACTTGGCTTAAGAAGTTTCTTTATGATAGGGAAACACAAGTGTACTAGTGGGGGACTTGCTACCCAGCCACCGGCAAAAGTAACAACCATTGATAAAATGCTCCAAAGGGCTATAGGTGTAATAGCCACTGAAATAGAACTCACGGAGAAGAGACTATCACTTGGGGATGGTGGAGAATACTCCTATAGTACCTATAATACCAACCCCTCTGAAAAAGATCACACAGAAATTGTAGCTGCTACTGAAATTGGTACTGCCTGTAATCAAGATATCACACCAACTAGGCCCCCCATAGTTGCTGCCATGGATGAGGGGAAGAACCCGCAGGATCTACTCCAACATGGGTATAAACCTAATTGGGTTGCTTCCAATAAGCACCTCTCTAATAGTGCTGTATCGACGCCTACACTGCCTGTTAAATCCAAGGCTAAAACAGGCAGAACTGCCCAATTAAAAAGGAGGGGAAAGGTCAGTTGCACCCAAACTGGATTGGCTAGATCATTTCGTGAGTGCTGTGATGGATCAACTCAAAGGGTTGATATGTTTAGAACTTACCCCACTTCTGGATAAAATAACTGTCCTTGAATCTTGGGTAATCTCTATCACCAAAGCCAATCTACATTTAGAATGCCCCCAGCCAGAAGCCACATCCTCTCACATAGCACCACTTGCAGGAGATGGTATCCCCGGGACCTCAAAATCCCTTGCCCATGGAAGTAATGCAGGCACCTCCCAGGGCTTTGAGAATGCAGCGATTTGCATTGCAACAACTGCACGCTTGACACCTTCCATCGAGATCCTCGAGGCACTTCAGCTAGAAGTAAAGTGGCTCACACACTTCCCCTTGAAACCAAGGACCTTGTGACAATTGATCTGCCTCCGAAGGCGTGCCCTTATGTGGTTGTGATGAAGGGGTGGGCTGAGGGAAACTCACACGGAATTGAGCAATAAGTGCCACAATTGGTTGGAAAAAATGTAGGAACTTTCCAAACTCGGTGGCTAATAATATTCTGTTCACTTGGCGTGTGGGATGGCTTGAGAAGGGGGCAAAGGACAGTCCCGGAGACCGTGTGGTTATTAATTTCAGAGATCCAGCAGTTGTTCATAAATTGTTATGCAATGGTGGCTTTGGACATACAAGGGGCTCTGGGGTGAGTCTACTTCCCCAGGGTTATTTCTATAAGCTCCCCTTGGAGCCCCTACCGAGGTTGGCCCTAGCTGCCAAGAACCTTCCTCCTTTGTGCCCCACGTACCCTAGTGTTAATCTGCCCCAGCTAGGAGATTTGTATAATGTTTCAGTGTACAACAGGTTTGACCCCCTGGACCTTGTTGATTGACTTGAAGAAGGCAGTAGATATACTCATGGTATGCATGTCAAGGTACTTAACAGGGTAACATATAGGAAGGAGATGCAGGCATGTTTTAATGGTTATAATTTTGCTGGAAACCTTAGCATCCACACAGCCCAAAGAGACCCTAACAGTAATAAGAGCCCCTATAGTTATAGCTACTGAGGCAGGGGCTTCTCCCGATTCATATTTGAGGTTCAGAACACAGTCTAACGCTAATTCTGCAGATTTTAATATGGTAAACACCCTAATGGTAACGTTTTTTGTTGCATTCCACTGCAGTGAAGTCCATCATCCTGCTGTCCTGAGAGTTTGGCTGTGAATATTAAAAGGATTACAGCCCATACTTGCTACCCACTCATGGGTGAAATTTATTAAGCACGATCTTATCCTGACATTTTAGTAAACTTGTTCTTCCTGTTTCTTGATGGACGTCAACCATTTGCCATTGATGGCTTTCCTTCACTGACCAAGAAGAAACCAAACTGGGAGCTTTTAGTCTAATTAAATACTTTTGTCCTCTTCACTTGCTGTATTGGATACTGCTTTAAACAATATTCAGGCTTTGGAAATTAGCTCAGGTGCTACGTTGGTTATTGTAAACATTTGGAGTATCTGCTGTTCACCCAATTTGGTATTGCAAATTATTTGGCTACATGAGTTTGTGGTCAAATTGAGTGCCTGTCGAGATCATTGGAAAAAACAACTAAGGTTCCTTTTTGGGGATTGACTTTTATTTGATAACTTGTTCGCAGTGCCAGTGCTTATGCTGGAGGATCAGGCGCATGTAAATAGGGGCCAAACTGAGCTGTATTATTTGGTTTATTCCGAGCTAGTGAAATGAAATGGTTGCTTCCCCATTTAACACTGAACAAGACCTATCCAAAGGGCACGAAGTGTAAGTTTTGTGATTTGCAATATCGTGATTAAACGTAACCTTCTGCACAGAATTAAGGATTTCACAATTAGCCAAATAGTAGAATCGACCAAGAACAAATTTGTGTAGACCGTGAACTAGCTTATGTAGCATTTTATTCCCCGCGTAATATAGTTAGACCTCACAGTGTGGCTTTAAGCTCAAATCATAAATGTTTAGAAAGGGGGAAAGTTGACCCAAATGTTATTGTATAATCTGTGAATTCTGGCTCATTAAATGCCTTTTAATCTCTGATCTGACCTAACACTCGTCTTTGATCAGATTATCTTTGTGGTCACCACAGCACTAACTATAAAATGTAAATTCACAGACCATACTCTTTGAAAAATAGACTTTGAAATGACAAAAACTGTTGGTATGCTAAACATAATCTTTGACGTTTTGAAATTTTTGCACCCGCCCTCGAGAGGAAGTAAGAAGTGAGTAAATCTTTTCAAAGGATTCAGATAGGGGATCTTCAGGCATATTCTTAGTTTTCCTAAAGGCTGCCCCCTGTCAGACTCTTCTGTATGTTATGGAGGATCATGTCGAGCTACTATGCATTTTGTCTTATCTTTGTGTATGTGAACATTGCACACACAGCAATATTTGGAAGCTAGTCCACACCAAGGCGTTAGTGCCTGTAGTAATCCATTAAATTCATTATGGTATATCTTATTTATGCTAGAAGCAGGTTTCAGTCAGCTGCAGGGAAAATCAAGAGCCTTAACTTTTAATGCTTGTCTAGGGTGAAACGGGTGTAAATAAACAATTTGTAGATTTTCTGGCTGAAAGTGTAGGCTATGTCTGGTTTCCGCAATTGATAAATTGGTGCTCAAATCTCTGTAGTGTTTTATTGTATATAGTCCTTTAATTTACTTACTGAATACATTTAGGGGTGTTTTTGCTTTGGATCTATGTGTTTAATGATAATTAGCTGTTGATGCTGTAATCATTAGGGGTGGGCGGAACTCGCTTAGTTTCACTCTGCGGAATTTCGAGGAGTTACCTAAAAACTCAGCGAGATTACGCGGAGTTCTGTGAGCGGCAGAGTTCACCTACGTTGCACTGCTTGCGCTGATTTTTAGCGCCAGGAGCTTGTCCCATGCTGTAAATCCGTGCGCACGGCACCACATGCTGTGCCAGAGGGCTCTTCTTTTTTCTGCCACTCAAGTAGATTTTCTCCTCGAGCGACAGCTTTCTCAACACGAGCAGTGGCAACCTGCCGCGACCGCCCATGTTGAAAAATCACGCTATGAGGCGGTCTAGCGCTTGATTTTCTTGCTCATGCAATACAAAGCTCTGCCACGCCGCGGTTGGTGCAGTTTTTCTGGAATTCCGCTCTCCAAGCAGAGTGGGCAAAACTCTTTGAACTCTGCCAAAGAAGCAGAGTTTACCGCCCACCGCTACTAGCAGATATTTTTTAATGCAAAGTATTTTTATGCTATGTTTTATATTGTTTTAAACCAAATAAACATCTAGTGACTCTTATATAGCACTCGTTCGCTCTCCAAGAAGCTGTTTCCACGTGGACTTTCATTCCCTGTTGCTCCCATCTTGGCCCTTTTCACCTGAATCACTTTACCATGCTTGATTTAGCACAAGCTTTACATTGTTTACGTCTGTATCTTTTTCATTTACCATTCTAGAGACTCTTGATTGTGTGCAAAACATGGTAGGGTTGAATGAGCATTGGGTTATTAATAAACTTTGCAGACAGAAGTCTTCAGCTACTGTAGTATTCCTGGGGCGGGAGCCTTATTGGTAACATAAAGGACATAGAATACCTTTACCTTCTATCTGGAGTACCTACTAAGACTGTGCATCGGTGTTGTTTTTGCTTTAGATATCCAGGATATTTGTGTCTTTAAAAATGAGCTATTTTGCCTTCACACCGATGGAAAAGTCTCTCATTTTTCGCTCATGCAAGTGGAGCGCTGTATTGACCGTCTGCTAAAGCGGGGCTTCTGGACTATTGCTGCGAGAGTCTGCTGTCTGTTCCAAAATTCTATTGTTTCCAGCAGAGTAAGTAGAAGATGTGCATTTCATCTTTTGTGTGCAGTATATCACAAATATGTCCATCAGTACACTTCTGGTATTTTGATTTTGCTTTGGAGCTTAGAGAATGAGTTACATTTTTAAGTTTTATTTACAAATATGTAGCTTGGCATCATGACCGCATTGAGTAAAATCTGTGTATATGTATGTATATAGTGTGACTGGTTATCCACATTAACAGATGCCTCAGTGGCATTCAAGTTGTAACCAAATCGTTTGCATCCTTAAAGTCCATGCTTAGGCTGGAAATTCAGCACACCTTGGAGGGCTACACTATACTCCTACTTCCAAAAACTGTGAAAACAGAATTTTAGAAACAAATAAGTGTCTCTCTAAGGAGTAGACATTATAATGTTATGATCGGTTTTTACATATACTAACCAGTGGGTATTATGATGCCCTGATTGGTGTTCACATATAGTACATTAGAACATACCTAGGTCCCTAGGAAAAGAAAATATAGAAGTAAAACAATAAACTGAACTCTACTACCAATGATTGTTAAAGGGCCTGCTGAAAAGAAGAGTATTCTAATATTATGCCGTCATGTGAGCAGTTAAATGATTTACAGTTATAATCCGTCTAGAAAATAACAAATGTCACTCTTGATTTAAAAGCATGCCTTTTTTTTTTTTTTTGCTGAGACGTCACGTTCATCCATACAGTTGCGGTAGAATCAGCTAGTACTGATTACCATATAGATTCTGTGGCCATGTTGGTTTTCTAAACCATTGTTTATCACAGCACTTTCCAAAGTGAATAGATCTGGGTTATATGTGAAGAATAGCAAGTCAGTGTTTCTTTTTTCCAACTGTAAGTGTACATGTATGTGTTGGCAATGGATTTGGCTCTGGTAATGTTCTTTTGGTATCACCTTTTAGCCTACTCCTAGCTTTCGTGGATATTGTTGATGTTTGAGATGCTTTGGAGACTTAATTCCAAAGCTGGATGCTGGGCTTCCCCTTGTTTTGTCAAATGGCATTACAACTGGGCGTTTCACATGCATTTTTGAAGGATGGACCAAAGAGGTCTACTGGTGACATCGAATAGCTGGCACTCACTCACGTTGTTGGCATTTGGGCCAAAGTGATCGGAGACATTGCAGTCCGGAGGGTGGCTGAAAGCTGCATCTGAGGGTGGGGGCTCACAGGATGCAGGAGTCCCCTACAAGGAGGAAATCGAGGTTGTGACTGGGCAGAATTAAATGTATTGGGTGAAGTGCTGGGAGTGGACAGCATGGCAGAGGAACATGTTTGCTAAGCTAGTACTACAGCACAGTGTTTTCATAGTTTGAAGATATATATACTCCCTGGGCCACTTGCCCTCAGCATGCAGATCTCTCTCCCATTTATACCAGGTCGGATCTGGTGAAAGAAAAGAGAGCCATAATGTTAAGTCAGTAATATTGTAAGATGATATTTTGGAGCCAAAACTGTTATTCTACTAAATGTCCCAAGCTTCTGTTTTGGCTGGTATTAGTGATATTACTGACTACCCATTAGATTAAGTAAAAGATGTTACAAAATATTTTAAAACGAAGTCTTGGGTTACATTTTATTGCTTTGAGAAACTTCTGTTTGATGGAATGGCTTTAATTTTGGACTGCAAGGAAATGATTTGAGTTCAGAATTGCATTAAGAGTGCACATTGTTTCACATTATTTGAGTTAACCATTTCTGCTGGTCACATTCTACTACAGATTCCTCACCTTATGAATCCTTTCCAGGCACCAGATCTGGAAGATTTACAGTACCTCCCTGGGGCCAGCTTGTTGTGCTGCCTTACTCCAGCGGTGGCTCCTGTACATCCTCCAAATGTGATGGAGCCATGCAAGATGGCACCCTGTGATTGGACTTCAGCTCCATTTTTCTGTTCCCTTTAGTGTGGATCCTGAGCTCCTGTCTTTGGATTTTACGTGTCATTAAAAACTCTATTTTAGGGTACTGTTCTTTTTTCCAGGGTCATTTCACCCTCCAGAGGAACAAGTTTAAGTAGTTTTATACTTGTTTCTGGTGCCTAGGTCTCTAATATGACTTTGGTTCCTGTGTAGCCATGTTCATTCAAAGCCATCAAGGAGAGGGAAGCCAAGCTTATTGTGCCTTGAGACCATTTCCTTACTAGGTGCTCTTCATCACGTAAGTCGAGGAGAGAGCAGTCCAAGGACTCTGCCACAAAAAGCAGAAAAACGTCACACCCAGGAATTCCTGTATAATCCTGCACCACAGGTATCACTCCCATTCCATGGACTTGTCCAAATGTTGGCTATGTCTATCTTTGGCCTTACTGTCTTCCTCGCCAGCACTGGTGACCATACTTTAAAGATGCTCTTTGAGAGAATCACCTTCAAGCTCTTTACACATGCCTAGCCCTCCACAATACCGGGCCTGCATACCTGAACCACCGCCACTCCTTCAACACCCCCACTAGACATCTCTGCTCTGCTCGGCTGGCCTTGGCCACTATCCTATGGATCTACAAGACCTCGGCCGGAGGAAGATCCTTCTCCTATCTCGCTGCGAAGACCTGGAACTCGTCACCTTTACATCTCAGGCAATCACCATCACTGCCTCAATTCAGGAAGGACCTCAAGACCTGGCCCTTCGACTGAACTGCAGAACCCCTAGCACCTTGAGACTCTAACGGATGATTAGCCATGCTCTATAAGAACCCTGATTGATTGATTGAGAGTCTGACAATGTTGGGCCAAATTGCAGCAAGTGGTGACCTTCACTTGGACCATGCTCCAGTATGCTGCTCCACCTTCCAGTGGTGCACCTGCTTGCCCCATGGAGCCTTCAGGACCTTCAACCGTTTGTGTCAATGGCATTGATGTCATTCATTGTCATTCAGAACTGTACAAATGCCATTTTGGAGCTGAGTGCAACCACTAGTCGCTACGGCATGGTTGCTGGTACCATGCTCAACAACACTGGTTCCAGTTCTGTCATCAACTCCTTGCGCCTTTCAGATGCTGTTCATTTTGACCCCGGTAAAGGAGCAGTTCAGTGCTTCTTTTGAGTATGACCCTCTCTGCGGGGCTTTGCTGTATGTTTCACATTTCACCAGCATTGATGCCCACTTCTGCTTTTAACATCCAGATGCCCACCCTAGCTCCTCACACTGAAGATGCCAGTAGTGAGGTTGGTAATCTCCCCATCCTCGCACTTAACAGGTGAAGGTCTCTACCTCGAATTCTATAATGCCTGTGGGCGGAACATGTTT
Organism: Calotriton arnoldi; assembly: GCA_963921515.1. Classification (NCBI taxonomy): domain Eukaryota; kingdom Metazoa; phylum Chordata; class Amphibia; order Caudata; family Salamandridae; genus Calotriton; species Calotriton arnoldi. Next base: position 106,121 of record CAWUFW010001162.1, read on the forward strand.
CCTGAACTTGAACCGGAGAGTCTTTCTTGCACCTTACTGAAGAGGTTGTCACATTTACATTAGTTATTTGCAAGGATGCTAAAGTACTGGAACTTCCACTTCTGGTCAAGGATTACAGGGTCAACTCTATCATAGAAATATTTTATTGTAATTTTAAATAGCATCTCAAGCAATTACATTATATTTATATTTTTATATATGTATATGGACCCAGGAGAAGGCAACTCGCCGAAACGCGTTGGTCCGTAATTGTACAGCAAAGGACCGCTTTTATCACCTAATGTTTGAGCCTTAATAAATAATTAACTTTTGTAGAAACTGACATGGAAGTCGGAGTTTCATTGGTGATTGTTGGACGTGTGCCGCCATAGGAACGGGTGTCCAGGAGAAGGAACGCCCAATGGAGATATATGTATATACATGTGTATATGTAATCTGTTTATATTTGTATGTATTTTTCTACTATGAAAATTAATTTGGTTGTTGCCCTGTCTGTCCCATTTTCCTCCTTCTTTACTATAGTAGCCCCCTCTGTGCCCCCTGGATTTCAACCACATTCCCCATTTCTTTTGATGTTTGAGAGGGCACTCTTGAGCCTTGTAGATTTGTCTCTCCATAATTCTGCAGTGTTTTATACCTTCCTCTCATCTTGACTTGGTCTTGAGTATGGAGGGTAAATAGCATTTTCCTTTTTGTGTCTTGTAGAGCTTGGTACTACCTGTCAGACATGCGAGTTCTGGCCTAACCACTTCAAGACATGTAGTAATTAGTAATACATTTGGCTGAGTTTGTGGAACTGGTTATATCTGTTGCTCAAATTGCAAACCTGAACCAACGTGACCCATGGTCAAAAACTAAACAGTTGTGCTCTTCCCATAAATACTCCAGGCCAACACAGAAGGTGTGAAATGTTTTATTCAAATTTTACATTGGGTATAGGCCTTTCTGGATATGAGCCTTTGTATCTAGAAAGGAGGTATTAAAGTATGTTTTAAACTTTGTTTCCAGAAGAATATTTATTCATATAGTCTGGAGGAAAATGTCTCTAGTTTTGTAGATGAACTAGGTGAATTGGATGTTGACCAGTTCCTAAGTTGGAGAAAGAGAATATCTTTCATTTCAGTGTAATTATTTTAGGGGCAGTCCAAGTAGAACCCAGGTTCCTAGAAAAGAGAAGATAAGGTCTGCCTTTAGAGAACTGCTAGTATGTCTTGCCTTCCTCACCCTTTTTCCTCTCTTTGATATGACCAGGAGATGTCCTAGATACTTACCATACACTTTCTTCCTCACTCCAAACCCCACTTTCGTGCAAAAGGTAGAAAAAGGCTGCCATTAGGGAGCTGCTGGTGGGTCTTGCACACCCTTTTCCCTTTTATCTCTGGCCTAAATACTGTGCACAGAGATGACAGCCTGTCTGAATACTTCACTCTGCTGGATCCTAATATAATTTACTATAAGAGGCTGATATGTTTGGCTCTGTCCACATGCATCTCCCTGATTGGCCCAAAAGGTGGACAAACACTTTCTGACTCTGGCCGTTTAAATGTTTGCTTCACCCTCTCCTTCCTTTGTGACATGTCAGTCATCCATAGGCCTTGTGAAATGAGGACCTGCCTTTTCAATATTCTGGGGCTGGGGCGGCTGGGTGGTCTCCCACCCCAACTGTTAGCTGCTGTTGCACCCAAGAGCGAGTCTGCACTGATAAAGGAGATGCATGGTTTCTCTCACTCCTCCTCTGCGATGGCAGAATGAGGAAGGGTGACTCATCCTGGTATTGGCTCCCGGCTGGCCAAGAATTGTAGGTATTTATTGGTTTTGTGGCATTACACCCATTGCTGTCCATATTACACCCAGCTTGTTATGTTTGGAAGAAAATCCTTGGTATTTGATAACCAAGTGAGATGATGCCGTCCCACTCTCAGGTAATGAGGCTTGTTACAGCCTTTGAGAAGAAGGGTGAGACTACTGCACTCCAGAAATATTAGAAGCAAGTAATTTTTCCTTGTGTACAACAAAGACCAGCAGATCTCATGAACTGAACCTTCTTAATTCTGATTTAAATATTCAATTGTTTCACTGACTTTATTACATGACAATAAAAGCAGTCTGGGGTGTACCAAAATACACTGTCTTTATGTGAAGGGAATGAAAGAAGCTGAAAGAGCTTGAAGTGGAAATGCTAGCTTTAAAATATCTGGAGAGGATTATGCAAACGTGACCCTTAGTACGTTTGCTAATTATTAAATATGCCAGTTAGACTAATTAAATGAGAAAATGAGATGAAAGTATTGTGAAATTCTTTTTCATGGAGGTGTAATGCATGAGTCGGAAATATTGGAGAACCATGCACATACCATTTTGAAAAGTGATGCTTTGATTTTGTAGGCAAGAAAAATATTGTCAATAGAAAGACTGGAACACTTGAAAACTCAGCTGGATCCCACAGCCCAGTCTGATGTCATAGAGCAACTTGAGGAGATGATTACAAAGCTTGAACCATTTGACTCTGCATGTAGCAGCCGGAGAAGCAGTATTTCATCACATGTAAGTGCTTTATAAAACCCCTGACCCTACCTTTTGCATATTTAAGTTAAATTGAATTCCTAAAAAACACCAGTTGCCTCCATTTTCAGAATGTGTAAAAAGCTGCACCTGTTTTGCACTGTGAACTTACTCTAAATTCTATCTATCTATTACTCCAGTATTGGAACTTTCATAGATTCCCATGCTTGAATCATTCCCAGTCGTCGAGATGAGTCTCCCTGGTATACATAAAATAGCAATAGAAACCATTACAAAAGAAGAAACTAGGCCTAGGCCCATTCTAGTTTTGTAACATATCCACCTCTTTTTGTAAAAGAGACCAAATAAAACGATCAACCAATCAGATCAGCCTCACCCTCTAGAACCTTGCTCAGAGAACCTCAGACCCTCAGATTTTCTACCGCACGTTGTGCAAGGGAGTCTCCAAATGAGCTCTGCTCAGTTATACTTATCTCTACAGTTTTTCTTCTGGTTTTGCTGGCATTCTCTCTTAGGATGTCAGACAAGGAAAAGAAAGCCCTCTTCAAGGCTTGTGCCACCTGTGCCAAGAAGAGGTTATATGTGGAGGACAGGCATAAAGACTGCATTTACTGCCTGTATCCAGACCACAAAGCAGCGGACTGCAAGATTTGTCGCACCTTCTCAACGCAGACGCTACGAGACCGTGAGGGTCAGCTCTTGACCTGGCTCCAGAAACTGAAGTCAAGAAAAGATCCACTCTCTAGTGACAGCGAGGAGTTGTCATCTGCCACTTCTTCTAGAAGGTCTGTGAAAAGGGGTAGGGCTTCCCCTTTGCCTTCTAAAGAGCGTCCTGCTAAGCTCTCAAAAAAGACCTCTCAGGGGTCTGAGGGCCAGAGTCCTGGCGAATCTCCTCACCACGGTGTAAAGGAGAGGGAAGGACAATCAGCAGCAACAGCAGTAGTGTCAGTGGCTGTAAAACCCTTCAAGAAGCAGTCTTCTCTGACTTCTGAGGGAAAATCTGAAAAGGACGCCCACTCGTCGACGACGTCGATCAAACATCCGTCAACGAAATCTACCAAGGGACAGCTTAAGTCTATGCCTCCGTCGACGGGCTCGTCGACGGTACCTTCTGGTCAGAGTTCTGTGTCGACGCGAGTGATTGCAGCTTTGCCGTCGACGGTGTCAACGACGTCGACGAAGGTGTCGACGAGAGTAGGGTCGACGACGTCGACGACAGCACCGACAGCGCCTATCTCTTCGTCGACGATCTACTCTTCTTCGTCGCTGCTTCCGTCTACGGCCTCGTCGACAATGGTTCCGTCGACGACATCGTCAACGATGGAGAAAATCACGATTTCCCTGAAAAAACGTCAGATCACACCGGACATGACTTCCCCCAGAAGAGTCACTCCTCTGCCTCCGGCTCTTTTGCTTGAAGAAGAAGAGTTTGACGACGACGACGATGGGCCTTTTGACTATGCACATAGCCCCTCGCAGCTGCGAGTTAAATGCCAGGACACTGACTCGGAGGGAGAATATCTCCAAGAGCATACATATGACCAATCCATGGGCTATCAAGAGGACTACCGCCAGGAGATGGTCTCAGTGCCTTCCTCTCTTTTAGCGGATCTCCAAGGTATGCTGGTCGACTATAGGAGGAGATTTTCTACACAACCACCTGCTCCAGCCGTGGGGCCGATTGCGGCTGCTCTTCCTGCTCGGCCTATTACTCCTCTACTGCCACCGTCTCAGCCAATGCCTCCGCATCACTTGCTGATTTCGGATGTACCTCCGATTGTGCCACCCGCACAGGATGACACCACGGATGAGGATCAGGGCAATGTCCCTCCGCTTGACCAGGACACGCAGTGGGATGACTATGTTATCCCTGACCCGGCTTCTCCATCCCCAGCTCCTGTCGATTCCCCCCCTGTGGACATTGGGGGTTTTCATAAATTAATGGAAAGGGCTGCAAAACGATTTGATCTTCCCATGCCCACAGTTCAGTCGGAATGTTTCCTTTATGACTTCAAGGAACCGTATAAAAAGGCTGTGCGTTCCATTACCATTGTGGGCCATGTCTGGGATGAAGGATTAAAGGTGATGAAGAATCCTGCCACTGTGATGCCAGTCTTACCTCGCCTGGAAAAGAAGTATAAGGCCCCGGAGGACAGTCCAGCCTCCTTGGTTAGTCAGCCTAAACCGGATTCGGTGATATCTCAGGCTGCCCAAAGGAAGTCGCGCAATCCTTCGCCCCTCTCACTACACCACCTGATAAGGAGGGCAGACGCCTCGATAATGCAGGGAAAAGTTTCTCTTCCATGGCGAGCCTCTTGGTTCGGGCAGCTAATGCCTTGGCAATATTGGGCAGGTATGATCGCCAAATGTGGTGCGATCTGTCCCCATATCTCGACCAGTTGCCAGAGGATTCTAAGGTGGAAGCGAAGAAGATTCTGCAAGAGGGGGAAGTAACATCAGCAGAAATCATTGACTGTGCAATGGACATTGCAACAACTGCATTCCGCTCGCTGGCGGGCGCAGCGGTCCTTCGTCGCCAGGGCTGGTTGAGAGCGACATGGTTCCGTCCGGAGGTCCAAAATAAAATCCTTGACCTTCCCTTTGATGGTGAGGCGCTCTTCGGTAAGCATATCGACGATGCGCTCCAAGATATTAAAAAAGATACGAAAACAGCGAGATCTTTAGGGACTCTACAATACCGGAAGGTCCCTTTCCGTGGAGCCAGAGGAAGAGGTACCCCGTCCTACAGAGGTGCATACCAGCAGCAACGGTATTCCTCCTATGGGTCAACATCCCAGTCGTATCGTCCGTCCTACAATCAGAGGCAAGGCCAGTCCTCTTCTTTCTCCAGGTCCAACAACAGAGGGAAGCAAGGTCGCCAAGGACGGGATTCCTCTAAGCGACAATAGCGGCGTGCTGGCTCTTCTTACTGTACCCTCCCCCTCTACGACACCCGTGGGAGGCAGGGTATCAGAATACCTCCACAACTGGCAACAGATAACATCAGACCCTTGGGTGCTGAACATCATTCAGTGTGGCCATACTTTAGAATTTGTCCATCTTCCACCATCCAAGCCCCCTGCAGCCACGTCCTCAAAACATCTGCGCCTTCTTCGATTGGAAGTACAGCAAATGCTCCTCAAAGAGGCAGTGGAACCGGTTCCTCTCTCTCAGCGGGGAGAGGGGTTCTACTCTAGGTTTTTTCTGGTCAGGAAGACGCTGGACAAGTGGCGCCCTATTCTAGATCTCAGGGAGCTCAACACCTATCTTATAAGACAATCATTTCGGATGATGTCTCTCCAAGATATTCTACGTCTTCTCAACTCAGGTGACTTTATGGCCACTCTCGATCTCGAGGACGCGTACTTTAATGTACCCATCCATCCAGCCCACAGGAGGTTTCTACGGTTCACAGTATTCAAGAGCCATTTCCAGTTCAAAGTTCTACCTTTTGGTCTTCGATCTGCTCCGCGGATCTTCACCAAGGTGCTAGCGCCAGTGGCAGCATGTCTCAGGAGGCAACACTTTCAAGTCTTCCCCTACCTGGACGACTGGCTGCTGAAAGCTCCGACCAAGCTGCAAGCGGAGGAGACAGTCGGTGCGTGCACACGCCTTTTCGATAGCCTAGGGTTAACTCTCAACATGGAAAAATCATCTCTCAGCCTGTCCAGGATAGCTCGATTCCTGGGGGCCATCCTGGACACGTCTCTCAACAAAGCTTCTCCAACTCTCGAGAGGCAGGAAAAGCTGATGTCCATGGCTCATCCGTTGCGAAGAAAAGAGTGTCTTTCAGTTCGCCTTTACAAGTCCCTGCTAGGGACAATTTCCTCCTGCATTCCCTTGATACCTCACTGCAGGTTGCGGATGCGTCCCCTCCAGGAGGAGTTGGACTTGCAATGGCGACAAATAGACGGATCCTTCGACATGGTGGTGGTCACCCAGTCTATGAGGAACGTCGCCTTATGGTGGACAAGGGAAAAGAATGTGTCTCAAGGTCTATCCTTCGAAGTCATCCCAGCTCCTCAGGTGGTAACGACGGACACCTCGCTGGAAGGCTGGGGCACAGTATTACAGGACTTGCATGTAAGCGGGCGATGGTTACCCCACCATCGTCTGCTCCATATCAACCTTCTGGAGCTCAGGGCGATTAGTCTGGCATTGCAGGCTTTTCTTCCACGACTACAACGGTCGGCGGTTCTCGTCCGCACGGACAATACCACGGCCATGCATTACATAAACAAGGAAGGGGGCACCACGTCTCGCTCTTTGTCTCAGGAAGCCCAGTGAATTTGGGAATGGGCTATCCAGCACGGGATTTCACTCCAGGCGGAACATCTCCCAGGGGTTCTCAACGAGTCAGCAGACACGCTGAGCAGGCTGAGATCGGAAAGCCACGAATGGGAACTGGACCAGTCTACTCTGGAGGAAGTTTTTCGCCGGTGGGGCAGGCCTTCCATAGACCTCTTTGCCACCCCAGAGAACAAGAAATGCCAGTTTTATGCCAGCAAGCTACACCATCAGGGATCGCTGGGGAATGCGCTTTCGATGGCCTGGTCAGGCGCATTTGTCTACGCTTTCCCCCCCCCCATTCCGTTGATACCCAGGCTTCTCCGGAAACTCAAGGTGGAACCTTGCAGGATGGTCTTGATAGCTCCAGCTTGGCCTCGACAGTTTTGGTTCACTGAGCTTCACCTGCTCTCCCTGGACCTTCCTCTTCCGCTGCGGCCAATTCCAGCACTGCTTTCAATGTCTCAGGGCCAGGTCTGGCATCCGGATCCTCGATCGCTGCAACTATCGGCATGGCTCCTGAGCACCGAGAATTTCTTGGGTTAACACTCTCGAAGGAAGTTACGGAGGTGCTCTCTCAGGCCAGAGCCCCAAGTACAAACAAGACGTACCGATTAAAATGGAAGCGCTTCTGTATTTGGTGCCATCAGGAAGGGGTAGACCCCTTCTTATCTCAACCTCACCAGGTTCTACCTTACCTCCTATCATTGGCGAAAGCGGGGCTGGCTCACTCCTCCATCAAAGTCCATCTGGCCGCCATCTCTCGCTATAGACGCACTTCCTCTGGACCTTCCCTCTGGTCGGCAAGGATAGTCAAGCAGTTTCTCAAAGGCCTCTTCAGAGCCTTCCCTCCAGTGAGGCCTCCGCCTCCTCTTTGGCACTTGAATTTGGTTCTCGCCCAGCTCATAAAGTACCCCTTTGAGCCGATTCACCGGGCGGACTTAAAATTCTTCTCCTGGAAAGTGGCCCTTCTCCTGGCTCTCACTTCCGCAAGGAGAATGGGTGAGTTACAGGCTCTAACAATTCATGATCCTTTCCTTCAGTTCAAGAAAGGCACAGTGATACTCTGGACTAACCCAAAATTCATACCGAAGGTGCCTTTGGACTTTCATTTGAACGAGCCAGTGATACTGAAGGCCTTCTTTCCTCAGCCTTCTACTCCGGCTGAAAGAGCACTTCACTCACTGGACATTCAAAGGTGCTTAAAGTTCTACCTTGACCGTACTAAGGACTTCAGAAAATCCTCTCAACTATTTGTCTCTTTTAGCGCTCCCCGTAAAGGCTTTCCCCTTTCCAAACAGGGGATTGCTCGTTGGGTTGCCAGCGCTATCTGATATTGTCACACAGCAGCGGACAAGCCCCTGGAGGGTCGAGTCCGAGCACATTCTACAAGGGCCATGGCTTCTTCTACGGCCCTCTTCGCCAGAGTCCAGATCAGGGATATCTGCAGGGCTGCGACTTGGAGCAGCACTCATACGTTTACTAGACATTACTGCCTGGATGCTTCAACGCAGAATGACACGGCTGTGGGCCAAGCAGTCCTGAGGAACCTCTTTCAGTGAGCGGTGAGCTTTCCCTTTTCTTCCCTCCTGCCATTGTTTCTTATTATTTGCACATTTTGACAGTGTGTTCATGTATTGATTTAGTGCTTGTTCTTAAAGGTACTGCAATGTTATGGATTTCCTCTCTCTTGATTTGATGTTTTAAAAAAAAAAAAACCAATACCTATATAGAGATCAGTAATGGAGCAAAATGTGCTTATAACTGCTAGCTACTCTGATTCAAGCATGGGAATCTATGAAAGTTCCAATACTGGAGTAAGAAAACAAGTTACTTACCTGTAACTTTGGTTCTCCAGTATTGGAAGCTTTCATAGATTCCCATGCGACCCACCCTCCTCCCCTGGGAAAGCTCAGCCTTCAGTGTTTTGGTTGTATTGTTACACAACGTTTACGAAAATGTGAGGGTCTGAGGTTCTCTCAGCAAGGTTCTAGAGGGTGAGGCTGATCTGATTGGTTGATCGTTTTATTTGGTCTCTTTTACAAAAAGAGGTGGATATGTTACAAAACTAGAATGGGCCTAGGCCTAGTTTCTTCTTTTGTAATGGTTTCTATTGCTATTTTATGTTTATCGGGGACTCCCATCTCGACGACGGGGAATGATTCAAGCATGGGAATCTATGAAAGCTTCCAATACTGGAGAACCAAAGTTACAGGTAAGTAACTTGTTTTCTTCTGCCATTGAGTAGTTGAATCTAGTAATTTCCCCATGTTGAAAGTTTTACTTTTGATATTTTACCATAGGCAGTGCCAGAAACCCCCTAATGACTTTGACCGCAAACCAACAATGCCTATGTATGTGACCGCCATGCATAGCTGTCAAGTTTCCCAGGTCAATGCGTTGTGTGCTGTTGTACTTCAGGTTTTCTGCTAAGAATTCTGGGTTTTGTGGACCTGTTGTATAATGGAATGAACAAGAGAAACATAACCAAACGTAAAGCAGAAGAAAAGACAGATGGTAACAGATCACCATGACTTCTATTAGAAGTACTGCAGGAGGAGAAAAATATATCTTTATGCTTGGTATACTTTCTTATTAAACTTGCGCTTCTTGAACAATTGAGGAACGGCACACAAGTTAAAAACAACATTTCAAGAGGTTATTCCTGAGGAGCAGGATTTCTTGGAAAATGTACGGGTCAAAGACGCCGGTTTTCATGTCGTGGTGCACCCCAAGCATCTAAAATATCTAAGGTTGAAATATTGTCAGTTTAACTTTCTATCCTCATGCATGCAAGATGCCAAAGAGCCTTCAGAATATATTGCTGGTAGCAGTGCAACTCAAATGTCAATTGATACTTGTGTCTTCCTAGATAGATGAACAGCTTGTAAAGGAGATTTAATTCATACTATGACAGGACAGTATTAATGCTGTGATTTTGTTACTCCATCGGTGTAGGTTCATAGTCAATTTGAAAAAAAATCTTTTGCTGGTGCAGAAATAGATTCGGCCACGTTGATGGTAGTGCCATCCCAAAAGAGATTTTTAGCTTTTTAAAATCAAATTCTCCTATACTATATGTCACAGTCGAAAGTGTTGTAATTATTTGGAATGATGTGATCATTCATTCACGCCTTAACATGAGCTATCTGCACATGAGACCAATACCAGAATAGTTAACAAATAAAGGGTAGACAAGGAGCTGGGAAGATCTGGTAGATGCCAATTGCAAAATACAAAAAACGCTCACATGGTTATAGGGAGAACATTCAGATCATGAGTCCTCATTGTGATATTTATCGGCAGTGGCCTCAGGCACAAGATGGAGAGCACCTGTAGGAAACCTGGAGATTTGGGATTGTTGGGCTCCACAGGTTTCTGTCAAACATGTCAGCTTTTCAGTGTTGAAGGCCGTTTCCTAGCTCTGACTGGTCAACATGAGAAGATTTGGCGTTGGTCAAATCAGAACTATGTTTTTCTAATAGCACAATGTTTGGCAGGAAAAGCAAATGTTCAGGTAGAGAGACTCTCATGGATGGGAGTTGGACCATAGACAATTTCTTTGCCAAAGATGGCAGTCCTTCCATAGACACAGCCATAAACACAAAATAACAAGATATTGCATCCAGTTAACCACCTCCACTGTCAAAAGGAAACACGCTGTTGATGAATTGGCACATATTTGCCTATTCCTCCACCCCCCAAATACCAATAATTCCATAGGCGATTGGCAAAAGCAGAACATCACACATGACCATGATTCTCCTGGCACTCTCAATAAGCATGTAAAAACGTGGTATATTCATGACACAGTGGATTGTACCACCTCTACCACAAATTATAATGATGCAGCCAGCCCAAATTTGCACCCAAAACTCAGTAACTATTTTGTGACAGCATGGCTCACAAAGTTGTAGAATTTGGTCACATAGACTTACCAGTCAAATACATGAATGTCTTAAGAGATAAAAGAAAACCTATTATGGGTGTGTGTTAGGCAGCAAAATGGAAACAGGTGCTTCATGCTGTTATTCTAACTCGTGTCAAGCAAATCTTAATAAAAAAATTATTGTTGAATACCTTATGAGTTTACTGTACAGTAAATTGAGGTTCCCATCATTGTCTGTTTCATACATTCAGTTACTTATTTCAAAAGAGCAATTGACATTGAAAACAAATTAAACACAGCCATAGGCTGCAAGTAGCCCATCTACCTCTTTTTATGACCCGAAGTCCAGCCAATCCAGTGCAGGAGCCCACCATTCCAACCCTCTGTCGGGTTTTCTACTGCAAGTGTATCATGCAAAAGGGAATCCTGTGGGTTCTGCTCATTTTCTTCAGATTGACTCCTTTTGGACTTCTTTCTTTAAATGTGCTCCTTTTCCCATCTCAGATACAGAAGGTAAGCAGTGTCTGCTCCATTCTGTAGTTGGAGGAGGAGGTATAATTTTGGGACTAGGAACATGGCTGAGGCTTCATGTTTAAGATCACTTTTTAAGCCATATAAGATGTATGGAGCAAGGAAGGTCTTTGGGGAAGACTCGCACACAAAATATATATTTCTTCATAGAATGGTCTTCATCGATAGTCATAAACGCTAGAATATTCTCCACTGTGTTCCGCAGACCTCAGAACACCTTTTTGCATAGTTTTCTTCCATGGAAAGCAGCAGAGTCTCTTTGCCCATTGATGTAATAATAAGAACATTCAGTAGACTGTATTTCAGCATCTTAAAATGCAAGACCATCTAATTACAATGTATATATGAAGGTAAAAAAGTAGCCATATAGGCCTACATTGCATGTGAAGGGAAAAAAACCTAAGATTGTCTCTTAAAAAATCTGAGATGCACCCCTTCCCACAGTGCCTTGTACTAGCAGTTTGCATCTCTGAGCAAGTTCTGTTTTTTTCTGGCTCATGAGAGAAGGATCACTGAACACCTGTGAGGCATTGAAACCTCAAAACAAAACCCTCTTTTTCAGTCCGGAAATAATTTTTTCCTGTTTACTCGATGTATTACTTCATCTATCATCGAGTTTACCAGTTTGAAACTGAGTCTGACTAGGCTTTTTAGTCACATTGCCTTCACTTTTTATAAAATGCCCCTCTTTGGGAGAAAAAAGGCAATCACAGATGCTCATAAGCTCTGTGTAGTCTGCCTTCTCCCAGCACACTCTGTCAAGAGTTGTGAGATTTGTCTTTGAGAACTCTCAAAGACAGAGAAGGAATTAGATTGAAAGACTAGATTGAAAACACACAAGCAGAAAACCAGGAAAACCATCCGAGCCTACTCCAAAAAGCCTGCCTCCTCCCAGCAAGGACTGCTAGAGAGCGAGATCCAGAGAGAGTAAATTTGGTGATTAAGAAAGACGCCATCATCATTTTCAACATCCTAGTAAAACAACACCTCCAACGTCTAGTGTATCAGTGCCGAAATGCTCACAGTTAAAGAAGAGGTCTCTGACCACCCCATGTCATTTCCATTATTATTTGAAGTAGTCGAGACACTCTAGGTCGGAGCCAAAGAAAACGTCTGCATTGATGTCAAAACATCATTCTCATTCATCATTGATGGTCATATCTCCAGCAGTGGCAGGGTCTCTTTCATGGCGTCATGTCCACTAATGACGAAACCTTCAGGCTCGATGGTGACTCCATCAGCAACACCGTTGAAAGGACCAAGATTCATGTCGACCACTTCGTCGACATCGAAGAGCCAAAAACACGTTCAGTCTCCACCTGAGTCTTCTACAGTCTGGTCCCCATCACCATCTTCTGCTTATTCTCAGTTTCTGCACTCAGACCATCCCCGGATAGGCAGACACAGTTCTCATCAAGTAAAAGACAAAAAGAGGAGATTTATACTCCGTTTCACCGTTGAAGAGCTACATCTCCTGATCCGGCTCCTTTACCTCATCGTCATATCCAACTGATTATACTCTTTGAGGATCCTATTCAAACTCCTTTATGACTTCTGGAGTGTTCTCCTCCTAGAAAATTTTCAAAAGTGATTTCCATGTCACTAATAAAGAGGTGGAAACCTCCCCCTGCACAAGAATTTATCAGGTTCAAATCTTAAGTCAGAAGCTGAACAAGGTCATACACTAGATTCTTGATCTCCTGACTCTGCTACTGATGTATCTCACACACCCTACACACCTACATCTCCAACAAGAACATCACCAGTGGACGACATACTAACTTTCCAAGAAGCACTCGCAAATCATGGCTTGGACGCGGGCGCTTTGCTGGCACACCAAAGGCAAGTCCGTCCACGCCCGTACTGAACCATATAAACCTGTCACCCACATGCACTTTCTCTGGGGTATTAATTTATAGACCCCCAGGACCCTACTCAAAGTTTAAGGCCTTCCCAGATCTAATAATTGAAAAAACTAATATTACCCTTCTTGGAGACTTCAATGTTCAACTAGCTTGTGGCAGGGATAATACATGACCTGGACGCCATTCAACTAAGGGAAAGAGTAGAAGGTCCCACACATGACAGAGGACACCTCCTTGACCCGGGACACAATGACCATATAATCATAGTTAAAAAAGCCCTATGGTATGGTCAGACCATTTTTTAATTCCTTTTACGCTGGACAATAATGCGCCCACGACTGAGGGAATGGGTTTCTCTCCACAACACAGTACAAAAACTGCTCCCTCAAAGTCATGGATGACCTAAAAATGCTGCTGGACCAGGGAGGAACAGAGCAAACACAAGGAGATGATGGACAGAGCGCTGAAACTTTTCAGACACTCACCCCCCCAGTCACAGATCTGGGTTGAATCCATCATCGTTCTTTAGCTCACTTCGCCACCCCAGTTCAGACACAGCTATATGCAAATCAGTCTTGACCCTGTGCCTCATGGGAACAGTCCAGACCGAACTGCCAAGCCATGTCTTCCCTGGACCGGAAACAAGCATCCTGGAACCGGTTTCGGGCTAACGGCCCTCATCAGCCAGGCTAGCTTGAATCCAGTGGCAAAGTGAGCAAGGGACCCACGTCTGGGCATACCCTGCCAACTTAGGGCGAACAAAGCAAACACAGGGAGATGATGGACGGAGCGCTGAAACTTTTCAGACACTCGCCCCCAGTCACAGATCTGGGTTGAATCCATCATCGTTCTTTAGCTCACTTTGCCACCCCAGTTCAGACACAGCTATATGCAAATCAGTCTTGACCCTGTGCCTCATGGGAACAGTCCAGACCGAACTGCCAAGCCATGTCTTCCCTGGACCGGAAACAAGCATCCTGGGACCAGGGAGGAACAGCTGCTATTATTCTCCTGAACCGAAGTGCGGCGTTCGACACTGTCGATCATGAGATTCTCATACACAGAATGGGTGAAGCCGTAATAAAGAACATTGCTCCTAATTGGCTCACCTCTTTCTTGAAGGACAGATCATTCCAAATTTGGGAGAACTTGTGCTACTCTGACATCCTTCCCTTGAAGTGTAGGGTCCCGCTGGACTTTGCCCTCTGCCCCATATTTTTTAGGTCGAGCCTAGAGTCCGCGCGCATGCGCTGCTCTGGGAGACTTGTTGTAGAGGAGTAGGTAATAGAAGCCCCGCCCACTCTCCGCCCATATTTGCCATTGGCTTGTGACATTGTCCTTCCTAAATGCTGGCTTCTGATTCGTAAATAGGCTTGTTAGTCCCTCCTTAGTACCGCCTCCTCTTCATTTGTCTCCTCCCATGGCGACTGGTCCTTTTACTTCAGTTGATACACGGTACCTGTTATTTATTCTTTAAGCACTATTTTCTTTATCGTGTTTCTCTTTCTGCAGGCATGACGTGCCTTGCTTACATTCCGTCCTTGGTGCCTTCTTTATAACCCAGAAGTCCCTCCGTGCCTTCTGTCCCACCACTCCCCCGCGCCTTCTTTACCCCGCCCGCCCTCCCGTTGTCCGTGCCTTCTTAAACACCGCTCCGCTCCCTCCCTCCCTCCCTCCTGTTGTCCGTGCCTTCTTAAACAAGCCCCCGCACCACTCCCTCCCTCCCGTTGTCCGTGATGCCTACCATTTGCAATGCAATAGGTCTCGCATTTACGCGAGTTTAAGCAATTGGCATTGTAAATGACAATGCCTTTTATTTATGTTTTTAAAACATAAATAAAACGTATTGTCATTTACAATGCCAATAGCTTAAACTCACGTAAATGCGAGACCTATTGCATTGTAAATGCTTGTTAACCTGTGCAATCACCCGCTAGCGGATATTTTTCAGAGGTTTGGGCTATCAATCGTCTCATACACTGATGAAACATAACTGGTCGGCTCCCTTTCTCCGGGGAAAGGTTCACAGCACTGTCAGTTGTGTCCCTTCTTGGAAATTGTGTCCAAGTGGATGGCAAACTGCTGTTTAAAACGGAACAGGAAAAAGACAGAGCTGATGATTCTGGGGAACAAATGCAAAAAGAACAATTGATTGACAGAATGCTGATCAATGTCAAACATTCACCCCAGAACAGAGATCTTGGCCTAATCCATTGTTTTATTGCTCCCCATGCCATTCCAGTTTAAACCCAGCCATATGCAAATCAGTCTTGACCCGGTTCCCCATGGGAACAGTCCAGCCCGAACTGCCAGGCCTGGGGAGCAGACCTGATCTCCAACCATCTGTAGAATGGCCAGTGTCTGGGCAATCCACCTACTCCATCCTCCCCCATAAAATGCCTCAGGATGTGGCTTGACAAGTCCCTCTCCATAAATGCACAGGGAAAAAACTTGCAGCAACTTGCTTTGGCACCCTTAGACCTCTCCACAAAATCCTAGACTTCATTCAGAGTGTGTCCAGGAGAATAGTGGTCCAATCCCTTGTTCTCTCCTGGTTGAACTACGGGAAATTCCCTATATATAGGCTCCCCCATATATGTCATCAAAAGGCTCCAGGTCATCCAAAACGCGGCAGCTGGCTTCCCATTCAGGAAAGGATAACATTTAAGACACTTCGTCTAGCACATTGAGGGCTTAATTCCAAACGACCCTCCATGATCAGGGTACTTGTGACTCCCTACAACCCCAGCAGGGCACTATGATCCTCTACGGGCCGACTCCTGAAGGCGCATAGAATTCACAGGGCCAGATGGGGTGGTAGGTCCTTCTCTTTTATCATTCCCAAACTCTGGAACACACTGCCCATAGAATTAAGATGCCTAGACAACGAGCCTTGGTTCAGGAAAACGCTTAAGGCTTGACTCTACCAATACACTAAAACCTCTTTACTTATGTCCAGACCTGATTCGGAGCAATGCCATGACTGAGCTAGTGCTGGGAAGCCTTAGGGTAGCTACGCGCTTTAGAAATTCACATAGCGTAGCATAGCAAGAGCAGCTGCTAAGCTCAATATCCTACTAGAGACTCCTCAACCATCAGTCTCTGTGATAGTTGAGGCTCTATACCCGGGAGCATCACCAAAACCTCTGTTACTGCTAGCACAAGGCATTCTAGAAATAACAAAAGAACAT
Source organism: Calotriton arnoldi (assembly GCA_963921515.1). Lineage (NCBI taxonomy): Eukaryota > Metazoa > Chordata > Amphibia > Caudata > Salamandridae > Calotriton > Calotriton arnoldi. The sequence goes on from CAWUFW010001162.1 coordinate 122,407, forward strand.
TTTTTAACTACAGCTAAAGCAGTCACCCCCTACCTAATGAAAAAGTATGTGAACCTCAACAAGTCCTGAACTTTTTAAAGACTGACCTGAAACCACTCAGTCATTGTGACAGCAGTCTGGCAAAAACGTGCATCAGCCCCAGAAACTTCTGCTCCCCTAGGGAAGAGCAAACAATGTGCCGATAAAAAGATGTGTGGTGCGGCGTCTGCCCATTTGAAAAATTGCAGCCCAGTGGTGCTACTCGGAAGATACCACCAAGAACTATGGGATGGCATGCAGTCTTTAATAGCAGAATTTCCTAAACATCAGAAACAATAGTTGGGGTGGCACAATTCATGCAGCAGCTCTTAGGGGCTCTCTTTAGTTCCTCAGACACTAGGTACCAGGGTACCATTTGCTAAGGACTTAAAGAGGGTGCTAAAGGTTTTGCCAATTGGGGGAACAATTGTACAGTTTTGAGAAAGAGCTCTGGCACTGGGGACCTGGTTAGCAGGAACACAGTGCACGTTCAGTCGAAATCACATCATCTACCAGAAAAAAAGTTGGGTGACCATGTCAAAAAGGGGTTCTTTCCTACAAACTGGCAACGTGGCAGTTCTATATAATATACAAAAACAAAGAGCAGTGGACTTAGAAATGCTGTTACAGGAAATGCAACAGGTTTGGCACAGGGTGTTGTTTCAAAAGAACGTTTTCTATAAGGCAGCATGTGCCAGGACTGCAGAATACAATGGCAGAAGACATTTAGACTGCTACGAAAGGGAGCTGAACACAAGACTAATAGAGTTGGTATTTCCGAGGTAGGTGACGCCTCCTCTGGATCTCTTGCTACACCAGATGTACCAAATGCCAAGGTTAGACAAACAGGTTGTGGTTTCCCAGGATCCAAGCCGAAGTATTTTGGATTTCTTGGTCACGGCTATTTGGGTATGCTTTTCCCCTTATGCTTTTCCCCTGATACCGTTCGTTCTAAGGGTTTTGCGGAAGTTGAAAAAAGAACTGTGTTTGCAGGTGCTAATCTCCAAGCATGGGTGTGCAGATTTGGTACAGGGAGACATGGGATCTATCCATAGAACCACCAGTTAATATCGACCCAATCCTGTAACTTTTCCCAAGAATCAAGGTCAGGTGTGACATCACAACCCAGCCTCACTGCACCTGGCTGCTGCGGACCTAAAGTACAGTTCTCTCAACATTGCAACAGACTGTAAATAAGATTCTTCAAATTACCAAACCCAAATTCAACCAGGTGATTGTTAAACGGTAAAGGGAGAGACATAGCATTTTGTTTTCCACTCTAATAATCGCATGCTTCATCATTAAAAGGGATACCGAGTGTTTAGAGGTATTTTTATCTTCTAGAAGACCCCACATGTAACTATCTCAAATTGCTTCCTTGAAAATGGTCAAGCCCATCCCAGTTTATATTGACCAGGATGCGACCCAATGATGAAGCATGGCATCATCGTCAGTGGGAGGATAAAGGCAGCAAGCGCAGCGGTAGCCTACCCTTGACAAACGTGTGACTACAGGGTGTCACCCCTTCTCTTCCCCGGGTTAACAGTGAGTAGCTTAGAGAAAATAACCAAGTTAGATCTCCCTGTTTTCCGGTAATTGTGTCTTTATTATCAGAATACCAGGATTGCGCACAGTGACATCGCATATCTAATAGGTTTACACATTGGCATTACCTGTTTGAAAAAAGCCAGACTTGTATAGGTCCTGAAGAAAGCTGTGAGCCCATAGGGCTCTTCAACAACAGCAGAATGTGCAGACCAACTCCGATTGAAAGGTGCTAATAGCCCTCATCCATTGTTGATAAAATGGTAGAAAAAAAAGCCATGCTGTGGCAATACTGCACTTTGTAAGTATTGGTTAACATAACAATATATTTTGTGACTCGCCATGTAAACATTTGCCCTCCTTGCAATTTGAAAGGTAATGGGCATGAAAGGGCCCCCGTCACCCCTTACTATTCTCAAAGCAATTTATCAGTGCTTTGTGACAACAGTTGAGATGGGGGGAGGGGGTGGGGGGGGAGTGCAGGGATCGAAAACCTGATATACTAGTCTAGTCTCATGCTGCTCCTTTTCCTGCATTAAACACAGAAACCAGCAATTGGTGAATGCGATTGATTATAATACAATTTAAAATCTTCAACATTGTGGTTCTTTGAAGCAACAGCCTCTTAATGTGTTGTATTTTCATTTGGAAAACGGTTTTTGATTTTTCAGGTACCCTTTCTGTGATAAGAATAATACCTTTCAAAAAAGAGATATTTAATTTCTCCTCAAAGTTTGCCGTTTTCTCAATATTTAATCTTTGGCATGGAAATCAGGAAATCCTGTTACATCTTTGTTTACAATATTACATGCATTATTGTATTTTGACTCCAGGTTTTTTTCCCCAGGAAAGCTTCAATGTATTGGATTCTGGCATTTACAGAGTGATTAGTCGAAGATGCAGCCAATCAGATGAGGACTCGGGCTCCCTGCACAGCCAAAATATGTCAGATGATGAGCGGCTTAAAGACGTTTCCTCACATCATGAAGAGGAACAGGCAGAAATGGGTAAGGACGAACATCGAAGGAAGGGTCTGACAGAGGAACGCATTTATTTGGAGGTTTAAAATGGCAATTCAAGTTTTTTCAGCCGCTTAAGAGCATTTGCATATCAGAATGGGAAGAGAGTAGAAAGTGGGTGCTAGAAGGATTGGGGGTCATAGTAGAATCATGGGCACCCAAGCAAGACTCTGCTGTGGCTTTGTACATGCAACGCTGAAGAGATAAGCTCTAAAGCCTCCATTAATGTAGAACTAGATTGAATCCATGCATTGTGTTTACAAATGTTATTGACTTTTTCGGATGTGGTAACTACTTCAAAGCTGTCGAAATGATTATAATACAAAAATAGTACAAAGAAAAACAAGTTAACATTTTTGGAGATCATAACAAAGAAAAAGCATTAGCAAAGTGTTCCTAAACATGTATTTAAAATATGCATTATGAAACACAACTGTCATGAAATAACCATTAATTAACAAAAGATTCTGGAATGGCTAAACTTATTAGGATGATAGAAAAAAATGGACTGAAAAGAGGGAAGCAGGATAAATATAAAAGATTTATGAAAGTATATAGTGGGGAACAAATAGAAAGAAGGATAAATAACATTTGTTGAAGGAAAAGAAGAAAAGGTATAAATGATTGGCTTAAGTATTCAAGGAGGTTCCAAAACTTCATCTGGACTACTAGAAGCCTTACTACAAGGAGATGTTCTTGATAAAAATGGTTAATTAACCAAAGCTATCCATCCTAACGTAGGATCCTATTCACTAAGGTAAATTTTGGCCATAAACCTAAGTTTTGCATTGTAGGATATTTGTTGGTAATTATTAACATTAGAAGTTTCCCCACCCAGTTCAGGATCATGGAAAATGTCCACAATGCATTCTGGTATGCATTTATATAAATTGTTAATAAGTGCAACCGTGAGCCAATAAACTGTTAATTAAAAAGCACAAAACCTTCTTTCAGTGGCATAGATATTTCCAAATTTCAAATGTTTTTCCATTCCATCTATTTACAGTACTAACAATAGGACGCCAACACTCATAGAAGAAAAAGAGAAAATCTCTTTGCAGCATAATGTCAACCTTCTACACTTACATAGCTGAAAAAAGCATATAGAAATGCAGCAAATCTGTATTTCTAAGGAATAAATAAGCAGGTTTTACTTTTAAGAAACTAGCAGCCTTTCCTATCCCATCATGCCTTGTAATGCCTGTTGCTGGAGATCAGCAGGTATTCTTTCCAACCTGTGCTGGGAGGATCTTGGAACACTTCCGGGGCTTCCAACCCCCGTTTTTCTTCAGTAAAGGTGTTTTTATGCACCTGTAAGGTTTCACTTGATGGATGTTTTAAGTTTTTTCTGACAAGAAGTTTGTTTCTCCATTCCTTTTTGACAAAACTTCCATCCCTTTTTGTCCAGTGCACAAGCTGTGAAAGACAGAAGGCAGCAAATAGCATGCATGCTCTGTGTGGTCTGTCTGTCAAGCTCCCATACTGTGGAAGAATGCCCCTTCTGCCAGAAGATGTTGAAGAGGATTAGGGAGGTGCAGGAGTACAATAATGTGGCCAATGAAGGGGGCTCCTTCTTCTACACCTAAATTCGTGGTCCCCCCAAAAAATCTCCAAGTAGGAGATCCAAGCAAAAAAGTAGGCACTAGAGGCACCACCACTCCAGACAAGGTTTGTCACGGATACAGATGTCAGACGAGTCTGACGTTGTACCATACTGCACACCGTCGAAGACCTGGTCGATGCTACAGAGTGGCGCATTAAGCCTTCGAGGACACAATTGATGTCAAGACATAGTTCTTCGGAACACTCAACATCGAGGCACTCGCCATCAATAAGACACTCCTCGCTATCAAGGCATTCAGCATTGACCCACAAATACACCACACAGAAGAGCTTCCAAGAGAATTTACTCTTTCTCTGAATCCCCTGAGAAGAACCTGATTCCAGTGATCATTATTCTTCTGGAAGATTCTGTCCAGATGCTGTTGAAGCCTTTATCTCTACCAGCAACACGGTCAAACATCATCCTGCCAAAAACTCCTTCTGTATTGAAAAGGTCTAAGGTTCCTAATCTGTTAGCTTCCTCTACAAAGGTTCTTGTTGTTCCAATCATCCCTTTCACATTCATTTCAGACACTGATTCTGCATCTTACTCTTCGACATCTCTAGGCTCTCCACAAAGAATCTCACCATTGAGTGGCATTTCCACTTTTCAGGAGCTCTTGTTAAGAGGAGCCACAAAGCTGGATATTCCTGTGGTGACTCCTCAGATATCGCTTTTGCTGATTGTTGAGACACAGCTGTATCAGGGTTCAATCAATGCCATTACTCTCTTTGGTTTCTGCTTTTGCAGAAATCGCAGATAAAAATACCTGTCTCCCACATCTTCTAGAGTGGCTGCAAGACTTTTATATACATATGAGCCTGCTGGTCAGGATCATAGTGTTTTTAGGCTCCGACCCTAAACCGGACTTCGTTATTGTCTCTAAAGTGAGATGGTGTCACATTTCAGCTATGTGTCAAAGAATAAAACAATAAGCATTAGTAAAAATTAATGTGCAGTGCGGCTGGCATGGGTTTAAAATCAGTAAGGGCAGTTGCCTTGCTAGGTCGCTACAACTGAGATATATGTGAGTTTGCGAAGATGTATCTCGATGAACTTGTAAATGTCAAAAGGAAGGACTTCCTGGAAACCCCCCATAAGGGTCGTGTGGTGTCAAACCAGGTGAACTAGTGCAACTGGCTTCATCTAATATTGCTTCAACAGAAGATAGCCACGGAGCTATACTCCGTAGGCTACGTTTACCTCAATAATCAAGGATGCACAGCAAATAAAACCTTAAACCTTCCATTTTATGGATCTGTCCTCTTCGGTCAGCACACAGATGAAGAGATGCAGAGGATGTAGGTGGAGGTAGAGACGTTAAAGGCTGTTGGTCTGGAAGAAAAGAGAACATTTTTCTATGCCCAATATAAACACAGTAGGTATCACCCACATATTTCTCTTTTTAGTGACCTATCCAAGTTGGATCAGGGTTTTTATTCTTTCCATTTAAAGGATGGGGGAGCAACATGGAGGGGATGAACTAACCGGGATAAAAAGCAGCACAGGGAATCAGGAGTTCAGAAGCAAAGTGGAGGACTGGGGAGGCAGAAGCAGCATGGGGGGTGTCGGTGAGAGGGTGAGGGGATGTAACAGAGAGAGAACAAAGTGGAACACTGGTGGGAGGAAACGGGTGAAACAGAGAGCTGTCAGGTGGAAGCTCATTGGTGGGAAAGTAACACAGGGTGAGTGGGAGAGAGAAACACCAGAGCGCGGAAGAGAGGAGGCGAAGAGAAGTACACAAGGGAGACAGCTGGAAAACATGCTCTCTCATAGTGTGCTTAAGCAAAAAGAAAAGAGTCCAGTGAAAGGACATATGTAATGCGTCCATGCTCCAGGGTAGGGACACAACAAGACGAGGAAGGAAAGTCCACATAAGCTAACGATTTAAAAGCAACGAATAAGAAGCTAACGAATAAAAAGCAAGCAAATGAGAGTGACAATAAATCCAACCAGTGGTAAGCAAGCGGTGGGTTCTAAGATCACTGTAAGCTAATAATACGTTTAACAACAGACCGAGCATGCGCTGTCTAGTATGCAAGACCTAAAAAGTAAAAAGCATCAACTTCAGTTATTTGTTTGAAAGAAAGGTCTCAAAGCAGTTTACGGATGGGTTTTTTGGATCTCAGAAATGCAAACAAGTACAGGAAGAAAGAGAAAATGTAGCTGCTGCTGCTACAACAGCTTGTTCCCCAACTAAAGCTAGGCGACCGGATTAGTCAACCCCTAGGAGGACTGTATTTACATCCCAGTAGCACCAAAATAAGGAAGAGTTCTGACATTCTCTTCTATTCATCTTAAAGTCTGCTCCCAGAACAGTCTCCAAATGCATGACTGTCATATCCGCTTTTTCTCAGAAATACGGGATCTTTATTTGCCTATGTCTGGATGATTGACAAATCAATGCCAGCAGTATTAATTCCGCATTATAATATTTTCAACTCAAAATATCTCTTGGCACAATCTGGGTCAGTAGGTGAACTCTCAATAATCAATGTCGAACACAGTCCAGAATCTGTATTAGTTATGAGCCACTATAAACATGAAAAAGCAAAAGTGTTTCCTTCAGAAGAGTGTTATCTTCTATACAGGTGTGCCTTCTCCTGCAAAAGTCTAACAGTCCCTTGAGAAGGCAAATTTCCTCGATTCTGGACTCCATGGTCTCATGCATCTTTGTGGTCGGGAATGCCAGGTTACACATGAGGCCTCCCCAACAATATTTGGAGGTTCATTGGGACCAAACACACGGAAACTAGGAGGACAGCCCCCCCCTACCATCAGAAGCACTACACTGTCTTCTATGGTGATACGTTCAGTCCAACATTTTGCAAGGAGTACTGTTCCCTCGAGAGACTCTAGATACATCTTACCATGAGTAGGGATCTAATTTGATCAATTTCAATATTCAAGGGACCTGGTCGGACAAGGTAAAGTATTACTATACAGAAAACAAAGTTTTCCATCTAGCCATCAAGGCTTTCCTTCAGTTGCTGAGGACTGACAGGATTCAGAATAAAATAGGCAATACTACAACTATGTATTATCTGAACAAACAGGGCTGAAACAGATTATATACTCTATCAGTCAAGTGAGGTGCAATCAACCTGTACATGGTTAATTCCCAGAGTTTATAAAAACTCTGATCAACCTCACAGGGGCTCAAAACAGTCATGCTGATGCCCTCAGCAGAATCATGGCGGAAAATCATGACTTGGTCCATGACGATGTAGTGCTAGATAATGTGTTTGAGGAACTCCCCATTTTTTTTATATACTATTTGCTATGACAGAAAACGTGAAATGCATGCAGATACCCAGAGCCACATTCTCTAGAGAATGCCCAATGGATTAACAAAAAAAATCTGTATGTGTTTTCATTGATTCCCCATATCTCATCTGTGATTCTCAGACTCAAGCATGTAAGCACCAGGATGATCCTTATTGCTCTGGACTGGCCAAGACATTTGTGGTACACAGATCTACTTCACCTCTCAGAAAAACCTCAAAGGAGGCTCCTATTCAAGCACAATCTTGTGACCAAATTGCAGGGGAAAATGTTCCATCGAAGTTTTAAGGTTCTTGCGATTGGTTTTGCAATTTATCGAGTCTGCACGTTTGACGTCGAAAAACCTTGATGAATAATGTAAGAAGCTAAACATGAGCTCTTTTACACCTTTAAATTGAAAAAGTTCTTCTAATAGTCTTAACTGAAGAATGTAGACCCTACACCCTGAGTCTACCATGTATCCTGTATCTAGCTAACAAAGAGCTGTAACACTCATTTATTAGAGTGCCTATAGCAGCCATCAAGTCCTACTGAATGGGTCCTTTTCAGCAATAATGTTTTTCTTTTCAAGTATTAAGGATTACTGGGAACTGTTTGTTAATTATAACCTGTTACAAGCAGTTTACCTAGCTCTAAACAATTAATATTGAAATGGATTGCTTCTGATGGATACTTCTAGCTCTAGACCCCTCACCTTAGAACATCCCCCAGGCGCTATCCTGGATACAAGAATCTTTTAGCAGTGCACCTCTAGGTGGCATTGTACAGTTCCTCGCCAACTCCATTCCATCCTGGAAGTGACCTAGCAGAGCCGCATATATAGAGAACCCCATGGGCGCTGACGTCAGTTCCTTTCTTTCTGTGCCTTCCAGTGCGGATTTGATGGATTTCCAATGACTCCTAAACTTTTAGTGAAGGATGTTCACACTGACACTGACAGGATTCAAGATATGCCATGACTACAGGAATGAGATGTCTGCCACAAACCCACACAGGGTGTTCCTTTGGTCCCTGGGCTTCGGACACAACTTTAAATCATGTGATAAATGCACCCTAGCATACCTGAAGGCGATCGGGGCAAAGAAGCAAAGTTATACGTTGCTGAACCCAGGAGGTGGAGGGCTGTTCTGACAGCGAGAGGAAGAGCTGGGTGTCGTCAGTGTAGGATATGATGTTTAATCCATGGGTTCTGACGATGTCGGCCGGGGGTGGGGGGAGGTCATGTAGGTGTTGAACATGGTGGGACTGACAAATGAGCCTTGAGGAACGCTTCAGATGATGCTTTTGTTTTCGGAGGTGTAGGGAGGCACGTGGATTCTCTTGGTTCTTCCGGTTAGGAAGGAGGCAATCCATCTGAGGGCATCTCCTTGGATTCCAATATGGTGGAGTCTCTTGATAAGGTTGTGGTGGGATATTGTGTTGAATTCTGGTGAGAGGTCAAGGAGGATCAGGGCTATCACCACAGATGCATCAGTGATAGGGTGGGTGGTGCATATGGAGGATATGACCTACAGGGCTAGTGGACTGATCACCAACAAACTGTGCACATCAATGTAACTCGTAAGGTTGTCCTCCTCAGAGCAGACAATATGACGATAATGTACACAATGGGGGCACTCATTCTATACATTTGTCTCGTTTAGCGCAGGAGATTTGGCATTGGGCTCTTCGCCATCATATCCACCTTCTGGCAGAATATCTCCCGGGGTGGACAAATCTGTGGCAGACCTGCTAAGCAAGATGCAGCAACAAGTCCACGAGTGGGAACTCCACCCCTGAGTCCTTCATCGCTACTTTCAGTGTTGGGGGACGCCAGACGTGGACCTGTTCGCCCCCACAGAAAACTCAAAATGTCAAAACTTCACCTCCAGGTTCCACCACCCACAGTCCATGGGCAATGCACTGTGGATGAATTGGTCGGGTATATTTGCCTATGCTTTTCCACCTCTCCCTTTCGCTCCTTATCTTGTCAGGAAACTCAGACAGACATCTCTGAAGATGACCCTCGTATCTCCCACCAGGGCGCGACAACACTGGTACATGATACCTGTGGAAATGTCCCTTGTACCTCACAAGGTGTTTCCCAACACCGCAGACCTACCCCAAATAACTCTACTTCATATTTTGACTCCTGAAGTCATAGAGTTTACAGTGGCCTCCAGAGTGTATGGACATTCTTACAGATGCAAGGCATCCAACAACTAGAGCTTGTGACATGACGAAATGGAAAAAGTGTGTCCATTACTGTATGGCCCAGCACATAGACCCTTGTCTTCCCACAGCCCATAAATAGTATGTTATTTGCTACACTTAAGAAATCAAGGCTAGTATACCCTATTATACGACTGCACCTTGCGGCAATCATATCCATTTTCCGCGTACCGGCCATTAATTCTTTTATGAAGGGGATGTCCAGGCTTCTCTCATGGACATGCCCTTTGGTGGCACCAGTCTTTTCTGAGACAAGGCAGACATGACGCTGGAGTGCTTTAAGGAGTCACAGGCTACAGCCAAGTCGTTGGGTTTCTCAGTGGCCACACGTCCCCCATCTGCCTTTAGCCCCTTTTGTAGCTTTGGAACAGGCTTTCAACCTCACCAGCCATATCCCAGCCACAAGCCCGCACAAGTTCAGCAACCTCTGCGTGGTCGTGGCCACGGCTCATTTCAACCACGTGGGTCCGGCGGCCAGAGGTCTGGTCAGTCCACCGCTCCCCCTGCAGCCTCGGCCTCCAAACCTTTTTAGTCTAGCCCTTCCAGATCATTGGCGACCAGTTGGTGGCAGGATCAGCCATCACCTCCAAAAATGGCAGAACATCACCTCGGACAGGTGGGTCCTCCAAATAGTCCGGAGGGGCTACTCCCACCACTTTGAGACTACCCCCCTCCCTCCATGCCTTCCTCTTTGGACCGGCTAACGGAGGATCATCTGATTTTGCTTGAGGAGGAAGCCATGATTCTCTTGGCCAAGGGAGCCTTTGAGAGGGTATAGGTACCAGAAGTAGGCTGTGGGTGTTATTCCTGCTACTTTCTAGTTCCGAAAAAGGACAAAGGCCTTCGTCCTATCCTAGACCTACGTGCCCTCAACTACTTCCTCAAAAAGGAAAAATTCAAGATGCTCCCTCTAGCTCAGGTCCTGTCTGCCCTGGACCCAGGAAACTGGATGGTAGCGATGGACTTGCAGGACGCCTGTTTCCATATTGCTATCCTGCCTGCCCATCGGCGCTACCTGCATTTTACAGTTGGCCACAGCACTTTCAGTTCACTGTGCTTCCTTTTGGCCATACCAGTGCCCCTCTGGTGTTCACCAAGGTGATGGCGGTGGTCGCAGCTCATCTGTGCAGATCAGGGGTACTAGTCTTCCCCTATTTTGGCGACTGGCTGTTGAAAGGGTGCTCGGCACAGGCTGTCGTCTCACACCTCCAGACCTCCTGCATTCGCTGGGGTTGTCTATCAACGTGCCGAAGTCACACATGACTCCCTCTCAGACACTCCCCTTCATCAGAGGTGTTCTGGACACAGTGCAGTTCCGTGCCTCTCCTCCCAAGCAGTGAGTCCAGGATATTCAGGCTATGATACTGATGTTTCTCCTCTATCCTGGATTTCGTGGAGAATGACTCTGAGGCTGCTGGCCTCATGGTTTCCGGCATCCTGCTAGTGACACATGCCAGATGACATATGTGGACTCTGCAGTGAGACGTGAAGTTTCAGTGGGGGCAGCAACAGGGTGATCTCTGACATTGTCCAGATCTCGAAGTGAACTACTTGAGACCTGCAGTGGTGGCTAACGAACCGCAGTTGGGTCAGAGACAGACCCCTCTCGCTTCTCCAACCAGATTTCACAATAGTGACAGATGCGTCACTTCTGGGATGGGGTGGCCATCTGGTGGAGGTGGAGATCGGAGGACTCTGGTCTCTGGCGGAATCCAGACTCCACATCAACATGCTGAAACTCTGAACGATCATATTGGCATTGAAAGTCTTTCTACCCTCCATCAAAGGAAGGCTGGTTCAAATGTTCACGGACAACACGACTGCCATATGGTACTGCAACAAACAGGACGGGGTGGGGTCGTGATCCCTTTGTCAAGAGGCCCTGCGTCTCTGGATATGGCTGGAACAGCAAGGCATATCCCTGGTGGTTCAATACCTGGCAGGTTCCCTGAACTCTAGAGCGGACAAACTCAGCTGTTGATGCCTAGTGGATCATGAATGGCGTCTCCATCCAGAGGTGGCACAATGTCTCTTTCAGCAGTGGGCAGAGCCTTGGCCAGATCTGTTCGCCTCCGCAGAGAACGCGCAATGTCAGCAGTTTTGGGCGCTTGAGTTTCCACAGCTGGCCTCTGGCTCGTAGAGGCTATTCGTCTCAAGTGGAGCTCAGACCTCCTATACGCCTTTCTGCCCATACCACTCCTGCCCAGAGTGCTCAAGAAGATCAGAAGCGACCTGGCCCAAGTCATTCTTGTGGCTCCAGATGGGCACGAAGCGTCTGGTATCCTGAACATCTCCAATTGAGCATCAATCCTCCAATCCCGCTGCCCCTTCTGGAGGATCTTCTGTCGCAGCAGCAGGGGAGGGACCTCCTCCCAAACGTGTCAACTCTGCTCTTTCTTGCGTGGATATTGAGCGGCAGCAGCTGATAGCATTCAACCTTCCTCCAGAAGTTTGCAATATTATTTTGGTGGTCAAGCGGCCCTCCACCCAGACCATTTACACCTGCCTGTAGAACACATTTGTAAAATATTGTACAGAAAGGTCTATAGATAGTCTTTCTGCTTCCATCTCTCTAGTTTTGCTTTTTATTTTGACCCTTGCCCAGAAGAGCTCTGCACTGGGCACTCTCAAAGGGTACCTTTCAGCCCTGTCTGCTTTCCTGAGGCTGCCAAACCAACCCTCATTATTTAAATCTCCTATTGTAAATGGATTCCTCAAAGGCCTTGTACATATGTTCCCACCTTTCCCTTTCATTATGCCTCATTGGTTCTTACCTTCCTGATATGTGCTCCATTTGAACCTCTGCACAACAGCCCCCTCTTGCTGCTTACCATCAAAATAGCTTTTTTAATGGCAATCAGTTTTGCCAGGAGGGTGAGCGAATTGCAGGCTTTGTCATCCAAGCCTCCTTACCTGACAATATTCCATGATAAATTGGTACTTTGCACTAGGGCCTCTTTCCTCCCGAAAGTGGTAACACCATTCCATGTGGGACCAATCTGTCACCATGCCCACTTTTTACGCTCCTCCGAACCCCTCTAAAGAAGAGGAGTGACTCCACCACCTAGACCCAAAAATAGCATCATTGTTCTACCTTGACAGCACCAAAGAGTTCCAGGTGGACAACCGACTCTTCGTAGGGTACGTTGGAATGAAGAAAGGTCGTGCGGTGCAGAAGAGGACTGCCTCGCAATGGGTCGTCATCTGCATCAAAATTTGCTATGCTCTGACCAAAAAGCTGCCTCCTGAAGGCATAAGGCTCATTCCACCAGAGCTAAGGTTGCTACCACGGCATTGCAAGATGGAGTTACAGTCCTTGACGTTTGTCAGGCAGCAACGTGGGCGTCCCTGCACACATTTACCAAGCACTACTGCCTGGACAGTCAAGTCCACGGGGATGGCCTTTTTGGCCACTCGGTCCTGCAGGACTTCCTGGTCCAAACTTGTCCGCAGTCCGTCCTCCGGGAATGGTATTGCTTGGGTATCCATTCAAAGGTAAGGAGTCTGCGACTAGATGTCTCTATCAGATGGACAAGTTACTTACCTCGGTAACGCCTTATCTGGTAGAGACATGATCTAGCCGCAGTAATTCCCCTTCTCAGTTTCCTTCACTTATTTTTATTGTCTTTTGTTTCTCGATTTTAATTCCTGCCAGAGTATTTTTCAATTGTTTTGTATTTGTGTTTTTTGTTAAGAAATTCAAGTATAATTATGGTGTCTATGTTGGATATCTGTGTTTTATTTCTTTCTCTAGGTTGTCCACTATTCCATTTGTGGATTCGTGCATGTTTGATTTTATGCTCAATAATGTGTTTTTTTTGTTTTTTTTAAATGTTTTTATTGAGTTTTTCAAGAAAAGAATACAACCAAGCTGTAATCAGGAAAGAGAGCAATAGCTGTCCCATACACAGATTGGGCAAACGCAGTATCATGTCAAGCATTTGAACAGTTCCTGTTCATCTACAGCCAAAAAACAAACAAAAAGAAACAGAACAAATACCATGGAGCAGTTGTGCAAATAGTGACTTGGAGGATATGTATCGCCTAGCAGTGACCGTGTCCAGCTCATTAACATCACCACCAAAGCAGTCTGTGGATAGTGTCCACCGTAAAGATCGTGTCAGATCATTTCCCAATTCTTCGTCTTATTCAATATGTACTCAGTTACTTCAACAAGTGATATCAGTACCACTAAGTAGCTGTGGAGTGTGATTGCAAATAGCTTTTGAGAGGTTGCCAAATATCGCGGGGATGTGAGGTGACGGGCAGTAATGTAGCGTAAATGTCGCTCATACTGTCCCAGTAAGTGAGGTCTCGAATCCATGCCTGCACTGACGGTGTTTGCCCCAGTGCAATGAAACCTGTCTCTTAGCTATCAGCAGAGCTATAGCGCTAAAACGTCTGATGCTTCTCTTGAAAGGTTTAACATTTCCCAAGAGGGCTGTCAATGGCTCAGGTGGTATAGTGTGTTCTACCATAACAGATAGGCGTCTAAAAACATCTATCCAATATGTGTTTACCGGGGTGCAAGTCCAAGCTAAATGGAAAAAATCTGTGTCAAGAATACCACACCTCGCACAGGCACTAGACACAGCGGGAATCATCTTGGCCATCAATTTGGGAGTCACGTAGATTCTATGTAGATATTTAAAGTGTAGCAATTTGTGTTTGTAATTGCTCGAGACATATCGCATCTGCGAGCAGCAGTAACGCCATATGTCATCAGTTAAGTTCATTTCCAAATTCTGTTCCCAGGATGTACGCGCTTTAGTACCCACATTCGGGCGAAGGGAGAGTGACAAATGGTACATGCGGGAAACCAAGTGAGCACTATCAGAGGAAGTTATAACAAGTGTGAGAGGTGGGAAATCGCTCGGTTCTGACGATGGATCGGGCAGAATTTTTAGTAAAGAACCGCGAGTTCTATGAAGCAGGAAGGTGTCCATATATGTATTTGCACTTCGTGCAGTCAGATCTGCAGTTGAGCACGGTTTGGAATCATTGAACAGATCACCCAATGTCAAAAGTCTGTTCTTAAGCAGCGTCTTCTTCGTGAGTGTTTCTAAAGTCGGGGGTATTGCCGGGTTATCTGCCAGTGGTATGTGTGGGGAGTATAGAAATGTGTAGTTCAAGTACTTCTGCAATTTAGTCCATGCCCAACATGTAGTTGGGACCGTTTGAATTTCAGTGGGAATGCGAGGGAGACCCTGTGGTAGTAATGTCGATAGTGAATGTGGGTAAATCTGTGATCTGTCAGGTTTGAGATACTGTAAACGAGCATCCGGATGATACCAATAATACGTAAAGTGGGTTTGGGCAACCAAATAGTAAAGATAAAAATCAGGGACACCGAAGCAACCGCGCTCAAATGGCATGATTAAGGTGGACCAGCTCACTCTCGGTTGCTTACCCGCCCAAACTAACCGCACTAAAAGTGACCGGAGTGTATTGAAAAAGGCCATTGTTAAAGACAGGGGGATATTTAAAAAAAGGTACAGGAAACGCGGAAGCACTACCATCTTAATGATAGCAATTCTCCCTGCGATAGAAAGCGGAAGCTTCGTCCATTTAAGAATTTGCGATTCGAGTTGGTCGATCGCAGGTCCATAATTCAACCGAATCACCTCAGAGACGTCGCAATGTAGATAAACACCCAAATACTTGGGAGGTTCAGTGCACCACCGCAGTGGGAACTCAAGATCGCATGGGTGGGTACCAGGGGTCAAGGCAAATATCTCAGACTTGGTCCAGTTGATGACCAGACCTGAGTGCACTCCGAAACGGACTACCTCACGCAGTAGAGGGGGCAGATTTTCATCAGGACGGCGCACAAATAACATAACGTCATCTGCATAAAAAGATGCAATGAGCAGGCCTGTGTGGAGTTGCAACCCTCGATGTAGATGCCGTTCTTGAATATGACGGGCAAGTGGGTCCATAGCAATTATGAATAAGAGTGGCAAGAGCAGACACCCCTGTCTGGTGCCCCGGGTCAAGCCAAATTGTTGTGTGATCAGTCCATTTATTTTAAGTCGAGCAACAGGAGAGGAGTATAGTAAGCAAACTAAGTTTAAAAAACCGATAGGAATTCCCAGTTTTTGCATGACCGCGCTTAAAAAAGGCCATTCCAAAGAATCAAAGGCCTTTTTCGGCGTCCAGCATCACTCCGACTGCCGGCAAGGTGGGCTCCATTTGGTTTATTACCGAAAAAATTGCGCGTAAATTGAGTGTTGTAGACCGCGCTGGTATAAAACCAGCCTGAAAAGGGCATAGTGTGGTGTCCACGAGTAACGCTAAACGAGTAGCCAGTTCGCGAGAATTTTGTAGTCCTGGTTTAACAGCGATAGTGGTCTGTAGGACTGACATTTCTGGGGAGACTTGCCGGGTTTGAGCAATAATGTAATAATTGCTTCACGCATAGTCGGTGAGAGGGTACCTTTTTGTAGTGATTCGTCATACACTTCCAGGAGGTGGGGAGCTAATTTGTGTTGGTAAGCTTTGTAAAAATCCCCGGTAAGCCTATCAGATCCCGGAGCCCGGCTGCTGGTTAAGTCTTTTATTGCTTGTTTAATTTCGTCAACGTCAATTGGGGAAGCTAGAAATCTAGTTGCCCATCTTCAAGCCACACCATTGCTATTTCTTGGAGATAGGCATCGAGGGCCTGTCCCGAGGGCGGGCGTCTAGTCTGATATAATTTGGTATAATAGGCAACAAAAGCCTGCGTGATATCTGTCCCTGCCGTCACTGGCTTGCCATCGTCAACGTCTAACTGCGTGATAAAAGTGGACTGGTATTGTGGTATTAGGCGTGCGAGTGTTCTGCCGGGTCTCTCTCCCTCACTGTATGTCCGCGCTCTAGCGTATTTACCTAGAAATTTAACCTCCCGCGCCGCAGTGTCTGTAAATTCGGTCATCAAAGCTGAACGGTCCCGAAGAACCGTCAAGGATGGGGTAGTTTGCATGAGGATATCTGTCTTTTAATTTCTGTTCAATATTTGTCAATTCGGTCCGAATGGAACGTAAGACTCCACAGTGTGTTTGGAGATACATACACCGCGAATATATGCCTTAAAGGCGTCCCAAAGCGTGAGCTGCGACTCCATGGAGCCCTCGTTCAGCTCAAAGAATTCTGTAATAGCATTGCCAATTTCACTATGGAACACTTGAGTCCAAAAGTGCATTCTCAGGGAATCTCCACAGAGGACGTTGTTTGGGGATCGATGGGAAAGCAACTTCCAATAATACCGGAGAATGATCAGATATGATACGGGGGAAATATTCCACTCTGCGCACCTCTGACAATAGCTGTGGTGTTAGATACCAATGGTCTATACGTGACCAAGTGCCGTGCGGGGCTGAATAAAAAGAGTAGTTACGAGTTCCCGAGTAATTGAGACACCAAGGGTCCGCCAGTAGTGCTGATCGCAGTAGTGCGAGGAGGTCTCTAGTAGCCTGAGGCTTAGTGATTCGGCCCGGGCCAGTAGTATCAGTGGTAGGGTCTAATGTAAGATTAAAGTCACCCCCCATCAGTATATATGAGCTCAGCCAGAATTGCTGCCGCGCCATCAAGTGAAGCCTGCTCCGGGCCAGAGGCCTCGTCCACTTCGTCCCGCCTGGGGTCTTGCCCACATCAAAATTCAATTGCCTATGTTGCGGGTCCGTGCGGCCCATCGTTCGCCACGGCGGAGGATGACGCACAGTGGGAACGGCAGTGCAGCCAGGGATTCGACAGGTCAGTAGGGAAAGGGCAGTTGAGGCAGCCCACAGTCCAAAGTGCAGGCCCAGCGCAATCCGCTAAATAGGGGAGATGCAGCGGAAGAGGGCGTGCACAGGCCCGGAAAAGCTACTCTGACTGGTGATCAACTCGGACACGGGGCCTATAATGAGCCAGCAATGTCTCAACACAATGAGACAGTCAAAATCCAAGAGAGAGCGAAATACAGTTGACAAGGAGGGCGGAGTTGGGTAAGGCCAGCAGCAAGGTATGTCGTATCCCCCAGAACGATAGGTGGCACAATGGGGCAGCTTGTACAAAGGCGACGGGGGAAGGCCATTCACCCCACAACTGCGTCACGGGAGCGGCATTAAGTTGGACAGGTCCCGAGAGCATCTGCGGTCAATCTCAGTGCAAGCGGCATGGGGAAAAGGTTATGCAAATGATCAGCACCTCCGGCAGTCCCGCTTGATCAGGCCCCTACCGTTCTGTCGAGTCAGGAATCGGGCCGCCTCCAGTACCGCCACAGTGCGTCCAACGTTCTCGGCACCAGAGGGGTAGCTGCAGTCATTCAGATACCATAAGAACTGGGACACCGCTGATGCACTGCAGAGTGACGTTCTCTAGCCGAAGGCCCTCAGCGTTGCCGCACGAACCGAGCCCTGCCAGCGGGCTCACCCGAGTCCCCTGTCGACTCGGGGCCTCCGAGGGCCGCGTCAGGCTCAGGGTCGCGGGCTTGGATCCTCAGCTTACCGCCACCTCCGGGCTCCGCTCTTGAGACCCGAACCGTCTTCACCCCATCAGCAGATCACTCGTGGCATAGGTTAGCGGTTTAATTGCCAATATTAGGCGGCTGGTGGCATTATCTGCGTGCCGGCCCCGGAGCTTTCGAGTTAGGCAGCCATTTTAATCGCCAGCTCGGCCACGCCCCGCTGATTAATGTGTTTCTAATGGTTGCCTTAAGCGCCCCACCAAATAAGTACTGAGAAGGTATCTGATTTAGAGTTGTCTTTCAAATAGTTGATGTTGCCATAGTTTATTTTGTTGATTTTTTTTTTGTGTGGGGTGAGAGGGTTTAGGGTTTCTTCATTCAGTCGCCACATTTAATTTGCTGGGTTGGGTAAGTTCGAGGTAATGGAGAGAGTTAAACATGAATGATAGAAGACTAATTTTGTCTGTTGTTGTGTTGCCAATAGCATGTAAGCGGTTGCCAGAGATCATAACATAATTGATTTTCAAGGAAGACTGATGGGGGGAGTTGAAGAAAAACGTGAAATCCTTGGTGTCAACATTTTGTGTCCTACATGTGTCTTTTAGATTGTTTGTGCAAAGGTTCTTCTTACTGTTTCGTGTTTTATGGAGGCGGTACTTGCAATTTGATGATCTGTCTGAAGTGCAGTTCATTGAGAACTTAGTCACCACCCAACAGTAGCAAACCTTCGCCTTATATCAAGTTAATTTTGTTGTTTAGGTCAGCGGTGCTTAACCTTTTAAATTCTGTGGTCCCTGACTGAATCACTACTGGAAGCCAGGGAACCCTCAATTAGGCACCTTCTATGATTTGAACCTTAAAACAATACAAACAAATACAGAAAAAATATACATCAAACATATGCTCAAACCATGAAATATCTTATTAAAAAAAAATATACAAGAAATTTTAACTTTAACCGAAAGATAGTAGCTTTCCAAAATTTAGGGCCTGGTTTAGAGTTTGGTGGACAGGATTTAACGCACTTGTAATAAGGCGATGGGTTATCCAACACACTTGTGATGGAGTTCCCATCCGCCAGCCTCTAAATCAGGGCTTTAGTTTTACATCTGAAAGGCAAAATGGTGTGATACCCTCAAGCATATCAATTTACCTCTTTAACTGCTAATGCTTGTTCTTTTTTGTTGGTACATACCAGTTCTTCAGTTGAGGCTGCCAGTCATCCGTACAAGATTCTGTCTTACTTGTGTTGCTTTCATGAATCAATATAAAAATGCCTACTCAATTTTTAGCATCTAGTTTCAGATTCCTTCAAATTCACAGAGCTTTTGTGAAATGCCCTTTCTTCACTTTTGCTTTTCTATGTATATGTACTTTATTAATATGTTAATATTGTTTAATTTTCTATAAAATTGCAGACCCCCAGAGTAGACATCACAGACCACAGGTAAGAACCACTAGTTTGGTTGTTCCAGAACTAAGGGTTATCTGTATTTTGAACGTATATATTAACAACATAGAATTGCTTAGTTTGGAGATGATCCGCCTCCTTTCGTCATCAGTCAGGTTCAATAAAACATTGATGTTTGCTCTTTTGGCAGTTAAGGTGGTTACTCAGTTTTTCTTACCAGCGGTTGGGGAGCAAACTGTTTCATCTATTAAACCTCCTCTTCAAGTCACAGCGTCTTTTAGACAAGTTTTCCATTTGTGTACTAGATTTATGTCTCCTTTTAATTTATATGTGCACACTCCGTAAGCCTCTGTTTTTTGACTGGGTGGTTCATGCCTTTGAAATTGAGGGTTATAATGTGGATGCAATTTTTAGGTGTGGTCATTTACCTACTTATATTCATTCATCTAAGTAGGGATAGGTTAACTACTATCATATTTGAAAGAATAGTGACAACCAACCGGATGGTGGCATTGAACTTGGTTTTTAAAGTATCAATATGTAGGTGGACTGATGCGTGAGGCCAGGAAATGTATGAGCTCCAATAGATTGAGAATAGAGTATTTGGAATAGTAGAAAGGAAGGAGAATAAAGGTATAAAAAATAAAAAGGACTATTTTAACATGAATACCTAAGCAACAAATAATACCCCTCCCTCCCACTCCCTTCTTCTTAGGTAATTAGACATGGAAATAAAGAGAAATACTGGACAATATCCCTGTACTAGCTTTATGGTTCTTTGCATGAAGCCAGCAGACCTTGTTAACAACTGATGGATTAATGATCTTGAGTAACACACAAGATTCTAATAACAACATTATTTAACCTTCACAATAGTGTCCAACTGTATTGTTTAACTACTACCTAATTGAGGATGATACAATTGAAGAATCGCAGTAGTGTTGATTGCTTATAATTGGCTCTGTTTGTGTTCATAAGCACTGTTGCTTATTTCTAACCGTATGTTTGGTGTTACTGGAGTATCAGATTTTGTCCTGTAGCTCTGCATTTTATTGAAAGATAAGTTAGAGTGCAGATGTATAGTGCATATTAAATGTGAGAGAATATGTGTGGCAAAAGCAGTCTATGATGTTATTCTTGAATCTTTGCTACTTTAACTATGAATATAGAGTTCGGGATTGCGTGTGTGTGTGTGTGTGTGTTGTGTGGTGTTAATGGTGAAGTGCCTGTAACCAGGAAAAATGGATAAATCATTTACCGAGATGTGTTGATGTCAAGGATTCTATTTTCAAAGTGTGAGTGTTTGTTGTTAGTTTGAATGTTCAGCTAATTATACATTTAAGTGCAAAAACAAGGCTATCTGGTCCATGGGCTCTTAAGCCTGTGTCAGCCTTTTAGAATGTTGTCAGACATGCAGCATGCTTGACATTTTTACAAGGTAAAGGAACCAGCAGCATTTTATAGTATCAGTAGAACATCAACAATAGTAAGAACACTTACATTTAATAAGATTGTAGTAGCTGGACAGTATTAGAGCAGAATGCACAGCACAGAATTGTTTTTGCTCTCGATTCTTTTTTTTTTTCAAAACAAAATGTCATTGTCAACAGCCAAGATATGCCTATCAAGGCCGGGTACCATGACAGTACAATATACTTAATAGTCATAGTGATGTTGACATTTTATAGCCAAATAGACAAAGAAGGATCATATGCATAACAGCATATCATATTAACAATCAACTGAAGTGTCATATATCCAATATATGGTACAGTGCATGTCAAGTCGTCCCTAGAGTAAAAAGTTAAGTAGATAATCCTGTGATCACCCCGCCCTGTGTTAGTTGTGACTAATGTTAATCTATCGAGCGATCTGGGATAGGTTCTAAGTAGATCCCTCGGAAGTCCGCCCATCTCTTCCAGATCTTGGGATGTTTCTGGGGGCAGCCCCTCGCAGCAAATATAGGTATCTCCAGCCCCATACAGAAATCAAGGCCCTTCTTCGAAGCCCCAAGGGAGGGCGGGGAGGCGTCCTTCCAGGCCTTCGCAATGTCTCGCTTCGCCAGTGTAAGGCCTAATAAAAGTAGGTGACGTGTGTGTATATATATATATATATATATATATATATATATATTGCCCCCAATGTCATCAGTTATAGGCAGAAGCGTTAATCTAGGTGAATATGGGATGTCCCGCCCCAAAACCTGCGACATACAGGCAATAACCCCGTGCCAGAATCTTGAGAGTGATGTGCATTGCCATACAGTGTGTATGAGGGTTTCCTCGGCTGCATGGCATAGCAGGCAGAGTGGAGATGTAATGAGTCCTGCCCGCCAGAGCCGATACCTAGTATAGTATACCCTATGGAGGTACTTAAACTGTATGTACTGTAATCGAGTCGCTATGGCGGCGCCTCGTGGGGATTCTAGCGCCTCGGTCCAGTCCTCATCGTCCAAGGGGCCTAAGTCTGTCTGCCAGGCCTCCCGTGTTTTAGATAGCGTAGTGTGGCTGTTCATGATGAGTGTACAATAGATTTTGGTGATCTTATGTTCCCCCAGTTCTCCCATTAATACTTTCACCTCGAGAGGGCTAAAATCTGGTATGGTCTCCTGGAGTGTGAGGTATGGGGAGAAGGCATGGCGGAATTGAAGATATTTGTAAAATTGCGATCAAGGCATCGCATATTCTTGCTGTAATTCCTGAAAGGACTTCAGGGTCTGACCATGAAGAACGTCACCCACGGTGGAAATTGCTAAAGCCTTCCATCCCGAGAAGCCAGGCAGCCCAGCGAGCTGCGGTAAGAGGCCATTGTGCCAGAGGGGAGGCTCTTTTGTTATTCTGCCCCACCATCCCAGCTGACGAAGTGTGCGCCTCCATAATTGAAAGACTGGCAGTTGACGGCGGTAGGACTTTTAGGGTCCGGCCTGCATAAAGGATTGTATGTAGGGGTGTGTTGCCCATCAGCCACCGCTCGACTGCATATGCAGGGTCTGACCTATCCCCATACCACCAATCATTTAGTATGAGGAGGTGCGAGGCCACATAGTACGCCTGGATGTCCGGTGTTGCTAGTCCACCGCAGTAGGTTGATTGAAAACATGTCTTTAATGCCACTCGGGCAGGGGATCTGTAAGAACCCTCCCTGCGGGATGGAGAGGGGGCAGAGAGCTCTTTGGCACAGACGATGCAACAGAGCGCTCGACTTGTCGCCCCACTGGTATATCCTGCTGCGGGTAGCTAGCCAGGCCACCCGAGCCTCGCCCATAAGCTCACTGGCATACATCTGTTGAGTGTGGAGCAGTTGCCTGGGCGCGGCGTGTCCGTTCGCCTCCCTACCTGCGTGCTCTGCGACCAGTAGCTGGGCTTCCAGCTGTATCAGTTTTTCCTACGCAGCCTACGCTACGCCGTGCAGTATGCAGTGTCCACCCCCCGAACTGTGGGCTTCATTGCCTCCCACATGACCGCAGGCGATTTAACCGACCCGGTGTTGTGAGAGAAATATTCTGTGAGGGCATTATGTATATGCGACCTATATTTGTCATCCTGTAGAAGCCATGGTGATAGTCGCCAGCGGAAGGGAGGGCATTCGGTGTCTAGTCACAGGTCCAGCTGCAGTGGGGAGTGATCCGAAAGGCCCCGGGGTAGTATTTTGGCCGCAGCAAGTCTGTGTATATGCGCAGATGACATGAAGATGTAATCTATGCAGGAGAAGGACCCATAGGCGCTAGAGAAATATGTGTAGCCTAGATCGGTGGGGTGTAGTCATCGCCAAGTGTCTACCCAATCTAACCCCTGCACTATGGACCCCAGTTTTGACTCACGTGGCTTCACCTTATTGCCTGCACTGCGCCACCGGTCTATAGAGGGACATATTGTGTCGTTCCAGTCACCCCTGACTAAGGGCAACCCCGGAGGAATTTCTACCCAGAGCCTCGTCAAGCGTTCCGTCAAGTTCCATGTAAGGGGCGGGGGGGCGTATATACATCCCAGGATGAGCGACCGGCCATACACCCGTAACAATGACATATCTACCCTGGGGATCGGTCCAAGTTTTATCATGTAGGAAGGGGATTCTACGGTGAATCAGTATCGCTACCCACCGTGAACCTCTAGCGAATCCGGAATGGAAGGCTTGTACATAGCCAAATCGTGTTCGGCATGGAATCCTATTCCCAAGTAGGTGCGTTTCCTGCAATAGTAGAATATCTGCGCCATATCGTTTGGCTTGGCGTAGGATAGCCCCTCTTTTAACCTTATCCAATAGACCTCGGACATTCCAACTAACCATGCGAAGGCGTCTTTCCTCTAATATAGGCATGCTCGGAGACGGGACGGACAATGATGTGTATAAGCAGGGGACTGCATGTGATGTTCACAGACGTAGACATTGCAAAAGGATTGGTATGTGTATGACACTTGAAAACAAGGAACAGTAACTTACCCCAACACCCCCGCCCCTCCCACCCCAATACCTCATGAACGTTGAAGCATCTGTCGCGGCATGAGGGCAGTCCGAGCCCCAACGGGGGACCGGAGCAGCTCCCAGCCAATGGATCCCTATGTGGCTTTCCCTAGACACAGCGATGTCTCTAAAGTCCAAGTGAGAGCATTAAAAAGGGAAGCAGCCCATACCATTGTGCCGTCGACAATGAATAGAAAATTGTTCATTACAATGATTGGTAAATTGAAGTGTCCTTCATGCGGTATCTTCTGTGGATCAAACGTGGGATTTGCTACGAGTTTTGGAGTGTTTCTTGGATGGCGATCTTCGGCGCCGCTCCCCCGAAACCCGGGGCGACCCACGGCCCGGTCCCCCAGATGAAGAGTCTGAATCAATTCTAGGCGGTGTATGCGATCTGAGCCTAACATTCTCGTCTGTCCAAGCAAACACCTCCTCGGGGGAGTCAAAGAAGTGTGTCCACTCTTTGTAGGAGACTCGGAGCCTGGCCGGGAATAGCAAAGAATATTAAATTTTGAGATGGCGTAATTTTGCTTTCTCCTCGGTGAAGGACTGTCAGCGCTGCTGGACCAGCCTTGTATAGTCCGGGAAGATCATGATCTTTTGTGAGGAAAAGAGGAGGGAATCCTTAAGTCTAGCAATCGGGGGGCCTAGGGCGAGCACCCGGTGGTGGCTTCTGTAGCAGGGCCCGATGTGCACGCTCAATTACAAAGCAAGGGGATATTGTATTGTATTGTAATTGCATTTATATAGCGCTTACTACCCCTGACGAGGCGTGGAAGCGCTTTTTCGGCGAGTAGCACGCTACTCCGGGACCCGTAGAGGATTAGTGTTGAATTAGTATAGTGAAACATGCAAGTAAATTTTAAGTGGTGGATAGGTTTAGTCAGTTATTTGGATTCGGAAGGATAGCAGAAGGATAGAAGAGGGGAAAAAAAGGTTTGTATTTATATAGCGCTTGTTACCCCTGATGGGGTGTTGAAGCACGCTACTCCGGAAACCCATAAAGGATTAGTGCTGAATTAGTATGGTGAAATATGAAAGTAATTTGAGTGGTGGATATTAGTCAGTTATTTGGAGTGAGAAGGGTAGCGGATGGATAAAAAGGGAAGAAAGGTTTGCATTCATGTAGCACCTGTTACCCCCGATGGGTGTTGAAGCGCTTTTCTGGCGAGTAGGACGCTACTCCGGAACCCATAAAGGATTAGTGTTGAAAATTAGTATAGTGAAGTATGAAGTAATTTGAGTGCTGGATATGTTATTCAGTTATTTGGATAGAGAAGGGTAGGTTGCGGGATAGAAGAGGGAAAGAGGTTTGTATTTATATAGCGCTTGCTACCCCTTGATGGGGTTTTGAAGCGCTTTATTGGCGAGTAGCACGCTACTCTGGAACCCATAAGGATTACTGTTGAATTAGTATGGCCAAACATGAAAGTAATTTGAGTGATGGATATGTTAGTCAGTTATTTGGTTTGAGAAGGGTTGGAGAGTGTTAGAAAGGGAAAAAGGTTTGCGTTTATATAGCGCTGGTAACCCTGATGGGGTGTTGAAACGCTTCATTGGCGAGTAGCACGCTCCTTTGGAACCCATAAAGGATTAGTGGTGAATTAGTATAGTGGAATATGGAAATTGAGAAGTGAATGTGTTAGTCTGTTATTTTGATTGAAAAGGAAAGTGGAGGGACAGAAGAGTGAGATTTTTTTTTTTTTATTAGGTCATAGCAGTAGGAGGAGGCTTTTGGATGAGTAAAAAGGGGTTTTTGAGGGGAAGAGTCAGAGGGGAGAGTTTATAAAGGTTTGTTTTGGGGGATCGGTATAGTAAAAGAGGTGTCAGATGATTCAAGGAGGGTAGAGTAGGAGAGAGTCTAGAAAGGGTTATTTTGTGATCATAGTAGTGGTATGGGGTTTGGGATAAATTAGAGAGTGGATGTAGAGGATATATTGATAGATGTATAGGGTGAGAGATAGGGTAGTGCTTTGGAAAGAGTAGTAGAAAGAAGTTTGAGATGAGTCAGGAGGTTGGGCCAGAGGATATATTGAGAGAAGTATAGGCTTAGAAATAGGGTAGTGCATTTGAAATGCTAAATTAGAAGAAAGTGATAAATATATAGATCCATAAGTACATTGAAAGTATATAGATGCATAAAGGAGGTAAGTATATATAGATTAAAGATATTGATAGAGGTACAGGATGAGAAATAGGGTAGTGCATTGGATATGCTTTTTCAGGAGAAAAATAACAGACACACAGATCCAAGTACATGGAAGGTACATAGATGCACAATGAAAGTAAGTACATGTAGACCAAAGATGATTTTTATTTATTTATTTACAACAACATAATTATTCTACATGTTTATACAAATCAATACACAAAGATAGGTACATATCTATAGTGAAAATAAATGCTTATATACAGAGGAATATGCTGTAAATTTCTGTTTGCGTATGGTGCTTATGTGGGGAAGAGCCAATTCTTGAGTAGTTTTCTGAAGATAAGGTGGTTGTCGGTGGATCTTATGTTGGGGGGGTAAAGAGTTCCATAGTTTGGCTGCTTGAACAGAGAAGGATGTGCCACCCATGGTTTTTTTCTTGTATCTTGGGATTTTGAGGCGAGATGCCCCTTTAGAGCGTAGGTTCCTTTGTTGAATGTGTTTGGTGATTTTATTCCTGATGAAGAGCGGTCCCATCCCATGTATTGCTTTGTGGGTGATAAAAAGGAGCTTGAACGTGGATCTTCTGGCAACCGGTAACCTATGCAGGGCTTTCAAGGCAGGTGAGATGTGATCTCGCGGTTTGATATGCAAGAGTAGTCTGGCACCCGAGTTCTGAATCCGTTGTAGTCTTTTCATGGTTGTTAAAGGTGATCCATGGTAGAGGCTATTGGCGTAATCGAGTTTGGACAGAACAAGGGAGATGGTAGCTTGGACCTTGTGTGGAAATCCCAAATGAAGGAAAATTCATTGCAGCGTTTTTATAGTGACAAAGCTTGATTTTGTTAGTTTGTCCATTTGGGCATTCATCGACAGCTTGGAGTCCATGGTTATTCCGAGGTTTCTTACTTCCTTCGATAATTTAGGTGGTGATCCCAGTTCATCAGGCCAGGCGGCAAGCGGGTCGTAATGTTTCCAATCGCCACACGTGAGTATTTCCGTTTTTGAAGCATTCAATTTGAGATGGCTCCAAGTCATCCACTGATCCACGGCTCTGAGACAACTGAAAATTGGGCATTTTTCAATGTCTTTGGGGCATTCCAGTTGAAGTAGTATTTGCGTGTCATCTGCATAGTTTTAGCACGTGAGGTGAAATTGATTGATCAGTACCGGTAATGACTTCATGTAGATGTTGAAAAGCATGGGCGAGATGATAGAACCTTGAGGGACCCCTGCTTTTGTGGAGTATGGTTTGGACGAGAAAGGTGGGGTATGGATGACATTAGTTCTGTTTCGAAGGTAGGACGCGATCCAGTCTAGAGCAGTTCCCTCTATGCCGGCTTCATAGAGTCTTTGTTTCAGAGTGTCATGGTCAACTGTGTCAAAGGCAGCCGAGAGGTCCAAGAGGAGTAGCGCAGCAACCCTGCTGCGGTCAACTGTATTCTTCAGGTCATCCCAGATGGCAAGGAGGGCAGATTCAGTGCCTCTTCCCGGACGGAATCCTGTTTGGAAGTCTGAGAGCAGTTGTGAGCCAGTCCGCCAGCCATTTAGCCAGGAAGTCTGCTGCGTCGCCGCCCTCAGGGAACCCCCAAAAGCAAAGGTTGTTCCGGCGGGCGTGCCACTCCACATCTTCTGCTCGCGTTGCCAGGTCCTTTGCGACGGATTCTAAGACAGAGACATTCTTCTGAAGCTTCGTGACAGAGTCCTCCACCGTCGATATCCTGGACTCAGCCTCAGTTATACGCTGTACTGCGTTGCGCAGATCCTGCCTGAGGAGCATAACGTCGGATCCAACAGCACCGATCTTGGCCTCCAGCATGTCCCTAGATTGTGTTATGGCAGCTAGTATGGCGGCATTGTCCGGCATATGCTGTGTCGGGTTGCTTGTAGCTGGGGCCTGCGCAGCAGCGCAAGCATATTTATCTATTGTACTCTGCCGTGCCGTCGCACCGGGGTTTTTGTCTTTAGTCATGATGCCTGGAATATGGCGTTCGCGGTAGGCGCCCCCGATAGTAGGATCAGTGGGTGAGTATGGACCAGGTCAAGATGGTAGGAGAGTCTCTAAGGACCCAGGACGGCCCACCTGGGGCCCCGGGCGTTGAGGGGCGGCGGGAGGTCCAGGCAGTCCGCCAACAGCGACCGCGCCGACCAGATACTGGCCCCAGGCGTACAGTCCACCTATAATGTAAGGGGATCACAGAGGCAGCGACCGCAGCACCAGGCCAAGTACTCACATTCAGCCAGCTTCCACCCGGGAATTTCTTCCTCCAGCCTCCGATATAGGGCACAGATCGCACACACCCAGGCAGATAAGGGGAACGAGGCACCACCTTCCCGCGGCAAACAATTCACTCGAGCGGCCCAGTCAGTGGAGCGCACATGTCAGTTGCATGGCCCTTCCTTATCGCAGGATCCCAACAGTCTATTGCCGCCCCAAGACCACCAGGGCCAGTGGTGAAAGCCTAGGAGTAGGGTACACAGTTCACAGCTCTCCTCTATGTTGGCTCCCCAGGATTCAGGGCGTTGGTGGGGCCTATCGCAGGGACCAGTGTCGCCCACGGCCGTATCCGCGTTCTCGTGGCGGATGCAGGTGGGCAGATGGAGTCGGATACGTCCTCGGGCAGCAGAGCAGCCCGCTCCCATGCTGCGCCAGGCCACACGGAGCAAGTGCAGGCACGCCACGGCCCGAAATGGCCGCCGAGTCGCACCAGGCCACTCGCGGTAGAAGCTGTCACGCAGCCGCCCGCCCCCCACCTCCAATGGGCGGCGATGGGGTACCGCAACCCTCGCGGCCCTCCAAGGACATGTCACAGCCTCTCGGTCTCGCCCCTCACATAAGAGCGAGGATCCCCAGGACGCCGCTGCTCCTCGGCACCAAGCCTCACCCACGGATGAGCGGCCGCCAGCAGTCGGAAGGACCGAGTGCGTCGCCGGCATGCAGTCCCCCACCTCCGCGCTGCACCCGGCTGCATAGGTTAAATAATGGCACGCCATGGCCGATATAGTTGCCGAGTCTCGTAGGGTATACCAGGTTGCACGGGTTAAATGATGGCACACTGCGGCCTGATATAGTTGCCGAGCCCCGTCGGGCCACCCGGAGCAAGCGCTGCCTCACCGCCGTCAACACACCACCACTGGTGGGCAGTAATTTAGCGCGGTGTCCACCTCAGCGCGCTGAGGCGCGCCGCAGCTCTCCGGTGCCGCCCCTCACGCAAGGGCGCGAATCTGCAGGCCGCAGTCTCTCCACAACACCCGGTCATCTCACAGGCGGTGCAGACGGGTCTGACACGGCTCATGTGGGGCCGCCAGGTACAAGGAACATCTACCCATGATATGACACCCATAAAGGGCCGGAACGGCAGGATTTTTAGGCGGATTAATGCGAGGCTGCGGCAGCTCGCTTACAGCGCGTCCAACATGTTGGACCGCTAGGCCACGCCCCCCTTTGTTCTTGATCCTTGGCTCTTTTCAGATCGGATTATTATTCTCCATCATGGTGGTAACCGTCATAACTAGGTTTACGGCATTGGCAGGATGTGTGGACTTTGAAAGTTAGGTATTTGAAGCATGTGTTGGCTGCAGATAAACATGCTATGCATACTCCTGCCATCTAGTGTTGGGCCTGGACTCAGCAAGTTGTTGTTCTCGAGGAAGTTTTATAATCAGGATTGTGTGTATTTTCTCCTCCCCCTCGAGGTGTTGCACATGTTCAGTGGCTCCTTTGTCAGAAAGTTTTTTTCCGCCATCGAGCTCGGACGGACTGCGTCGGAGCTTCGGCCTTTCGAAAGCCATGCGGCCTACGGTAAAGAAATATACGCTACCGGAGATCCAGTAGAAGACACCCAAGGATCCTAGGCACCAGGGACCGATTACCCGGCAAGCAATACACACACGTGGAGAAGGACTATCTCCGGGTAATGGAGACACAGAAAGACCTCATCCGACGGTGCCAAATGCGCAAACTGCGACACACACTAAGTGTGTAATGTATGCCTATCGCTAGAGGAAAAATATGAGTGCGCAGCTTACGCATTGTTCAAAAACAAAAAGACACTTTGGACCTATAGAGATAGATGCCTGGCACACACCATTGAACTGGCAGCCGAGGTGGAATTCTCACCCGACCGCGACATGGAGAGAGAGAGAGAGGCAAATGCACCGGTAGGAGGTGAGGTGGTCAACGCCAGCCCCACTACGTTGTTTCCGATTCATCCTCTGGGGACGAACTTGCTCAGGTGCAGGTCCAGGGGCCCATATCGCAGAGGCTGATGCACGTATCTGGGCCGTAGACCAAGATGATGCCATATACTGTGATTACTGTTGACTCCTGTGTAAGGAAGATAGATCTTGCACTCCCTACCCCCGCCACGGTGAGACGCACCCCTCTGGTTCAGGCCGACACTGCAAGCACGCCTCAGAGCCGGGAACGGACGAGAACATTTTCGATCCCGATCAGGCAACAAGGCCACAGCACAGGGACGGCTCGGGCTCTTCGTCGGCACTGAAGCACAAGGTCTGCCCTGGCAGACCCATCGGCACCGAAGGATGTCAAGACGGCTGCTGCCCCAAGAAAATCATCAGATCCGAAGAAATGCTCGGGCTTGAGAGTCTCTGATTCGAAACAGCCTTTGATTCTGAGGACTGAAAAACAGCATGGACACTCTTCGGGCCAGAAGAAAAGCCACACCTCTGGGGTACCAAAGCCACTCAAAGTTTCTGAGGACACTCCACTGGCTGCAAAGAAAAAAAGACTCCTACACAAAGACCAAGTGAAGAACAAGGCATTGTCTCTTAAGAACTGCAAGAATTTATGCTGGAAAAACATAAAGAAAATGCCAAGAGACAAGCTCGGGAACAATCCTTACCACTGCCTCCACCAAAAAGGACGGGACAAGGGCACAGAGCCTTAAGCCCTATGACTTTAAGCCTCCCAAGGCCACCACAAAAACACCTGCCCTCTCCATTGGAAGAGAAAGAGGGAGAGATACAGGACACAGATTCCCAAGGAACACAGGACACTCGCCGTACACCGACCCATAGGACGATTATGATGTCCTGCATGACCCAGACATGGTGCCGTCCGTACCTTGTAAGGCGTCTCCACCAGATGGCACATCCTCATTACCACAGTGTCATCCAAAGAGCGGCGGAGTACCACAAACTAACCATGCACACTACAGAGGAGCCAACTGGCTTTCTTCTGGAAACACTTTCACTCACAGAGTGCACAATTCAATATCTACCAATGATTGGATCCATTCTCAATGTATCCAGAGAGATCTTGAAAGACACAGTCAAATCCAGGGTCCTAACACCGTACATAGAGAAGAAATACAGGCCATCTCCAACTGACCCTATTTACATATGGGGCCATCCCCCAGCAGACTCCCTTGTTGTCACCACTGCCAGAAAGAGAGCTGCAGGACAAGGCACTGGAGAGGCACCGCCTCTAGACAAAGAAAGTAAAGGAATTGATGCAGCAGGCAAAAGAGTAGCAGCAGGGCACGAAAACTACTGGAAGATCGCCAGTTCAGTTGGCCTACTCTCCCGATATAATAGGGCTACCTGGGACGAAATGCAAGACCTGATGCAACATCTCCCAGGTGAATACAAAAAATGAGGGGAAGACCAGGTAAATGAGGGGAAGCAGATATCAAATGCATCTATCAAATGAGCTGATACTGCTGCAAGGGGGATCAATACATCAATCATTCTCCGTAGACATGCGTGGCTATGCATATCGGGGTTCAAACCCGAGATGCAGCAGCACATTCACAACGTCCCATTCGATGGGGAAAACCTCTTTGGGCCTGCTGTGGACAAACGGCTAGAGAAAATAAAGAGGGCGCCCTACAGACAACACCTCAGAAACAACAGCCCTTTCGGCGTTACCAGGGGCGAGGGGCAGCAAAATCGTCTACCCCAGAGATTACCATATATCAGCGCCAGCAACAACAGTACCACCAGCAAAGGCGTGGGTACTAATGAGGATGCTACAAAAATAGGGGCCGAAGTAGAGGTGCCCCCAACAAGGGCAACTCCACGCCAGCAAGTAAATGACTTGCCCACGAACCCCCCCCCCCCCCCCCGAGCACAAAAAAATTGGGCGTGGGAAGACTCCAACAGTTCCACCAGTTGTGGACACACATCACATCAGACCAATGGGTACTACAGTTAATCAGGCAGGAATATTGCCTAGAATTAGCTTAACAGCCACCAAATATCCTGCCAAAATGTCAGGTGTTAAATCCACAGCATCTGCGTCTGCTAAAGGAAGAAGTAAAGGTGTTACTGCTAAAAGGGGCCATAGAACTAGTCCCACACAAACATCAAAACAAAGGAGTCTACTCCCTTTATTTCCTCATACTAAAAAAAGATGGCTCACTACAGCCTATTCTCGACCTGCGCCCACTCAATCTCTACATACTATCTGGACGCTCCCATATGGTCTCATTGTAAGATGTAATTCCACTACTACAAAAAGGCGACTTTATGACTGCATTAGACCTGAAGGGCGCTTACTTCCACATTCCAATCCACCCGGCGCACCGCAAATGCCTACGGTTTGTGGTAAGTGGACGTCATTATCAATTCAAGGTCCTACCATTTGGGGTGACAGCATCCCCAAGGGTGTTCACAAAATGCTTAGCGGTAGTAGCAGCAAAATTACAAAGGGAAAACATACATGTCTTTCCCTGTCTAGATGATTGGCTAATCAAGAGTCCAACCAAAGCCAAATGTCTAATAGATGCTCAAAACACGATCAAATCTACTACACCATTTGGGCTTCACTATCAGTGCCACAAAATCGCATCTCCAACTGCTCCAGGTCCACCCATACTTAGGATCGATACTCAATTCAGTATCGGTAACAGCTTACCCCAATCCACAAAGGGTTCTCAATCTCCAGAACCAACTGGGTCTTTTTCAGCCACATCATCACATACCATTCAAAACAGTGATGCGCCTACTAGGGATGATGGCATCATGCATAGCAATATTGTCACATGCACGACTCCACATGAGACCTCTCCATGAGTGTTTAGCATCACAGTGGTCTCATGCCGGGGGAACATGGCAGATCTAGTGTTGGTTTCACCCAGGGTCCATCAGACACTACAATGGTGGAACACCTCAAACATACTAAAGGGAAGAGCCTTCAAGGGCCCGATCCTGCAAGTGACCATCACAACCAATGCATCACTCATGGGGTGTGGTGCTCACATGAAGGACATTGTGGTTAAAGGACACTGGACCTCACAACAACAGACACTGCACAGCAACATGCTGGAGCGTTTAGCCACCTTTATGGCTCTCAAAGCGTTCCTAACAGACATTGCAATGAAAAATCTACGAACAGACAATATGACTGCTATGTATTACATTCTGAAAAGGAGGGGTTTGGGGGGGAGTGGGCAAACAATTACAAGATCCTCCTCCTGGCACAATTCATACATACCAGGGCAGTAAAACTCCTTTGTGGACCTACTCAGCAGGACACACGCAACAAGTTCATGAGTGGGAAATACACACTCAGTTACTGCAACAATACTTCCACCGGTGGGGCACCCCCACATTACACCTGTTCACCACCGCCGAAAACTCAAAATGCCAAAACTTCGCATCCAGATACCCACACCCACTATCCAAAGGGAACGCTCTATGGATAAATTGGTCCGGGATATTTTCTTGCGCTTTTCCTCCTCCCCCACTAATTCCATATGTGGTCAGGAAACAGAGACAGACTTCATTGACCCGAATACTAATTGCTCCCACATGGGCTCGACAGCCATGGTACACAACACAGCTGAAGCTATCCCTAGTACCTCACGGAAGCTATCCAACTATCCAAACCTTCTCACTCACAGTGGGGGCAGGGTGAGACATTCCAATACGCAACAGCTCAATCTTGCAATCTGGTTCCTGAGGTCTTAGAGTTTGGATACCTATGTCTACCTCCAGAATGCATGACTACTCTAAAGGAGGCCAGAAGGCTAACCACAAGGGCTTGCTATGCAGCAAAATTGAAAGTTTTTGTCCACTACTATGCATCCTTAAACATTAACCCTTCTTCACCAACAGAACAACAACAAGGGCCAGATGTACGACCCTAATTTGCGGTCGCAAACTGGCAATCGGCCCATTTGCGACCGCAGTGTAGGGCATGGCCATGTACAAACCTCATTTTGCATACGGTAAATTTTACCGATGCGCAAAATGAGGTTTGCAACTCGCTATTACGAAGGGGCGTGCCAAGGGCGTCCCTTCCTAATAGCGACTCGCATTTGTATGTATGAATGTTTTGCGACCGCAGGTGCGGTCACAAAACACTCGCCCCCAGGGGACCCCTTCCCCTTTGTGAATGGGTCAAAAATATTTTTTAAGGGCAGGCAGTGGTCCCATGGACCACTGCCTGCCCTTAAAAAATGAAACTGAAAAGTTTCATTTTACTTTTTTTTTTAATGCATCCCGTTTTCCTTTGAGGAAAACGGGCTGCATTTAAAAACAAGCATTAAAAATGCAATAAGTCTTGGCTTTAATTAAGTTAAAGCCATTTGCTTTGCTATACAATACTATTAGCAACGCAAATGGCTTTCACTTAATCAAAGGTGAGACCTAGTGCAGTTAAATATCAGAAATCACACCCATTTCGAGCAACAAGAAACTCTAAAATCTTGAAACTGCTGCAAAGAAGCTAAAATGGAAGCGCACTAACGTAATGCCCTGATAATCTCATTGTACTGCAAAACAATTGTGTAATTATGATATTAAACAAACACGTCTTTCGGAGGCAGTACGTTATTATCGTTTTGCGTAGATGCAGACACACATACAATTAAATTAAAAATAAATACTGACTGCAACAGATTGCCACTTACATTGTAAAATAAGCAATGTACTATAAAATGCCATAGGTCCATACAGTCAAGACTGAGTTCCACACCTTCCCAACTGGACACAACTATTAACGTCAAACAGCACAGTGACAGACATCACAGACTCACTCTTTTAGAGCCAGCATTAGCACAGGTGGTTCCGGTGCAACATTCATTCTGGGCTCCCCCAGGACCTCCTTTTTCACCGATTCCCTTACTACCACCCTCCATGAGTACCCCTCATTTCTTCAAAGGACCTTTCTCACATGCATTTAAATTGTTTATAGCACTGCTCATACCAATGCAGAGAGTTAGAGCACTTTACAACACACCCACATTATACAGAGATAATGAATTGTTTGTGTGTAATTAATTCTAGCAAATGTTATATAAAACAATGAGGATTACAAGGTGTAGGAATGAGCATCACGTGTCATCCATACTAGTAGGCAGTATATTTGAAGAGTGTCTGGTCTGGAGAAGGACAAACTCAGGATTGAAAATGCACCACAGTGGTTGGAGTTGGCTTTACTAATAAGATTGTATTTCTAGCCAAACTAACCCCTTTTAGCAAAATTAGGATAATGAAAGACTGGGGGTAAAACATTCAGGTATAACCTGTAAAGCTGCTCAGTCTTGACCCTTTCAAATTATTTCAGGAATGCTCCTGTGTGCTGCTACAGCCACCAAAATAAAAGAGTGATGTCTGAGAAGCTTTAAAAAGGGCTTTTCTGTACCCCCTTAGGGTTCCTGTGCACACCCGACAGACGCACATAAGCAAAGAAGAGATCCTTGTTCAGTGTGGTACGGAAGTGTACGTAGGACACAAGGAATGTTAAACTCAATAGAACGTAATGCATTTTCATATTGGTTTTAGTTTGCTGCTGAAATGCTGTGGGAAGGATAGCACATTTTGTTAAAAAGGGATGTGCACTGTTTGTAGAATAATTAAAATAAATGCACTGGTTTTGCTCAAGATAATAAATGAAAGTGCAATATTTAAATCAGTAATGTGTCTTAGTAATGTGAATACCCTGCCGTTTTTCAAATCCTGGGGCTCACGTACACTGGTACTGTTACACTGGAGAACCCAAATTTAAACGCGTTTCTCTAAAAATGAAAGTGAACATCTACAAGAATCTAACAGATAAAACCAAACCAATATAAAGCAAAACTGAAATGGACTATTCTGATATGCAAGCCCCAGCTGGAATCAGGACACCATGCTAATGCATTAACATAAGTACAATACTTGCTGCAAGTACATCCGGCGTGTGTGCCATTATTAAAAGAGCAACATTTTTTTTTATGATAGCTGATTAACTTTCTATCATAAACACTCTTTACTAGGAACTCATGGCGCTTCATCAGTAACAAGTGGACTTTTAAGTACAAAGTTGCTTCTCTTTTCATGATGTCACATTGCAGGATACATTATACAAATCAGCCTTACATATTCTCCAAATGTAAACATTTGCTCACCTTACACGGAATGCAGTGATCCTTGCCCGCACTGCTCTGACATGCGGGTTTGGGGGATTGGTGGGGGTGCTTGCAGTGTAAGCCTGATGACCCAAGATAAAGTACAGCTGCCAGGCTTGCATGCGTCCCCCACACCGGAAACACGTCAGAAGGCTCCGAAATACACAGAAAGCTGGGATTAACGTGCTTGCAGTTTCTTTATTAAAGGCAACACTAGTCTCAGTGGATTCACGTGGCCGAAGTCGGCATAAACTCAGTTTACATTTTATTTTAGGAACAGGACATCTGCGCTGGCGACCGCACCGCACCAGGGGTAAATTGCTTTGTAGTCACTATGTCAACAAGTTTATTGTGACCATAGCAAAACCAAGTCCCAGGCACGGCCGGTCAAGCATGTTGGCTTTGTTCTGTTATAATCTATGGAATGAGCGAGGAGAGTGGGAAAGGCGGGTAAAACAAGACGCGCTGGCGACATTATTTAATGTTTAAAAAAAGAATCCCAGCAGGATTGACTCAGCCTTCCAGGCTTCAGAGGTCGATATCATGGGTACAATTGATTTGGGCAGTAATAACACCTATTATTTAAGAGTAGGACACCATTTAGTCTGCTGTGTTCTGTATGAGCCGGAAGCTCTGTTGTGCCATCTCGCTGTGCCGTGGGCTTCCAGGCGCCTCCTTAGCACCAAAGAGTCTCTGTAACTCCAACCATTGGCTCTGTCATTTCAGGGGGGAATTGTAATAATTATACCTTTTGCTTAACGTTTGAAGTGGAGAGGGGGATGCCGAGGGACCGCGCCAAATGCCACAGCACCCTTGAAGGGAACACGAGAGCAAATAAATCCGGATTATACAGAGCAAATGGTAAAATCATCTCCAGCGTACAGGAGCAAAGAGCACTGCACTGCAGGCAACCCAACCCGAGCATGCTGGGATTAGGGACCCGCTGAGAGGATTCTTGGGCGCAACATTTGTTCAGTGGGTGTCAGGCAGTGCTAGTTTCCTTCTTGTAGCTTGGGTGTATTCGATCCAGGCCTGCTCACTAGAGTCGCATATTTCTGTCAGCAAGGTGATTCACTGCGTTCAATGCTTGCTTCGGATATATAGCGTAATCTGCAGGTCACAATCCGCATCCTGGTAAAGCAAGTATGCTTTCAGTTTCATCCTTTTAATGTCGGATTAATGAAACATCAGTAAACTGGGTGACAGTACCATGTGCTAGTTACAGTGCTTACACAAGTACAACATAGAGAAAGTGTGCTGTTAATGCGCTGCCGCAGAAATACAGGGATAGAAAACGAAAGGCATTTTCAGTAGATTATACACATAGAAAGACCTCAATGCAACAGACACACAAGTGAAAAAAACAACGATGCTGCATCAGTTATGCACAGCCCGGTGTCGCTGGAATCAAGCAGGCGGAGGTAGGGAGCAGCGAAGCGGACACGGACTGGAATTGATGGCATCTGATTAGTCAGAACAGCCAATGACTCCAGCGCAGACAAGTGGGAGAATGCCTGTGCGCCGGCGCTAGTTAAATAAACTGGCTCGTTTGGAGGAGGGGAAGGAGGCCCTGGAGTGAGAGAGGGGGATAATCGGTGAGAAACAGGGCGAGGAGGAATATAACCCTAGAGAGAATGTAACTGATGCTCATGTAAAGCGCTCCAATACGCTCTGGTCGAGTAAGCGCTATATAAAATTAGTCACTCATTTTACAAAGAGACACCCCTTGCAAAGGCATTGTTAAAATGATGTGTTGTTCAAAGATTGTTTACTTTCTTTTCCCTTTCTTTATGTGCACACTCTCCTTTTTGTTTACTTTCCTCTTAGCTTCCTGTCTGCACTCGTTAAAATTCACCCACTTCAATAAAGTGTTTCATATAAAAGTTATTCATTAATGAAGCTCGGAGTGTTATAGGTAAATAACTTTTATACACTATAAACATTATCAACTGGTTTCCTTTCTGCTGAACTTCTGAAACCCTCCTGAGCAAGGGTCTGGGTGCAGTGTGTTGTGGAAGTGGGGGATTTGGGGGGAGATATGTGTTTTTTAATTCCACTTCCTAACTCCAGGGCAACAGAACAGACTCCACGGTTCGTTGGGCTGGCAAAGCAATAAGCCGGCAGTATCGCATACCAGAGGCAGGGGGCTGGAAGGGGTACTGTGACAACTGCCACAAACGCCACCCGAAGTTTTCTAAGCACAGCTCTCTCCTTTAGTAAATTATGTATAACTTGCCACAGCACAGCCATTGGCAACGAGAACGAATAATGTAGACGGTTTTTCATTTATCACACAGCAAGTGCTCTCTCCAGCCTACGTTTTCTAACGGCTTAATACAGCAAAAAAAATTACCCAACTTCAAAAGCGCTCACACAGTAATGCGGTGTGTCGGTAACTTATTGTTAAACTTGCTGGCGCCGCACACAGCCAATGTAATTAAGAACGGAAGCCTGCTGCTAGTGTTACCGGCTGTTGCGCATTTTGTTACACACTGTGAAAGTGTGTGGGGGGAGTTTACGAAAACATACGGTTAAATAAAGCCAGCATTCCGCTTTATTTTACTCTATCAGATTATTAGAATATGTAGAAAAGCGGCATGTTTGCGTGTCCCCGGGATGCATGTTTAATAAACACACGGCTGCCTTTTTGAAAACTGTGAAAGAAAAAGAACGGAAGCCTGCTGGTAGTGTTACCGGCTGTTGCGCATTTTGAATTCCGTTTTATCTTACTCTATCAGATTATTACAATATGCAAAAAAGCGTCATGTAAAGCATGCATTCCGCTTTATTTTACACTATCAGATTATTAGAATATGTAGAAAAGGGTTGTATGTTGGAACAACGAGTTCCCCAACCACGACTTCCCTAACAACGAGGTCGCAACCACGACCTTGTCTAAACCACAATTTTTTTTACCACGCATTCCTTTACCACGATTTTTCGTGGTAAAGGAATGCGTGTTAAAAAAAATGCTTTCCAACTAGTACCCCGATCCCCCCACCCCTTAAAAACGAATTCCCCCAGCCTAAAAGTAAACCCGATCACCCACACACACTAAACTAATTCCCTCCCACCCTAAAAATATACTCGATCACCAACACATCCTTAAACCAAACACGATCACGCACACCCCCTAAAAACTAACCCCTAAAAACTAACCCCAAACCCCCAACCCCTGCATACTAACACCAATCTCCCCGCCCTCCTAAAACTAATTCCCCCACTCTAAAAATAAACACGATCACCCACAAACCCTAATAACTAATTCCCCCTTCCCTAATAATATACACTATCACCCACACACCCTAAAAACAAACACAACACCATTTTAACTAATTCCCCCACCTTAAAACTAAACCCCAAACCCCTAAAAACTAAACCTAAACCCCCACCACCCCCTGAAAATGTACCCCTCTTACCTGTTCCTCGACGATCTCCTCTGCGACGCTCCTCGGAACTCCGCCCTGCCCGAACACTAGACCGAATCAGCCTTAACCACGCACATGCGTGGTTAAGGCTGAGTCGTTGTTCGGGCAGGGCGGAGTTCCTTCGTGACTCCGGAACTCGTTGTTCCGGAGTCGTTGTTCAGGATGTTTCCCGTAGAAAAGCGGCATGTTGGCGTGTCCCCGAGATGCACGTTTAATAAACACACGGCTGCCTTTCTGAAAACTGTATAAAAGAAAAAGAACAGAAGCATGCTGGTAATGTTACCGTCTGTTGCGCATTTTGAAATCCGCTTTATCTTACTCTATCAGATTATTAGAATATGCAAACAAACAGCATGTTACCGTGTCCCCGGGATGCACGCTTAATAGAAGTGGACACCGCGCTCCGCTTTAAAGAATAAAAAGCAAAACCAGTGGTGCGCGCGCACCACAGAGGAGCGGGGGGGAAAGGGAGCACGGCAGCGAGGCGAACGCGCGCTGCTGCGCGTGCTAGCCACCGATGGGAATGGGCGGAGCAAAGGCGGGACATGCGCCCGCCTTTGCCCAATTGCGTGCATTACTTAAAAAAAAAAAAACCCGCTAAAGCCAATGGCCGCCGCCGAAAGCAAAACCACACGCACGAGCGTGTGGGCAGCTTTCAAAAGCCCATACAAGAGGTCTCGGGCTGCGCGAGCAGTGCTGCGCACTGCAACGCTAGACCCGAGACCTAAAAACTGCTTTATTTAAAAGCATTCACAGACATGGTGGTCTGCTGACCCCAGCAGGCCACCATCCCTGTGAGTGCTAGCCATTCCTAATGGGGTCGAAAATTGCGCCTGCCTCAATATAAATGAGGCATGCAATTTACGACCCCATTAGGAATCGCAAACAGTGTCTGAGACACTGTTGTACATCCCAATTTGCAAGTCGCAAATTGGTGGGTCGTACATCTGGCCCCAAGTCTGTTACTTGTTCAATTTACAACAGGCACATTTGGCATTTACCTCAATACGCCTACATTTAGCAGCTATTGCTGTATACCTACAAAACAGGAAGCACCATTCACTTTTCAACATTCCTGTCATCAAAGCCTTCATGGAAGGATTAAAATGAGTCATATCACCACGTACACCTCCAGTACCAGTGTGGAACCAAAACACTGTCCTAACACGACTCCTGGGGCCATCGTTTGAAACACTACATAACTATCAGATACAATTCTTAACACGGAAGGTGGCCTTCCTTGTAGCAATAACCTCTCTACGATGGGTTAGTGTTAGAACTGGGGGTCTCTAGTTGGCTGAGTCCAAATAGGGACCCTTGCTTCTAGTCAGGGAAAGGAGGGACACACTCTTAGATAACCCCTGCTCACCCTCTGGTAGCTTGGCACGAGCAGCCAGGCTTATCTCCAAGGCAATGTGAAAAGTATTTGCAACCACACTCCCAGTAACACAGTGATAACACCACAAATGGACACCACACTGATTTTATAAAAATAGCGGTATCTTTATCAAAAGAAATACGATGAGACCAAACGATAGAAATCCAACATATG
Source organism: Calotriton arnoldi (assembly GCA_963921515.1). Lineage (NCBI taxonomy): Eukaryota > Metazoa > Chordata > Amphibia > Caudata > Salamandridae > Calotriton > Calotriton arnoldi. Next base: position 163,872 of record CAWUFW010001162.1, read on the forward strand.
TGTATTCGTAATATTTCACTTTGCCGGTTATTAGGCCAACAATCACTTGTAGGTTCTTGCGGTAATAATGAGCAGTTCACGATGATCTAATGCAGTCCTAATGCAATGCTATGCAGTTCGTAATGCAGAAATAAGACAGTTCTTAATGCAAGTACTAATGCAGTTCGTAACGCAGGAATAATGCAGTTCGTAATGCAGGAATAATGCAGTTCGCAATGCAAGAATAATGTGGTTCGTAATGCAAGAATAATGCAGTTCGTAATGCAAGGAATAATGCGGTTCGTAATGCAAGAATAATGCGGTTCGTAATGCAAGAATAATGCAGTTCGTAATGCAAGGAATAATGCGGTTCGTAATGCAAGAATAATGCGGTTCGTAATGCAAGAATAATGCAGTTCGTAATGCAAGAATAATGCAGTTCGTAATGCAGCAAGCCAATCTGCGCAATCAGCTCGGGCACCACTAGGCCCCAACAACAGAGACAACGGTCGTAAGCTTAAAGGGGCGGCCCGGGTACTGCTGGGCAGGTACGGGCCGCTCGGGGACTCAGCGCGTCTAACGCAGTGCAGCGGGAGAGAGATCGGAGCACTCCTGTACTCCTCCTGCACGCCTCCCCAGGCCACACACGCTTGCGGCTCCCGACCGGAGTCCAAGCCTTACCTGGGGGGGGGTGCGCTGCTTCGCTCTCTCTCTCCCCGCTCGTCGGACGTCCTGCTGGGCGGCCCGAAGACGTTGCAGCTTCGTGGCTAGGCGACGCTGTAGCCGGACGGGTTACGGCGCTGCCTTCTCCTTCGTTGACTATCTTGGGCAGATTCCTCTTGGCGAACAACGATCACGATCCCTTTCACCTTGCAGCTTCCTTAGCTTCAAGAAATCCTTTAGCACGTTGCAGCTCGGGCCGGCGGCGGTGATCCTTACAGCCTCAGTTACGATGACGGCTCGGGCCACAAACGGCAATGCAGCAGCGTGGATGATGTTTCACGCTGCGGGGGGCAATGCGGTCACGGGGCACCTCGTAAACGGCACCACAGACCACACAGCAGTCTCAGGCGTGCAAACCACACGCACCAAGCGTCGCTGAGACACGGTTGGAAACTTTGATGTTCCTGAGTTTCCACAACAGGGGACCAGCTCTCCTCGGGCCCTTGGAGACAAGATACTTCAGGACACAGCACACAGCAAAGTCCTTTCAAGCAGGGGGACACAGCACACAGCAAAGTCCCTTGTCCTCTCCTTAGTCAAATCAGCAAACTGCTGGCCAGCCCCAGAACACACAGCAAGGGCAGTCCTTCTCTTCAGTCTCTTCAGCTGTTCTTCTTTGGCAGAGGTTCCTCTTGATCACGAAGTAGTTTCAATCCTTTTTCAGTCTTGAGTTCAGGGGTTTCAGCTCTCACATTTATACCCCTAAATGCTTTTGAAGTCTTTGTGTTCAGGGGGCTCTGAGCCCGGTCCAAACCAGTTCTGGGTGTCTTCCTGCCAGTGCACACCCTCTTCCTTTGATAGTGAGGGTCTGGGCCTCAGACGCTCCGCAGGAGGTGGAGCCATCCCTTTGTGGCAGCAGCACAGCCCTCCTCACATCCAGGGGGCTACTCCTCCCATCACACCAAATGCAGGCCAGCCTGTTGCTGTCCCACCTACTCCTCCCTGGTGTCAGGACACCGCACCAGACCCTGTCGCATCCAAACCCAGTCAGTCAATACACAACCAGGCAGAGGCACGCAGGATGGTTAGGACAAGAAACCAGCCACTTCTAAAAGCGTGGTTTCTAAACGCACAATTTAAAAACCATATTCATAAAAAGATGTTATTAAATTCTGAGTTCAGGCACACTAAACTCCATCTCTCCATCTTATGCCGATGGGAAAATATGCTGGAAACATGTGACAGCATTCCCCATTTTGTCCTATGGGCACGATGGCGTTGCAACAGTGAAAAACGAAATTGGCAGTATTTCACTGTCAGGACATGGTACACACCTCAGTACATGTCCTACCTTTCACATACACTGCACCCTGCCCAGGGGGGTACCTTGGGCCTACTATAGGGGTGTCTGATGTGCATAAAAAAGGGAAGGGTAAGGCCTGGCAAGTGGGTGCACTTGTCAGGACAACCAGGCAGTTAGCAAACTGCACGCAGGCACTGCAGTGGCAGGCCTGAGATCTCTCTTTAGGGCTACTTATGTGGGTGGCACAATTAGTGCTGCAGGCCCACTAGTAGCATTTGCATTACCTGCCCTGGCACACATAGTGCACTTTACTAGGGAATTTACTGGTAAGACAAACATACCAATTAGGGACAACCAATTACCATAACACTTTATACAGGGAGCACTTGCACTTTGACACTGGTCAGCAGTGGCAAAGTGCCCAAAGCATCTAAGTCGGCAACACCATGTCAGAAAAAGGTCTAGGAGGAAGGCAAAAAGTTTAAGGAACTTCAGCCAAAAAGGGCCAAGTCCAACAGTTAGCAAAATACATGCGCTCACTATTGAAGAACCATAGTTCAAGTGTTCCCAGACAAGGTGCGTTACCTAAAGTCATATCACCTTTCCATTTAAATCAGACTTTAGTGTTTTCTTTCCAAAACCAGAAACAATTGCAGAGCATGCTTTACATACACTTGATGTTAAACAGGCACTTCTGTACTATTTGGAACATACAAAACCCTTCAGGAAAACACAACAGTTTGTTTTGTTTGCAAATCCATGTACAGGAAAGGCTATTTCAAAATCTGGAATAGCTAGATGGATTGCTATTGCTAAAGCAAAACGAACATTAACAACTATGACAAAGGCTCATTCTAAAAGAAAAAAAGAAGCAACCATGGCCTTTTTAGGGAATATCCCTCTGAGTGACATTTGCAAAGCAGCAACACACACATTTACAAAGCACTGTTATGTGGATGTTCAAACAAGACCACAATCTCTAGTTGGACAAACAGTCCTTCAAACGTTATTATAAACAAACTGACCATCTCATGCCTAAAGCTACATGCAATATGTTACTTACCCTGTAAGCATCTATTTGTAGTTTGTAGTGGTGCAGATTCACATGCACCCTCCCGCCTCCCCGGCAGGTATTAGATGATGAGAAGAATACACACAAATGCACCATGTTCAACAGCAAATACTAACTTAGCAGACTATATCCTCACTCTGTATATGGCAAAGGGAAATAACATTATCTAACAAAGGAGCCGTTGAACATGCGCAATACCTCGAAGGGGAGAAGAAACTATGCACGACACAGACCAAAAAACCTCTAGAGAAAAACAACATGCAGAGTCTGGGCCCAACACTAGATGGCAGGAGAATGCATAGCATGTTAATCTGCAGCACTACACGCTATGAATAGATGCTTACAGGGTAAGTTACATACTCCTTCTGTGGTAGGTTTCTTCTGCTATATGATCTCCCTATCTGTTTCTTCCATGTTGTTCAAATATTTGCTCAGTTTATTATGATCAACAAAGAGGTTTGTTTTACCATTAAGTGTTATTCTGAACTTTGATGGACCTGCAAATAAAAAGGGAATGTTAAAGAATTTCAGTCTTGGTTGCAAGACTAACAAGCATTGGCATAGCCAATAGGTCTCGCCTTTGGGACCTTATAAGTATTTAGTTATGCAGTACAATATCCTTGGTGCAACAACATCAACTGTTGCATGGCTAAACACTTATAAGGTCCCAAAGGCGAGACCTATTGGCTATGCCAATGCTTGTTAGCTGGTGCTATCATCTCACCACGTTTTCCAGTCGTGCAGTCTCTTGTATTACATCCCATAATGTTTGTGTAAGTTACTAGCGCTTAAGCTGCAGCGGGACATTTAACTATAGTATGGTCCCCAGATAAATGTCAAGATAATTTGAGTATTGAATGCCAGTTAGTAAATTGCTTGTAAATTTGCTGTCTGCCTCAACCTTGACTGTAAATTGGTCTTGCTCTAAGTGATTTTATACTGTGTAATTGTCAACAATAAATATTATGGTTTATCCTGAACTTGCTGTGCGAGTATTTTTTATTGCCTGACAATAGTTACATTATTAAAACATTGATGTGCCTGATTGTGAAGTCTTTGTGCGTTATGAAAGCTTACAAGGCCCATTGAGATTTGCACTGGCTAAATATCGGCGTTACTGTTTTAAAAAGGCGTCCGTCTACACCCCAAATGCAATCTTTGCCGTGGCAGGCATGTGCTGTCTGAACCCACCCACCTCCGATTTGAAGTACTGGGCTCGGAGAAGTGCTCTGTAACCATCCATTCACGAGGGAGTCGATCACAATTTTGTGAATCATCAGTTTGTACCACTGCATCTGTTTAAAAAAAAGAAAAAAAAAAAAATTCTATTGTTGCTCCCTGTGTGAACACTTGCCAAATTTCTTTTAAGTTTGTTTACTTGTGTTCGTTTTTTATGCAAGGTTTTGAAGTCAATAGTAGAAATTGCTTAGGCGGGGCACCTTACTTCCAAAAGTGATTCGGTGGGGATTCACAGAAACCAAGATTAAGAACCGCAGTGCTACACTACAGCCATGTCAAATGGTTCTCTTCAAATATTTAATTTGGGGTTGCGTTACTCATTTCCCTGCACTTTCGTATGATGGCGGGACAGTGAGCGTAACAATACCATATTACGCTCGCGCTTTCAAATCTCCTGGTCCGCTCCCATCTGCTTTAAATTGTGGTCCATCTGCATGGCAAGAGCTTGATGGCTCGTCACGTACACATCCCAAACAAAGTCTGGTGACTGCTGCGTGCATAATGTGGCACCCTACCAGTACTTTGGAGTCTTACGCTTCGTAAATGAATCTAGATACAACACAACAGACATGCACGTAAAACCCGCCTTGACAGTGCTTTGCAAATGGATGTCTGCACTCTAAAAAAAGCTGAGAATTGGATGTCCCTGTATTGACACAGCCAAGAACAGGACTGAAAAAATAAACAAGCGTAGAGGCAGGCCTGCGAGCGCGCGGGGCCTGGGGAATCCTCGCCCTCGGCTGGAGTAACCTCACCTCGCTCTGGTTTATATGCGCGCGCGGGATCGTCTGTCCTCCCCGTGGCAACACAAAGGGAAAACTTGGCAGAGGGGGCATGACAAAAGCAGACATTTTGTAACTGTCGAGTGCTAGTGTTTCTGCAGATTATTTTGCAAACGTCTCGGGGCCCGGGCTCCTGTTAGAAGGCCAAGGTGTAATTTGTTATTTGAAAAGTGACGGAGGGAGTCCGACGCGATTCCAATCCTTTGTCAATCGGGGGTGGAAATATTCATAGACTGAGAGCTTAAAAAAAACCAAGCCGGGCCCTTCAAGCCGAGTTCCAGCAGTTGGCACATTAAGAAATTCGTCTCCCCCTTCCAGACTAAACCTAGACAGAAGCACATTCGAACAAGAGAGGAGCGGGGGCGAGCGAGCGCGGCAGCCTGCTCAGCTGACCAGACGCTCGTGCGTCATGGCCTTTCCCCCCCGCACGGCCGGCATGTGTTTCCAATTATCGCGCACGCGTCTGGGCACGATAATGGGAAACAGATGTCGGCCGCGCGGGTAACCGCCCGAAAAAGGCCATGACGCACGAGCGTCTGGTCAGCTTTTCGAATCCCCTACATAATGCTTCGCCAGAAGCAGCGCTTGCGCGCTACTCTAGGCTCAACCTAAAAAGCATTCACTTGTCTCCGCTGTGTACTTTGAATAATACTGAGAAATATTGATTCTCAAACTTTTCCAACTCTTATGTTTGTTGTGCCTTATGTAGTGTAGAATTGCTTCTGCAGGTTGATATCTGAGAGGGTTACAGATTATTGGTCTGGGGTTTTTTATGTGTGGTATTTTTTATGAGCGAAAGCGATGTGCTCTCTCGAGTTCAAAGTCCTTTTTCAAATTCATGCCTGTTAGTTTTGGTGAACACAGCCAGTAAAAAATCAGAAGAACAAATGTGGTCTCAAACAGGTCTCACTGTTAGCAGGATGGAAAGTCATCACTTCACTGTCAAAGTCCGGGTGCCCGACTCATATCCAGAATCACAAGTAGCGTGGTTCCTATTCTTCATGTTAGAAGAGGCCGTATATTTTGACCTGTCACTGACAAAAAGCGTCAGTGGTCCTGACGAAAGCCTTTATGCCTCATTAGAGTGTGATTTTAGGGCAGAAACATGTTGACCTTTCCCCATGGGTTGAGTGAATCCCCACTTCACTTTTAATCGTACTTTTAATAACACAATAACATTTCTTGTGTCCACCAAAAGGTAGTTAACAGCAGTAGCTCACAATACAATAAAAATGACTGCAAATGTGGTTGGTAGTATTATATCAAAGTGGAGCATAGTGGTATAATCATATGGAAAACAGGATTTTCCCCACAACCGAAATGAACAATAAAGCCTCACAGTAGAAACAATAGTGGAATATGCAAAGGCAGAATCAATTGATGGGAGATACCATCTAGTGTACGTGAGTCTGCATACCTATCTAAAAGTAGGTGAATGTGTAGCAAACCAGGTAGGGAAGAGAGAAAAGTCAAAGGATACCCTGGTGATCTGGGATGCAACTAAAGGTCCGGGATCCAGGATGGGGGTGTGAGCTGGTGAACTGCATGGCGGAATCTGAAACCTAACAAAACGAGGGTCCGGCTATTGCAGAGGGCAGTAGAGGACCTGCAGTTGGACAAGTGGGCTGAGGGTTCATTAAAGAAGGAGAGAGATAGACAACTGGCCCTCTTCTCACAATGTACAACCGCGCAGGTTAGGGTAGCGGGCCTAGATCCCCTACCAGTCAATAAAAGAAGGGGAGGGGCCGAGCCCAAGAGATACTATTATCATGTTTTTCTGTAAAATTGGCTGGTCCCATGCATGAGCTATTAGAAGTCGGCAAAGACCGCTAGCTTCTTCTCTGTGTAGATCCACAGCCTCAATCTTAGCCCACAGTGTTGCCAGACCACACTACTGGGAAGTGATGGATTTTTCCAGATCAGTTTAACAGTACGCCTCACAACAATTAGGGCCAGGTGCAGGAAGCAGACAGCCGTGTTATGCTTCATAGGTCTCTTATAAATGACCAGTGCCTCAGCTTCCCACAAGTCTGTTCTCAGTGAGCTTGTAGTTACCAATCTCTTCTGCGTCACCTTAGTCCAGTATAATTGCAGGCAAAGGCAATCCTGTAACATATTTTTAAGATCTGTGGCCAAAGAAGCACATCTGAAAGCAGAATCCAAGGCATGGGAAAGATTCTATGATTTTTCTTGTTGGGGTGAGAAATAAGCCCTATTTAGGAGATAGAACTGTATGGACTTTAAATCTTTCGGGGTACTCTCATTCCCGGTCATGCAGGACTCTGCTGAGCTCTGCCTCCCAGGCATCTCTCAAAGATTGCAATGAAATCTGTGCATGAGTAGTGAGCGCTTTGAACAACCAGTGACAAGCCGTCTTTTGTTCCCTATCGTATGTAAGAAATTTACAACTTGGTGAGTGGCGGGCTCCAAATCACCTGCTTGCAATGTGTCCTGATGCGACTTAGAAGGCCATATACTAGATACTGACCTCTGTGAAGATTAACATTGAGGTAGTTTAAACTCTCTAATTCCACTCTGCATCGAGAGCCCTACACCCAAAACCCGCTTACTCATCATGTAGCACCCTGTACACCAAGACATAGATATTTAAAAACACCTCACGACCTCCCTTATATAGGTAGTAGTTTACACCCGTATCTTGACGACTAGTTCCAGGATGCCACCTTTAAGGTGGTTGAGGGCTTTGTGTCCTGTTAACAGTGAGACTCAAACATAACGGGTTTAAGACCACATTTGTCCTGACGTTTTAGAAAGAATTACTGACTGCGTTTACATAAATTGGAGGATTGATTTCCTGGCTATACTTGCGTCCTTTTGTATGATAATGTCGTTTTTAGTAACTAGCTTTCCAACAACCTAATGCATGAACCTGCTTTGTTTCTGCTCCTTCTAGGATGCTGAGGATGGTAGAATTCCCTATTGAGTTACGACCTTCTAGTTCACTGACCTCTTTTTGGAGGGAGGTTTATTTTTGTTTGATGGTCAACAATTCTTTCTTAATTTTTTGGGTCCATGTCCTCCAGATTACTGATTCTGCTTTCTGCCTCGGTGATACTGCTTTTGAGATTTCCTGTACATCATTCCAGATCACCGATATTTCTGTTTGCATGGAGTCTGTCTGTTTTGGTTGGCTTGTCAAGTTTGTGGACTTTTTCGAGTGTTGTTTAATATTGCTTCCATCGTACAATTCAGATCTGATTTGTTCTTGACTGGGGAGTCCAGATGAGGTGGTTTATCTTTTGTGCACGTCAGCCTGTTTTTTTGTTCTTTATCTTCCATTGTGAACAATTAGACGTACCATTGGCAAAGTTCTGTCCTGGTGCTCTAGTCATACTTAAGGTCTCACTGGTCTCAAATGTATTTGTTTTGTTAGGTTTATTTTCCTCCGATCAAGTTTCTTATGGCGGTCTCTGAGTTAACATGCATTGAATGAGTTCTCTCACATCAATATTGACCCACTATGTACTCTTGCTTAGAGTGTATTTAATGTATTCACTGCCTGATCTGTTTTAAACTATATACAGTGGCCAGAGTTGGACAGCCTAAATCAGATCCCGACTATGCAGCTCTGTAGGCCCTCTTGTTTGTATCCGATAAGCCTTTGCTCTGGATATAAACTCTGAGTATGTTCTGGTGTATTGGTTTCTCTTGTGGTTATAGTTGCTTGCAGTATTGTTCTCTGATGTCATAAGTCACTATCTTACTTTGTTTAATATGCTACTTTAAATATTTGGTTATATAGCGCTCAGTAAGACTATTTCTCCAGAGTAAGTTCAATCTCCCTGGTGGTAACACAATACATGTGTTTTTTTCAGTACTGCCAATATTGCTCCTTCTTTATCCAGCTAAAGCAGTCTCCAGCAACAGAGTGGCACAAATATGTAGATGCATCGCTGGTGCTGTTTCTTCAGGCCATGCTTGTGCTCGGCTCAACAACTTTGTATTTTGCATGAGAGCATAAATGGGAGTGTGTAAGAACTATTTCAAGTACTATGTGTGCAGCTCACTTGTGGAACTCCTGCTTTAGTGTTATGCAGTGAATGGCCACAGAGGGGTACCTTCTACATTCTATAACCTTCCTGATGTCATCGTCCCTATTTAGGGATGGCAGATTTCGGTGCAGTGCTACCGAATTCAGATGCTGGAAGCTCTGATCTCAAGTTGGTTTTATACTGGTTGGTGATCGTTGCTAGTCAAATATGCCCTGTTTACTTCAAGTTACCTAACAACCATTGTGCACTTTAATTTGAAGAGAAGCGTGGGACAGGTTCTGTTAAAAACTGCTGCCATAATTTTGATCTTGCACGCGTAACAACCAAGCACTTATGTTTGTATTTTCCGGTGAGTAATGAGGTGCATTAATACATCTGTGAGCATCTGATGGCGCACAGGCAGCATGAAAAAAGGATACATTTGGCTCTTGCCCCCACATATGTGATGGGCCGATGCCTGTTTTTGTTCTTCCATGACCAATACCCCGATCTTGGAGAGTTTGATCTTCCCATAGAAAAATGTGCATCAAACTGTTTTGACTGCAAATTTCTCAGTTTTTATGGAGGTATGTGATGTAGATGGTCTGTGACTCAAAGCGTTAGTTTCCTCCTCCAGACTTACAGCAGCTGTTCCAAGTAAGGATGGAACTCCCCAGCTAGGCAGCCATTTTTTTTCCTCATCCAGACCAACCCCTGGAAGGGATTTATGGCCAGAAATACTAAAAGAAATTGCATTTCTTAATGGACCGAATCAAAATTGCGATCTGTTAAGAAATGCAATACTGCCTTTCAATATGTACAAAGGCCGAAACGCGATTACAAAATGTGATTTCTACCCGGCACCCTTTTTAACTTCATAATGATCTCTATGTTGCAGAACCAGGACTACAAGTAAGTAACCATTTTTCTTATACATGGTATGCCCTGGAGCTGAAATAGGAAAAATAAAGCCTAAGAAAACTTGAATCTATTATATTGGAGATTAGGCAGATTCACAAACCTAACACCTTCACAGAAATTGGACGACACAACCTCTTCGTTCTTTTATCAAAAATAAAGAAGAGTCAGAGAAGACTCCCTAAGAAAAGATAATCTTCCTTTAACTGAATCTGACGCTTTACTACATACTTTGCTACATACACAGGCAGCTTCACTGATTTTCAATTATTGGCAAACAAAGGAGCAAGCCCTCATGTTCTCCCCTTAATGTCTGCCTGGGCAAGTTCCTTAATTTTACGATTGAATACACTGTGTCCACTATAACACAGATATTTAACACTTCACTGGGTTTTGGGCATATTCCAGATGCTTTTGAGCAAGTAATCATAAGACATCTACTGAAAACAAATCTGTTAACGGGTTGGCCCTTAACTTCAGAGCCATCGCTCTTGTACCTTATGTTTTCAAACGTACGTAGAAGTCCATTGCAGCTCAATTTCAGTGTTTAGGTGCTGCATATTAACCAAGCTGACTTCTGACCACTGAACATCTGTGGTAGATGATCTTCATATGATTGTTTTTGACAGAGGTTGTCAGTGCACTAAGCCTGTTGGATTGGGTCACCCCATTTGACCCCAACAACCTTTATATCTTGCTGAGGTTTCTTTCCAGTTATGCTGTGGAAGGTACCATTTTGCAATGTTTCAGTATTTCCTATGTAAAAAGTCTCAGTCAATGCAGCTAGGGTCTTTTACTTATGAATGTAAACCTTTATCATTGAATTCCCTTAAGGATACTCCAATGTCTTCACTTCTTTCAATGTTTTTTTGGGCTTTTGGCAAATTTGCTTCATTCCTGTAATATCATTCCCCTTATGTATGCTGATGAGACCCTGACCCTTTTAATCTCCCTTTTAATCTTAAGAAACAATCTGGTATTTTGCTCTCTAATTTTTGAGTAATTTTAGAAACCACCCTACAGTGGGTGGAACACAATTATCTTCCATCAATTTAAACCTTTCTAAAACAGAGTTTTTGTTCACTCTAAACCAGATCATGAAATGGCATCAGACACTGTGGCCAAATGTATTGTCCCTCTCCTGAACCAACTCAGGTTGCTAAGAACTTGGGAACCCTGCTCAATTCTGGGTTCTTGCTAACTCCGTAAAGTGTTAGTAAGTGGCAGATGTTACCATTTCATGCATCTATACATTCTTCATTTGATTTTTCCATTTCACCCCATCATAGCTGTAAATCTTTTATCGCATATTGACTTTGAAAATTCAGTATATTTGACACTCCCCAAAATCACTATCTAACAATTACTACACTTTAAAAATGTGGTTGTTATGGTGATATTTCACCTGAATGGGTTGGATTACATTTCTCAATATCTTCTTCAACTCTACTGGCACCCGATTCACAAGAGAGTTATTATTAAACCTTTATGTATTATGCATAGACTTTTCTATGAAAATATGCTCGCTCAGCTGGGCAAGAATCTTTTTTATCCAAGACCCCAAGTGTCAATTCAGATCAAATTCATAGCTACTTATTTTTTTCAAATACCTAAATGCAAATCTAAAAAAGGGGTGTATAGACCTTTCGTATTCTGATAGCCATATGTTTGAATGCTATCGCTCTGACCATCTTTCCTGTAAGTACTTTTCTTCTGTTTGGAAGGAAAGTTAAACATGTTTTTACAACAGCCTTGCTGTAGAGCTGGACTCTGGTTCATTTGCATTCTGTTACTATCTCCAGGATACTCTCCAGAGTCGGTTTCACACTCACCAAATACCCATTTAATCACAATAATAATAATAAAAGTTCAACACATTTCCTGATCCTTATCATTTGAGTTAATATTGAGAACCTGCTACCACCTGCTTATTTTGTAAGGCTTAGGGCCTTTTCTGGACTACCATTTTGGGGGTAGAGTCTGGACATGGTCGTGACCAGTTTTCTTTGGGTACCCATGTCAAGCGGTCGGTCAGCATGCATGACCACATAATTATTTGTCATAGCTTGCTGCATAGTGTGTGAGGATTTTCATCTTAGGTGGCTGTTAGGACTGAGGAAAGCCCTCACAATGGTCTTGGAGAGCGTGTATCTCTGCCTATAATAAGTTGGAGCTTTCTGATAGTTAACTCGGCACAAACAACAATTGTACATGTGCGTTGGAGGCAGTCTTGTGACACGGATCGAGAAGAGCTGGGCTTTTGTGGTCAAAGGGGCACACCATGTGCACCCTCCTTTGCAGCAGTGTGATTCTCTCCAGGCTCTCGTGAACTGACAGTGGTGGAAGTAACATGATTCTAGAAGCATGAACTTTTCTGACTGTTGCCTGTGAGGGAGGGTGGCCTAAAATCCTGTCCTGAGTTCTGAAATTTGATCTTCCAGTTCCTTGCAACAGTGTCAGTTACGCATCCATGTGGGACATGGATGTCATGTGTGTGCGTTGCTTGTGAGTAGAGGATGCTTGTGGAGTGCTTTTAACACATGTGGCTGTGACCAGACTGAGTCCAGGTTTTGTATTTGATATATTATAGTGGTCCATAAGATAGGGTGTTAGAGGGAGAACACAGACAGCAAATTTAGACTGCATGACTTCCCCCCTGGAAAATTCTAGGGATATTCTGTAGTGGGCCAGGTTGAGGAGTGTTAAGGAGGGAGAACAGACGACCTCTTTGACCCTAGGGAGTTCCTCTCTGCCCTTTCCTGGACCATTTTTCTCTAGAAGGCCTACCTTCCACAGTTGAACAGGTAGTTAAATGGGGCAGCCTACCTCGTCTTTGTGGTTTTGTTTTTGGTGTTCCTGACGAGCTCCCAAACACCTTCCTGCTCACATTTTGTGACAAAGACATTGACTCAATCAGTCGGAGTAGAATGAGCAAAAGAGCAGACCTGTCTAGAACAGGACTCAGAAGTGACAGTTGGAATACATGTCATCTGCAGCTTTGATATAAAGATGAGAGAAACTTCGACTGGTGTGCTGATATTTATTTTCTGGAGCCAGGATTTCCACACCAGGGGTAATCGAGAATCTCTGAGCTGCAGGGTTGGGGTGTCCTAGCAAACTCCCTTTGCCAGGGTTCGGATTAGTAATCCGGGGAATACTGCTTTGAACTGCCTGAAGATTCTGCCTGAACTGAATTTTGATAGGGAGAGTGGACCAACTGTTCTGCAGGGACATTGAGGATGTCCTTGCATGAGAGAGATGCTGCTCTGTGATTGTATAGGAGCTGAGGCAGGATAAGTTGAAGAATTCCATTGTACGCCCAAGACCAATTTGCACTACTCTACGAGGGTGAATTCCAGGAGTTCGTGAGATGCCATTATGGTGTGATGTGACTGCATATCCCTATGGGCAGAGGATAACTCGGAAGTCTCTGCAAATTCACCAACATCACTCAAGTGTCGCAAAGACACACAGCTCTGCAAGGAATTGCCACAGTGACTCCAAGCCTTGAGGTACTGCAAGAGGCTGGCCCACCTTCCACTGTCTACACCGAAGACAGGCCTCTGTGACAGAAACCAACACCAGGAGTTACATTCTCACTTGGAGGTGGCACATAGCTGTTTAGATGCTGGGTTTGTGTCTTGGCCCGAGGAAGACTCCCCGGCTAACCGATCCACTGAAACTCAAACACTGTGCTCTCCCCACAGCCTCCACGACTGGTGCTGGCACTGCTTCGTCTGACCAGGTAATTTTGCAGCATCTCAAAACCCATCCACAGACTGTTTGGGCTGGGTCAAGCTCAGCCGCGGTCCGTGCAGGTAACATTGGTGGAGCCGGGTGAAGGGGAGATATTTAGAGGGACGATGCCGAGGGAAAATTAAAAAAATAATTAATTTTCTCTCGGCATCGTCCGTCCGAACCCCCCCCTCCCCCTTCCCCCCATCCCCCCTCCTTCGCCCCCTCGGCCCTACCGCTACCTGCAGGGACCGTGGCTGGTCAAGCTCACTGCTCTCTGAGAGTTATGGGCTGTGCAGCACACACTCTAAAAGCAGAGCAGCGCACATCCACAAAGGATGCTAAGATGTGCAGTCTGTGCTAGATTCAGTCGAGCACCACTAAAAGGTACCTTGTCCCACGAGGGAGCCAGAGTTCGGGGGCAAGCCAAGACCAAACCCTTCATCAGAAATGAAAATTGGGCACCATTGCAACGATGCCACCTTCCAAAAATGACTTTTTAGACCCTGTAATGCATAACGTGGGGAACTCCCTTAGACTGTGATACAAAAGCAACCTGCAAGGTTGCCTTACGGGAATAGTCTAGGCTACTCTCAAAATCAACTGTTTGAAGGATAATAGTGGCCCATTGTAATTAGTTGCTACTGAACAGAACAATTTATCTGTAGTATTAAATTATGTGCTTTACAGTAAAGTACTTCTTATTTTCGAAAGACCATCACTGACTGGATATTGCATTATTAAATCCCATTAGTGGTTTGTAGTGATATAAGTCTCTAACCTCTCCCACCCCCTTTAATTTTTAAAATCAGAATCTCTAAGCTCACACCCCCCACCCACCTCCCTGAGTAAGCCTTGAACTGCAGGCCTGCACCACCTTGAGAATCAAGTCCTAAAGGTTTGTACTTGATGTTCATTGTTGGGCCCAATGTAAGGTTACTCCCAGGTCGTCTGTGTTCAACTGCTCTGATTGATACAACCAGAGCCCAAAAACCTCTGACTGCAGAGGAAACATCTGAAAATGTTTGAACATGAGCATATTTCTGAGTTACATATTTGTAAATAATACCCAAGGAGACAACTTTAATAGGTTCTGAGCAAGCAATGCGTTTTATTCAGGAAACTTTGTTCAAAACTGCATCTACGCATTTATTATTAATAATACTATTTCTGGTATTGCAACACAAAGGAACTTACTTCTAAATGTGGAACTTCTGACTGTGTCTCATGGTATTTCATTATTTTTATGTAACGCAGTCAACAGATGACACAATTCATTTGGATAGATTGCTCATACTGCTAGTCTGGGAAAATATATGGATGGTGACAGGAGAAACTACCAAGTACACATTTTTGTTCCTTTAAACTGCCACTTGAACAACTTTTTAAAAACTATTAGTTTCAGTTACATCTATTTAAGTGCCATTGTTTCCTACTCATTGTGTCATGGTTATTATTTTGATACCATTCATCAGACACTGTGTTTGTTACAGCAAAACCGTTGTTTTCATGATTTCATTTGAATCCCATTTGTCAGACAATGTCTCCCAGGCTTCTGTGATGGTGGACCCAGATCGGAGTGAGACTTTGCTTCCATTCAGTATCCCATTGTCATTTCGCTCTCCATCTCCTCGTGTCTCTCTCCAGGCCGTCAAGGACAGGTAATTAATGACAGTCTACTCACATCACCCATTTTGTTTTAGTATACCAAGGTGGCCATTTGTTTAGTTATATAGTACCCAATGCCACGCGTTACTGTTTCTAATCACTGCAAGGGAACTAAGTATGTCTACCAGCCCGAAGCAAAAGCTGAATGAGGATGAAAGGAAATGCTGACTAAAGAGTAGAGGGATGGTTATGCTGTTCAAGTC
This sequence comes from Calotriton arnoldi, assembly GCA_963921515.1. NCBI lineage: Eukaryota > Metazoa > Chordata > Amphibia > Caudata > Salamandridae > Calotriton > Calotriton arnoldi. The sequence goes on from CAWUFW010001162.1 coordinate 179,426, forward strand.
AAAGACAGAGGTAATACATTTTAGAAAAAAGGTAAATAAATGTTGATTAACAATTTATAGCCCTTCCTGAGCAGTTATAGAAGAAGACTCAGACATTGGCAATGATATCCAGAAAGGCTGTTGATTTTCATAGGTCGCTATATAGTATTAATTGTATATGTTGGTATAGTATGTGCCTCCGTTCAGAGTGAATTTTGGGTGATGGCTGTTCACTAACCTTTGCCAATGGGCTCAGTTCATACTTCCCCACAGAAATCAAAATAATTATTCTGACCAATTGGATGTTTCAGATTACCAAATGCATCTAGGCAACCGTCCCTTGTATGATTCTTCTAGTGCATCGAGGAGCGCATATTGAACAAACAAAACTTAGGCCTAATTCAGTCACAGTCACATCACCTTTGGGTACTTTCAGGACTGGTTTCCTGAAATGAGGGCCTTAATTTTGTTGCTGCCAAGATTTGCAGCAATTTATTTTCGTCCAAGCGGCAAGCAATACCTGGAGTAATCCGGTTGTGAGTCCAAGACCTTGGTTAAAGAAACCTCAATATGAATTTCCCAAACTTAGGGCTTTAGAGTGAATCTAAAAGATCAGTTTATAGATTCCAGAAAGGTGAGATAAAGACTAAAAATTATTTGACCCAAACACAACTCCTGAGGCACCCTACAAAGAAGTAGCTCATGGTTTGACTAAAAAAGAAGGTGATGGATCTTCAAAGACGTAACTGTAAGAAATTAGATAATCCACATATGTGCCAAGCCCTGCATACAAGTTGACAAGAAGTAAGCAAAAAGCCCTGATGGGAGAATGTGTCAAATGCAACACTTTGGTGTGCTTTGTTTCCCGAAAAAAAGTTGGGGATCATCAGCTACTGCTCAGTGTGTCACATCAGTCCCATGCAAGAGACCATAACCAGAAAATAATCAAGATAAGAATGAGGCTATTTTGAATACAAGCTCTTTTTCTATGGGTTTAGCTGGAAAAAGTAAACAGGAAGTGGCTTTAGGTTACTGAAAACCTTTGGTTAGCAGTAGTCTTTTTCAGTAACTGGACTGCAATGGCTTGATTCCAATTTGTTGGAACTGTCTCACCTGTGAAAAATACTTGCAAAGGGCTGATAGAACAGGTGTAATGCCATTGAAAAAAATGTGTGCAATATAATATATACATAGGTCTCAGATCATGGAGCAAGCCACGTTTAGATTCTGGCATGCTCAACAGTGCATTCAATAGAGAGCCAGGAATGGTGCGCCAGTACTTGCCTTTGCCAGTGCTTTCTTTTTTATCTCTGTATCTGTATTTCTTTATCCTTTTTCATTGTTTTAGTCATCCTTTTGCGTTTAAGCATTGTTTGTAGTTTACAATAATTCACATCCAACAGAACTTGCCTTTCTGCCAGTGAGAATCACATTTTCCTATGATGTGCATTAAAACTAAAAAGGTTTTTATAGTTGTTCTAAGAAGCAGATGTTATTTTTTAAAATTTATAATCAGATAGCGCACCCACAAACTTGGGTGAGTCCCCCTGGGCACAATCGGGACCCAACACTGGGTTTAATGCAGTGTTCGAGCAATTTGTGAAGAAAATTAATCACTCCATATGAAATAGTATGAGTTTCACAGATATATTTTGAGCGTTACATGGATTTCAACATTCAATCCATAGTGAACTCCTGACAATCATCAATCGCTGTACATGGAACGATAGTCATCAATCATATGATGTTCAACAATCAAGTGTTCCAATACATTTTGGGCTCAGCACCCTTCATCAGGGAACAATAAATTGCATGAATGAACGGGTGGTCAACAGTGGGCAATCTTCCGGGTAGGCCATGAGCATTTCCAGTTTTCTGTACTCCCTTTCGTACTCGCAAGTTCCCATAGGGTATTCATGAAGGTGATGGTTGTGGTCGCAACATACCTTCAGAGGACGAGCGTACCACTCTTTCCCTACCTTAATGACTGACTGTTGATGGTGGATCACCACAGTCAGTCGTGGACCACTTCCAGATGATGGCAAGGCTCCTTACATCACTGGGGTTCACACCTTATTTCTTGCAGAGGCTCACTTTCATCAGAGCTATCCTGGATACAGTTCACTATTAGGCCTTTCCTCCATTGCAAGGGTCCAGGACTTTGGGCTATGATTCTGATATCTCAGCCTCGGTCGTAAGTCTCAGTGAGGGTCGCTCTGAGGCTTGCTCATCGACTTTGCCAAATGGCACAAGCGGGCTCTGCAGTGGGATCTGAAGTCTCTCTGGGCAAATACCAGGGTAACCATCCAGAGTTCAGAGAAGACTGCACATGATCTGCGGTGGTGGCTACTTGACCGCAATTGGATTAGTAGCATGCCCTTCTTCCTGTTACACACAGAGCCAAAGGTGGGGACAGACACTTACTGCTGTTGGGGAGGTCATCTGGGAAAGGGGCAGATCAGAGCACTCTAGCCTGTGGTGGAGATCTGCCTCCACCTTTCTGTCTTCCTGCTCCCTATCAAGGGGATGTTGGTTCAGGTCCTTACCACACCCTCATGTGGTATTGCAACAAATAGAGCAGAGTGAGATGCTGGACCCTGTGCCAGGATTTGTTGCGCCTCTGGAACTGACTGATTCAGCAGGGCATTTCCCTCATCGTGCACCACTTTGCAGGATCTTCAAATGCCAGAGTGGATGAACGCAGCCATTGAAGCCTAGGGGATCACAAATGGCAGTTACACCTGGAGGTAGTGCAGGATTTCTTCCAACAATTGGGGAAAACCTGGCTCAATCTTTTTGCCACTGTCGAGAACACACAATGGCTGCACTTTTGCGAGCTGGAATATTCTCTCTCTGTGTGTCTCTCTCCCCCTCCCCTTTTTTTTATTTTTTTTTAATAAAGTTGTGGATTTCATAATTGCAATCAGGTATCCTTCTGCAAAGTCTGTGGAGATTGGGTCAAATTTGTGGCCTGGTGTGGCACCGCCATAGGACTCTATATTGCAGGCCTAGATATTGGATGTTTTGCTTTTCATTTTGTGTTTGGCCCCAGAAGAACTTGCAGTGGGCACAGTTAGAGATTATCTGTTGGCCCTTTCAGGCTTTTTGCATTTACTAGACCAATGGACCTTGTTCAAAGCAACTGTTGTGATGCAATTTCTCAAAGGATTGATCCACATGTCTGCCTAAAACCTTTATGATGCTACAGTGGAACCTTAATTTGGTCCTTATGTGTAACCCTTATCAGCTATTGCTTAGCTGCCCTCTACGTGTCCTAACCTTGAGACGGTCTTCCTCATCTTGATAACCTCAGCTCATCGTGTAAGTGAGCTTCAAGCTCTATCACACCAACTGCCCTAACCACTTTCTTCCAGGACAAATTGGTGCTGAAGACTAAAGCATCCTTTCTACCAAAAGTTGTGACTCCCTTTCATGTCTCACAGTCCATCACTCTTCCAATGTTCTTTCAAGCTCACTTCTCAAAAGAGGCAGAGAAACTCATTCACTTGAACCCCAAAAAGGTGCTCAGTTTTTACAGCGATTGTACCAGAGACAGGTGGATAATCAGCTTTTTGCGGCGTTCTTTGGGGCAAAAAAAAGGAAAGGCAGAGCAGAAAAGAACTTTGGCCAGTTGTATAGTCCTCTGCATTAGGGTCTGCTATATGACGGCCAAGAAGTAGTCTCCAGAAGGGTTGACCACGGCCAAGGCTGCTACTACTGAGTTGGTTCCCTGGGTGCCATTCCTGGATATTTGTCAATCACCAATGTGGACATCAATGTACCCATTCAGGATGCACTATTGCCTTGACAGCCAGGTCCAATGGGGGCATTTTGGCAGGACTTTTTGATCTGAGTCATTACACAGACCCATCATTGGAGGAGGTACTGCTTATTCCAAAGATGAGGAATCTGTGGTTAGAAGCTTGCATCAGAAGGACAATTAATTTACCTTCGGAAAAGCTCATTCCGTTGCATACTCTATTTAACTACCGTTTCTGATACCGCCCTCCCACTTCTCCGTTCTGTGGAATGGATTCTTTTCCATCTAAAAAGTTCCCAATTTAGAGATCTACTGCACACTGGCACCAAAAATTGGCTTTTGAGGTCCACGTCCGAGGGTGCAGATGTTGTCCATAAAGAAACTGACGTCAGCATGCTTGGGTGGCATCTGTACATGACTCCAGAAGTCACTTCCTGGGCAGATCAGGGTCGACATGAAGTAGCACAAAGCGAGAGACCTAAAATCCGGAGCCCAGCAACTCCTGCACTATGAGTGGAATTCCCCACATTTAAATTATTGGAGGTACATAACTAAGGATGTGCTGGCACTACCCCACCACATTCTCATATGTCCACCGTGCCCCCCTTATATTTGTGATGAATACTGGAGCAGGCCAGGTCAGGAAGGATCACTACTCTTCGAATAGTGTTGCTCTAGGCTTATGGATTTTTGTATTGAAGTGTAATAACTGAAATCTCTAGGTGATACTCCCTCTCGATCTGCTAATGATTATTTTCCCTGTCTCTAATAGAAACCCTCTAAAACGTTTGGGTGAGCACGGTAGAACATTAACAGACTGCAAAGCTTTTGATTGCATAGATAGGATGAGAGTGCAGTCCCCAGCATGGCCATATTTAATGAAAGGATATTGAAATTCTCTGTAAAGGAACATCGCATAATCAATGAAAAATTACAAATCAGCGTTTTCTGGCATTTGGTTCCGACTTACCTTCGGATTGATCTCACACTTGTGGCTAAGGTTGCTGACCCTGTTTTATTGGTTATCTAGGGCAGTGGTTCTTAAGCTTTTAACTTCTGCGGACCCTCGCTTTAGCCTTAGTGCAATCCGTGGACCCCCACTGAATCATTACTGGAATACAAGGACCCCCACTGAGTCATTATTGGAATCCAGGGACCCGGGCCTAAGCAATTTTGATAATTTAAACCATAAAACAATACTCAAAAACACGGAAACAATCACACATCAGACAAATACACATATTATTAAGTATTTAATTTAATTTCCAACCGTATATTAAAAAAAAAAAAAATTATGGAAAGCTTTTTTAAATTCATCTGAGGCCACCCTTTGTCCGCTCTGTATTCTGTTTGATGCACTTGCACCACTCCCACAAATCAATCTGAGAATAGCAACTTAATTTTAAGTCTCCAGTTTAAAATGTCTTCACATTTACAGAACATTTTGAAATCTTCAGCTTTACATTTTGCCTCTTCATTTATATTCACTTTATTAATCTTCTAATATCATTTAATTTTCTAAGCGGTATGCAGACCCCCTGAATAGGCATTGCGGACCCCCAGAGGTCCCCGGACCACAGGTTAATCACCCATGATTTAGGGTATTTATGAAGGTCTAAGTTAAAGGAGAACAACTTGGTATGTGTTTTAGCTCTAATGAATATACCTTAATGTAATGTATATAACTAATGAGAAAATATTGCAGAAGGATATGTTTAGCAGGCCTTCATTGCCATTGAGTGAGAGAGGTGAAAATAGGATTATGAGAAAATCCAGTCTCCGAAAGTCTAATTATCACCACAATGCACAATTTACTTCCCAAGGCATGATCAAAGTAGTTGAGGATCTCTATTTTCCTCACAACAATAGAACACCTCCCTCCACAGTCTTCTCTGTGCTTGATTAGTCTTCCCAGCCCACGTACAGGATTTCCAACAGCTCCTAATCATGCATTCAGACAAATTTCAATACGTGTGCAGCATGCAAGCACTGAAATGACAGAACCTTATGTGGTGTCATGGTATGATAACAGATTGGAGTACTGCATATAAGGCAGAGACATCGACAGAGCTGTAGAGGGTTGGTAGTACTGGAACGGGATGCATTGGACTTGGCTCGGAGTTGGAATGCTCAGTAGCAATTGTTCACGAAGGTTAGGATTATAGTGCACTGCCAGAGCTGTGTTTCTTCTATTACTGCAATAGACTTTGGGTGCTGCAAGTCATTCAGCTTTATTGGTAAGTCTTTTTGTGAGTCACATAGAGGGAGAACTGCAGGTCATTTTTAAGAGCAAAGGAAAGATGAGCGTGGAGTCCCATACGGAACAGCAGAGATCACACAGGAAAGATTTGAGTTGCCTTGGCAAATTTATGTGTTGGTTCTCTATAGTGGAATAACTGGGAGGTCAGTTTTGAGGCGTATTGGTAGTTTTGTGTGGTCTTAGATCTGGAACTTTGGGTTCAAACCTAGGGCATTCCGTATCGGGGTTTGGGTGCCCAGGCAATGCTGCTATGGTTCTGGACCAGCCTGCATATGTGTAGTTGCATATCTCATGCTATCAGACAGCTTTCTGTGTCGCTAGACAGGAGGAATATTATTTCCCTGACAAAAAAAGCCTTTCCGAACCATCAAATATGTAGCTGATTGTATTGTGGCCAACCACTGAATACAGCATTTGTATCTTTTGAATGTTTCCATAACTCATGCGCCTTGCACTGGTATTCTTTTTCTGTCATATTACGTGAATGTTTGAACATTTGCCTTGCAGTGTTTCAAGTTTTGTACGGAAGACTACAGAAAAGATTGGGACATTTCATGTAAACCCTGAGATCCGCCCCAGGTTAGATTTGAAAGATGAAGAGCAGAAAATGGAAGCAGCAGTCTCTGTTTTAGAATACCCAGAAGAGATGGACTATGAGTGAGTGCAGTTAATTTTTTTGGAAGCGGTTTAGTTAAATTATAAAATGAATTTAAACAAGTGACCTCGGGTCTCATACAATGAGCTGTAATTTTTCTTCTCACATCCTTTCATAAATTATTCAAACTGTGATCTGGTGATGAAGTTAGAAGCTGTACTATTGAAATTGAATGTAAAATTCTGCCCTCCCACGTAAAAATTCTATAAAGTATACTAAATGTTTAGGATTCCCACGATGAAGGCATCATAGACCATACCACCCTTGCCTTTAGGTCACACCATCACAAACTGATACATATTATATGATAATATATGGACCAAAGTGTTTCAACCCATACTGAAACACAAGTTATTGTCAAAGATATCCACCCTCTGTTATTAGCTTTTCAAGTGAGGGTAGCAGCTGCTCATGATGAACCCCCCACCCCGCCACCCTTCTCTGTCAGTCTTTGAGTCTTGCTCTGCACCACAATAAACTAGCCTGATCAACAGAGCAAGTTCACCTCCATGCATTGGTCTGATTTTCATAAAACTTAGAATATTTCTACATGTTTGCATGATCCTGAAACACATTTTTTAACTTGTATTTTCTAATTGAAATCAATTTTAACAGAAAAAAAGTAAATTTTCTGACTATTGTGTAACATCTAAGAAGCCAAATTAAACATGCAAAAGTTGTTTGCCTTATAATAATACCAAAATACTGTGTTTCAAAAAGAAAGCAGAAAATAGTATTGTACACTTAAACTGATTCTCCTCCCTTAATGACAACATAAGCTGACTTGTTCCAGGAGGAATGCAGTTAGACAGTTTATTTTTCCGTCTCAATGAGTCAGTATCCCAAACACGCCTTCCTTGAAGGTTATTATTACTTTTTTTTTAATGAAATCTCAGTTCGTCCGCTTAACATCTGAGGACATTTACTGGTGTTTGCAACCTATTTCTCACGTTATGGTGGTTTTTACAATGTTCTATTGAGGTGTTTTCTCTCCTTGGTTCTTCTCTGTCACCATACCCGATCTTTGTAACAAATTCCTCTCTTATATAGGCATGATGTCTGGAAGAAATTTCTGTGATATTTGCATGGTCTGTCTTACTGACTCTTACACTCTTAAGGAGTGTGTTCAAAGCACGCCATGCAGGAGATTGAGTGTTAAAGAGAGGGGGGTGCACTTCTGATCCAAAACTGCAGAAATTTGCAAACCCTGAGAAAGGTTGTCAAAATGGCCAGTGTCTTCATCCTCTGCCTTGCACAAAGACACGATTGAACACTCCTAGAGTCTGCTTTAGATTAATCTTTTAATCTCCTGTTTGACTATGTGGTGCCTGATGTTGTGTCATTCCCATGCCTTAATGACCAGGGAGTCTAAATACTCTTGAGTTGACCCTGAGTCTTTCAGCGATGTCATGGTCTTTCTCAACATTGAGGTTCTCACTATCATTTAAAGTTTCCCCTTTTCTTATCCAAGTATAGAGTTCAAGCTCCATATCGTCATTAAGCAAAGAGACCTAGAAGAGAAACAGTGCCATATCGCCATTTCCTAAACTTCTTAAGGTTTCCATAGAACATGACAGCCAAATACTTCTTTTTGAAAATACGTTTGTAGTGCCTCTCCACCTGTTACCACTCCAGCCACTTCAGAGTTAACTCGTCCTGATTCTGAGCTCACTACAATTCTAACTCTTGGGCTGTCTGTTCTGTCTGCGCTAAATACTTTAAAGGAGAGGCTCCAGCTGCAAAGAAATGCTCTTATAAGATCTCCAAAGTAGACAGTTCTCCTGGGCAATCTCATAAGAGACTTACAGAGACGTATCGAACAGAGGAACATCACTACAAAAACCCCACATATGTTTGTCATGTCCCACCAAGGGATATCTCACCCTTCTCTGTGCGAAGGAGAAATGAGTGCACTAGAAGGCATTGTATGACTACAAACAACGACTCTTCTGACTGCTGTGCTTTCTCTTTCTGCAGTCTCTCTCTTGTGATTCCAACAGGCCACTCGGAAAATCAATCCTTATCCTTCTCATGTAGTTCATTACTCGTCTATTGTTTTTGTGACCCTCTGGCAAAACAGCAAGCTAATCCCATAATTCCTGTGTTCGTTGGTCTTTTGGAATGTAACAAAAAACACACTGGTCCCTAGTAACAGTACTTTAGATGCAAAGAACCAAATGGGGACTAAAATGTATTTAAAGGAGTTTATGAAAAACAATGTTCGAGGCATATGAGCTGCAGATTGTACACTGTGCATAGATCGCCATCTGGTGTTGGGCTCGGATGCTTGCACTTTGTTGTTGTCTTGGAAGAGTCTTTTGTAGTCACGAGATAGGTGACTCCTCCTTTGGACGATAGTGCGCATGGGCATCGACTCCATCCTCAGATTGTTTTTTTCCGCCATCGGGTTCGGATGTAATTTGCTGCGCTCCGGGTCGACATCGATCGGTTCCCCTTCGACGCGCAAAAAACTCCCACCGTTCGATGGTATTGTTTCGATCGCGATCCCCTCTCATCGCCTATCTACTCTCCAAGACATTTTCGAGTCCGGTCGTCGACGTGGGCCGTTGGGCCGATCGGCGCCATCAACCAGCATATGGAAAGGACTCCATTTAAAAAATGCAAGTGTGGGGCTAAATTCCCACACACAGATCTCCACGAGGTCTATAACCTTTGTCTCTCGCCAGACCACGAGAGTCGACACTGCCGGGCCTGTGAATCCTTCAGGTCGAAAAAGACTATACGTGATCGCCGGGCCCGACGACACGAAATGTCCAGATCAACCGTTCCCGCACCGGACAACATCTTCGACACAGGCTCCGACAACCCGGACACCGGAGATCAACAACCCGACACCTCCGGAGCCGAAGACTCTGGGTTGGACGACCAGACCATCACGCCAGGTCAACGTACTGTGAGTACTGACGTCGACGCCCCTGCCCCAAAAAAACAAAAGGCTACGGTCACACCTTCACCCTCGGGTCTAGGTCGGCACCAAGACAAAGCTTCAGAAGCCCCGCCTTCCAGCTCGGCTCCGAAGCATCCAAAGCCTTCTGGCAGCTCGGGATCGAGCCAGCCACATCCCGGTGCCGAAAAACACTCGTCGGCACCCAAGCCCAAAACTAAGGTCCCGTCGACATCAGAATCTTCGGCACCGAAGACCAAGGTCCACGACACTTCGACACCAAAGCCTACCAAACCTTCGGAGCCGACAAAACAGGCTAAACCGTCTGGGTCGAAAACTTCACCACCCCGAAAGGAGACCAAGCAACCTCGTAAACATAAAGAGCACCACTCGGAACTTTCTATTCCGATGGATCCAAAGCAGAAAACTCTGCATATTGACCCCATTACAGGACAAGTCCAATCCATACGGCCTGACAAGAGGAAGTTGGACTCACCAACCACACCTGAGCCACCTCCCAAAAAGAAAGACTCTTCTACATCACCCATAAGGTCTTTCTCTCCACCTCCACAACCTTCCAGCCCTATACAGTCTCCACCTCACTCTCCTGTGCCTTACTTTTCACCACAAGGGGATACAGGGGATGATGATAATGATGATGACATACAGTCACCTCATAACACAGATACTGATGACGACCTTCACAGTATCCCACCTCAGGACCCCTGGGACAATTATGATCTCCCAGATATACCCGTCCCTGAGCCATACCCATCCAAACCATCCCCCCCCAGATGACGCTATAGGGTTTGCACAGGTTATAAACAGAGCAGCACAATTCCATGGAGTCAAATTACACTCAGACCCCCTGGAGGAGGACTTTTTATTAGAGACTTTTGCTCAGCCTCAAAAAACTACACACACTCTCCCTATGCTTAAAGGGATTATTAAACATGCCCCTGAGGTCTTCAAAGACCCAGTTAGAGTGAGGGTTATTAATACAAGAATTGAAAAGAAATATAAGCCTGCCCCTACTGACCCAACTTATATTAAAGGTCAGCTCCCTCTTGATTCATTAGTAGTAGCTAATGCACGTAAACGAGCAAACTCACAAACTACTGGTGAGGCACCACCACCACCAGGCAAGGAGTCTAAATTGCTCGACGCATCAGGCAAAAGGGTTGCGTCTCAAGCAGCAAACATGTGGCGCATCGCCAATTCACAAGCCTTACTAGCAAGGTATGACCGGGCTCATTACGATGAGCTAGAAAAGCTCATTCAGTACCTTCCAGATCGGCATAAGACCAAAGCAAATGATCTAATACAAGAGGGCAAGTTAATTATAAACACCTCAATAAAATGCGCCCTTCGATGCAGTAGATACAGCATCACGCACAATAAATTCAAGCGTTTTGCTACGCAGACACGCGTGGTTACGCATATCTGGTTTTAAGCAGGAGGTGCAATCTACCATCCTCAATCAACCCTTAGACCAGGAACACTTGTTTGGGCCCACTGTAGACACTTCTCTAGAGAAAATGAAAAAAGACACAGACACAGCCAAAGCTATGGGGGCTCTACAAGCAACAACTAGTAGAGGTTCCTTTCGTCGCTCCTCCTATAGAGGCGGCTCCAAAACCACTGCGACAGACACTATCTCTGCCACTTATAAAAATCCCACCCAAACCTCCTCTAATAGAGGTTACTCAAGAGGTAATTAGAGGTAACAACAACAGGGGTGGGTTAAACACACGCAGCTCCCCTACCACAAAACAGTGACTTCCCTCCGTTTCCCCCCGATCATTCCACTCCAGTCGGGGGAAGACTATCACAGTTCCTACCTGCGTGGAATTCCATCACCACGGACAGGTGGGTAAGACAAATTATCCAGTATGGTTACTGCCTGGAACTCACTTCTACTCCCCCCAACATACCACCCAGACAGCGTCCCATGTCCACACAACATTTGACGCTCCTCAAACAAGAGGTTCTCTCCATGCTCCAAAAGCAAGCAATAGAACCAGTTCCTCTACAACATCAGGGCACAGGGGTTTACTCCCTGTATTTTCTAATCCCCAAAAAGGACGGTTCCCTCAGACCAATATTGGACCTCAGACCCCTCAACTATTACATTCACTCAGTTCATTTTCACATGATCACTCTTCAGCAAATACTGCCACTCCTCCAACAAGGCGACTTCCTTGCCACATTAGATCTCAAGGACGCCTACTTCCATATTCCCATACACCCTGCGCACAGGAAATACCTAAGGTTCACAGTGGACGGACAACATTATCAGTTCAAAGTCCTGCCATTTGGAGTAGCAACAGCACCAAGGGTTTTCACAAAGTGCCTAGCAGTAGTAGCTGCACACTTACGAAGGCAACACATTCATGTGTTTCCGTATCTAGACGACTGGCTAATAAAAGCCAAGTCACACAAGCAGTGTGTACAGCACACCTTCCAAACAATTCAGCTACTACACAATTTGGGGTTCACAATAAACCACACCAAATCTCATCTCCATCCCTCCTACATACATCAGTATCTAGGGGCCACAATAGACACCTCCAGAGCCCTAGCATACCCCAATCCTTCCAGGATAACCAGTATGCAAGCCCTCATCAAAAAATTCCTGCCTCAACACTCCCTTCCAGCTCAGGTGTTTATGCAGCTAGTAGGAATGATGGCCTCCTGCATCTTCATTGTCCCTCACGCACAACTTCAAATGCGTCCCTTGCAGGAATGCTTAGCACGTCAGTGGAACCAAGCTCAAGGCCAGCTTACAGATCTGGTGTTGGTGGACAGCCGCACACATCGCTCTCTGCAGTGGTGGAATACACAAAACCTTTCCAAGGGGCGGCCGTTCCTAGAGCCAATTCCACAGATAGTACTAACAACAGACGCATCTCTCACCGAGTGGGGAGCTCACATCCTCACCCATACAATGCAGGGCAAGTGGACCATTCCACAAAAACTGCTCCACATCAACCACCTAGAATTACTAGCAATATTTCTAGCGCTAAAGCCATTCCAACCGCATCTCATTCACAAGACTGTCCTAGTCCAAACAGACAACATGACAGCAATGTATTATATACAAAAACAGGGGGGGGACACACTCTCTGCAGCTATCTCAACTAGCGCAAGACATATGGAGATGGGCCATTCCTCAAAGCATATTTCTCCTTGCAGAACATCTTCCAGGTGTTCACAATTAAATTGCGGATCTGTTGACTCGACAAACACAACAGATTCACGAATGGGAACTGAATCCGCAAGTTCTTCGACCCTTTTTCCAAATGTGGGGTCATCCAGAGATAGACCTGTTCGCCACACAAGAAAACACAAAATGCCCAACCTTCGCCGCCAGGTTCCCACACCCGTCGTCCAAGGGCAATGCAATATGGATGAATTGGTCAGGCAGATTTGCGTACGCTTTTCCGCCTCTCCCACTCATTCCCTTAGTAGTACGCAAACTCAGGCAGCAGTCTCTAACAATGATCCTAGTTGCTCCCAAATGGGCAAGACAACCATGGTTCACAACACTTCTCGAACTCTCAGTGGTTCCCCACCACAAACTGTGCCTCTCTCCAACCCTCTTAACCCAGAACCATGGAGACATCAGACACCCCGATCCAGGTCAACTAAATCTGGCGATATGGCTCCTGAAGTCCTAGAGTTCGGTTGCCGTAACCTTCCACCAGACTGTATGCATGTTATTAAAGAAGCCAGACGTCCTACTACCAGGGCTTGTTATGCAGCAAAATGGAAGAGGTTTGTTATTTACTGTAATAACAACAATATCAACCCACTAGATGCTTCAATACAAAACATCATCTGTTACTTGCTGCATTTACAAAAATGTAACTTGGCATACTCATCCATAAGATTACATCTTGCTGCTCTAGCCGCATACTTACAAAACAGACAACAATTGTCACTGTTTAGAGTACCTGCAATCAAAGCCTTTATGGAAGGCCTTAAAAGAATCATTCCCCCTAGATTGCCACCCTCTCCAGTATGGAATCTAAATATTGTCCTCACCAGGCTCATGGGTCCCCCATTTGAACCTCTACACAAATGTGAGTTACAATTTCTTACATGGAAAGTAGCCTTCCTAATTGCAATCACCTCTCTCAGGAGAGTCAGTGAGATTCAGGCTTTAACCATACAAGAACCATTTTTACAAATACATCGTAACAAGGTGGTTCTCAGACCAAACCCCAAATTCCTACCTAAAGTAGTCTCTGCTTTTCATCTCAACCAATCAATAGAGTTACCTGTCTTTTTCCAAGACCCAGACTCTGTAGCAGAGAGAGCTCTACACACACTAGATGTCAAAAGAGCTCTACTTTATTACATTGACAGGACCAAACCTTTTGGGAAGACAAAACAATTGTTTGTAGCTTTCTCCCCACCACATAAAGGTAATCCCATCTCAAAAGCTGGGATTGCTAGATGGATAGTCAAATGCATTCAAATGCGCTACCTAAAGGCAAAACGCACATTAATAATTCCCCCCTAAAGCACATTCCACACGTAAGCTAGGGGCTTCTATGGCATTTTTAGGGAACATTCCCTTAAATGACATATGTAAAGCAGCAACATGGTCTACACCACATACCTTTACCAAACACTATTGTGTTGATGTACAGGCAAAGCAACAAGCCGCTGTGGGCCAAGCTGTTCTTAAGACACTTTTTCAAACTACTGCAACCCATACAGGTGACCACCGCTAAGGGAGACACTGCTATACAGTCTATGCACAGTGTACAATCTGCAGCTCATATGCCTCGAACGGAAAATGCTACTTACCAGTATGCATCTGTTCTTGGCATGTAGAGCTGCAGAGTTGTACACGCCCACCCGCCTCCCCGGAACCTGTATCTGTTCCAGTATTATCTTAATTAGATACATTCACATGGACATCTTTCTTCTTACTGACTCCATCTTTTCCCATCATGGCGAAAAACAATCTGAGGATGGAGTCGATGCCCATGCGCACTATCGTCCAAAGGAGGAGTCACCTATCTCGTGACTACAAAAGACTCTTCCAAGACAACAACAAAGTGCAAGCATCCGAGCCCAACACCAGATGGCGATCTGTGCACAGTGTACAACTCTGCAGCTCTACATGCCAAGAACAGATGCATACTGGTAAGTAGCATTTTCCTTTAAGACACATAGCGTGCAGTGAATATTGGTGCAAAATAAACTTTCTTGGTGCTCTCTTTAAAGGTGACAAACTCAAGTGATAAATCATGATCAACAAGGGTATCAACAAAAAAGTCGAGGGCATTTCGATCCCAATAAAAATGGCGGGATCATCATCAGTACTCCTGGGGATACAACGAGCCAGAGAGAGAGCTGAAGCTATGATAGAAAAAGGGTGATCAGAGTGAGGCTAAGAAAAAGAAAAGTGAGCCAGTACAAGACATAGGCAATACTTCTGAGACTGTACTTACATTATGAAAAGTAATGCAGTTGCTAAAGGAGTGGGTCCCTGGTATACATTGCAAAGTAATACATATAATCATCAAACTGTCACACAAATCAATATAAACATCACTTCAACCAATTCATCTTCCAATACCCCATAAGAAAGCTCTCCTAAAGTGCAAGTGCCAACTAAAGTGCATAATTGAACAACCCTATACCCACCGTAACCGAATCAAAAAACCTGCGGCCTGGTCTGATAAAGTGTCAATAGTGCTTGTCAGTGATTAACAAACTGGAATGCTACCATGCCCAGTAACCAGCAGTTTCCCTATGGAACTCTGCTAAAGTGCAAATCTCATCTAAAGTGCTTAATGTATGCATCCCAGAAACCGCAGCAACCTAATTAAGTACCGTGTGCCTAATATACTTAAGTTCAATAATACTTGCCCAAACTTGACATGCCAGAATGTTACCCTACACCTGTGCCGAGTGGACTTCCAAACCATAATCTCCCAGGTGGTCTTGTGTGAGAGCGTACCCTCTTTCTGACTCTGAAGCAAAATTGTCCCCTATTTTCCTGTAGTGTGTGATTTTATTGATCCGAATACAGTACGAAAGCTCCCTTTCACTGACTATCTTTAACGTAGGACCGATGGGAGACTTCCAGTGTTTAGTAATAATTGAACGGGCAACCACCAAAAATAAAAAGTTGTGCACCTTCTTTCCCATATAGGGAGTCTGCAGCAATGCCACAGAGTGTCAAAAGAGGTGATGGTTCAACCTGTTTACCTACTTGAACTGAAATCTGAGCAATCTTCCATGACCCAAAAACACTTTTCCTAGTCCCCTTGTTTTCCACACCTGGGGTATTACCCTCTAATTGCCTGGAACATTTTATTGAGTCCACCAAGGGCATAATACAGCATCCAGTCATTGTAAAACAACATCCTTTGAAACTTGGCCCCTCAACTGAGAGAGCACCAAACTGAAGTACTTATGCCATCTTTCCCTGTCCATATTAACACTAGTGCAACACTTCCATTTAGAACAGATCCCCCTCAATGACTTGTGTATGGATGAGGTCAAATTCCTTATACAGTGAGCTAAGGGAAATCTCCAGACTGGCCTGACGATAACAGCTTCCTAACTAGGGTTTCTGTTGCATTAATGTCGGCCATAGATAAAGATTTAAAAACCGAGACAAATTAATTATACCAAAACCAGTAAAATGCACCATACCAAAGGGCAGGCAGGGAGATTTCTTCATAGGACTTACTTCTAGTACCTACAATAAAATCCCCTACCTTACTAATCTGGATAGCCCGCCAACGATCAATAACATCCCAGGAGAAACAAAGTGATAACAGTTTGGAACTGGTCAGTCATGTTTCAGCATGGATTGCAGGATTTTTGTATTTGTAAATAGTTGATGCTGTAGGGTCTTATAATCTCACCTTTTTCGGTACTTTGGGTTCTGTAATGGCCTCGGGCAGACTGATGAACCCATACTTTTCAGCCTGTATAACAAACCAAAATCGTCCAATCTAGAAAATTGCACTGACAATCTTGTAATCTGTAATGCAAAGGACACCCAATAGTAGGAATAGCTAGGCTGCCTGCATATTTAGGCAGTTGTAAAATAATTCTCTACTTCACAAGGTACGTTTAAAAATAAAAATAGCACGAGAGGCAAAATTGGCATTTTAATAAAGGAAGTGCTAGCTGTAATTGAAAGGAGGAGGGATTTCCAAACTTCAAAACAGAATTGAATTTAGCTTAAAAGAGGGATATAGTTTAAATAATAAAGATCCAATGTTTAATATGATTAATACACACCTAAATATCTCTTTTGATTTGGATCATAACTATCACTAAGCTTGCATGGTAAAACCGCTGTTATACTATTAAACAAAAGAGTTTCTGTTTTAGATTTGTTAATTTTACATGCCCCCTGCTGAATATTCCTCTGAATAGCCTGTAATGCGGTCTCAATATTAATTCTTTCTGGAAGTAAAAAGAGAGCTATGTCTTTAGCATATAGTTTTAGTTTAGCCCCACCTGCTATGGTGGTAAAATTCTCTTTTGGGAATGGATAAATTGAGCTAATGGTTCAATAAAAAAAGCATACAAAATCGGGGAGAGAGGGCAACCTTGCTGAGTACCTCGAATTGGATATACTGTACCTGCACACGTGTTATTTATAATAACTTGGGCCAAGGGGTTCTCATAGAGCTGAAAGATTGGCCTTGTGAACTTTAGTGGAAACTTAAATTTCTCCAAGATCTTAAATAGAAAATCCCAGCTCACAAGGTCAAAATCTTTCTCTCATCCAGCAAAACAATAGCTATCGATATTTTATCCGCCACAGCCAGATCAATCAATTCTCCTAAATAAAGCGTATTAACCTTCAGGCAACGTCCTTGAATAGAACCATTTTGACCTTTGTGGATTAGACTATTAATAACAGTATTAATATGATGAACTAAAATGTTAGAACAAAAGTTTTTTAATTTGTATTAAGAAGTGTTTTAGGACAATATAAAGACTGAGCTAAGTTGTCTTTCCTTTCTTTAGAAAATTAACACCACTTTTTCTGAAAGAGAGAGGAATCCATCCCGCAGCTAAGATATAGTTAAATAGAATTGTCAAAGGGGTTACTAACAAGGAGCAAAAGTGTTTATAAATATTGCCCTAAAGCCACCCCCCGGTGTTTTAAACCCAGGGAGAAACTTTATCACTTCTCTGACTCCACGCCTCTCAATTGGATGGCCAGCCAGTTCTCTGCCTCTCGCCCTAACGCCGGTAATTGCACTTCCTTAACAAATTGGTCTGTAGAGGCCAACGCCAAGTGCAACATTTCACATTTACAGAGAGAGGAATAATACTGCACAAAAATGTCTCCTATCTCCGATTAACCATCAACCACGTGACAGGATCCCTAGTCACAGCAATTCAATTACGATTAGATATTTTCTTTGCCGACTAAGCCAAAAAACGGCCCATTTTTCCCCCTTCCTCATAGACTGGATTTAAAAAGTACGACTAATTAAAAACTCCCTTTAAAAAAAAATAAAAAAAATCCTTTAAAGCCTCTTTGTTGTCCTGCCATACACGAATTGACTGTCCCGATTGCTCTACTAAAGTTTTGTAATGTGCTGTATCAGCTGCCAGTAGTAAGTTTTCCTGTTCCACCCTCTCCTTTTTTTTACGATCTGCGAAAAAAGAGATCCCATGGCTCGGATAGCAGCCTTGAAGGCTTCCCATACAACTGCTATATCAGTAGAATTTTCATTATTTAAAAAATAAAAAAATTCTATTTCTGTTGACAGTGTCTGGAAGTAATCATCTTGGTGTAACAAAACTCTATCCATACACCATCTCCTTCCTTTTTCCGGGAACTCCCCCAAAAATTAATTATAACCTCGATTGATCCGAAAAAGCCCCTACACGATACTGCTGGGAAATCTTAGGGAGAGTGGCTGGGGAGAGTAATCTATTCGAGAGGTAGTCCTAGGTTGTTTAGAGAAGCAAGAATATATTCTATCAGTAGGATTATGTGTCCGCCAAACATCAGAAACGCCTAACCTGTTACAAAAATCAGATGGTAGAAAATGAAAATTTCCACCCACAATTGGAATCCCGGACATATTGCATAATCCCCACTGTAAAGATTGGAGGGGTTTAATAACCTCATGAAGAGGGCCATAATATGAAGCAATATTGTACCTAGTCTTATACAGCGGTACAGGTACAATGACCCAGTAACCTTCCTCGTTGGCCACTGGGGATAAATTACTGGCATCTAATCTTTTAGTTAGAATGACAGCAATCCCCCTGTGCAAGGTTCAAGCCGAGGGGGAAAAAACCTACCTTGGCCCATAAATAGTTCAGTTTATTCCCTTCTTTCCCTTTTATCAAGTGGGTTTCTTGCAAAAGAATGATAGAGGGATAATATTGTTGTAGACTAGAGAGGACAGCGTCCATTTTCCCTCTATTATTCAGACCTTTCATATTATAACCTACCTTGGCCCCTGGATTGTTCAGTTTATTCCTTTCTTTCCCCGTTATCAAGTGGGTTTCTTGGAAAAGAATGATAGAAAGATTATATTGTTGTAGACTAGAGAGGACAGCATCCCTTTTCCCGCTAATATTCAGACCGTTCATATTCTAACTATCTCCATTGATACTCGTCTTTCACCATTAATAACGTAATCTATTACCTCCCCTTAAATGCCCTTGGCTGAGTTCATACAATAAAAACCACTAATGATAGCTATAAACAACAATAAATCTTATACACGTATGACACAATATCACACAGCTGTTTCCTTGCACTTTTCTCAATTACAGTGGTCCGTCTGAAAGCCCCTGCCATAGCCCTAGTACCCAGGAAGCCCCCGAAGCTCCACCCATCCTAGACCCATAGTTTCTAGCCCCTGGTAACTAAAAACCACCACCTTGCTATCTAGTGGGTGTGACCTCCTGCACCTGTGAAGGCCCAGAGCTAATCTTACTCCACTCCTCGGCTGTCCATCTGTGAAAGAAAATCCTCAGTATCAGAAGGTTCATTGAAAATGTTAAATTTGCCCCCCCCCTCAACTTTCAATATAGTGGGGGTGCAACAGCTGAGTCTGAGCTCCTTTTGTCTCGTAGGATATCGCCAGATGCTTCAACTCCCAGCGACATCTAGAAGTTTCATAAGCAAATTCTGGAATATTTTTAAAGTAAAGTCGAATCCCACTTTTAAGGATTTCTGTTGAATAGCTTTCCTAAGGATTCTTCTCGAATTGATGTCCTAGAAATCGATCAGAATAGTCTGTGGTTTGCACCAGCTTTAGGTTGAATAATTTGCACTCTGTGCGCTCTGGCAAAAGAAATAGCTGTATGGCTGGACAATATCTGAGTAGATATTAATTTATTATTGACAAAAAGAGAGACACGAGGAAGAAATGGGCGATTATCAGAAGGTCCAGCATACGTGCCCAACTACCATAGACAAGAGAAGTAGTATGCAGTTCCTGTAAGGTTCGTGTAAGTGACCGGCAGAGAGAGGCTACAAAAAGTTTATTTAGCCAGAAAGGGGACGGGGAATTCCTCCTTTCGGATAAAGTGCCCTCACACACCCAGCCCGCTGGGTGGCATGCTTCATCATTGGGAATGCTCCTCGTCGGGTCGGCGGTGCAATACCCGACGGGCACCCTCTGTGGGGGCTCTTTAGCGGAGATCTTTTTATCCTTGCCGTATGGTGCGTGTGTGTGAGGGGCTCTAAAGTGTAGAGGTGTAGTATGTGAAGAAGTGCATTAAAACAGGGGACGGTGGTCAGGGCCACTTATTTAATAATCCTGCCTCCTACCCTGATTAAAAAGGTGTATAGCGGCTAACTACAGTGATGTTGCAGCTAGTGGCTATTATAAGGTCAACATGTTTCTTGCCTATCAGTCCCGAAACGGGATCAAGCGGCAATTCTTCAGGACCAGGGAATAAATCAAAAGAACAGTGGTACTAAATCTACACTGGTGTCTGGTATGGTGGTGTAATAACCTAGAAATTACCAGTTCGCTTACACCATCGGCTGGAAGTCCGTAGGTGCTGTAACCAATCTAGAAAAAAGAACATTTGTGAAAACAACCGGTCACTTATCCACAAAACATGAGCACAGATGGTCACTTACACGAACCTTACAGGAACTGCATACTACTTCTCTTGTCCATAGATATTAATTTAAACATTTCCTCAACAAAATCTTTATTCTGAGCAAAGTTCTCCAGAATTCCAACCAACCTCAGGCTTTCCCACCAGGATCTGTTCTCAAGATCCTTCAGCTTACTCTTTACTTGATACATTTATTTCTGTAGCTGAGTCCTTGTTTCCTTCTGTAGTTGTTGTATGTCCTCTAAATCAGAAATCCTTTGCTCAGCCTCAGCACATCTAGAATTCAAGTCCTGCACGGCCTTCTTAATACCGTCCAGCTTAGACTCCGTCTTATTTGCCTTCTCCCTATGGGCTAATTTCATCTCTTGAACCTCTTGTCAGAAGTTGTCTGTGTAGAGTGCATAGTTCGGTATTCGAGACATCTGTATTAGAAACATCAAAAAATGTCTGGAATTCATGCTCACGCACTTTGCCTGGAGCTGCCTGGTTAGCTCCAGATTGTAAGGCGTTATCCCCCCTAGATTTACCCACAAGGGGTACTGCTGTTACCTCTTGTTGGAGTACTAAAGCATCTGTCAGAGGCGTACAAATTGATTGTGCCAATCGTGGAAGTTATAGATATTGATTCAAGCCTAGATGCTACATATGCAAAAAAGCAATTCAACCCACCTTTGCCAGCTCCATTCAAAAGGGTTTTTCCTTCTGATCCCTACTTCGAGAAGGTTTCCCTAGAAAAGATTGGTTACTGGGCCAGACCATTGGTGCTGCTGTCGGGGTTTCTGATAATTTCACCCGGGCAAGGTTCAACTGTAATTATATCTGTATAAGATGGTCTCCCTTCAGATGGAGTAGTCTAGCTAACCCAGTCTCTCCCCCCTCCCAAGATTGATGCAGCCGACCCATACCACGCCAAAGTCTCTGATCCAGAACTATCCAGCCCAGAATAGTAAAAAAGCGCCTCTTGTTCACCAAAATCTACCATAGTTGGAGCTTGTGGTTGTGGAATAGGTACGGTTGCCTTACAGGTTTCTATACTGGGGCTTTCTGAACAGAGAGGAGAGAGTTAAAAATCCCACTACCTGACAGATATTTCTAGATTTTTATTTGTTTTACTAAGCATGGTTTCAATACCCTCAGGATTCAAGTTTCTATGAGATTCCAAATGCGTCATTGCACTACTTAGCCTCTCCCCTTTCCCTCCTGGATAGGGCTTCATCATTTAGATATCAGCAGGGCTTAACGAGCAGGGATGTGGGGGGTACCCAGTTGAATACCCTATTAATCAGGGCTGCCAAAAGGCCAATTCACCAGTCGTAGTTGGTTCAGTAGGAAAAAATCTGACATCAGCCATGGTTTGCTGCCTCTACCGACTGTGGTCGCTCTGGCCCCGGCATATATCCACTCCTGTCTCAGCCACAGCAGGCGCACGAGCACACTGCAGAACAAGCAGAGAAATTGACAAGCAAGGCCAAAGTGCTCACCGGCTCGTCCGCAGGGCCCCTCTAGCACAGCTAGTATAGCGAAATCCAAATGAGGGTTCCTTCAGCACGACAGCAGATTACATTCCTGCTGTTAGCCCCAAAAAAGATCACTGCTTCTTCCCTCAGCATTCGGGGCACTCAGGACAACATACGGAGCGCAGGCATGGATCCGACCTCCCTTCCGCTCCGGGGCACCATGACAGGATCAGGCAGAACGCTTGTGGAGTTCACCTCCCATCATTCCCCCTGTGGATCACAAGCAGGGCCGGGTCTCCCTTGTTGAAATATTATTACCTTGGTCTTTTAGAAGCAAAGGCCCGTTGGGAAAAATATAAAAAAGTGAAATCAAATCCTAAATTCTTTAAAGAAAAACCTACTCTAGATTTCTTGGTTGTGCAAATGAAAAATACAATGCACTTGCTCCACATCTTTGGCTCCTCTGGAAAAGGAACATGGATAAAGGTATTCCAATCATCGGCTACTTTTCTAAGGCCCTGCAACTCAAGGACTGTCTGGGATCGATATAAGCCTGTGGCCTTTGAGGCTCTATTCTTTAGGTTATGAATTTCCTCCCTAAAGACAGGAATATTTAAGGATTTCCCCAAAGGAGGTATGATTACACCAGATAATATTATCAGAGCTGCTAGAAATGGCATTTATTTAACTTCATTGCACTACTGCCATGGTCTAGCTAAGAGGTGGAATACCTGTCATTGTCTCACATCATTGTTGCCCTAGTTGCAACTGTGATCTTAGAAATTCTCGCCCATAGCCTGGACAATGAGATTCAGAATCACTCAAAAATGTGTAGTTGCAGAAGAGAAGAGATGCACCCAAGTTCAATGGTTATGGTGGAGGCACCCATCGGCCTACTGGCAGATACAGCTACTGGAGCTATGACAACAAGAGGACTGCTTAAAGCATCAAAAACCATCCAGTGGCGGAGGTAACCAGGAACCTTCAATTACCACAGGAAATGCTCTGGTTACCTCAAGCCTGATATTGGATCATTCTACTTGTATCTCCCTGGTACTTTCATCCATCTACCAGCCAGCATGGCAGAGGATAAGAAAGGACAATTTGGTGCTAGATTTTGTTTAGAATTAAACCAAAATTAGGTTTCTAGTCTCTCTCCCACCCCGCACCAGATTCCAACAGAGGGGTCAAAACCTACACCTCAGGACCAGCTCTTTCAGGAAGAATGCTGTCCTTTATTGTATCACCAGACTTCGGACAGATAGGTCACAATGGGGTCCATGATGTTGGCAGTTCACCAAATGTTCTTAAGAAGACCTATTGTGTGCCAAAGATCTCAGGGATGTGTCCTTTCATATGCCTATCTATCCACATTACAAACGTGTTTTGCTAGTCAGGATTACAAACAAGTGCTGCCAATTCAGAGTGCTTCCTTTTGTCCTAAGGTCAGCATCCAGGGCCTTCTTCAAAGGCTTTGGGGTGGTTGCAGCGTTTCTTCATTGCAAAGAGACTTATTTATCTCTGTCTTGGCTACTGGCTCCTCAAAGCTGGCACTCCAAATGTTTCTTCAGATATTATAGATTAGGGCAGATCTTTCGCCGGGCCAGATGAGGAATCTGATGAGGATTGTCTTTACTGAAGGAGCGTATTGCTTATTGAGATCTGGCCACACATTAGCTAAACATTCTTGGACTCTGACTCAAGCACAGAGCCCTTAACAGGTCAAGAAACCTCCTTGCGTCCCAGGCTCTTTGTTGCATGTGGTCTTATTATGTTCTTTCTCTTTCTGTCCTTCAAAAACAGACTGCCTGGCTGACACCCTAACACGCATAAGATATGGCACTTCCAGGGTTCTTAAGGTGGCAGGATAATTTTTTCACTGTTTTCCAGTTTGTGTAGTAATATCGTTTGATGTTTTTTTTCTTTTAAACTGACTTTGATTCAATAGTTGTGTTTTTGTCAAACATTATATTCTATGTTTAATTTCGATGACTGATTTTTTTTTTCTAAAAGAGTAACTATTTCCTCTTACAGGCCTGTTTTCTTGTTAAATTTCTTCAACATTTTTTTTTTACCTTTTTTATAGATTTTTATACAATACAGCTTATACTTATTCCAGTGTGCATATCCATGAGTCCGCAGTACGCATCATAACTTTACAGTGAGAGCTACATACCCATTATCTTATTGTACTGATTGTAAACAGACAAGATCCTGTTTCAGTAATAATTACATACTTAGTGCAATACATGTCAGTAATGTCCAGTATGCAGTAGTTCCGTTCACGTATTCAACTGTGATCACAATACTAGTCTGAGCATCTTAATGTGCTCATCGACTAAGAAGAAAGAAACAAAACCTAACGTAACATTCCTAAATCCCCTCCCTCCCGTAGACTCAGATAACCGTACAGATGTCCATGGTGGTCAACAATCCCACATTGGTTATTTATCGGCAGATACACAACTTTAGCAGATAATTCCTCTAAACAGTTTAAGTTGTACAACATCCTATACTTCGCAACAGTGCTACTTGCCCATTTTAGGAGCCGGATCCCGCTATACAATCCTCAAGGCTAAATCTCTGTCGCAATAAATTCTTCTAGCATCACATTCCATTCCAGCGATATAGGCTTTTTCCTCAGTCCCCTGCTCTCCTCCCTCTTTAATTCCTCACTCTCAGCTTTGCCCCATTTCACCACTTCGTTGTACCAATCTGCTATCGCTGGGGCTTTCGATGCTTTCCACCGCATGGTTAGTGTTCGCCTAGCCAGCACCAGTAGTAGATTCGCAAAGCGTACTGTGGGGCTACCTTTTTTGCTCTTATTATTAAGTCCCAGTATGCAGTATTCCAGTGGTTCCCCTCTTCTCCCTGGAGCTACCGCATTGAGTATCGTTTGTACTGTGGCCCAGTAATATGCTAGTCGCGGGTAGCTCCACAACATATGTAGTAAGTCTACGTTGGGGACATGACATCTAGGACATGCATCGGTCGTGCCCGGGAGCATCTTATGCAGCTTACGAGTGGTCAGATAAGCACGGTGTACTATCATTAGTTGGATAAGTTTAAATTTCGGGTTCCGTGATACCTTCCTCGGGTATTCTAATAAATGAGCCCATTCTTTATCAAGTAGTTCCCGCCCTAAATCAATATTCAATTTTTCATGAAGCGCCTGTAGTGATGTTGCCGCGTGTGTGCGGATTCCCCTATATAACCATCTGGTCAAGTGACTACCTCTTCCCATTAAATACTGCAGGTGCACCAACTCATGTGTCCAAGGCTCCGCACCATCCGGTGCCCATATCGATTGCACATATCTAACAACATTTGCATGCAGAAGAAATAAATTATTCGGCACTCCCTGTTCCCTCGTAAAGGAGTCATATGTCATCAGTGTTTTGTCCAGAAATAGCATTCCCACCGTGGTCACTCCTGCTTCCGCCCATACAGCAACGCTTCGCATCGTAATCCTCCCCACCGGCAAGGGTAGTCCAAGTAGGGGGATATTCGGAGCATACGGTTTCAGTGCCTTCGTGTATCGCAGCGCCCCCTTCCAGTACCATAGTGCAATTTTTAATAAAGGGGATTGAGGCATTGAAAGCCTATTGTTAGGTAGCAGCAGTGTGTGGAGTGCTCCCCTTTCCCAGTCACGTTGGGACAATGCAATTTCATGCAGATTGCGACCCGCAATCCAATATGCCAACCATTGCAACTGGCCTGCATAACAATATGCTTTGAAATCTGGAACCCCCAGGCCCCCTTGCCGCGTATCCAATTGAAGCTTTGATAGTCCGATCCTCCTGCGACCTGTCCCCCATATGAGTTCCACTAGCAGCGTGTCCAGCTTTTTAAACACACGGGCAGGGATTTCGATTGGCAAGTTTGTAAAATAATAAAGCAATCTAGGGAGTACTACCATTTTAGCAATAGTTACCCTGCTCGCCACTGACAATGGCAGTGATGCCCAGAATTTTATCTGCGTTCTAAGAGCAGCAATGGCCCGGGCCAGGTTCCCATCCAAGATATCACTCGCTGTTCTATAAATATGAATACCAAGATATCTGAAAGTGTCTGCCGCTGTTTTAAACATCCAATTACCAAATCGCAGTGGACCAACCTGCTCAGAGTCTGTAAAGAAGTACGCGTATGATTTTGTGTCGTTGATATCCAATCCGGACAGCAATTTAAAGTGCTGAAATATTGCGGGGAGTGGTTCTAAGTCCCCTCGGAGATCATTAATATACAAAATAAGGTCATCAGCATGCGCCGAAACGATATGCGTACTGTGTCCTACCCGTATCCCCCTATGTCCTGCATCGCGCCGGATTTTAATAGTGAGTGGCTCCAGAGCCAACACAAATAACAATGGAGATAACGGGCAGCCCTGCCGTGTACCTCCTCCTATTGCATATTGTTGCGAGATATGTCCACCCGTGCGAGCACGCGCCGTTGGGTCTGTGTATAGGAGTTTAATCCATCGCACATAGCCATCCGGTATACCAAACTTGGGGAGAGTACGGAGCATATAATGCCAATGTAGCGAATCGAATGCCTGCCGTAGGTCTAACAACACACAGCCCTGCGGATTTGCATCCGGAGGCACACTCGCCATAATCTGATGTAGTCGTCTGATATTAAGGGCCATGCTTCTACCCGGTACAAACCCACATTGATCTACATGTATTAGCTTTGGTATAAATTGGAGTATTCTATTCGCTAGCTGCTTGCTTAGGATTTTATAATCCGTATTTAAT
Organism: Calotriton arnoldi; assembly: GCA_963921515.1. Taxonomy (NCBI): domain Eukaryota; kingdom Metazoa; phylum Chordata; class Amphibia; order Caudata; family Salamandridae; genus Calotriton; species Calotriton arnoldi. The sequence goes on from CAWUFW010001162.1 coordinate 206,290, forward strand.
AACGAAAGTGGGTGGTAACCCGCTACATCCTTGCTATCTCGTCCTGGTTTAGGTAGGGAGACCACCAATGCCTGCACTGTCGAAGAGGGAAGTGAGCCATTTACCATAGAATCCTGGTACAACCTCTGCAAATGGGGTACTATCAAGTCCAGATACGTTGCATAAAACTCTATTGGCAACCCGTCTATACCTGGGGCCTTGTTACACGGGAGTGCTCTAATCGCCGCTCGTATATCCGCTTGAGTTATAGGCCTTTCCAACTCTTCCCTATGCTCCCCTTCCAATTGTGGGAACTGCAACCCCTCGAAAAAGGAATCGTAGGCAACCTCACTACAAGCCTCCGGCGCTGTATATAGTTCTGCATAGTATTGTTTAAAGGCATTATTAATCTCTAATTGAGTTCGGGCAACAGCACCATTCAGAGTGTTAATTTCAATTATGGGGGTCAACACCGGCGTATCTTTGACAAGTCTAGACAAGGAGCGGCCCAGCCCTGTCTGCTTCCGCATGTTGTTTCTGTGTGTATAACCGGTAGTCTATAGTGCGAAGCTCCTCTAAGAGTTCCGCATATGCAATATGCGCCTCTTGCAACTTTTCTTTATGGGCGTCGCTCGTGTCCGATTCCCTCTCCAGGCGTCTCAACCTCCGCCAGTTGCTTGACTAAACTAGCACTCCCTCCCGCGCCAATTGCAGTTCCTCTTATCACTGTCTTAAAAGCATCCAATTCCATTTGGCGCGTGCTAGCTGTATTCGTATTTTCCCTAAAGTAATGAGTGATCGCTGTGGAAATGGTAGCCCGGAACACCTGATCTTCTAGTAGTCCGGGTTGCAGCTTCCAGGTAGGGATCGGAGTGGGGACCTTACCCCAGGTCAGGGTAACTTCTAGGGGGTTGTGATCTGATAATGTTTTACCTAAATATGTGGTGTCTATTATATTGGTAATTAATGGCATTGAACAGAAAATTCTATCGATGCGAGTATGTAAGCCATGGGGTGGTGAAAAAAAGGAATACTACTTGCTCGCGGGATGACACATGCGCCATGCGTCCCCAATACTCCAGCCCTCCGCCCATCCTTTGAGCGCATCCGCCAATTTCCTGCAGCTAGTACACTGAAGTGGCGGGTGAGATCTATCTAGATCTATGTCGAGCACCATATTAAAGTCGCCTCCCAATATCCAGGGGTATTCCTCCCAACCTGTCAGTGCATTAGTCAGGACCTCTAAAAACTTATCTTGCTCAGAGTTCGGGGCATATATGCTTCCCAGCACTATATGTTTGCCATCCAGTGTACCATGTACCAGCACATTTCTGCCATTCGAGTCTATCTTTTGCTCAACTACTGTGAACGGGATGCCACTTCGTATCCATATCGCAGCTCCCCTGGCAAACGCCGAATAGGAAGTGTAGAACAGCTGCCCCCTCCATTTTCTTTGTAATTTGATAGCCTCTGCCTGCGTGAGGTGTGATTCCTGAAGGAACACTATGTGTGACTTCCTGCGGTTTATCTGTGCAAGGAGTCGGTGTCTTTTGTGCACAGATCCAAGCCCCCTGACATTCCAGGACGTACATTTATACTTACTAGGTTGTGTCATTGAAATTTACATAGTGATGATTACCAACATTACTCATCTTTCCCTGCTGACCACCTAGCGAATTACCTGCATCTGAGTCTATACCTGAATATAGCCTTATAACACCTAACAAAAGGTTCCCCCATTCAACGTTAGGGGACCAAACAAAAGGAAATAACTCAACAAGAACTCTACATAACTTGTACCATTTAGCAGTTGCCACGGGGGAGGCGGTAACCACCATTTTCCCGGCACCCAGGATACGGTGCCCACTTATAACATTTGCGGAGCCCCAGCACAGGCCCTATCTTAGTACAATCAATAATGACATACGGAACAATTTGTCTCTATAGAGGTAGTAGGCCATACTTAACTGAGGGGGCCATGGAGTTACATACAGCCATTACATATTTCCGCCCACATAATCATTCGCAGTCTGTGGGGTTAACGTGGGGAACAGTGTCATGCTGCGATCAGAGTCTGAGTGTCCCTGCGAGTTGTACGAGGAGTCAACAGTCTCTACAGTGGATTTCGCATCCGGATCTCCCAGTGCCGCCGCGGCCATCAGCGCATGTTGTTGACTGTCTACAATTTGTTCTGGAGATGGGTTTGTGCTGTGGCCATGCCGGCTCTTCTGGCTTTGGCTCCGCTTGTCCCTCTCGATTCGTTGAGGTTTTGGCTGTTGACGTGTCTGAAATTTCTTCAACATGAAAGCATTTCTATTTAAAATAATGTGCCACAGTCATGCAGAGGAATATCCTGCCTTTTATTAATTCAAAGAGAATACCTATGATGGAGAACAAGGACTACAAGTAATGATGCCGCCTTCTTTTAGGTACCTTAATATGGTACTCTTTAACTGGCACAGCTCTGCCTTTACCTCCAGCATCAGTATCCTTTCCTGCCTAAGGAAGAATTCCTGCCCTTATCCACATCTTAAGCAGTCTCCGCATCGATTACTGCCCTGTATTCCTCTGCTCCTGGATAACTTCTTCCATCATTAAGATGACTGGGCAGGGAAGTCACATATGTTATTGCTGCACAGAGAGACCAGTTAGTCTTTCTATAATTACTTACATGCATGAATAAGTAATACATGCATTATTTTGATTCCCCCTATGTTTGAATGAGAGCAAATTCAACAAATATATGTAGACATAATCTCTTCTATCCAGTCATTGTCAAACTTTGGGAAATACTTTCCCATGAAAAAACTGCACACTTACTATGCCTACGTCTTTTTATTCTTTTGGCACTTTGCTCCTTTAATTATTTTTTAAGTCATATTACTTTTAGTTTTCCCGAACAAATTCTTTAAAAATAAATACTTAAAACATATATTCGTACAGGGGCTTTCATTCAACCCTCTCCTTTTCATTGGTCTGTTGTAGCGTGGCATCATTCAAGTTCTGCTTACGTCCACTGCAGGATGCAGCATGGGGCAGTGGATCTCCCAGCTTCAGCAAGTGACTGTGCACATGTGGTCATCCACACATTTTATAGTGCGCTATTTTTGTGAAGGACAGCAGCTCTACATAGACGGCTGTCATGAAGTTTGTCTTAACGGTTGCCGCGTCCATGCATACTTTGTTATTGTTTATAATTCCAAAATAATTAAAGTATGCCAAAAGCCAAGCTTACCGCTTGTGCATGTGAATGCACGGACGGACATTTTGGAATGTTTTTTCACAACGTATAACAACCATGACAAGATGGCTACTTGTACATCTGCATGCGCACAGGCAAGTGTCCACCGTAAAATGCTTTTTAGTATACTAAACATTGCTTTGTGGTCCAAAACGCTCAAAGTGTTGATTTTGTGAAATGGTAAAGTAATATTAAAGTATAGCAAAGCCAGTAGCGGTGCAGCCAGAATTTAGCCAATGCTTGTTATGAATTGTGCATAGTGAATGTACTGCAGGGGCTACTGCGATATAATCCTTTATTTTGTCCGGTTTACTTTTTTTCCTATTTTTCTTTTTATAAGCATTCCAAATGACGTCACAGATATCCTCCATGATTTTGTATTTTCCATGCACAAACCATACACATCTTTATGACTCTTTTATCTTTGATATAGCAGTGTGCTTTGGTATAGCAGTGTGCAGTATTAAGATGTACATTTGATGTAAGGATACAAATGTACAGCGGGTTGCGTGGCTGGAATATTATGTTCGAGGCATATGAGCTGTAGATCATATGCTTTAGCATAGATCGCCATCTGGTGTTGGGCTCGGATGTTTGCACTTTGTTTTTCTTCGAAGAAGTGTTTGTAGTCACGAGTTAGGTGACTCTTCCTTACGGTGATAGTGCGCATGGGCATTGACTCCATCCCCAGATTGTTTTTTTCCGCCGTCGGGTTCGGATGTGTATTGCTGCGCTCCGGTTCGGTATCGTCTTCAAACCCTTTCGACGCGCAATTCTTACCACTCGACGGTATTGTTTTCGATTGCGGTCTCCCTTTCGACGCGCATCGTAAAACCCAACAACTTTGATCGGTAGCTTCGACGCGGGCCGTGAGGCCTACCCGTGCCGACCACGCCAGCAGTCCATGAAACGGACTCCATTTAAGAAATGCCCCGGGTGTGGTGCTAAGTTCCCACACACGGACCTGCACGAGGTCTGTAACCTCTGCCTATCCCCGGAGCACGAAGAAATCAACTGCGAGGCCTGTCGATCATTCCGATCGAAGAAAAACATTTGTGACCGTCGGGCTCGATGTCACGAGATGCGACGCAGCACTAGCCCAGTGCCAGACATCTTCACATTGCCCGGACCGGCTGCGTGAGGGTAGGACATCCGCCGCCTTGCTTCTGATTTACCGACACTACATATTAGTGTCTACACCAGCCGGTACTGATGCCGCGCATCCTTGACCCGAATAGGGTTGTGTTTTTTTGATCTACAGGTACCACTTTTTAGGGTGCTGTAATGGTGGTCACTACTTTCATTTCACTTCTTTGTTGACCACTACCATTAAGTGTAGGTAGATCATCATTGGTCCTGAAGAATTGCCATTTAATATATTTTCAGGCAAGAAACATGTTGACCTTTTTTACAAACGCATAAATCTCGACATCCTTTGAGTATAGATACGCGTTTTGTTTCCTTTTTAACCATTGTAGGGGCCACATTTAATAAAATTATTTTGAGTGGACCACCTCCCCTTTTTTACTTCTCTACACATTTATATCACCTACACTGTTTTAGGGCCCTCACACGCACTTCACCCACCGGCATATGGAATAAAGATCTCCGCCAAGGAGGCCCCTTCACGGGTGCCGATCGGGGATTGCAGCGCCGACCCGATAAGGAGCAGACCCGATGATGAAGCATGACACCTAGCTGGCTGGGTGTGTGAGGGTCTTTTTCCAAGAGGAGAGGATTCTTCTCCCCACTTTTCACTACCGCACATTTCTATGTGGAGTTCCCACATTATAAGAAAAACACTTCCTCCTGCTTTGTAGTATTAGGAACTGCATACTTTTTGTGTAGAGGTTCTTTCACGGACACGTATGCTGGACCTGGATAAAGATTAGTCCGTTTGTTTTTCCCCCCCTTTGTTTGACTGATCTTCGGAGAAGAGTCTGAATTCCAACAGCCCGGTGCCGAAGAAGAAGAACAAATCTCTGTGTCTGAAGCCAACGACTCCGACATGGAAGACGACTTGAACGTCACTCCGGCTCAACGAACAGTGAGTAACGAGCCCCAAGTGCCCACATAAACAGCAAAGGCTCCGGTATCACCTTCGCCCTCGGGCCCAGGCCGACACCATGAAAACGTTTCAGATGCCCCGCCCTCGACTATAAAACATAGGGATAAGCCTCCCGGCTCAGGATCGAGCCGGCCTCATTCGGGTGCCGAACCCACATCTTCAGCACCGAAACCCAAGACCAAGCACGTGCCTGACGCTTCGCTGTCGGCACCGAAGACATCTTCGGCACTGAAAGACTCTGATCCGAAACCACATAAAGCCAAAGCTTCGGAGCCGACACCAGCTAATCCCAAAGTTTCGGAGCCGACACCGGCTAAACCCAAAGCTTTGGAGCCGAAACCTACTAAAGACAAACCTTCGGAGCCGAAACTGACTAAAGCCAAACCTTCGGAGCCGAAACCGGTAAAACTCAAACCTTCGGAGCCGAAACATTCCGCACCGAAAAGCTCGGAGACAAAAAGCACACAGCTCCTCTTAAAGCTTCAGAGACTAACCCTGTTAAAAAACCCTCTGAATCAAAACAAAAGGACAAAGACACCCCATCCAAAGAACTTCCTCCACAAGACCCTTTGGATCCAAAACAGAAACAATTACTTCTCTTCCAGGGGATACTCATCAATAATCATAAGCACTGAATTATCCCCGCCCACGTGCGGGATCCCGGAGCATATAGAAATATACATATATATATATGTGTATGTTGGGGATCACAAGTGCATAGCACTTCCGCGACATACATATATACATGTATATAAATACATAAATATGCAGCCTAACATAATTCCAATAGGGCAAAATGCCAAAATTACATAGGTTTTTCTTGTACAGACAATAATCTCCCATATACACTCTGTAATAGAGAACATACACTGTAATAGTGTCATACAAGAAAACCTTTATTTTCAGAAAGGAAAAAACAGGTAATAGCAGGCAGTTGGCCCATAGGCTGCATAGATGAATAAACATCACAGTAAAGTAAAAAACTGGCACCTTGCCTTTAAGGCTTCCAAGAACTTGGACACCTTGCCTTTAAGGCCTCCAGGAGCCCCTCTGCTCCCATCATGCACCACAGGTGACAGTTAGGTCAGTTCTTTTTTCCGGCTCCTTCTGTGAGGATCCTGGCGCTTGAGCTCGACAGTTTTTCTGACTTTCCTGTCGGGAATTGTTTTCTTCTTGGGTTTTTTGCGGTTTTCCTGTGCTGGCAGTGGTTTATCATCATTTTCTGACAAAATCTCATCCTTTTTTCTGTCAGAATGCCGGCTCTTTTCCGCAAATGTCCATCCTGTGGAAAGAAGATGGTCATCTCAGATCCACACTCCGTGTGTATCGCCTGTCTTCCTTCCAGTCACAAGCCTGACACTTGTTATCATTGTCAGAGGTTTTCAGCGAGGACTCTTCGCGACAGGGAGAGGATTCGCCTTCAAGCTGTGCTCGAGAGAGGAAAAGCCCGGCTGGAAAGTGGCCTTGCGTGTCAAGAGCCCTCCTCTCGTCAGGAACATCGACGTCAGCATCATTCTGCCTCTACAACATCGAGGAAACGGCAGATTCAGGACTGTTCACCGTCTGCGTCGTTATCGCCGTCGAAGAAGCGACCTACACAATCTCCGACGTCGAGACGGGCGTGAGTCTCCGTCGTCGAGAAAGACATTGACGTCGAAGCATACTGCCTCGGGCTCGAGGTATGTTCATGACAAAAGTCGATCAGCGTCAAAACACCCATCGACGTCGAGACATCCATCGACGTCAAGGCACTCTCCGTCGCCTCCCCGTAGGTCGACGTCGAGAAGTTTGCCGACAGCAAAGGGGCCTCGAGACCAGTCGAAGACTTCGAGGCCATTGAAGCCGACGACGAAGAGGCTAGAGCATTCGACGTCTAAGTCACCGCGTCACCATAGACGGTCGACGTCGAGGACGTCTTTGAGGGAGGTGAGGTCGCAGTAGAGGACAGCGAAATCCCTAACTCCTTCGATCCATCATCCCACGTCAAGGGAGAAGCACAGGTCGACGTCGAGGCGCTCGAAGTCGAGAGATAAAGAGCCTGCTGTTGCCTCGGAGGAGGTTAGAGCTGCATCTCGATCGTCTTCAAGATCTGGATCTTCTCCAGGACTACATATTGTCCAGGTCTCCCCGGAGGGCTCTCCGGTGGTTGGTGATGATGCACGGCGTAGGAAGTCTAGGGCCCTCAGTAGCCCGGGGTCGGACTTTTCCCGTACCTATTCTCCTTCACGTTTGTCCAGGGTTCTCCATCCCCTAATGAGGTTCTAAGAAGAACACCTCGAAGATCAAGATCACTGACTGTGGTTTCTTCCAGAGCAACTTTAAGGAGGAGTCCACCCAGATCACGATCTCCGCATGCCCGCCGTGCTCGATCAAGGGACAGATCTCGTTCTTATCATTCTTCTCCGAAGAGAAGGCGGCAGTCTCCCACCTGGTCTTCTCCCACCAGGTCCTCTATCAGAGATTATTCTCCAACATTGACGGCTACACCCCCATCCAGGGTTTCTCCAATTGATGATCTCAGCACATTCAATGAGGTTCTCTGTAGAGGAGCGAATAAGCTGAACATCTCTGTCGGTCCCGACTGTTTCCTCCTCAGTGATTTTCGAGACTCTCCATCATCGCACTTCAGTTCGGCCTTTGCTTCCTCTTGTCCCAGGCCTTCTCGAACCTGCTACGCAGACCTTTTTGACACCGGCAACGGTGGGAGCTGTGCCTTCCCGAATAGCGAAAAAATACAAGGCTCCGGACCAAGATCCGTTTTCTTCGGTCGGATCCTCCTCCGGATTCCATCATTGTGGCAGCGGCTAGGAAGACGCACTCATCTATGTCTTCCTCCTCAGCGCCTCCGGATAAGGATAGCAAACTGATGGACTCTTGTGTAGAAGGATGTGCAACACTTCAGCCTCTATCATGAAGGTCGCCAGTGCCTCCGCTCTGCTGGGGAGGTATGAAAGATCCTTGTGGGATTCACTGGGCCGTTTTGCGGATAAACTCCCAAAAGAGGATCAGCAGGACTTTCGAGAAATACTGCAAGAGGGAGGTCTAGTGGCGAATCAGGTGATTAGTGCTTCAGCTGATTCGTCTGATCTGGCTGCCCACGGATACTCCCATGGTATCTGTTCGAGGCGTTCTGCTTGGTTACGCTTGACTGGCCTTAAACCCGACGTCCAACGGAAGATAACCAACCTGCCTTTCAATGGGTCTTCTCTCTTCGGCCGCATGCGGACGAAGAAATGGCGAAGATGAAAGCAGAACTGGACACGGTGAAAGCTGTGGGTCTCGAGAAACGGAAGGAATTTCGCAGGCGCTTCCGCCCCTACGATAAACGCCCGTTCCAACAGAGGGTTCAAACCCCTCAGTGGTCGGCTCAGGGTCAACAGCAGCAGCAGCAGAGGTCTCACTTCCATCAACGGAGACCAGGAAGAGGAAGAGGGACCAATAGACAGCAGGCCTCTACCTCAAAGCAGCCATCAAAGCAATGAGAGTGCTTCCTCTGAACACGTTGGCCACTCCGGTAGGAGGAAGTATCGCATGTCATCTGGAGGAGTGGAGACACATAACCAACGACAAATGGGTGTTGAATATTGTTCAAAATGGATACTTGCTACGGTTCAAGATCCCACCACCATCGGTTACTCCGGGCGGAGGAGTCCGCTTGTGTCATCACATTTTACACGAGGAAATAAACAGTCTTCTACAGAAAAAAGCCATAGAATACGTTCCTGTTCATCAGAGGCGCCAGGGGATATACTCTCGGTATTTCCTGGTCAAAAAAAGAGGTCCGACAGTGGAATACAGGCCAATTCTGGACTTGCGCATCTTGAACAAATACATCCGCAAAGAGAAATTTCGGATGCTTGCCCTGCACCAGATCTTCCCCCATCTACATCAAGGAGACTGGATGTGCTCCATAGATCTGCAGGACGCTTATTTCCACATTCCAGTGTCCAGGAAACATCGAAAATGTCTCCGTTTTCAAGTTGCTCTATGCCATTTTCAGTTCCGAGTCCTACCTTTCGGGCTCAAGTCAGCCCCACGGACATCTTCAAAGTGCATGGCAGTGGTGGCGGCTTTTCTCCGCAGGCGCAAAATATTCATTTACCCGTATCTGGACGACTGGCTCCTGAAGAGTTCCACTCCATCCCTGCTTCAGTCGCATCGTTCCTACAGTCTCCAGTTACTGAACAAGTTGGGTCTACGAGTCAATTTAAAAAAATAGATTCTCAATCCGACCCAGAACATTCACTACCTAGGGTCGTCGCTGGACACCGTAGAGGCAAGCGTGTCTCCTTCGGCGGAGAGGTTTTCATCGATCAGGATGAACTGCCGAGATCTCCTGCAGACTCACTACACGACAGTCAGACAAGTGTCCTCTCTCCTGGGGTCCATGGCTTCCTGCATCTTCATCGTTCCCAATGCCAGATTGCACATGCGTCCCCTGCAGCAAGCTCTTGAAGACCAGTGGGTGCAAGCGTCAGGCAGTTGAGAGGATCGGATCACTCTGCCCCAGTCTGCCAGGGACTCCATCATGTGGTGGACAAAGCGGTCACATCTAATGAAAGGTGTTCCCTTCCATCAAGAGACTCCGACTCAGACTATAGGTACAGACGCCTCCCTGCAAGGTTGGGGGGCTCATATGAATCACCTTCAAGTGCAAGGGCTATGGTCGGACACAGAGAGGGGATACCATATCAACTTGCTGGAGTTGAGGGTCGTCCAACTAGCCCTCAAGTCCTTCTTTCCGTCCCTTCAGTCCAGCTCCCTCTTGATTCAGACAGACAACACCACGACGATGTTTTATCTGAACAAGCAGGGATGCACCAGGTCCAGAATTCTGTCCCAGGAGGCACAAGCCATTTGGAAGTGGCTTCTGGCACGACGCCTCACCATCACGGCGGTCCATGTGCCGGGCGTTCTAAATGTACAGGCGGACTTCCTAAGCAGAGAGTTCATAGAAGCGCACAACTTCGTGCTAAACACCGAAGTGGCTCAGGATATCTTTCGAAGCTGGGGTGTGCCGGACATAGACTTGTTCGCAGATGCAACAAACGCCAAATGCCCCGTCTACGCGTCAAGGTTTCACCAACCAGGTTCAAGCGGGAATGCTCTGTTGATAAGATGGTCTCAGAGCTTACTCTACGCTTTTCCTCCGCTGCCTCTCATTCCAGCAGTGATCACCAAGTTCTACAAGACCAACTCCAGGATGATTCTGATCGCTCCGGAGTGGCCGCGCCAGTGGTGGTACCCGGACCTTCTACAACTTTCCGAGGTTCCACACCAGAGATTGCCTTGCCGTCCGGACCTGCTATCCAAGAGCCAGGGGAGAGTGTTTCACCCCAACATTCCTTCCCTCAGGCTGACAGCATGGCTCCTGAAGTCTTGCAGTATGGACACTTAGACTTGCCAGTGGACTGTATGAACATCCTTAAGGAAGCGAAGAGACCTTCTACCAGGGCTTCCTACGCTTTCAAGTGGAAGCGTTTTTACCTATGGTGTTTGAATAATGGTCATGACCCGGTTAGAGGGCAGGAACAGGTCATTTTGCCGTATCTCTTACACCTGGCTAAGTCTCGGCATATAGGAAGTCACCTACACAGGGTTCTTTTTTCCAGATGCCAGTGGTGAAAGATTTTCTTGAAGGGTTGAAAAAGGTGTACCCACCAGTACGAGCCCCTTCTCCTCCGTGGGAGCTCAACGTGGTCCTTACCAAACTGATGGGCGCACCTTTTGAACCAATACACAAGCCCTCCCTGCAGCACTTGTCCTGGAAAGTGGCATTTTTGGTTGCTATCACGTCGGCTCGTAGAGTCAGCGAGATACAAGCATTGTGTTGTAAGGAACCCTACACTGTTTTTCACTCAAATAGGGTAGTTCTCAGAACCCATCCTAGTTTTCTGCCGAAAGTGGTCACAGATTTCCACATTAATCAGGTGATCACCTTGCCTACCTTCTTCTCTAATCCCTCTACACCTCCTGAAAGGGCCCTACACTCGTTAGACCTTAAGAGGGTGTTGAAGTTTTATCTGGACAAGACCAAGGTAATAAGAAAGACGGACCGGTTGTTTGTCAACTACGGTCCTATTAATACAGGTTTGGCAGCCTCTAAAAGGTCTATTTCAAGATGGATAGTCTCCTGCATTTCTTTGGCCTATCAATTGGCTAATAAGTCTCTTCAGGGAAGGCCTAAATTACATTCAACCAGAGGAAAGGCCTCTACTACGGCCCTCCTCAGGAACATCCCTATAGCAGAAATCTGCAAAGCAGCTGCATGGCGGTCTGTTCATACTTTCTCTAGCCATTACTGCTTAGATTCGGATGCTCAGGCGGATGACCAAGTTGGGCAAGCCTCACTGAGGAATTTATTTGCTTGATGTCATGTTAAGATGCTCTGTTTTTCAATACGATTTGCTCGTCCGCGAGGTAGTGGGTATGGGCTTGCTACTCTATTCAGTGCTTATGACTATTGATGAGTATCCCCTGGAAGAGAAGGATTAGTTACTTACCTGAAATCCTAGTTCTCTTCCAGGGGTATACTCATCAAAGTCATAAGCAACCCTCCCTCCTCCCCGGACGAGCATTTTTAGTATATTTTAGTAGTGATTGCATCTTATAATCAGGTTGCTACAAGTTAGTACACCGTAAAAAAAGAACTGACCTGTCACCTGTGGTGCATGATGGGAGCAGAGGGGCTCCTGGAGGCCTTAAAGGCAAGGTGTCCAAGTTCTTGAAAGCCTTAAAGGCAAGGTGCCAGTTTTTTACTGTACTGCGATGTTTATTCATCTATGCAGCCTATGGGCCAACTGCCTGCTATTACCTGTTTTTTCCTTTCTGAAAATAAAGGTTTTCTTGTACGACACTATTACAGTGTATGTTCTCTATTACAGAGTGTATATGGGAGATAATTGTCTGTACAAGAAAAACCTATGTAATTTTGGCATTTTGCCCTATTGGAATTATGTTAGGCTGCATATTTATGTATTTATATACATGTATATATGTATGTCGCGGAAGTGCTATGCACTTGTGATCCCCAACATACACATATATATATGTATATTTCTATATGCTCCGGGATCCCGCACGTGGGCGGGGATAATTCAGTGCTTATGACTTTGATGAGTATACCCCTGGAAGAGAACTAGGATTACAGGTAAGTAACTAATCCATATCGACCCTGAAACCGGACACCTTCTAGCAACACTTCCTAAAAAACAGAAGCTGGATCTTCCAGAGGACTACCATATACCTCTGAAGAAAAAAGACATGGGTACTGACCCCTCTCCCCCTTACATACCTCCCTCTCCTCCACCTCTTAATCCAAACTTATTGATTTCACCATCAAACTCACCACCACCACCTTTCTCACCTGAGCCACAGGATGACAATGATGGGGATGGGGACGGGGATGGGGATGACGATGAGGACAACATACCACAGGTCTCAGATCCCTGGGATGATTACGATAAAGATCCAGATCATAATAATGACCCCGATCTATATCCCTCCAGACCATCACCACCCGATGACAATATTGGCTTCACACAGCTTATTAACAGAGCTGCTCAGTACCATGGGGTGGAACTACATACTGATCCCCTAGAGGAGGATTTCTTCGTGGAAACATTCGCTCCCTCCCAAAAATCCACTAATACTTTGCCCATGCTCAAAGGGATGATCAAACACGCCAACGAGGTATTCAAAGACCCTGTTGGAGCTAGAATACTTACGCCAAGGGTGGATAAAAAATATAAAGCCGCTCCTACAGACCCAGTTTATATCAGAGGCCAGGTACCCTTAGACTCTCTTGTCATCTCTAACGCACGCAAGAGAGCTAATTCGCAAACTACAGGCGACGCCCCTCCTCTTGACAAGGAGTCAAAACTTAGACGCCTCAGGCAAGAGAATCGCATCACAAGCTGCTAATCATTGGCGTATTGCCAATGCTCAAGCTCTTTTAGCGCGCTATGATAGAGCTCACTATGACGAGCTAGAAAAACTAATGCAGCATTTACCAGAACAGTACAAAACTAAAGCTCACGACCTCATTCAAGAGGGTAAACTCATCACAAACACTTCTATAAAATGCGCCCTCACTGCGGCTGATACAGCATCTTGTGACATTAACACCAGCGTCTTACTACGCAGGAACGCTTGGCTTCGAATCTCCGGATTCAAGCAAGAAGTACAATCATCAATACTTAATCAGCCTTTTCATCAGGAACACCTTTTTGGGCCAACAGTCGATTCTTCATTAGAAAAAATGAAAAAAGACACCGAGACTGTCCATGGGGGCCTTGCAACTACTTTCTAATAGGGGCTTCTTTCGTCGCTCCTTTTACAGGGGTGGCTCAAAAACAACTGCATCAGAAAATACCTCCTCCTCTTACAAAAGTCCCAATCAATCTTCCTCCTCCAGAGGATATTTTCGGGGAGGATACAGAGGAAATAACAATAGGGGAAGAGGCAGAGGTAACTCCACCCGCACTTCCCCTGCCACCAAACAGTGACTTCCCTCCACTGCCCCCGATCATTCCACTCCTGTCGGGGGACGTCTCTCATAGTTCCTACCTGTCTGGAATTCCATCACAACAGACAACTGGGTAAGACAAATTATCCAGTATGGTTATTGCCTGGAACTTACCTCAACTCCCCCAAATATTCCTCCCAAACATCGTGCAATGTCCTCAGAACATCTCACCCTCCTAAAAAAAAAAGAGGTTCTCTCCCTGTTACAAAAACATGCAATAGAACCAGTCCCCTTGACTGATCAGGGCACGGGGGTTTACTCTCTATTTTCTAATTCCAAAAAAGGACGGCTCTCTCAGGCCAATATTAGACCTCAGACAGCTGAACCTCTACATTGTCAGACCATTTCCACATGGTCACCCTCTAACAGGTGCTCCCATTGCTTCAGCAAGGCGACTTTCTTTCCACTTTGGATTTAAAGGACGCCTACTTCCACATTCCCATTCACCCCGCTCACAGGAAATATCTCGGGTTCATGGTGGACGGTCAACACTACCAGTTCAAAGTCCTCCCGTTCGGGGTAACCACAGCACCCAGAGTTTTCACCAAGTGTCTAGCAGTAGTTGCAGCTCACTTAAAAAGACAACACATTCACGTGTTTCCTTATCTGGAGGATTGGCTCATAAAGGCCAACTCACAACACCGCTGTGTTCAACACACTCACAAGACAATTCAGTTGCTTCACCACTTGGGATTCACTGTAAACCTCACCAAGTCCCACCTCCAACCGTCCAACACACACATATATCTAGGAGCTACAATAGACACTTGCAAAGCTCTAGCATACCCCAGCCCAGTCAGGACACGCAACATGCAGGCTCTAATATCACAATTTCAACCTCAACACTCATTACCAGCTAGAGTGTTCATGCAGTTAATCGGTATGATGGCCTCTTGCATTCTAATCGTCCCTTATGCAAGACTCCAAATGCGTCCTCTACAGGAATGCTTAGCACGTCAGTGGAACCAGGCTCAAGGTCTGTTAACAGATCTGGTATTGGTAGACAGCCATACACATCGCTCTCTGCAGTGGTGGAACACACAAAACCTTTCCAAAGGGCGGCCGTTCCTCGACCCGGTTCCACAGATAGTGCTAACAGCAGACTCATCGCTCACCGGCTGGGGAGCTCATCTTCAAAATCATACCATTCAGGGCATGTGGACTCTACAACAAAAACAGTTCCACATAAACCACCTGGAACTACTGGCAATTTTTCTAGCATTAAAAGCCTTTCAACTCCCATCTAGTCCGCAAAGCTGTCCTAGTCCGTACGGACAACATGACGGCAATGTACTATATACAAAAACAGGGAGGGACACACTCCGTACAGCTCTCGCGACTAGCTCAAAGCATATGGAGATGGGCCATACCTCAAAAGATATATCTCCTTGCGGAACACCTTCCAGGAGTTGACAATCACATTGCAGATCTGCTCAGTCGTCAACGACAACAGATTCACGAATGGGAATTAAATCCTCAAGTTCTCCTTCCATTCTTTCACATGTGGGGCTACCCAGAAATAGATCTGTTCGCCACACACCAGAACGCAAAATGCCCAAACTTCGCGTCCAGGTATCCACACCCATTGTCCAAAGGCAATGCGCTATGGATGAACTGGTCAGGAACATTTGCTTACGCTTTTCCGCCTCTCCCGCTCATTCCATTAGTAGTTCGAAAGCTCCAACAGCATTCCCTCACAATGATCCTGGTTGCTCCCACATGGGCTCGACAACCTTGGTTCACAACCCTATTGGAACTATCTGTGGTTCCTCATCAAAAACTACACCTCACCCAAGCTTCTCACTCAGAACCATGGAGAGATAAGACATCCAGATCCCAGTCAACTCAACCTTGCGATCTGGCACCTGAATTCATAGAGTTTGGCTACCTTAATCTCCCGCCAGACTGCATGAACGTCATTAAAGAGGCTAGACGTCCTACCACAAGAGCATGCTACGCAGCAAAGTGGAAACGATTTGTAATTTACTGTACAAACAATCAAATCAATCCACTAGATGCTTCCATTCAAAACATAATTTGCTATCTCTTACGCCTACAACGCTGTAACTTAGCATACACATCTATACGATTGCATCTCGCTGCAATAACCGCTTATCTACAAAACAGACAACACTTGTCTTTGTTTAGAGTGCCCGCTATCAAAGCTTTTATGGAAGGACTCAAAAGAATCATTCCCCCTAGAGTTCCACCCTCTCCAGTTTGGAACCGTAATATTGTCCTTACAAGACTTATGGGCCCACCATTTGAGCCTCTGCACAAATGTGAACTACAGTTCCTCACTTGGAAGGTAGCCTTCCTTATAGCCATCACATCTCTTAGAAGAGTTGGTGAGCTCCAGGCACTAACCATACAAGAACCATTTTTACAAATTCATCACAACAAAGTGGTTCTTAGGACTAATCCAAAATTTTTACCTAAAGTTGTTTCTGCCTTTCACCTCAATCAGTCTGTTGAACTACCAGTGTTTTTCCCTCAACCAGACTCAGTGGCTTCACACACTAGATGTCAAAAGAGCAATACTTTATTACATTGAAAGAACCAAGGGGCCTATTGGGATGGCGGGCGGACTTGCGTCCGCCCGCCATCCCTGCGGAAAAGTGCGCCGGTCCCGCCTGCCGTAGTAGGATGCACCCGCCACATTGGCGGGCGCATCCTGGTAGGTTAACATTGCGGATGGTGCT
The DNA here is from genome assembly GCA_963921515.1 of Calotriton arnoldi. Classification (NCBI taxonomy): domain Eukaryota; kingdom Metazoa; phylum Chordata; class Amphibia; order Caudata; family Salamandridae; genus Calotriton; species Calotriton arnoldi. The sequence goes on from CAWUFW010001162.1 coordinate 222,807, forward strand.
GCTGGCTGCAGCACCGTATGCAATGTTAAATTACTATGTTTTGCATTGCGATGCACAACGTGGCAGGCACCGCGCGGTGCCTGCCACCTTGAGCAGCCACCCCCCCCCCCCCGGGGGCCCGCAACAGGCCCCGTGGCAAAACACTGCATGCCTTTCCATGGCGCCATGGAAAGGCCGATTAACGCTGGTATCCTAATCTGGTGGACGGTGCCTGCTAGGCACCGCCACCATTTTGGGCTCCCTGGACCGTCCGCCAGGCAATCGGGACGATTGTTGGCGGCAGGCGGCCTTTGCGTCCGCGGCGGACGCATTCTTCTTCCCACCGCCATCCTAATCTGGCGGTGGGAAATATCCGTTCGATGGTGGAAGGACCGCCGCCCTGCGGTTGCCACCGCCGGCCCTGCAATGGCGGTCCTTCCGCCATCCTAATAGGCCCCTAAATCTTAGCAAAAAAGTCTGTGATGCTGTGCTGCTGCTGACCCAGTTCCTGACCCAGAGTTTCCGTCTGTGGTTGTAATTGCACCAAGGGCTCCCTTAGGTAGTCTTTCCCCTCCTTGGCCCCCCTATCTGGGATTTCGGCTGCCTTTAGATATTCATTTAGCTCACCTTTCTTGGGGACATCCTGGATGTATATCACCTTCTGGGAAGTCCTGATGCTGGAGTTTGAGCAGCCCACTAGCCTCCCTCCTTTGGAACGCTGTGCCGGGATGCTGGTGTTTGGGTCTGCAATTGCCTGCCCCGCCAGAGCTTTCTGACGTGCCACACGACTGGGTTTGGGAGGCATCCTCCCTGCCACGAGTCTTTTGGTGCAGTTCTGCACCTTAAGCCGCCCGGTCCGCACCGAAGCTCCGGTTCCTCTGGCCCCTCCTCTACTCCAGTCCCAGGCAGTCACTGACACGGACTCCAGTGCTCGCTGCGTTTCCCGGACGGCGGCCAGAAACACCGAGAAAAATGCCTCCAAGGTCCGCCAAACGTTGGGGACATGAGTTTCCAGCCGGTGAGTCAGCATGCGGGAAATGAGTTTATGATTTTAGCGGGGGTTAAAGTGCCCTTAAATGTTATTACATTGGGCAGCAAGGGGCGACCGGCGCGGTCGTCTCACTCAGGCGCCATCTTGCCTCCTTCCTCCAGCTAAGGGTGCAATGGCCATCCTTAAAGAATTAAAACCTAAGCAAGTTGATTCTGAGAGTCCCGGGGGGCTGGAGACCCTGCCAGGCACTGTGGATGCTTCAAATAAGCAGCTAGACCCTGCGGTTATAGCTCAAGCTGATGTTTCTCAGAATCAGACTACCACTGAAAGACTAGAGGGCAGCAACATCCAGGGAACAGTTTCACCATCTGCACCTGGGCAATCGGCCTTCGCAACTGTGGATATTCATCTGGAGGCATCAGTCTTCTGTGGTACAAGAACAAGCCACCGGTACTACAGCCTCCCTAGATACCAGTATGCTAATTGAGGAGGCAACAGGTCTCAAAGGATTGGAAGATACTTTGGACCTTGGGGATACATTTTTTTCTGTGACTGATGGCTCCGAAATTAGCTCCTCTAATGCAGAGGATAGTAGCGATGCTCAGCTCTCTAGCTCAAGTCTAAGTACCCTACAGAAGACTACGGTGGTCAGGAAGAAAAGACTAATGAAGAAGCATAGAGACTCCTTGGAGTGGGAGGTGGAAGAGAACGCCAGGCCTAATGCAGATCCTACCCTGAAATGGGATTACTCCGCTACCCAGAGAGTTTACCCAGACCTCACGGGTGATGCTGACACCAAAACGAGAATGACACAAGCTGAAGAGCCTTCCTTGAAGATGATATATGAATCTATCAAGCAACTGCAAGAGGAGACTCGAATGGATGGGAAGAAGAACCGATTGGCAACAAAGAAGCTTCAGGGTGCCGTTAGAAAAATGGCTAAAGCCTGTACGGAAATAAACTCGAGACTGACACTGGTGGAAGAGCGAACCAGCACACTAGAGGATGGATTAAACCCAGGTCAGTTGACTGGGGGTGAGTGCTTGCAATGTTCAACACTCCGTCCATCATCCCCTTTGGTTTTGCCTTGACTAGAACTCGGGCACAGACTGAATCTCAGGCTGCCCAGTTTTCAGACCTTCAATGGAAGATGGACGACTTTGAGAACAGGCAAAGGCGGAATAATCTACGGCTACTTGGCATAGAAGAAGGAATAGAAAGAAGTGATATACGGGCCTATGTACTGAAGCTAATGAAGGACGCCTTCCCGGAACTCCAGCATTGGAATTGGGAGGTAGAGGTACAGCGGGTTCATCGCTTCCCTTTGACCTTAAAGAAACCAATGCAGCCTGGTAGAGAACGTAATGCAACGCCAAGGGCAATATTAATCTACTTCGGGAACTTTCTGATTCGGGAGGAAGTGTATGCAAAGGCCCGCGCAAACGCCAGACGGACTTTTGAAAAACAGTCCTTCTTTGCAAAACCGGATTTTTGCCACGTTACGGTAGAACGACGCTGGAAGTTAAGGCAACTGATTCAGCCTTGTCAAGCTTTAGGGGCACAAGCTTTTCTGATGAACCCAGCTCGACTGAAGATTATACATAAGAACACTACAAGAGTCTTCACCTCAGAAATCCAAGCTCAAGAGTATATCAAAAAACTAAAATCTTAGTGGCAAGGACTGACTTTCATTGCTTTGGCCAGACAGTTTGAAGTAACTAAGAAGCCGATTTTCTAACATCTTTTTTCTAGCTCTTCATCTTGGGGGCCCTTCTCTTTTGTTTCTCCATCTTTGTTGGGGAGTCTTTTCCTTTTCAAACGGGTGGCTGACGTGGAAGGAATTCTGTGGTGTACGTTTAGGGGTTAAAATAGTATCCATGAGACAGGGGGGACGACAATGGTGGAAGTTTGCAGGCTGGCAGCAAGGGGGGGGGTGACTCTCAGGCTCCATCACAGAGACCATAGGTCTGCTTCTCTCACCATGTAGGTGGTGGGTGGGGGGAAGGGGTGGGCAGGGAGGGCCATCCATCATCCCCTTTGGTATCACTTTGTTCGCCCTAAGTTGGCAGGGTATGCCCAGACGTGGGTCCCTTGCTCACTTTGCCACTGGATTCAAGATAGCCTGGCTGATGAGGGTTATGAACCCAAAACCGGTCCCAGGATGCTTGTTTCTGGTCCAGGGAAGACATGGCTTGGCAGTTAGTGCTGGACTGTTCCCATGAGGCACAGGGTCAGACTGATTTGCATATGGCCATGTCTGAACTGGGGTGGTGGAGTGAGCTAAAGAATGATGATGGATTAAACCCAGATCAGTTGACTGGGGGTGAGTGTTTGATTTGCTCTAACGCTCCGTCCATCATCCCCTTTGGTATCGCTTTAATGGAAATAGAGCATGAGGTTGAACGCTTTGGGGGGATATCAGGGTATCGGCTTAATAGGGAAAAACGCAAATAGTAGTCAATAGTAGGTTATCTATGTCGGATCCACGGGTGATGGAGTCCGCCACGTACCTTGGGATCATCATAACCTCAGATTTAGGTAAAGTAGTGAAAAAAAATCTTGTCCCTGTGATCCGAAAGTCCAAAAAAGATTTTGACAGATTTGAAAATCTGATTCTTTCAATTGTGGGACGATGTATTATCATTAAAATTATATTTCTTCCAAAAATACTGTATTCATTTAGGACGATACCCTTAAAATTTCAGAACCATTGGTTTAAGGAAATGGAGAGGCTGATGAATCGATTTGTATGGGCACAGGGTAAAACTAGAAGAGCCTTTAGATATATGTCCCTGCCTAGGGAAAGGGGAGGTTGGGCGGTCCCGGATTTATTAATGTATTATTGGGCCACACAATCCAATACCTCCGAGGGTTATTGGGTGGGAAGGTTATGGATCAGTGGAGGAATGATGTACCGCCGGATGTATATGAACTACTTCTAGAGAGAGAGGCTCCCAACTGGCTTCTGAGATTTAGTGAAGCGAGTTATTACAAGAAAGTGAAATTTAAGACCCTTGGTGCAGCAGTAGCGGTTTGGACTGGTGTTAGAAACAAATTGGGGCTAGGGAGAATGAATTTCTACACCACTTTATTTGGAAATCCGTCGCTCCCCAAGGTATTTCATGATGGGGTTATGCTGCGTTGGGACTCGCTGGGGATAAAGAAGATGGGGGACCTTTTCGACTCGGATGTCATAATCTCATTTGAGACAGCTCAAATCCTCTTCAATTTAGATTGCAGGGAATTTTTTAAATACCTCCAGATTTGCTCCTCCATCATAAAGAAGAACGGGGGAGGGAAAGCTTTTTCTAAAGACCCAGTTATGGAAGCTGTTAGGAACCCAGATGTGTGTACCATCACCCAGATTTATGGCGGGCTGAGCCAACTATTGGCTGACGACCTAGACAAGCATCGTGAGAAATGGCAGCGGAAACTGAATATTGAAGGGGATGAATTTATGCTGTCACTCAAGCTTGGCTACACTGGTTTGAGAGTGGCTAACCTTCAAGCACAACACTTTAAAACAATCTTCTCACTCTATTATTCGCCAGCTAAGATTGCTCAATGGGGAGGGACGGAAGGTATATGTTGTCCCCGCTGTCAGGGGGAGGATGCAGATATAGTTCATATGTTTGCCTCCTGTCCGAAGCTGGACCCTTTAAAGGGATCTATAGAAGAATTTCTGGGGCAAACTCTGAGGATCCAAGTAAAGCTTACAGCCGAGTTGATGGTATTAGGTGTGGCTCGGACTGGAACACCGCTGGTTCAGCGTGAATTTCTATTTTTAGCCATGGCTGTGGCTAGAATTTGTATGGCATCCGCTTGGGTGGATCCTAAACCCCCCACATTTCAACAATGGCTTACACGACTCTTAGCTATGTATAATCTGGAAAAGGGTCTATATGAGAGGAAAGGGTGGAAGGCTAGGAAACTAGGAAATATTATTTGGGCTCCTATAATCGATTGGAAAACTAGAATCGAACCCACTTTAGGCACAACTAAATGATCTAAGGCCTTCGGGATAAACTATCCATACTGTGCTGTACTTATTTGTCAACTATCATTTCTGTTTAAGAATGCTTCTTTTTTGTATTTATCTTGTTATTGATACCTGTATATGAATGTACCTTACCGATGGTGAAATTAAAATATAAAAAAAAAAAGAAAGAACTAAATCTTTTAGGAAAACCAAACAACTCTTTGTTGTTTTTTCACCACCGCATAAAGGCAATCCCATTTCAAAAACTGGTATTGCACGATGGATAGTTAAATGCATCCAAATATGCTACATTAAAGCTAAACGCACATTAACTATTCCCCCTAGAGCGCATTGAACACGCAAACTAGGGGCTTCAAAGGCATTCTTAGGGAATATACCCTTAGATGACATCTGCAAGGCTGCAGTTTGGTCTATACCTCACACAGTCACAAAACACTACTGTGTAGATGTGCATGCAAAACAACAAGCTAGTGTGGGCAAGCTGTCTTAAGAACACTTTTTCAAACTACTGCAACAGATACAGGTTAGCCACCGCTACGGAAATAACTTCTGTATAGTCTATGCTAAAGCATATGATCTACAGCTCGTATGCCTCGAACGGAAAATGCTACTTACCCAGTATGCATGTGTTCTTGGCATGTAGAGCTGTAGATTCATATGCGCCCACCCGCCTCCCCGGGTACCTTTATCTGCTGCAGTATTATCTTACTTAGATACATGGACATCTCTTTCTATTCTTACTAACTCATCATCACCCTTTATGGCGAAAACAATCTGGGGATGGAGTCGATGCCCATGCACACTATCACCGTAAGGAGGAGTCCCCTAACTCGTGACTACAAACACTTCTTCGAAGAAAAACAAAGTGCAAACATCCGAGCCCAACACCAGGTGGCGATCTATGCTAAAGCATATGAATCTACAGCTCTACATGCCAAGAACAGATGCATACTGGGTAAGTAGCATTTTCCTTTCCCTTGCTGTAATTTCTGCATTACTAACGTCTGTTTTGATCATTTATGGTGCTGCTTGGTGTGTTTTTGTAGAGCTGATTTACAAACTGAAATTCCAGAGGTGGACCTGCTTCAGGAGCTGAACACCGTAAATGCGAACACCATGTAAGCATGATTTACCATTCACATTTTTCTTGTATTTTTCCTTTGTCTTAGCACAGAGATTTCAGTTTTGTGACTTTAGCTGAAGCTTGTGCTTATGAATCTACCCGTTTTCCTAGGCACTTGCATAGTAGGATTGCATACCAGATCCATGAGGCAAACCGCTCCTACAACCCAATTGCTTAGTGATCTTTTGCAGATTAGCAAAGTCAGCACTGACTATTCAAAGCTTGTCTTGCCTTTCACTGCTTTACATTTGCATTTTGCACAACCATTCTCATTTGAACAGTTACAAGACTAATACTGGATATGTTCCTAGTCTAGGGAATGGATATCCTTATACTTTTCTGATGAGTGCTGCCCAAGTACCCAGTATTCCAGATTGGATTTCAATGGAAGCAAGTTTGAGTAAATAGTCTGTGAGTGAAACGCACACATTTTTTCTTTTTCAGATGAAGCTTATTGTTCCTGTACTTGCACACTGCCAATTTATTTCATCTTGATTACCCTTTTAATTGGCCCAGTGAAGTGTGCACAAAATCCACTAATTATAAATCACTTGGCCTTCTTTTTTTATTGTAAGCATTTCCTAAACTCTCCATCTGTGGACCTAAAGCATTCAGTGAATGTCAGATCCTGTTCAGAGGGGGCTATGGGAGGTGGTCACAGAGCAGATGGGCATCTGGGCCCCAGCCGTGGTGGTTGAGGTCATTTGCAACTGTTGGCCTGGGGCTTGTCCTGCTATGGCTCTGTAGACTGGGACAGGTACAACACTTTCTGCACTTGACTTTCAGGTAGCAAGCGGGAGCAGTATCACCCTCCTCGGGTATCTAGCATAGGGGTATGAGTGCACAATGTCAACAATCAATCAAGAGATGCAATGATTTAATTGTCCAGCCTAGTACTTGTCTTTTTAGAAAAGAAAAGAAAGCGGTCATAGCCAGCATCCCCGCTTATCTTGCAGACAATTTCACAATCTCTGGTGCATCTCTTCACACTCGCAGCCAGGACACCATCAGACTGTAGGGTAAGAAGTACAGCGTAGAGAAGAGAAAACAAGGAAGTGGGCCTTTCCATCTTTGCACCCAGAGTCTGAAACAACATCACTGGATCCATCAGGACCTCCCCAACGCTGCTCCAATTTCGGAAAGATTTGAAGACGCACCTCTTTAAAGAACACTACATCTCGATGCATTAACCATCCGCAACTCTGCATCCTTTCCTGTTACTCGTTGTTGTTTTGCTTGTCTTTGTCCATGTACAGTGGTCTGCGGACTTTATTTTGTTTTGCGAATGCCGTGCTATAGAAATGCCATATTCATACATACTTATTTTTTAAATTCACAGCAGTACTGAAGACTACATAATTCAATCCAGTGTACAGGGCAGTGATCTTGTCATATCTCTGCTGTCTCCCACCTGGGTGATCCTTGATTCTCCAGCATTGCATCTTTCATATAGTCACATGCTGGAATCATTCCCTGCTGTCAGGCCGTGAATTCCCTGTAATGTTAAATAGCAGTCAACAGAGTTAAATATGCCCATAGGCCTCAACAACAGTGCTTGTTTAGTAGCACATCCAACTCATTAAAAACATTCTTAACTTCAGCCGATGAGGTGGAAGTGCTAGCTCTCCTACTCTCTCTTGAGGCCACCACTGCTAAGATTTCTTAGGCATGTCATGTCTGAGGGAATCCCCAAGGAGAGGTCTTCGCAAACCTCTCAGTATACTTTTCCTGATACTTTTCTGGTCTACCCTTGGTCTGACCTAACCATTCAGTCAGCTTTCAGAGTACTGCAAGTTATTTTTCGGGGAAATTCCTCTTTCTGGGCCAGAGAAACCCTTTCATCTGTCACCAACTACTGCCACCATGGTTGACAGAGAGAACAAATATCCTTTCAAATCCTGTTCTATCTGTGGACAGTAAAAATCTATACCGATGATCCTAATGAGCGATGCATTTGTTGCTTTTATCCTACTCACAAAGGTTTATGTTGTGATGTATGTAAGACATTTCCTTCTAAGACAGGTTTAAATCATGGTTGAAGTTGTCCAGTAAGTCTAAGTCTAAGGAGCATAAAGACTCCCTAACCACTGCTACCTTCCTGGATCCCTGGAAATACGCCACCATCTTGCCACTACTGATGAAACCCACTGCAGACCAGCTAACTACAGGCCTATCTCACTGCTACCCTAACCAATAAAAATCTTGAGATACTCATCAACAAGAGACTAACAAAGCACCTGGACAACAACCTCCTATGGATCCATTTCAATCAGACTGCAGACAAATTACCTGTCCAGCCGGACAGTTTTTTAATATACAGTGATTGTATAAAACCATTAAGACGAGAATTTACAAGCGGGACACAGCCTGCGTCCTGCTGGCGTACATTTTACAAACAACATAAAGGAAGGGGGTTCAGGCAATGACCAATGCGCTGAGGATCTGCTCGCGCTCGCACTCCCGCGGGGACTGCCCCTGAAGCCTTGACTCGCTCGGCCTAATCACGGAGTACGCAGAAGCGGCTCCATTGCAACTCTGGCACGCTCCCTATTAAGGTTGCTCCCTTATTTGTTGCGGTCCCCGCAGTCATCGCGGTTCACCTAATCCTCGTTGGCGCTGATTAAACACGCCAGATGGTGTCCCCCACATCTGCCTCTGAATTGACAGGCACACCAGCTCGCATATTTGAGCTATTTTATACAGGCATGTCATTATTAATGTCCTGAAGATGATCCCACTGATTTAAAAAGGGATCGAAACGTCGTCGACAACTGTACACCATATACATTGGCTATATTATAATGCTTAATTTGTAATGGTGTGCGCAACGTAATTTGTCTGTTGTACTTATATCCAATGTAATTACAGACACGGTTTTCTTGCCTGAACCCCCTTCCTTTATGTTGTTTGTAAAATGTACGTCAGCAGGACGCAGGCTGTGTCCCGCTTGTAAATTCTCGTCTTAATGGTTTTATACAATCACTGTATATTAAAAAACTGTCCGGCTGGACAGACAATATAGTACTGACTGGGTCTATATTTAACTTTAAATTTCATCTAATTGTCTAGGGACCACTGTCCTCTAAAATAGTCAATGTACCCAAGGTCCCTGACCAATAGCATATTGGGTTCCCTTGTTTTTCGTAACAATATGCAGACAAATTACAGCATGAAAACCACCCTCACCAATGCAACTGAGGATATCCAGACCATCACGGACCTGGGCAACACCTTAGCCCTCATCCTCCTAGACTTCTCCACTGCTTTTGATACCATCTCCCACCTGATCCTCATCCATGGCCTACACCAGTCAGGATTTGGTGGAACAGCCCTTCAATCAATCTGCTCCTTCTCCCACCTCAGAGACCTCCACTGGCTCCCCATGCACAGTTCACAATACTCACACACACTTACAAAATACTACACAGTTCAGGCTCAACCTGCCTGAACAAACGTATCCGCTTTCACACTCATCAGACACCTCCACTCAGCAAACCCCTTTGTTCGCCACTATTCCCCCTATATCCAAAGAGTCAAATCTGGCAGCCTCACCTTCTCGTACCTGGCTGTTAAAGCCTGGAAGATATTCTCCCTTCACATTACAGCTACTAGCTCAGTCCTAAAATTCAGGAAGAAATTGAAAATGTGGCTCTTCACATAAGACCTAGGCAGGGCAGCAGTCCCACTTCTCATCAGCTCCAAGATACCCTTCCAGGTGAGATATGCATGCTTTAGTCAAAGCGGGTCTAAACCCCATCCTGCCCTCTTTGTCTAAGGAGAAGTTATAAGGGTGTCCAAGGGCCAATGGATCTCCACCTAATCCCCAATTGAGGGCCGATTGCTCAACTGGTCCTGTTGCACCCTGAATTCTCCAGGCCATTGGCGACAAGGCAGCAGGTCGAGGCCTAAAGGAGGCCACGCTGCACATATTTGGCGCTCTTCCGACTTCCTCTGGTGCACCTTTAGGCCCCAAGAATGCGCTGGGGGCTCCAGTCAGGATACTGCTGATGGGTCTGCCCTATGCAGCATCTGAGCCCCTATAACCTGCCTCAGGTTCCCCTCCGACTCCAGGGCTGACTTTCATCCTGGCTTTTGGGACCCCTTGATTCCTCTTTCGTTAATGCTGGTATCCACTTTCTTTGCCTGAGGGGGATCCAGTGTAGACTCCAGGTTGAATCTGTATTGACCCTGACTAAGATTGTGCTCTGACTTTACTCCAGCGCACTTGATCCCCAAACAGTCTAGCTCAGATAATACACTCCCACTGCCGCAGAGCCTTACTCAGAGGCTATGTCATCTTTTGGTTTTCATTCTGACCAGAGTTTGCCGCCAACTGGAAAAACAATGGGGATGATTTACCCCCTGCATTATGGTGATGAGTTTAAACATGGACTTACAGAAGGCCAGTGGGCTTGATCTTTCCTCTGCTACAGGATTGATTTAATCCCTTGCACCCCCAACAGAAGAGTGCTTCCTTTGCTATTGAAATTAGACAAGCAGCTGTGGTTCTGGACCTACAACTGCCTACTGTTGAAGTAAAGACAAATGTCCTTATTGAGTTTTTGCACCATGGCCCAGCCTCTTCTAAGCTCTTACTTCCATTTACTGAAGACCTTACGGGCACTAGGTCTAAGCCTTGCTTTTGCCCACCGGAGAATATGCAGATTGCCAGACACCCAGACTGGCGCCCAGCAACCCACATTTTGTTACATAGTATCCTAGTTTGGTGGAGCATGCTTCCACCTGCAAAATGAATCCTTATGGATTCCCCACAACCCCGCCAGACAGGGAGTTGAAAAGAACTGAGGCATTTACAAAACTAATGTTCTCTTCAGCCAGCCTATCCTTGAGGTTGGTCAGTGCAGTCTTTTAGGCTGTTATATGCAAGCCCTCTGAGACCTGTCTTGCGAGATCTTGCTGGCAGTCCTGCAGGAGTTTAAGGCCTTCTTGGCTCAAATCATTCAAGGTGGCCCGGATGCAGCCTAATAAGTGATCCGGGCTGGTCTGGATATTACTGATTGCTTGTGGTGAGTGGTTGACACAAGTGAGGTGCATGATGTGCAGGCATCCCATATGAATATGCCTTTTGATGGATTCCTCACTTTTGAGGGAAAAGACTGATTTCTCCCGCAAATACTTTAAGGAAAGTAAAACCACAGAGCATTTCTTGGGCCTTTCCACCCTTGCCAGACAGTTTCCTCATCAGTTTTGACTCTTCCAAGGCTACTCCAAAGGGTTGGCAAATAGTCACAGCTCCCTTTTATAGGAGCTTTCTTTTACGCAGTGCAGTTCATGGCTTTTCCACCGCCATAAGTCAAGGACATTTGGTCTATGATCTTGATGCTTTAATAACGGTCCTGGTTCTCGGTGTGAGCAGCTGTCGCCCACATGCATCAGGGTTGTCCACTTTGCTGGGTGGCATGTGCAGGCTTAAAAGTCTCAGTGGGCCCACACCAAAGAAACCTGTTGATATCATCCAGATTCGGAGAAGACTGCACAAGATCTGCAGTATTGGCTGCTCAACCGCACCTTGACCAGCATCAGACCCCTCTCACTTCCCTACCCAGAGCGGACAGTGGAGACCAATGCGTCACTGCTGGGTATTTAAGGTCATTGGAAGAGGTGGAGATCAGACAGATCTGGTCCAGGCGGAATCCCAGTTCCACATCAGTCTGTTAGAGTTGTAGGCTATTCACCCGGTGTTAAAGGCTTCCTGCCATCCATCAAGGGAAGACTGGTACAGGTTCTCACGGACAACACCACTGTCATGGGTTATTGTAAGTACCTAGGCAGAGTGGGGTCCTGTGACAAGAGACGCTGTGCCTCCGAAATTGGCTGGATTGTCAATTCACGCATTCCATCCATCACTTTTTGTATACTTTAGTGTGTCACCCTAAGTGGGATGAGTATGCCCAGACGCCTGTCCCGTGCACACTGTCCTTGAAGCCAAGCTGTACCCGGCTGATGAGCCCATAACTAGGTCAACACTGTTCCTGGGTAGCTTGTGTTCTGGTTCAGGGAGGATCTGGCTTTGATATCCTTGTGGGGAACCTTGTCCAACCCCAGCACAGGGGCTCCTGTGAATAGGACAATCGCCCGCCGCCATCGCCCTGCACCAGGCAACCCAAAATTTTTCACCAAACACCCTACCCCAAGAGTTTGGTGGTCCAAGCCTCTACCTCACAAAGCACGTTCCCTTCTGCACCCCCAGACAGGGAATGCAAGAGGCTGGATAGTTGGGGCAAGAAAATGTTTTCTTCCGCCAGCCTTGCATTGTGTTCGGTGAACACCACATGCCTATTAGGCTCTCTTTGTGGGAAACGGTTGCGCAATTGCTGCCACAGGTCCCGGAGAAGGCCCGGGCTATTCTTCCCAAGCAGTATCAGACGGGAGAGATGTGGCAAAGTTCACCATTTGATGTGGGCTTAACACGACCGACTTGCTGGGAAGAGCGATGTCATAGACTGTGGCTATTTGACGCCATGCCTGGCTGAGAACTTTAGCTTTTCTGGGGATGTCCAGGCTTCCCTTAAGGACCTGCCCTTTGATGGCACCCATCTATTTGGAGACAAGGCAGACACGGCCCTGTAGTGCTTTAAGGACTCGGGGAGGCTACGGCCAAGTCCGTAGGCCTCTCAGTGGCCACCCGTCTGCCTTTCCCTCCTTTCGTGGCCACAGAGGGGCTTTTAGCTGCGCAAGTCATATCCCAGCCACAATACCGTGCAAGTTCAGCAACCTCTGCGCGGCAGTGTGCGTGGCTCCTTTCGACCCTGTGGGTCAGGTGGCTAGAGGTCAGGTCAGCCCATTCCTCCCCGTGCAGCCGCCAACCATTCCTAGTCCGGTCCTTAAAGATCATGGGCGGCCAGTGGGTGGCTGGATCAGCCATCACCTCCACCACTTGCAAAACATCACGTCAGTTCTTCAGATAGTCCGAAGGGGCTACACCCTTCCCTTTGAGACTACCCCACCCTCCATGCATCCAAGTTACCACCTGAACTTGCTTCAAGAGGAAGTCCGGACTCTCTTGGCCAAGGGAGCCATAGAGAGGGTTCTGGCACCAGAAGTAGGCTTTGGTTGCTATTCTCGCTACTTTCTGGTCCCCAAAAAGGACAAGGGCCTTCGTCCTGTCCTTGATCTACGAGCCCTCAACTACTTCCTCAAAAAGGCAAAGTTCAAGATGCTCATTCTGGCTCAGGTCTTGTCTGCCCTAGACCCCGGAGATTGGATGGTAGTGTTGGACTTGCAGGATGCCTATTTTCACATTCCTGTCCTGACTGCTCATCGGCATTACCTGCGGTTCACGAGAGGCCACGAGCACTTTCAGTTCACAGTGCTCCTCTTTGTCCTTACCAGCGCCCCTTGGGTGTTCTCCAAGGTGATGGTGGTGGTCGCAGCTCATCTGCGCAGATCACGGGTGCCAGTCTTCTCCTATCTCGACAACTGGCTGTTGAAGACGAGGTCGCCCCAGGCTGTTGCCTCCCACCTCCAGAGTACAGCAAACCTCCTGCTGGGGTTCACTCTCAAAGTGCCAAAGTCACACCTTACTCCCTCTTGCATGCTCCCTTTCATCTGAGCTGTTCTGGACACAGTGCAGTTTTGGGCCTATCCTCCCGAGCGGCGAGCCCAGGATATTCAGGCTATGATCCCGATGTTTCAGCCTCTATCCTGGATTTCAGTGAGACTCTCTGAGGCTGCTGAGCCTCATGGCCTCCTGCATCTTGCTAGCGACATATGCCAGATAGCATATGCGGGCTCTGCAGTGGGACCTGAAGTTCCAGTGGGCACAGCATCAGGGAAATCTCTCCGACATGGTCCAGATCTCGGAGGGAACTGCACAGGACCTGCAGTTGTGGCTGACCAACCGTGACTGGTTCAGAGGCAGACCCTTCTTCCATCCCCAACCAAATAACACAGTAGTGACAGAGGCGTCACTCCTGGGATGAAGTGACCATCTAGGAGAGGTGGAGATTAGAGGACTCTGGTCTCCAGCGGAATAAGGACTCCAAAACAACTTGCTGGATCTCCGTGCAGTTCGCTTGCCGTTGAAAGCTTTTCTTCCTTCAGTCAAGGGAAAGCTGATTCAAGTATTCATGGACAACACAACCTTCATGTGGTACTGCAACAAACAAGGCGGGGTGGGGTTCTGGACCCTTTGTCAAGAGGCCCTGCCTCTCTGGACATGGATGCAACAAGAGGGCATATCCCTGGAGGTTCAACACCTGGCAGGTTCCCAAATGGCATCTCCATCTGGAGGTGCACAAAGGTCTCTTTCAGCAGTGGGGAGAGCCTTGGTTAGATCTGTTCTCCTCCGCCGAGAACGTTCAATGTCAGAAGCTTTGTGCGCTAGAGTTTCCAAGGCTGCACTCGCTCTACAATGCTTTTCGTCTCGAGTGGAGCTCAGGCCTCCTGTGCGCCTTACCGCCAATAGCACTCCTGTCCATGGTGCTCAAGAAGATCAGGAGCGACGGGGCCAAAGTCATTCATGTGGCTCTGGACTGGGCACAGAGAGTCTGGTATCCTGAGCTTTTCCAATTGAGCATCGATCCTCCAATCAGGCTGCTCCTTCGGGAGGATCTTCTGTCGCAGCAGCAGAGGAAGGTCCTCCACCCGAACCTGTCAACTCTACGCCTTCTTGTGTGGAGATTGAGTGGCGGCAGTTTACAGCATACGACCTTCCTCTTAAGTCTGTAATGGTTTTTTAGAAGCCAGGCGTCTCTCTGTAAAGACGGTTTACACCTGCAGGTGAAATTTTGTTTATAAAATATTGTACAGGCAGGTTTATTGATCCTCTTTCTGCTTCCCTTTCTCAAGTCCTTCTCTTTATTTTGCCCTTTGCCCAGCAGGGCTCTGCTCTGGGTGATCTTAAAGAGTACCTTTCGGCCTTTTCTCCCTTCTTGAGGCTGCCAGCCACCCTCTTTATTTAAATCCCATATCGTAAATAGATTTCTTAAGGGGCTTGTACATCTGTTCCCACCTGCCCCATTTATCATGCCTCAGTGGGACCTTAATTTGGTTCTCACCTTCCTCATGTGTGCTCCATTCGAACCTCTGCACAACTGCCCCCCTCTGGCTGCTTACCGTGAAAACAGCCTTTCTTGTGGCAATAACTTCTGCCAGGAGGGTGAGCGAAATGCAGGATCTATCATCCAAGTCTCCTTACCTGACCATCTTCCCTAATAAGTTGGTGCTTCGCACTAGGGCCTCTTTATTACTGAAAGTGGGAACACCGTTCCACTTGGGGCAATGAGTCACCTTGCCCAATATCTTTGCTCCTCCACACCGCTCTGAAGAGGAGGAGCGACTCCACCATATGTACCCAAAAAGACGGTTATCGTTCTACCTTGACCGCACTAAAGAGTTCTGGTTGGATGACCAACTCTTCAAGGGGTACATTGGATCAAAGAAAGGTTGTGCAGTACAGAAGAGGACTGTCTCGGATGGGTCATCCACTGCATCAAAATTGGCTATGCTCTGGCTACAAAACAGCCTCCTGAAGGCTTATGGGCATTGCAACGTGGAGTTCCAGTCCTTGACATTTGCCAGGCAGCAATGTGGGCATCCATGCACACGTTTACCAAAAACTACAGCCTGGACAGACAAGTCCAAAGGGACAGCCTTTTTGGCCGCTCTGTCCTGCAGGACTTCCTAGTCTAACCTTGTCTGCAGTCCCTCCTCTGGGGATGGTATTGCTTGGATATCAATTCAAAGGTAAGGAATCTGCTGCTAGATGTCTCTATTAGATTGAGAAGTTACTTACCTTCGGTAACGCCTTATCTGGTAGAGACATGATCTAGCTGAAGATTCCTTATCGACCCACCCATCTCCCCGCACTGCGGACCGGTTTTTAAGGTCCGAGCTGATCCCTTTCAGGGCCCTAGTTGTTCTAAACACACCACTGTCAGTGCACTTCATAACTTCGCGCTCCTGGCGTGAAAAGTAACTGACATCAGCATGCCGAGGTGGCACCTATGTAGGTGACATGAATGTCATGTCCAACATGGACGAAACCGACGACGTTACGCCGAGCCGGCCAACGCCACTTACGGGCGCGCAAGGGTATTGCTCAAGCAAAAGTCTTCCAGATCCAGCTTGACGCCTTTGCAAATTCAAAAGTAAGGAATCTCCAGCTAGCTCATGTCTCTACAAGATAACTTGTTACTGAAGGTGAGTAATTTGTCCATCAGGCTACCGCTTCTGGAGGATCTTCTGTCGTAGAGGCAGAGTCTGGTTCTGGTCCCGAAGCTGCGCAGTCTACAACTCCATGAGTGGAGATTGAGCAACAGCAGTTGACTGCGTTCAGTTTACCACATCAGCTTGTGAATGTCATCCTCTACAAAGTTCATTAATAACAGACACTGGGGCATATTTGTGGCCTTGTGTGGAGCGCACCACAGAGACCCTTTACAAGCCAAACTGTCACATGTTTTATTGTTTGTTTTATCTGTGGCCCAGCAAGGTCTTGCAGTTGCACTATAAAAAAGGTTATTTGCCTAAGCTTTTGGCTTTTTTACATGTGCTGGACCAACCGTCCTTATTTAAATCACCTGTTGTGATGCAGTTTATTATAGGTTTGTCACGTATGTTTCTTCCCAAACTATTTGTGGTATCACAGCAGGATCTCAATTTGGTCCTAATGTTCCTCATGTGCACCCTCTTCGAGTGACATACAGCTGCTTGTTGTGTCTTCTGATTCTCAAACATCTTCCTCATTGTGATCACCTCAGCTCCTCACATGATCGAGCTGTCTATGTGAAGCATCGTTTTGCCACCTTTTTCCCAGACAAACTGGTGTTGAGGACAAAGGCAGCTTTTATGCCAAACATTATGACTCTTTTTCATACTGGGCAATCCATGACCCACCCAACATTGTTTGCTTTGCCTAATCTCTCAAAAAAAGGAAGGGACTCCAACAACTGGACCCCTATAGACTCTTAAGATTTTACGTCAACCGCACTAATTCAGCAGTCTTCTGCATTAAGCTCTGCTATGCATTGGCCAGAAAGGACAGAGGGCTTATTGCACCAGGTTCAAGGCTGCTACCATTGCGTTTGCACGCAGCTTACCTGTTCTTGACATCTATAAGGCTGCAATATGGATGTCAGTGCACATTTTCACAAAGCACTACTTCCTTGACAGCCAGGTCTGACAGGAAGGGCAATTTGGCCTTTAGGTCCTACAGGACTTTTTGTCCACTCCACAGCCCCTCCACCTTGGGAAGCTACAACTTTGGAATCTATTCTAAAGGTGAGAAATCTCAGGTTATTTGTATCCATCAGAAGACCAAGTTACTTACCTTCTCTAACGCTCTTTCTGATGGATGGTCTCTCTAACCGCAGATTACTCACTGCTTTCCGAACCTTCCCATTTTGTGGAGTAATCTTTTTTTGCTATAAAGATCCTAAATTAAAGATCTGCACACTGGTACCTCCAATTTTCATGCTCTGTGTCCCAGGGCGTGGAAAGAGTCAAGCAAGAAAGTGCCGTTGAGGCACAGGCGTAGCCCTTATATGCAGCTCTGCTGTGTCACTTCCGGGGCGAAATGAGAGGCTGACATGGAGCGGCACGGTGCCACCTACCTACAAGAAGAGAGGAAAATTATATTTTACACCCAGTGTGTTAACGTTCTTCTTAATACAATATCTGACAAGTGCTTGATTAAGGAGGGCTAATTAATAGATGTTGTCCCAGTATGGTTCCGTCCTGAAAAATGTTAAAGTTGGTTGAAATAAAACAGAAAATGTCATATTTCATAGTTACAATACTTGCAATTTTGGTTACTACCCACAACAAAGTCATTGAAGAGTTATTTGTGGTTGGTTTGCCTCATATAAAGTAGGCCATTCAAGTAAGCAAAAAGTACTCACACAATGGGCTTTTGAAATTAAATTTCTTACATTTGGGTAATTGTAAAAGAAGGCTCTTGGGCATGATATGCCACCTATTGTGTTTTTGTAACTGTTAGTATTGGAAAAGCTGCTAATAGAGATGCACATTACCACCAAGTCTTAAGGATTGCTGGGAGTACAGCACATGAAATACTATTGCTTGAAAGGTGATTCATTGGATAAACTTATTTGACTTTCTTGCTAGTACTGTGACATTTACTCTGAATTGCAGGGGTGGTGAGGAAGCTTAGTGAGATTTGTACATTTGACATTGTTAGACCCTTGTTGTTGGACCAATTAGAGCACAGCTTCTCAAGCTGTCATCTCATCCTAAGGTCATGTGGCTTTGAGAACTTATTAGTCTTTCCCACTGTGATGTTACATTTGGCTTCTCAGTACAAAGATCAATGCTTTAGGTTGTCCCTGGCTTTTGAAGCCCTATATTTCCCTAGTCCTCCTAAGACTGCTGTCAGCATGGGCAAGCTCTTATCTGGCAAACAGCTTTGCATTATATCAGCCCTGTACACACACCTCTTCAAGTATCATTACCTATGTATCCGCTGTGGAAGCATGTTTGTTCAGATGAATTCTTCGAACTACAGATTCCTAAACTTTTAAATTTCCCCAGGTGACATACTGAATCCATAATCTTTTTCCAGCAGTTACTCTTGTATGCCAATAGGCATCACCAACAGACTCCACTTTAGCCTCGTCCTGCCTCTGGAAGTGACAGTATATAGCCGCCTCTTCTGTGTGCTAACATCCCATTTTTCTGTGCCCTTCGATACAGATCCAGGCTCTGCTCATGAACTTTATAAGTTCTTCAACAAACTTCAAAACATTTTTCGGTTACACTGTGCTAGTAGTGTGTCATTTAAAAGCTATAGGCTTCACGCTATAGTGCACCTTGTAGAGGCAGCTGTTGGTCACAGAACTGCATGACTTCTCTCTTTGGTGTCTCTAATCCGCATGATTCGTAGTCATGTGAACATGATTCGAAGTCATGTGACCAGTGCACCCTGATGCATCCAAAGGCCATCAGGGAGTCAAGAGTCGAAGCTGTATGTCACCGAGCAGAAGAAACAAGCACAGTCTGGACCTGTTTCAACTCCAAGTCTCAGTCCCTTCCTGGGTCTCTGTTCTTGAGCAACTCTAAGACAAAGTCTAAAGACAAATCTCGGCGCAAATACAAGAAGCCCAGACAGAGTAATCGTCAAATTGGCACTCGAAAGGCGACACTTTGGTCATGTGACTTCAACCCTATTCCACAGCTGGAGCTGAGGCGCTCCGAATTGCCCAGGCTATCTTCAACTCCTGAGCTGATAAGAGACCTTCACGGAAACCGGGTCCCCTTATTGAGCCTCATGGTTCCGTCCAGGCTCCCAGTCTTGCCTTCCTCTGATGAGATCATCCATTGCGCCAGCTGACTCTTTTTGGTTCTCTGCGAAGCATATTCCACACACCCTCCCTGCATCAGGAAACATATTCCCTTCTTTGCTGAAATGCTTGCCGGTCTCGAACCAACCCCAATGCTGATCTGGGATCTAGAGCAGACTTCAGCTATATCTTGACCAGTGTATCATTAAGTGATTACTAAGGCACAGTGAGTGTAGTTGGAGGACTCTTCTCCAGTGCCCGTGCCTTGCCTCCAATATATTTAATTCAGTATGTTCAACTTGAGGAGGCTGATTTAGAGGAGGTGGCAACTTGTTGCCTTCTCTCTGTACTATTGATGGACTGTATTTAGAACTCATAAATTCAGGTGGTCTTGACACCTCACCAGAGACAGAATTGGACTCTCCATTGGGGCCCCCTCAAGGGGGAGTGCCTTCTTTGTGTAGTAGTGCATAGGCAGCAGAGGTGTTGGAACTGCATTTGCCAACTGTGGAAACTAAGGCTAATCTGCTTAAAGAACCTTTGCAACCTGACCCGTAACGTTCAGAGCCTTTCTTTCCTTTTAATGAAGCCCTAACATCCACTCTGACTCAGCCTAACCGAAGCTTTGCTCAGCATCATCAGGGAATTGTTGCACTCGTAGGCGCCATGCTCCGGTGACCCAGTTTTCTTGACTCTACACCTAACACCGGAAATTGTGTAGTGCCTGCTTTGGACGGCAAATTAAACTTGAGTGCCTTTCCTACTGCCCCACCTGATGGAGAACCAGGGTGCACTGATGAGCTTGGCAAGATGCCGTTCTCCACCAGTTTGCCATTGCAGTTTCTGAATTCTGTGTGCCTGTTGGGCAGATGCACACAAGCCCTCTAGGATATGACGAGCAAGATCATACCTTCCCTCCCAGTGGAGTTTTGAAATACCTTTACACAAACAGTCCACATCGGACAAGATGCAGCCAAAGGCTTTTTGAGGGCGCACTGGACACCACATACTGTGTAGGCAATGCTATGGACACTGGTATGGTAATTCGTCATCACTCTTGGATGCGCGCTGAAGTTTTCTCCAGGTACATACAGGTATCAGTGGCATGTTAATTGCCCCTGCTGTGCAGGGGTGTGTGGGCACAGCTCCAGGGGGCCCTGAGAGCTCCTGACTGGGACTGGAGCGTGGGGGGCCCCCCCCTTCATGCACTTTGCAGGGGACCCTCGCAAGTTTTGTTACGCCACTGGTAGGCATCCCTCATGGCTATGCCTTTTGATGACACTAGGCTGTTTGGAGACGAGCATTGTCTTAGGTTCAAAGCTAGCCATGCTGTGACTCACCTTTGGCTTGCTCTGCCAGACATGCCAGTTTCATCAACAATAGAGGAGCTCAGGAGTTAATCCCAGGGCCTGGCTTACGTCCAGAGGCAGCCATCTCGCCCTATGCAACAGTCCACCCAGCCCTTAAAAAGGCTCCAGGTGGTGTTGCAGTGGCAGGGGATTGGGCCACCAATGACGTGACCCTGTCTTATCCTCCTCTTCACCACTGCCAATCGTCTCTTCATTCCTCCTTCAGGATTTACCTGTGACCAGTAGCACTAGCCATAGACTTAATGTAAATCTTTCAGCATTACAGCTCAGCATCCAAATCATCCAAAATAATTAGTGTCATCCTACTGAAGTCCAGTCATGGCCAAGATAAAAATTCCCCCCTTTTAGATAATGGGTTGTAGAGCCAGTCAGTGGTTTTACTATCACAGCTAACTGAAAAAATCTTTGGTGGGCGTGGAGCATTCAGGCTTATCACAGTTAGTTGTGGACTACTTGCGGATCACCATCTCGTACCTATCTTCGCTAGAGTTCGTTCTCCATCAACGAGTCAAAATCCCACCTTTGTCCAGTGCAGAGTATTCCCTTTATTGGGGCCATTCCGGACACAGTGGTGTTCAAAGCTTTCCACCCCTGCAGTGAGTCTGGGACATTCTGCATGTGATCCTGATATCTTTGACTCTACAAGCTGCACAAAATGGCAGCAATAGAGTTTAAATAAAAATCAAGAAAGGACTAACCTCAGCACAAAACTAATTAGAAACAGACAAGGGTCCTCTAGTTAAAATTTACTACACCGAAAATAAAGAAAGGACCACTAAAACTTCGCTCTCAGAAATGGAAACAGGAGCATTCTCCAATTGGAACAATTAATGGAAAGAGTGAGAGGACTCCTCCCTGTAACAGCTCTCTGTGGTAAACGTAGCGGCCATCTTGAACTGTCTCACTCTTAATGGTTTGGCTCCCCCGCCCCCCCCCCCCCACATCATTCCCCTGCTCTGCTCCGATTATGCTTTTATGCCTTATCGCTGTCGCAGCCTCGTCCCGCTGATTCACTATTCCTGCATTCCCTTTTCCAATTGTGACCTTCCTCGACCTCGCAAGTAATATTGTTGTTTCTATTGATTGTTGACTCTATCCTCTTGCTCTAACTTTTTACCGCTTATTATTTTTCTTTGTTCACTGAATTATCCACATGTCTATCTAACTCTTTCTATATTTATGATCCTGTATTACTCTCTCTTCCGATTTTCCCTTTTCAAACATGTTTCTATTGATTGTTGACTCTATCTTCTTACTCTAACTTTTCTACCGCTTATTATTTTCTTTGTTCACTGATTTATCCTTATGTCTCTAACTCTTTCTATATTTATGCTCTTGTCTTTGTTCACTGATTTATCCTTATGTCTCTCTAACTCTTTCTATATTTATGCTTTTGTATTACTCTCTCTTCCGGTATTCCCCTTTCAAACTTGTTTCTATTGATCGTTGACTCTATTTTCTTACTCTAACTTTTTTACCGCTTATTATTTTCCTTGTTCATTGATATATGTTGTATTCCTCTTAGGGTGTCCATAAACGGGCTTTCCAGAATCATGTCCTTATATAGGCACAATTCGCCCTGCCCTTATATAGGCATAAAATCCCAGCCCTTATTTAGGCATTAAACCGTGCACTCCAAATACAGGCATGGTCTCCGACATCCGTCCACCCTAACGTCACAACGAGTTCGTGAAGAACAGACCCTTAGGCTGCGGGAGTTTCCCTAGCCCAGGACTATTGATTTCTTCAAGGACTCATATATTATGCATGAACCATTATTCCTTAGGGGTTCATTCATGACGTCTTCCGCTGTCCGACTCACGTCAATGCTAACATTCTGAGGTAATTCTCAGGTATAAATATACCTTCCCTAGCCCCTGTAAATCAGAGGAGACCTCGACTTCAGAGGAGCCCGTTTCCCGGCCTGACGCACTGAGAAGACGCTGTCATCCCTGCACGCAGAGAGTCCAGCTTCCAGTGATCTGACTTCCCTTGCGGGGTGTTGGAGTTCGAGTCTGGCAAAGGGATTCCTACCTCTCTCATTCTTCAGGTATGGAGCTGACAAGAACCTAGAGGGACTCTTGGCATACTAGGCATACTAGGCTTAACATACTCTTAGTATACCATAGTAAGGAATACTTCACCTACTTCATACCTCTCCCTACACCTAGGACAGGTTAGGTACATCGGGGTAGAACTAGGTTAGAAACGCATCGTATGAGTACTCGCATTTTAGTCTGTGTTATTTATGTAAATGCATATATGCTAAAAGATAATGCTATCGCAGTATTATTTATTTCTACTGCTCACACTGTACCTTATTTATCTCGCATACTGTCTTGTGATCGTAACAGCACATTTTACTTACACCAGAAACAAGACTGTTCAATAAATCTTTTATTGAAACGCCCGTCTGTTCTCTCTGTGTAACTTTGAGGAAAACTAAGCATGCACGATTGAGCTGAGTGAAATAGTTATCTATTGTTTCTACGACTCTGGGACACGTTCTGATTCTAAAGAGAAACAAAGTGGTCATGTTTTGCGGCTGCCAGAAACTACTCCCTTCTTGTTGTCAAGGAGTTTCTAGTGGCCTCTGAGCTAGCTGGCAAAAGTAATTAAGTTTAATATACTCGATAGGGACATACTGACCTCAGTCCTATGTCAAACCTATAGGATATATTATTCCAATGCGCAGAGCCTATTAGGGAAATAGGAGCTACACTACAATATCCATATATTCCTCTAACTCTTTCTATATTTATGCTCTTGTATTACTCTCTCTTCCTGTATTCCCTCTCTAATTTAGACATTCCTCGCCCTCGTAAGCATTGTTGTTGTTTTCTATTGACCTACTCTTATTTCCCGAATGTTTGTCTATTTTTCGCAAGCTTTGCTGCTGGTATACTGATCTGCTCCTTTTTGCCGATTATTTATCTATTTGATTTGCTCCATGTCGCCGATATAATTGTCTTATCTATCTGATCTGCTCCACTTTGGCGATTATAATTCCTCGTTTTGTCTACCCTATTTCTGTCTTAACAAATACTACTGCATCATATTTAATCCCTCCGGCACTCTTATTCACGTATATGCTCCTGTTCTACTCCCATTACTGCCTGTGAATTGCTCCTACACTTCTCACACTGTCGTCCTTCACTCTCTTCAACCACACCCCCCCCTCTCCCCTTTCCCCTATTAATGTCCCTCCTCCCCCCTATCCTCCGATCTACCCTCCCCTCTCTTTTCTTGGCCTTTTGATTGTTTACCCTCCCCCTCCCTCAGAGGTCCACAGGACTGTCCTCCCTCTAGCCCTTATATTTCTACCCCCACTCTCCCAGTGCCCCCCTTGGATCCCAATCCTCCTCTCCTGCTCTACCCCCCTTTTCCCTAACCTCCCTCTCTCCACTCTCTCTACCTCTCACGTTCACCCAACATGCCCCCTCACAGCATTGACCACCACCCCCAGGACCCTACTCTCTCCAAACATGGCCCCAACTCATGGACCATTCTCTACTCTCTCCAAACATGTGAAGAAAAATTTCAAACATAAACTCCTCATCCGTAACCCTGAAACACTCATAGTTGATAACTACCTCAGCCTCACCTCCCCCATTATAACCAACTACATCTTTTACTCCAAACGTCCTTCCAAATGGAAAAGCATCTTCCTACAACACCTCCCAATCTCTAAATCAACTAAAATCCCATATGGATTCAAAATATCCACTGCTCCCTCCCCAGCCTTTCATGGCGATATTGATATCTCCATCTTCAAAACAGGTAACATCCTCATACAAGCCACGGTATCCCACCTTTCCATCTTCGAACACCACTTCAGCATTATGTCTCTCCTCCTTGACCACTCTGCTCCTAGCACTCCTTCTACCCAACCGAATAACGCCCCTTCCCCCTTGCTCCACCGCCACTCTCAACCATCCAGCTAACACCAGCCTCCAGTCATTGACATCACCATCACCCTCCTTGGACCTCTCTACAGCAAACGACATCCCCCAACCACCGTTACCTATATCTCATCCCCTCTAATCTCCCTCTCTCCGCCTAACTTCCTGAACTCACACTCCTCGGACCCCTCCACTAATATCGGTAGCCCCCAATCCCTGCCATCTACTTATCATTCCCCTCCCATGACCCCCTCCTCCTGTCCCCCTACCTCTCTCCCCCTTCCCATACACTCACATACTCCACCGTCCTTTCCCTTCAATCCCCTAACACTACTCCTAACCCCCTCCTCTTTCCCACCCCGAACTCCCACCTCTCCTCCCCATCCCCCTATCCTGCCCCCTCAGGCCCTCCTAACTCCACCCCTCAATCCTTCATCCCAACCCCCCAAAAATTAACAACCGCCCCACCCCAATTTATCCCCTCTCCACTCGCTCTATGCCTTTATATCCTCTCTGACCACATCTCCTGAAGTTCTTAACCTCCTGTCCACCCTAGACCAACCCCTCACACCTAACGGCCTTACCTCCCCCCTCACACATCAGTCCACCCTCCGCAACTATCCCAGACCATTCCCTACCCCCTGACCATTCACTATCCCCGCCCCTTTAGTACCTGTCACTCCTCACTCCACACCCACTACCCTATCCCCCCCTCACACATCAGCCCACCCTCAGCAACTCACCTACCCCCCGCACACGCACCCTCAGAACCTCCCTTCTCCCAAATCGCCCAGAGCCTACACAACATTGAACTTGACCTATCTAACTTGATTACTGAATTTTCTCAATTCAGGAAAGATTTTATCTTCCTCGGCTCCAGAACCCTTCCTCACCATAAAATCTCCACCCACCCCCCTCCCCCCCAAAATTCCCTAACACCAAACATAATCATTGGAGATCGACTCCTCTCCGCTGCCGTATACATAGACCTCACTGCACCTCGAACCATCTCTCCCCGTCCGACCTCTCCAACCTATGCAACTCTTACCTTCCTAGGTTACCAACCACCAATCCTCCACTACCCTACTCCCACATCCCTGTTATCCTAGGGACTAATAGAATCCCCACCTCCCCCACTTCACCGCCCCAACTCACATTGATCCACTCTTTCCCACCCACCATATGCAACCCCACACTACTTTCATGTATGCTTGTGAACTGTCGCTCCGCAGTCCAACATGCCACGGAAATTTCGGAAACTATCCTGAGTGAATCCATTAACATTGCATTCCTCACAGAAACCTGGCTCAATGCCCACTCAACGAGCATACTTGACCTACTCTCCCCCCCGGGATACTCTATCCTTAGAAGAGATAGACATGACAGAATTGGGGGTGGTCTAGCCATTATCTTTAAAAATGAACTTCAGCTTTCCCTTGTCAATAATTCTGGCTGCTACTCCTGCGAATACCTGGAAGCTGAACTGACAACTCAAAATTCCCCCCCAATCCGTCTACACAACATTTACCGCCCCCCTGGAACCCCCCAGCCCTTCATCGAGGACTTATCTGAGCTCCTGACACAATCCTCATTATCCAACTCAAAAAATCTCTTTCTTGGGGATCTTAACCTCCATTGGAACGATAACGATGATCCCACTATCTCCCTCCTCACTAATCTACTTGAGATCAATGAACTCAAACAACTATGCCTGTCCCCTACACACACCAAAGGAGCCATCCTTGACGCCATTCTTTCCAACGAAGATCTGGCCTCAGTGACCAATATCGTCCCCATTGACTGGTCTGACCATCATCTTATACTGTTCACCATTGCTACCACTGCAAATCTCCCCACCTCCAAAATCAACAAACCTAAGAAACTGACCAGAAATCTTAAAAGTATCCCCCTGGTGTTCTTGAGTCTAAACTCCAAGCTCAACTTCTTCTCATTTCCCCCTCACAAAATGCTAATGAGCTCACTGAACACTTTAACAATACTGTCACCGGTATCCTTGACCAACTGGCCCCACCTAAACTCAAAAACCAAAGAAACACCCCCTCCAACTCTTGGTTTAATACCGAGCTTAACAACGAAAGACGGTCACTCAGACTGGCGGAAATAACCTGGAGACACCATCCCTCTCCCTCCCATCTTGCACTCCTCAGACGTGCTAGATCCACGTACAAAAAACACATCTTCAAGGAAAAGGCATCCTTCTTCCGCACTCAACTTGATCGTGCCGAAAACAAACCTAGGGAACTTTTCAAAATCATTTGAAACCAAACTTCCCCCGCAACTCCAAATCTGATCGCCTCCTCCGCCAGATGTGAAGAAATTTCCCACTTCTTCTCGGAAAAAATAGCCAAAATTGATCAATACTTCCTTTCCACACAGCCCCCCTCCAACTCCCAATGTAAACCCGCTTTCACCTCTAATTCCTACTCCACATCCCCTCCACCTGTAGACCCCTTCTCTCTTCCGCCCACTACTCTACCTCTCTCCTGCGACTCTCCTCACCTACCTACTTCCTCACCCCCCTAACCACTCCTCACACCTATCCCCTACCACATCTCCGGAAACTAACTCCCATAACTCACAATTAAAGAATAATGCCTCGTTGCTCAACTTCCTCCCCGTGACTGAGCGGAGAAGTCCTTCAAATAATTGGTAATCTTAAACCTTCCTCCCACACAAAAGACCCCTTACCCTCTAACCTTGTCCCTTCCCTTAAGCACATCATTACCCCATATTGGACCACAATCATCAACACCTCTCTCTCCACTGGCTGTGTCCCCACTTCCCTTCAACTTGGGCAAATCTCACCCATAATCAAGAACCCCAATGCTGACCCCAATGACCTAAACAATCTCCGCCCCATCACTAACCTCCCCCTTCTCTCTAAGGTCCTTGAAAAATGTGTCCTACTTCAACTTGACAAACACATCGAAAACTTCAAGCTACTCGACCCCTTTCAATCAGGCTTCAGGAAAGGATGCAGCACCGAAACGGCAATGCTCAATGTCGTCGATGACATCCACCACTCACTTGATAATGGCGAGACTTGCCTTCTTATCCTCCTTGATCTCTCCGCAGCGTTCGATACAGTCAATCACTCAGCCCTACTCAATGTGATTAGTACCCATTTCGGCCTTAATGGTACTGCCCACAAATGGTTCGTCTCCTACCTACAACACCGAACACAGCAAATAAAAATTCAAAATTGTCTTTCTAACCCCACTCCTGTCTCACTTGGAGTCCCCCAAGGATCTATTCTCTCTCCCTCCCTCTTTAACCTCTTTATGGAACCCCTCACCCACATTCTTAAACAAGCAGGCATCAACTACCACCTCTACGCCGATGACACCCAAATCTATTACAAAATTAAAACTCATGCTGACATCTTACACCTGAACAACACGCTCACCAAGATTCAAACCTGGTTCCATTCCAATCATCTCAAACTAAAACCTAATAAAACCGAAATCATTCTCTTCTCCCCCCCAAAATAACCCTCTCCCCGTTCAATCCTGGATCTCTGACCTTAACGCACTCAACTGCTCACTCACCCTGTCCAACTCCGTCAAATCTCTTGGTATTTCTATCGACAACACCCTAACCCTTAAAGTCCACATCAAAAACTCTGCTAAAGGAGCCCTCTTTACTCTCCGTCACCTCAAGAAAATCAAACCCTTTATACCTACTGATGACTTCAAACTTGTAGTTCAGTCACTTGCTCTTTCACGTATTGATTATGGTAACGCCATCCTCAACGGAATCCCCAAGGTCCACCTTGCTCCAATCAAAGCTGTGCTCAACCTTGCAGCCAGGCTCATCACAGACTGCAAACGCTTCGATCATATATCCCCGGCTCTCAAATCTCTTAAATGGCTACCTATTGAAGGCAGATCTGCCTACAAAACTGCCTGCATTACTCACAAAGTCCTCCACCAAAACACTCTGCAGTACCTCTCCAAGAAACTCCTCATTGCGGGCACCACACGTCCTCTGAGAAGCACCAACACCCTCCTAATCCCACCCCTTCATAAAAAGAAATCCACACAATCTCGCTCCTTCTCTGGTAATGCCCCTATCATCTGGAATGCCCTCCCAAAAAACCTGCGCTGTAACCCCTCCTATTTCAGCTTTAAAAAGACCTCAAAATCCACCTCCTCAATTATTATTGGGGGCCCTAACCTATGACCTGCACTCGAACCCCAATCACCATGTTATATCAGTCCAGTAATATTTGTCCATCTCCTGAACATCATCCACCTAATTACTCGAAGTGTATAGCTCTTGCACCTGTATCTTTTTTGATTTGTATATTTCACATGTTGTTTCATTATCTTTTATCTACTCCTATGCCATGTTTGCTTTATATTATCTTACACATGTAAAGCGCTCTGATACCTCTGGGTCTAGCCAGCGCTATATAAAACTTTTAAAATAAATAAATAAAATAAATAAATAAAATAAATCCTGATGTTTTGTGTGAAGTCTTGTATCTGAAAGAGACACGTTAGTGACAGATTCCTTACCTTAGAATATCCCCAGGCGTCAGGCTGGATCCGGAAAGTTTTTGCGTAGCAGTACCCTTGCGCGTCGGTAGGCGGCGTTCTGCGGCTCCGCGTCCGTCGTCGGCGTCATGATCGCCGGGATGACGTCGCGGGCAGTACTTGGACGCCGCCCCTGCGCGCTGACGTCCGTTCTTCTTTTTCCGCGCCAGTAAGCACAGATCCGGGAAAAGCAGTGCCCTAGTCAATTTTTGACTACATTTTTGGTGAATTTTTCACTGTTTCTTTTCGAGTCTTCTAACGACTCTAAGGTGTCAGTAGGGATGCCCGGCTTCAAGCCATGCGACGCCTGTGGTCGAATGATGTCGATCACAGACCCGCACTTAGAGTGTCTCTACTGTCTCGGCCGAGACCACGACACGAAGTCGTGCCCTGTCTGCCGGAAACTCCACCCGAAGGCTTTGCGAGAGCGGTCTCGAAAGCTCCTCGAGGTCCGGCAGTCGGCTCCGCGCCGCACCAAGCCCCGGTCCCGTGAGAGGTCGAGGGCCGGTCGCGGAGCCCCCACCGGTCGTCGGAGTCCAAGTCTTCGCGCTCCTCTGGTAAGTCGAAGCACAAAAAGTCTAAGAAGCATCATCGCTCTAAGACTTCGCCTCGCCGGTCTCGCGACTCGTCTGAGGCCCCTGTCGGCACAGTCCCCGCGGCCCCGGACGTGCCTGCGGAGCCGCCCCCGCATTACCCGTCCTTTCCGGGTTCGGGGGCGACTCCGGCTGAAATACAGGAATTCCTGTCGGCCATGGCCCGCCTCTTCGGGCCTCAAGGTCCCTCCGGTGCGCCTTCGGGCCCCGCGGGCCCTGATGGGGTTGCCCCGGCGTCGCCGACGACTCCGGTCCCGGCGTCGCCTGTCCCGCCAGCCCTGATCCCGGCCTCGGCTCCGGCCACGATCCCGGCTCCGGTGGTACCGCAACCCCGATCGACGCCGGTTGACCTAACCACGCCTCTGCCGGCGCCGATCTCCCCGGTGCCGTTCCCAACGCCGCCCGGGGCTCCGGGCGGCGTCGTTCCCCGGTTCTCTCCGGTTCCGGACATGGAGCCGGACCGACGTCGCTTGATGCCGGCGCCGATGAGACCTTGGGTCCCAAATGTCCCTCCTCCATATTTTGAGCCAGAGGAGGACCAGGAGAGCTGGGAGGGGTCGGAAGACCCTCACACAGCAGTGTGAGTATGACCAGGACTGGGCAGAGGAACTTGGGGATGCCAGTGGTCTAGACACTTCCCCTGACACTGGCATGCTGTCTCCTCCCGTGGCTACGGAGGAGGGTGCAAATTTCACAACGGTGTTGCGTAGAGCAGCTGGAGCCTTACACCTCCAGTTGCCTACTGTGGCTGTCAGGACTAATCTCCTGACGGAAGTGCTTCAGCCGGCAGCTTCCTCATCTGAGACTGTGCTGCCGTTTAATGATGCACTATCTGACGTTCTTTTGGGCACCTGGTCCAAGCCCACCACAGGGGTTCCTGTGGATAGGAACGTGGCCCG
The DNA here is from genome assembly GCA_963921515.1 of Calotriton arnoldi. NCBI lineage: Eukaryota > Metazoa > Chordata > Amphibia > Caudata > Salamandridae > Calotriton > Calotriton arnoldi. The sequence continues at coordinate 253,485 of CAWUFW010001162.1, forward strand.
ACGCCATCGCCCTGCTCCGGGCGACCCCTTGTTTCTCTCTCAACATCCCACTCCCGAGAGCTTGGTTGTCCAAGCCTCTGCCTCCCAAACCGCCTTCCCTACCGCCCCTCCGGATAGGGAATCCAAACGCCTGGACCAGTTTGGGAAGAAGGCTTTTTCTTCCTCCAGTGCTGGCTTGCGGCAACACCGCTTGCCTTTTGGGCCGATATACCCACTCCCTGTGGGATTCGGTGGCGTCTGTTTTGCCCCAGTGTTCTGAGGAGGTCCAGACACTGCTTACCCGCACCATTGCGGAAGGTAGAGATGCGGCTAAATACACCATATGTTGTGGCCTTGATACCGCCGACTCGCTGGGCAGATCGCTTGCAACGACGGTGGCGCTGCGTCGCCACACCTGGCTGAGAACAACTGGTTTCTCGGGTGATGTCCAGAATACACTCATGGACATGCCCTTTGATGTAGTCGGTCTTTTTGGTTCCAAAGTAGACCATGCGCAGGAGCGTTTTAAGGACTCGCGGGCTACTGCCAAGTCCCTGGGCCTTTCTGTTGTGCGCCCTCCGCTGACCTCTGCTTTTCGCCCCTTTCGTGGCCACGGAAGGGGCGCCCAGTCACGTCGTGGCGGTTCGGGCAACCAGCGTGCGGGTCAGGCCACCAACCCCGCCCCGTCCGCGGCCTCCAAGCCCTCCTAGTCCTTCCCTTCAGGTGCACAGCACGCCAGTAGGGGGCAGGGTCCGCCATCACCTTCACCACTGGCGTCCCTTCACCTCGGACAGGTGGGTCTTGGACATTGTCCGAAGGGGCTACTCCCTCCCCTTCGAGACCACCCCTCCAGCCATGCCACCTCAATTTCACCGCATGTCAGGGGATCACTTGGTGCTTCTGCAGAAGGAAGTCACGGCCCTCTTGGCCAAGAGGGCCATCGAGCATGTTCCGACCCCAGAAGTAGGACGTGGTTGCTACTCCCACTACTTTCTGGTGCCCAAAAAGGACAAGGAGGACATGCGTCCTATCTTGGACCTCTGGAACGTCAATCGCTTCCTCCGGAAGGAGAAGTTCAAGATGCTCACCCTTGCTCAGGTCTTGACTGCCCTCGACCCTGGAGACTGGTTGGTAGCGTTGGACTTTCAGGACGCTTATTTTCACATCCCCGTCCTGCTGGCCCACCGGCGTTACCTGCGGTTCACGGTAGGCCTCGAGCATTTTCAGTTCACCGTGCTCCCCTTTGGCCTTACAAGTGCCCCTCGGGTGTTCACGAAAGTGATGGCGGTGGTCGCAGCTCATCTGCGCCGGGCAGGGGTTCCAGTCTTCCCCTACCTCGACGACTGGCTGCTGAAGGCGGGCTCGTCCCAGGCAGTCGTCTCCCACCTCCAGACTACTGCCGAACTCCTGCACTCGCTGGGGTTCTCCATCAATGTGCCAAAGTCGCATCTGATTCCTTCTCCACAGCTCCTTTTCATCGGAGCAGTTCTGGACACGACGCAGTTTCGGGCCTATCCTCCCGAACGGCGAGTCCGGGATATTCAGGCTATGATTCCGATCTTTCAGCCTTTATCCTGGGTTTCGGTACGGATGACCCTGAGGCTGCTGGGCCTCATGGCCTCCTGCATCCTGCTGGTCGATCATGCCAGATGGCATATGCGGGCTCTGCAGTGGGACCTGAAGTTCCAGTGGGCGCAGCACCAAGGCAACCTGTCCGATCACGTCCAGATCTCGGAGGGGACTGCAAAACAGTTGCAGTGGTGGCTCTCGAACCGGCAATGAGTCCTGGGCAGATCCTCTCCCTTCCCCAGCCAGAGCACACAGTTGTGACGGACGCGTCCCTTCTGGGATGGGGCGGTCACATGGGAGAGGCGGAGATCAGAGGCCTCTGGTCTCCGGCGGAGTCCCGGCTCCATATCAACCTTCTGGAGCTCCGGGCGATCCGACTTGCACTCAAGGCATTCCTTCCCTCTGTCAAAGGGAAGGTAGTGCAGGTGTTCACAGACAACACCACCGCCATGTGGTACTGCAACAAACAAGGCGGGGTGGGGTCGTGGACCCTCTGTCAGGAGGCTCTGCGCCTCTGGACATGGCTGGAACATCAGGGCATGTTCCTGATGGTTCAACACCTGGCAGATTCCCTGAACGCCAGGGCGGACGAACTCAGCCGCAGGTGCATGATGGATCACGAATGGCGTCTTCACTCGAAAATGGCGCAAGGACTCTTTCTACAGTGGGGAGAGCCTTGGTTAGATCTATTCGCCACTGAAGAGAACGCGCAATGCCATCAGTTCTGCGCGTTGGAATTTCCAAGGCGGCACTCGCTCGGCGACGCTTTTCGTCGCGAGTGGAGTTGCGGTCTGTTGTACGCCTTTCCGCCTATACCACTTCTATCCAGAGTGTTGAAGAAGATTCGGCGCGACCGGGCCCAAGTCATCCTTGTGGCTCCGGACTGGGCTTGAAGAGTTTGGTATCCCGAGCTACTCAGTATGAGCGTCGATCCCCCGATCCGTCTGCCTCTTCGGGAGGATCTTCTGTCGCAGCAGCAGGGGACGGTCCTCCACCCGAACCTGTCCAGCCTCCACCTGCTTGCGTGGAGATTGAGCGGCGGCAGTTGATTCCTTTCGACTTGCCTCCCGAAGTTTGTGATGTGATTCTGGCAGCCAGGCGTCCCTCCACTAAGGTGGTATACGCCTGCAGGTGGAACAAGTTTGTGGCATGGTGCACAGCAAAGGCTGTGAACCCTCTCTCTGCCCCTCTTTCTGAGGTTCTTCTGTTCCTTCTTTCCCTGGCCCAACAGGGTTCTGCCCTGGGTACCATCAAGGGCTATCTTTGTGCCATCTCGGCCTTCCTCAGGCTTCCTGATCAGCCCTCCCTTTTCAAGTCCCCTGTTGTTAACAGGTTCCTAAAAGGCATTACACACCTCTTCCCTCCTGTTCCGTTTGTGATGCCTCAGTGGGACTTGAACTTGGTTCTTACCTTTCTTATGTGCGCTCCCTTTGAGCCTCTACATAACTGTCCTCTTCGTCTTCTGACTCTGAAGACAGCCTTTCTGGTGGCCATCACCTCCGCTTGACGGGTGAGTGAGCTCCAGGCTCTATCATGCAAACCTCCCTTTCTGTCTGTCCATCCAGACAAGGTTGTTCTTAGGACGCGTCCGTCCTTCTTGCTAAAGGTGGTTACTGCCTTCCACATTGGGCAGACCATCACTTTGCCCACCTTCTTTCCGCCTCCGCATCCTTCCAGAGAGGAAGAGAGGCTCCACCGTCTGAACCCAAAACGTGCGCTTTCCTTTTATATCAACCGCACACAACACTTCCGGGTGGATGACCAGCTCTTTGTTGGCTACGTGGGCGCCAAAAAAGGTCGGGCGGTGCACAAGAGAACCATCTCCCGCTGGGTAAACTTGTGTATCAAAGCCTGCTATTCTTTGGCTAAGAAGGAGCCTCCTGTTGGTCTGCGTGCCCATTCCACCAGGGCAACGGCTGCTACCACGGCCTTAGGCCGCGGTGTTCCGTTGCAGGATATCTGTCAGGCAGCTACGTGGGCCTCGCTGCACACGTTTACCAAGCATTACTGCCTTGACAGTCAGGTCCGGAGGGACGGCTTCTTTGGCCGTTCTGTCCTCCGGGACTTCCTTGTCTGATCTTTGTTCGCAGACCCACCACCGGGGTTGGTATTGCTGGGGTATCTATTCTAAGGTAAGGAATCTGTCACTAACGTGTCTCTTTCAGATGCACAAGTTACTAACTTGTGTAACGATATATCTGTAAGAGACAGTAGTTAGTGACAGATTCCTTACCGCCCACCCATCCTCCCCGTTCTGCGAACTGATTTCTAGGGTTAAGGACATCCCTTTCAGGGCCCTAGTATTTTTCAGACACCTATGTCAGCTTCTTGCATGGCTCTGCGTTCCTGGCGCGGAAAGTCGTGTACAGAACTGACGTCAGCGCGCAGGGGCGGCGTCTAAGTACTGCCCGCGACGTCATCCCGGCGATCACGACGACGGACGAGGAGCCGCACGACGCCGCCTACCGACGCGCAAGGGTACTGCTACGCAAAAACTTTCCGGATCCAGCCTGACGCCTGGAGATATTCTAAGGTAAGGAATCTGTCACTAACTACTGTCTCTTACAGATATATCGTTACACAAGTTAGTAACTTGTGCGTTCTGACCCTGGTGGTTCTGAGTCTTCTCCTAGGCTTGTGTATTCTGCTGGTGCCTCAGGCCTGTTGTCTCATGCGGCCTGTGCAGTGGAACCTCCTGCTTGAATGGGCACAGAGTGGAGTGCATCTGGGACAACATCAGTGCGTCACGTGAGGCAGATCAGGACCTTCAATGGTGGATAAAGCATTAAAACCCGACTTACGACTGACTATCATCCCTACCCCTTGCAGAGCTCACAGGCTCACAGTGGTGACTGATGCATTGGCTATGGGCTGGGAAGGCCACCTTGGCGATGTGGAGATCAGAAGCCTCAGGTCTCTGCTGTAGTGGAGGTACCGGTTCAGTCTTTTGCATCTGCATATATCTGGCTGCCAAGGACTTTCTTCCTTCCATCAAAGGCTACCCTCTGCATGTTCTGATGGACAACACAGCTACCATGTGTTACTGCAACAAACCAGGTGGATGAGGGTCATGTGTTCTGGGCCAGGAGATGCTGGTTGGAGCTTCAGGAAATTTCTTTCACCCTCAATCATCTGGTAGGATCCCCTAGTTCGGCAGACCCCATTTAGAAGACCACTAGTGGCATCTGCATCCAAAGGTAGTTCAAGGCTTATTTGCGTAGTGGGATGTGCCTTGAGCAGAACTTTTCACTGGCTCTGAGAAAGCTCATTGTCAAACTGTTCGCGATATAGAGTTTTCACCTCAAGTTTCCCTGAGAGATGTCTTCGGTCATCCGTGGGATAGTCTTCTTTACGTGGACCTATCTCCGCTTTTCTGGGTTCTAAAAAAATGTCAAGAGGAATCGAGGTCTTTGCTAACGCGTTCGTGCATCTACATAACCCTTGAAATGAGTCCATGGAGGAGTATACAAACACAGAGGGCCTTTTTTGCTAAACTGGTGCTCTCATGGTACGTAGACCTCTCCACCTGGGGTATAGAGCGCGTCCCGAAGGGGGTGGGGGATCAGGCCAAGGAATCACAGAACATGTAAAATACTGGAGCACACATAAGAAAGTTCATAAATTGTTGTCCTATGGAGTCAATGTAGTATTCAAAAAGTCTAACGGGGCATTGTTCAATTTTTATTTTTTATATTCATAGCTTCTATTGAACAAGTATACAGCATCAGAATACACAGGCAGCCGACACATGTTTAGTATTCATGATATTTTCAAGGTGCAGAAAACATGTACATTCTGTTATCTACCCTACGTATACTAATATAGGTAAGAATAGAACACCCAAGTGCGAAAGCTACACGTCAACCCTTTCGTGTGTGCCAAAAATTCCAAGCTACAAGATCATACCAAGAAAAGAGTATAGAGCTAACCCCAGTGCAGTGTCCGGTTGTAGAAAAAAAGCGGATAATTGGCTATGTTTAAATAAGAGTTGGGCGGCTGTGCGGCCGACATTGTTTACTTAGTTTCCCGGTCACAAAAATACACTTATAAAAGTGGGCGCCTGCTAAAATATTAAGCGTGGCACACGGGTTGTTAATGATTAAAGTTTTACGCGGCGCCCGTGGCGGGACGGCAATGAGGAGCAATCGTGTTGCGCTGCCAAAAAAAAGAACAGAAGGGGCACGGCCGCTATGGTGAAATAATAATAACATAAATGAAAAGTTGCAGGTTTGCTGCTATTGGTAATAGAAATGTAAACGCAGGCGCCATGCTGAAACCGTAGCGTGGCGCCCGGAGGCAAAGCGGTCACCCTTGCAGGAAAGCACGTCGTCCCTGTAATAGGGGAAAATCATTAAAGAAAATAGTGCTCACAGACTGTAGATAAAACAGACCGTGTAACAACACAAGTAAAAAGTCCAGTCCTCATGGGAGGTTACAAATGCAGACAAGGCAGTAATAAGGAGGGACTACTAAGCCTATTCATGAATCAAAAGCAACCATTTGGGAAGAACAGCAACAGGAGCCAATTGAAAAGATGGGCGGAGCTGAATACAGCATGCCTCGCAAAGCAGCGCATGAGCTGCCCAGGCTCGACCTAAAAAAGGGGGTAAAAGTAAATCCAGAGGATGACTCCACGGTTTCAGGAAGGAGTCTATATACAAAAACAGAGGAGTTCTAAATACTAACTGAAGACTACGGTCCCAAGTATTCAAAATAGCTATTCCAAAGAGCTAATATAATGTAAAAAAATAGGGGAATCAAAAAGTGCAATTGAGAAGAGAGAAAAAAAAAAAGTGCCCAATTAAAAGATCACAGTAGCATCAAAGGATCATCACTAATTAAGTGTTAATTGCAGAGAGGAAAAGTAAATAGGAGTAAGGACAAGACCAAGAGAAAATGCATCCCAGGGTATGCGTGTCGAAAGCATTCATTAAATACATATATGAAACGCCTGGAGAGATGACCCGTTCAAACCTGGGTCAAGACCTGTACGAGGTACTCAATAGTGCACAGTCACTCCATCAAGTATTTAGTTACAATCCATGACAGGAGATGTTAAGGACAAGGGTTCTGTCCAGACATGGGTAAAGTTCAACAACAAAGGCTCATGTTATAACATGTTCCATTCTAAGCCACAGACACTCATTGGCAAAGTATTGAAAGCATATCAATCCATTAGAAAGACATGGAGATCCCGGTCTACATTAAGTCCCATATCCACCACTCTGAGTTGAATGATCCATCTACTTTCCAACTGTCGTAGTGCCATATCTTCCCTCAGCATAGGCCCCAGAGTATCTATACCATGGAATCTAATTCTGAATTTCCCACAGTGACCATGTTTTGTATTATAGTGGACAGCAAGCGGGTAGCTAATGTTATTGTTTCTAATGGCACGAAAGTGCTCCTGAATACGCTCTTTTAGGTGTCTGATGGTGCTGCCAACATACATGCGTCCACATTCACAGATGATGCAGTAGATTACAAACCTGGTGATGAACTTAGTTATTGTGTATGTCCTATTCATGTTATATTGAAAGGTAGAGATTTTGTCTTTGGCATATTGACAAACACTGCACTGGCCTCATTTATAAAAGCCCTTAGGTGGTGCAGGTACATCATTACCTACTACTACTTTGGGAAGGGCCTGTCATGGACTTTTCCCCACTGCTTGTTTGTGGGATCTCTCTGGGGGACACTTCATTGTGTATACTCACCTTTACGTAATACAGTTATTCCTTAATATAGGGGTATGAGCATGTAGCACGATCACAGCTTTGAATTTGCACTGCATTGGGGTTAGCTCTATACCCTTTTCTTGGTATGATCCTGTAGCTTGTGGGCTTGGGATTTTTGGAAAATACGAAGTCGTTGATGTGTAGCTTTTGCACTTTGGTGTTCTATTTTTACCTATATTAGGATACATATGGTAGATAATAGAATGTACATATGTTTTCTGCAGCCTTGAAAAAGTCGCAAAGGCGAAGCACGTGTCGGCGGCTTGCGTATTCTGATGCTGTATACTTGTTCAATACAAGCTATGAATATGAAAAATAAAAATTGAGTGACGCACCGTTGGACTCTTTGAATACTACTTTGACTCATAGGACAACAATTTAAGGACTTTCTTTTGTGTGCTCTGGTATTTTACATGTTCTAGGGTCTGGTATTCTGACCTGCTGAGTCTGAGAGTCTGACCCCTGCTCTGTCTACCTCTTTGGGAGGACCAATGCAACAAGGTTTCTATGGAATTCCTCTGGGTTATTTAAAATGTATATGTAGCCAGTGCATAGCAAAACCAAAGGAGATGTTGGACGGAGTGTTGAACATTGCAAGCACTCACCCCTAGTCAACTGATCTGGGTTTAATCCATCATCATTCTTTAGCTCACTCCGCCACCCCAGTTCAGACATGGCCATATGCAAATCAGTCTGACCCTGTGCCTCATGGCAACAGTCCAGCCCGAACTGCCAAGCCAGTCTTCCCTGGACGGGAAACAAGCATCCTGGGACCTGTTTCAGGTTCATAACCCTCATCAGCCAGGCTATCTTGAATCCAGTGGCAAAGTGAGCAAGGGACCCACGTCTGGGCATACCCTGCCAACTTAGGGCGAACATAGCAAAACCAAAGGAGATGATGGACGGAGTGTTGAACATCATCCCCTTTGGTTTTGCTATGTTCGCCCTAAGTTGTCAGGGTATGCCCAGACATGGGTCCCTTGCTCACTTTGCTACTGGATTCAAGATAGCCTGGCTGATGACGGCTGTAAGCCAGAAACCGGTCCCAGGATGCTTGTTTCCGGTCCAGGGAAGACATGGCTTGGCAGTTCGGGCTGGACTGTTCCCATGAGGCACAGGGTCAGACTGATTTGCATATGGCCATGTCTGAACTGGGGTGGCGGAGTGAGCTAAAGAATGATGATGGATTAAACCCAGATCAGTTGACTGGGGGTGAGTGCTTGCAATGTTTAACACTCCGTCCATCATCCCCTTTGGTTTTGCTATGTAGCCAGTGCATACACTACTATTTTCTATACATGTAGCATTTAAAACAATGATCACAATACCAATGTGATATTCTATTGAAAACCCCCCAAAAAAGGCATGAATATAAGGGGGAAGAGATATTTTGAGAAAACAAAGGCTGGATGTATGAGAGCTAGCTTTGCAAAAAATCCAAAATAGAATTAGAGTTGGCAGACGTAGAAGCCATATTAAAAAAAAAAAGCCAGGTATCGAGTATTTAATTAGGCTCTACAGACATTGCTCCAAAAGACAAAGTAAAAACTCTGGGTGTAAACTCCAGGATGTCCATTTGCAGTCATGGAATGCAGCTGTGGTGTTATCGCACTGCCATCTAAGGCTGCTGAGAAGAGCTCACCGGCAGTGGAACAGAATCCAAGCAAGACTGCCAGAGCCATTATTATCCCACAGATTGATTACTGCAGTTCTGTGCAGGCACAAATAAAGATAACTTCTGCAAATATATTATCCTGAATACTTTTTTCACATGGACAGGTATCGAGATGCCTCTGAGAGCGCATCTTACATCCGCTTTACACTTAATTCTGGTTGTCACTGGCAACCAGAGCATATTTCTTAAAGTGGTTACCCTGGTCTACAATTCACTGTGTGTTGGTTTCCCTGACTATTTAAATAACAGGCTACTAGTCTGTTGCCCAGGTAAGACTATTGATGAGTGTTAAAAACAACTTTTGAGAGAGGGAGGGAAGGCTCAGTTACACACACTAGGAAAATGAATTATTTTCACAGGCTTGGGGAATATGTATTTCATGCAGAGCTGAGTATTTCATTGCATGCTTAAATGTAGGTGATGCAGAACCTTTTCATCACTGTACTAAATCCATCCACACTTTACAAATGTGAGACTTTAAGCTTGGCTAGCCATGGTACTGAAATGCTCATGCTGTAGTAGTTTTTCTGTTTCACACGAATCTCATGACCCCAGAATCAGGACTACAAGTAAGTGGCCTTTTCTGGCTTTCTTAGATCTGCTGTGTGGATTTAGAATAATTTAAATGTTTCATTCTGTGATCAGCTGCTGACTTTGATCAAATCAGTTTTACTTTAATCAGTAGTTTGCCTCATGTAATGCAGGCTTTGTGAAGTATACTGTATAACCATGTTTGAGTAAATTAAAAAACTTTGTGCTCAGTAATTCAACTCTTTGATCTGTTTTTTTCAGTGCCAGACTCCAAGACCCAGCTGCTTTGTTTGAACCAGAAAAAGCAAGGAAGATCTTGGAGGAGTGGCTGCCACATTTGGAAAAGATGTTGTGCCTGCAGGAGACTCTCCACAATTCTCGTAGTTCACCCAAGTTAGACATTGATTCGCATAGGGCACACTTGTCCAATGATGACCAGGGAATGACTTTGGCTGATAATGAACAGAAGGAATGCAGTGATACGGTCCATCCAGAGGAAGAAGAGCAAGTGCTGCAGATTGAAGTGTTCCCTCCCACAAAAACACCGCCACTCTGCTTCCATGTAAGGCCTCCCTGTACCTTACCAGCACACATTCTGAAGGATCTGATGGTACTAACGACTCTATGCTTGGAATTAAAAGTGTTTGGTGGTGTAAATGAGTGGTCGGGTGAGAATGATAATCAGGACCTTCCAGCCTCTTGCCTCACATGCCAGTTCATGAAGACTTACTTTTTCTTGTTGGATCTTACTAGACTAAAGCAGTACATACTCTTCAATTATTCCAGCGACCCCAATGTGTGGGAAACCTACATCCAGGGTTTGAAAGGTAATTCTTGCTTTTTTGTAATAATTTATAAAATTACATAATTTGGTTCTAGAGGGACATAATTTCAGAAAGTGTGATATGGGTGGCATTTATTTGGAGGACAGTCCTCTTATGTTTGTCATGAATGTAAAGCAAACAGGGAAGAATAAGAATCCAGAGAACGCTATTTATACATAACATGTTTTCAAATTGAAATGCAAATGCCATATTTTATCCTTCTTGATCTTATCATTTGTATTTCACTATATTTGCTTTGGATCCGGCTTGCCACCTATTTTCCAGGTTGTACTGGAGCATGAACCTGTATAAAGTGTTATGCTTTGCACACTCCTGTCGTTCAGTGGTTGAATAAAAAAAAAGTTAAAATGGGCATAAAGAACAATGTGGGTATCGACAGCAAGAACATGCAGGGCACAACAAATGGCTTTAGCTTTTTGTGTGTTCTTTATCTAGCTGTATGTACTCTGTAGCATGGTACCGATATCACCTTATTATCTAGGGTCCTCTTTTTCTGATGTGAGGCTTTCCCATCGTTGGACATTGGATAGGATACAAAACACTGAAGGAATACAGGGTGTTGCTGAATATCAGCTCTACCGTTCATTTATTTAAGGCCTGAAACGTTATTCCTCAGTTCACTGGATCTTGTCAATCATTATTCAGTCATTTTATGAGCCTAGATACAGTCCACTTCCTAACCCTTACGTTCATCTTTTACTCCTTGAGTGCCGGTTGATAAAAGCAAAAAAGGGGGATAAACTCGTCAGTTCTGCATCATAGGATCTTCATTGATAGTCGTACGTTACAATAATTCTCTGCTGCCTTTGTTGACTCCAAACTCTTTTTGCCACGCATTTCGAAAGAGGGTTATAAATTTAACATGTGCAGTGTAAAAAAGGATACCCTCTAAAAAGTCTATCAAGACTGAATCTTTTCTCAAATTTTCACTCATTTACTAAGAAAACCATTACAAAACTACATTGCAGCATTTTAATCCTAGACCGCTGACTAAAGGTGTGTTGAATGAGGGTAAAAGTCGGTGCAATAGTCATTAGATTAGGAAAGTGAAAATGAAGGTCAGCCTTGCCCTTAAGAAGCCTAAATGTTTCCAGTCCCAGAATGCACTGTAATGGCAGGTGCCTCTCAGAGCTAGTTCGGTTTTTCAAGCTCTTGAGAGTGAGTCCAAGGGACACTGTGGTTGTTTTTGTTTTATCCAATTTCCATTGGGTTTTTTTCTTTAAAAAATTCAGATTTAATCAGTAGTTTTTATCCCTGGAATTTTAAAACGTTCTTTAGCTTTCCCGGTGACATTTTCCAGCTGCAATGCCTTTACTTTTTTTGTAAAGTTGCCTTCATGTGGCAATTAAAACGCAGCTTCTGATCCCTATCAGTTCTGCCCAGTCTGTCTCCCAGGATCACATTCCTCTGCAAAATGTGATTTTTGTGCGAAAATATCCAAAAGGACACTGAAAGATCATGAGTGCATCAGACTGCGTAGAAAGCTTAAAGGCATGAAGGCGGAAGAGGAAGTGAAAAGGGCTTTCAAGGAGAGGGTTCTGCTTCAGTTGCGTCTGATACCCCAACGAAAATATCCAGAAGGGAAATAAAATGGAGACCTTGTCATTCCTGCTGCCCCAGTCACTGTCGATCTCACACAGTGTGAAAAAGATCGTCTGTTGAATTTGCAGCACCAACATGTTCTCCATTGGTAGTTGGATGACCAGCATGTTGGAGACGCCAAAGCACAACTCTTTTTGACACCGGGAACATCTTCAATCTCAAAGCATTCCCTCCGTCTGACGTCACTTTCCCACGCTACATCGCATCACTTGACTTTGAGTAATGATTCACAGCCGAGATGAGTATCAACGCCCAGACACTCAACATTGGTGCACTTTTCTGCATCACTCCGGTTGACAGCGAGAGTGTTGCTGAGTTATCTTCTGCATCAAGAAGTACCAGCATCAGGGAAAAGATTCAGTTTATTCCCCTCTGTGGCCTGTATCTTTCAGGATTCTAACAGAAGATCCAATACAAACTCTTCTGAGATCGTTGAATCTGCTCCGTATGTTACCTCGAAGGATATGGTCTCGAGACCAACATCATGGTCTTTGATCAGAAAGAGGCCTCCCTCTCCTAGGAAGTCACCTCGGCCACCATGTTCACTACTCCCTCAACAGAGTATCCCCACCCCTTCTTCACAGTCCCTATTGAGGTCGACTGGATGGGATACAGACATCTCAACATCTCAGACACCAACATCTTTCTCTGGATCTCCACATATCCTAGCCAGAGTTGCTGCAAAGGTAAAAGTTCCTCTTAAAGCTCCTCAAACTGCCTGTTTGGTAATTATGGAGACCTTACAAACTCAATCTGCACCTAGACCATTATTACTTTAGTACCTAGTCTGTTGGAGCTAGCAGATGAGAACATTTTGAGTCCGGCAACAACTTAAATGGCAACACCTCACCTCTTGAAGAAGTACAGGTCTGTAGAACAAGACCTGACTTTTGTATGCCTTGATCCTTTGCCAGACTTATAGTGTCAGCAGTCAGAGTGCCACACCTCAGTCCCAGAAACATCTGCTCACCCAAGGCGAAAGCAAAAGAAAGAATGCTGTGGGTAAAAGATCTGTGGTATTGCTGCCACAGCAGTTAAGGCAGCCAGTGCTACTGCCCTGCTTGGAAATACGAATCAGAAATACAAAAGGGTACTTTGCAAAACCTCAGTAAGGACTTAACTAGAGGAAGGATGTCAGTGAAATTCTTCAGGAAGATCTTCCAATTTCAAATCAAACAATCTGTGCCTTTATGAACTTGGCGGACTTGGCAGTATCAGATTACTGCCATGGAATTACTCTGAAGAAATCGTCCTGGTTATGACTGACCTCTTTAAAACCAGATGCTCAGCTAAAGATCCTCAGTCTTCCTTCTTCTGTATCCTCCCTATTTTGAAAACATTCTCATAAAAAATGAATCGGCAACCTTAAAAGCAGCGGGCTTGAAGAGAGGAAGATTTTTTTCAGGTCTTGATATTGCCAAAAAGACCACAGGTGCTATTAACGGTAGAGTTTTCAGTCCCCTCTATGGCCCTATCAGCCCCATCAGCAGCACCACAACTGCTGCAGAGATACTTGTATCAGCAGGAGCAAGGAGTGAAATCAAGATCATCCAATCCGCAGCTGTCCTCCAATGTGTCTGGATGGCCTTCATCCAACAGAAGGCAATGCCTTGTCTTCCTTCCTCGCTGTGCTTCACTGCAGTGGGGAATGGTATCTCACAACACCTAAAAGAGTTACAGAGCATGACAAGCAACAAATCATCAATCATGCAGTAAGGATACTCACTCCGATTGAGAAAACTACCAACACCTGTACCTCCAACGTCCACGCCATAACACTAACTGTCAAATCTGCACATGGAAACTGGTCTATTGCTAAAGAAGATAGCAATAGAACATGCCCCCATCTCCAAAGTGGGAAAGGCATGTACTCAAGTTACTTGTTAATCAAAAGGAGCGGCCCAAAGAAGGATTCAGTCCTGTGTCTAGTCGACAAATGGATCAGTGCGAGGGAAATTCTTAATGATAGCATTACGTTAAATCTTTTTGCATATAAGAACAGGAGACTGGGTATGTGTGATATACCTTGCAGTCATAAGAAACACAGGCTTTTTTGGGGAGTTTTAGTAGGGAAGATGCGCTTTCAGTATTCATCTGCCTCTACCCATACCTGAATAATTGACTACTCAAAGCCAGACACCCCAATCAAACTAAAAGAAGATCTCCAAACCACAGTCTCTTCTTCATCGATTGGACCTCCTATCATTTATCAGAATTCTTTTTTTTGTATGACATTTTATTGATTTTGCATAGTTGACAAAAACAACACAAAACTTAACTTTGACCGCAAGGCTAGTCGTTCGAGCGCTTGGCAGTGTGCAGAAGAATAACACAAAAGTAATGAGCTTGGTGTGTTCTCCCCTCCCCATGAACCGGCACAGACAGAGCCTCTTATGCGCATTGTGTTTCCAGTTCAGTCCAAGAGGCCTCTATACTGAGTCCTTGGGGCCCATATGCGCTCGTATTTCTGTGGTTCCCCCAGGCCTTATATGCCAATCTCCATTGCTGCGCAGTGGTCCATACCCCTGACCCATGCTTGCCTTGCCGGGCCCTCTCATCCCTTCAGTGCCTTGCCAGAACCCTCTTGCCCACCATATATGTTGTAGCAATAAGTGTGCACTAGGTTCCCAAAGGGGGTCCATGATACCCAACAGCATGGCCTTGGGGTCCATGTCCAACGGTTGTCCCACTACCCTCCCAATCCGGCTGGTGACCTCACACCAGTACCCCTGGACCACAGGGCAAACCCGGAGCACATGATAAAGAGAGCCCAGGGAGTGGCCACACCAAAAGCAGTCAGGCCATGTATCAGAAATTTACTCTAACTCCGGTATAAACCCTGACATATTTGGGATTGACTTTAGACACAAGACAAGGACAAGTATTTCCTATAGGGGACAGAGTATTATCTATCTCGGAAAAGTGTCAACTACTCAAGAAGGCTCCATATCCACCTGATTGTAAAATATCATCCCTCTTGTGCTTGTTGGCTTCATGCATTGCTTTTGCACAAAATGCAATGCTTCACATGAAACTTCTACAACAGTGTGTGGAGGATCAAAAGATGCAGATGGGATGACAAGCTCAATTTGAGACAATCAGCAAGTTAGCCTCTAGCCTGGTGGTGCAGAACGAGCAATCTGATTTAAGAAATTACTCTTCAGCAAGACCTACCTACACCGAAAAATGTAACATATGTCTTGTTAATGAGGTGGGTTGCTCGCTTAGGACATCTGCCTGTTCAGAGCCTATGGACTCTGGAAGAAGAGTCATGTCACATCAATTTCTTGGAACTGAATGTAGCCCACATAGCTCTCAAGGCGTTCTAGCCATCTCTAACAGAGGATCTGAACATAGTGCAAACTGCCAACACCACCACAATGCACTACTTAAGCAAAGTGACACTAGATTGAGACCCTGTCGTTGCAAGATCAGAAAGCCTGGTCATGATTTTCTGGCCAGAAATCTTTGTAAATGGAAAGAACAGCAACCATGCAACTGCTGTTCCCACTACTTCTTAGTGCCGAAAAAGGGTCAAGGTATTCGTCGATGAAAATTTTCAGTTTGATCTGCTCCCTTATGGCCTCACTGGCTTGGTGCATGACTAAACAGGTAGACCTGCTTCATGCTAAGCTGTCTGTGGTTTTATTGTTTGTATTGTCTTTAGCCCAGCAAGGCCTTGCCTTGGGCACAATTTAAGGCTATTTCAGCTTTTTTGAAGTTGCCAGACCAGCCATCATTGTTTAAATCACCAGTTGATATGCGTCTCCTTTAATTATGCCCCAGGGGGACTTGATTTTGGTTTTGACCTTCCTTTTGTGTACTCCCTTTGAACCCATGCATAGCTGTCCACTGAGATTGCTCACCCTTAAGACTGTATTCTTGGTGGCCTTACATCGGCCCGGAGTGTGAGTGTTGGAAAGTAGGATCTGCTTTTATGGTTATCCCCACTTTTTGCCTGGTGCTAAGCTGTTATTGACTAGTCTGACTGGGATCCTGCTAATCAGGACTCCAGTCTATCTGCTTTCTCTCTTAAATTGTTATGTTCAGTACTTGGGTACATCCCAGATTGGATACTGGGGTACCCATATCAGTCCCTAGTATTTGGTACTAAGGTACCCAGGGCATAGTTACCCCAGAGGTCCCTCATGGGCTGAAGCATGCATTATGCCATCCATGGGAGACCATTCAAAATGGAACTACAGGCCTGCCAATGCAGCCTGTGTAAGCTGGTGCTAGCACCACTTACTAAAGGTGTAGGTTTCCTATATCTAGGGTCACTGTACTTAAAACCTATAAGTCACCCCTATAGCAGGCCTTATCAATCCTGAAGGCAGGGTGCTTGGTTTTAAGTGTGAGGGTGCCCCTGCATGAGCAGGACACCCCTACAGCCTACGGAGTCCATTCTCCCGGGTTGTAAGTGAAGCAGCCATATACTATGTAGAGGAGCACCGCGTAATTACGCGATGACCATCTCAAAACTGGCTGCAACGAATCCTATCATGTTTGGTATCAAACACGTTGGAATCATACTCCTACACCGTAAATGGTGTGGTAGGTATGATTCTAAGCACTGGAAGAGCCCTCCGTTAGGCTCTCAGTGCTCCCGGTACCAGTCTTCTAGACCCGGACAGCACAAAATGGTTGCTGCCGACCAAAGACACGATTCTGCCGTCCTGCTGCTGAGCCAAGCTTGAGGAGGGGAAGGCAGAACAATAGGCATCCTGTCACAGGGAGGTGTGACCACCTCCCAGACAGGATTTAGTGTATTGGGTCCGGGTCGGTGCGCTTGCCAGCACCACTCAGTCTGCATGAGGGGCACATTTGGTGTCCCCATGCATAGTCCAGTCCAAACCAGCTCTGGGAGCCGTCTGGCGCGAAACTGGACAAAGGACATGGGAGTAACCTCCTCCCTGTCCAGACCCTCCCCTGGGAGGGTCCCCTGAATCTTCCCAACCCTTTCCTTAGGGTACTTAAGGGCTTATCTGTTGGTGGGTCCCTAGATTCGTTGTGGGAAAAGATTCAGATCAGACACTACCGTCTGGGCACTCTGGACTTCGCTGGACTTCGTTTGGGCTCGACTTCGACTCCCATCCTGTCTGCTGCATCGTCTGTGCCTGTGCACCATACAGGAACCTTCCAAGGTCTGTGGGCATCAAAGACACCTTGAGGAATCTCCCTTGATGTGAAAGTCACTTGCCTGCATTCGCAGGCACCGCAACTAAGTCGACCGGTCTGCTGATCCTGAGCTCCTCCAGACTCCGTAAAGTTCTGCTACACAGGTGGTGGTTCTCCACAGCTCTTGAGGCCTGCCCTGCTCTTTCACCAAGTTTGAGGCCAGTATCCCTTGCAGGGCTGCAGTAACCGAACCCCTGTGCACTGCGTCAACTTGCAGTTGCAAAGGCTTGTTGGCTTTCTTCTAAGAAGATCTTCGGGCTCCAAGTAGCCCCAACCTCGAGCATCTCCAGTGACCAGAATCTTCGGCCACACCGCATCTTTTTGCATCGTGACCTGCATCTTTTGGTGAGCTGCTTGAGGTCCTCTCGCGACTCCAGTGCCTCCGGTCTGTGGGTCCATTTGAGGGTCACCTTTGTTTATTTTGGGCTCCCCTGATTGCTAGGGGCCTACCCTGACTCCCCTGCTTGTGGTGAGTCCCCTGGACCTTGCTGGTCCCAAAATTCCACCTTCGACTACTGCGTTGGTTGTATTTGCCAAGGCTTGTTGGTGCTCCCGCCGGACACCGATCCCTCAGCACTTGACATCCGACGTAGGACAGCTCGTGCATGGCTCCTGGTCTTCCTCAGCGTCGCCTGGTCCTCACAGCTGCAAAGTCAAGGTCCTCGTCCACTCTCCTGCAACTCCCGACATTGGTGGGCATTAGTCTTCCAGATCTCCTGGTCACTCCTGAGTGACATACTCTGTCCCCTCTGCTTGCAGGTACCTCTCAACTAGAATCTACCTTCGGATTCCACCGGACACTTTCTCCTTCTTCAACAGCGGCACTTTCCTGAAGTCCTCCATTGTGTTCGGCGGTTTCTGACACCACTTCTCACCTATACACTCGCCTTCCCTGGTGTAGGTAACGTGGGTACTAGGGTATCCACGGGTGGGGTGGCTCTCCAACCTTCTGTCTTCCACGGGGTTTCTTCAGGGTCCACTGGTAAGGCTCCTTAATCTTTAAAATTCCAACCGCGACTTACACGTTGATTTGTATGGAGCACGCGGTCGTGTTCCCACACGGCACACACTCTCCGTGGGGTTCCTAGTCACTCACCTTGGGTAGTTCCTTGGGTCCTCAGCACTTCTACGTCCTCTCGACATTGTCTTGACCCGTGTCGTGGTTCTTATACCACTCTATTAGTATATGGTTTGGTCCCCCACTGGGGCCCACTGTGTATTCTGTGCTATTTACTGTATTTCTGTGCAAAGTATTGTGTGCATTGTGTTTATCTCCATGTAGGAGATATCTTAAACGTGTTAGAGAGTATTATATAATAAATACATATTTTTATAAATACCTTGTGTGTTTTTTTTCCACTTAATCTATGCTATAAGATTGCATTGTGGTAAAACAAGCTGCTTACACTCTTTCTGGACTAAGCCTGAAGGCTGCTCTCCACAGCTACCACTTAGAGAGCTTTCTAAGGTTGTCTAAGACCTCTTAAATCACCATAAGGGTTGTCTGGACTGGTGCAGGGTGCCCACTTACATTAGTGGACATCATATAGCAGGCCAGCTTCTCACAGTGAGCCGCCAGCTTCAGGCTCTCTGTGAGCCCTCCGTACATTACCATCTATCCGGACAAATTGGTTCTTCAAACTTGTACCTCCTTTTTTGCCTAAGGTAGTGACTCATTTTCACGTCTGGCAATTTATAATAATCTTTCCGACGTTCTTTGCTCCGCCCCACCCCACCAAGAAGGAGGATCGACTTAATCGTCTGGATCCAAAGAGAGCTTTTTTTTGTTTTTATATCTAACGTACCTGGCAGCATTGTGTGGACTATCAGCTCTTTATCAGGTTCACATAAAGAACCAGGCACAGACAGAACATAACCATTTCTCTCTAAATCGTGCACTGCATAAAGATCTGCTATGCGCTGGTGTAGAAGCATCCTCCAGAAGGCTTGCAGGCTCATTCGACCCCAACCGAGGCCGCTACCACTGCATTGGCTTGCCGAGTGCCTGTTGTGAACATCTGTCAGGCAGCTATGGGGGCGTCCCTCCAGGCGTTCATGAAACACTACTGTGTGGACAACCAGGTCCAGTGTGACAGGCATTTTGCCTGTTCGATCCTGCAGGATAATACGGTTTGTGCCAGTTCACAGACCCACCACCTGGGAGCTACTGTCCTGGTATCTATTCTAAGGAGAGGAATTTGCGGTTGGAAGTCTCCATCATAAGAACAAGTTACTTACCTTCAGTAATGCCTTTTCTAGTAGAGACTCTAACCACAGATCCCTCACCACCCCTCCCATCCATCCATCCATCCTAGTCTGTGAACTGGACTCTTTCACCTAAAAAGATCCCAGTCTGCGGGCGCGGAAGGATCACAAAAGTAACTGATGTCAGCGAGCATGGGTGGCACCTATATAGGCCTGTGCAGGTCAGATCCAGCGTGGACTACGTCAGCACAGAGCCTCAGTCGCCATCTTTCAGGCCTCAAGCAGTACTGCTTCACAATGTTTTCAGGATCCAGTCTGGGAAGCATTTTAAAGTAAGGAATCTGCGGTTAGATAGTCTCCACCAGTAAAGGCATTGCCGAAGGTAAGTAACTTTCTTCCCAACAAATGGCTTTGTGTAAAAACCTGCTCTGGGGCTTGCTTACTTTTGAAGTATTGCTTTACCTCACCGATGATATTTATTTTTCAGAATTGACTCAAACCAACCCGGTGACTTTAGCAATGAGAAATGAAGACTTGACGGAGATTTTGAAACTGGTCAGTGAAGTGGAGCCTTGGGACAGCCCTCTGTTACTTGCACATGCAACAAGGTCTACAATTTGTGAATTTTCTTCAGTCATATCTTATGTTCTCATTGCATATTTATTCCCTTTGCATGTTATGTTTTTCATAATATTTTCTCATTTCGGAAAGAGTGGTGCCTACATTTCACATAACTGAAAGACACTCATTACAGGGCACTGCCAACATCTAGAGCATTGAATTCCTAGCCTAGATTGAAATATATGAACAAAAAGCATTTCTTCAGAGAGCAAGCAAATAATTGCATTTTCAAAATAATGCAAAGTTGTACACTGCTCAGTAGTACCCAGTGTTGTTTGATAAACCGTTAGTTGGCACAGGTGACACCCCTTAACTAACGTCCTGTCAATGCTATGTCTTTTTTTTCCCCCATACATTCCTCTTTAATCCGTCCTATACCCTATTCCTCAACTTGATATTTCTTTTTGTTGATCTCTTCCACGCATGAGCAATTGTCTTGGCCATCTTTTCTCCTCTCTGTTTTATTCTCCTTCCTTCATATCATGCCTGCAGTGATTTTCACTAAACTGATGGAAATGTGTTTTTTATTTGCAGGTTGTATGAGAAGTTTGGGAAAGTGGCTTTGCGATCATTCATCAGATTTTATCCCACCATTTCACCCTCAGAAATTGGACGGCTTTGCCAGAGACATCCAGATCACTTTTTAACCTACCTGGATAGTCTTGTGAAATCAAAACCTGAAGACCACAGGTGAGTTAAAACTCAAACAAGGGAAATGTGAAATTGTTCCACAGGTTTGTTTTAACTTCAGATTTGAGCTTATATGGAATTAAAGAAAAGAAATATAATCATTTAAATAAAGTTTGCAACTAATTATTGAACTTCACATAGAATTACTTTTTTTGCACCACTATCTTACACAGCACCAGCATTTTGTGTAAATTATGACAGTTGCTCAAGAGGCACTTTTGAGATCTAGGGAAAAATTAATTGTACAGCTCTTCTTGGGAGACAAAAGGGATGGACGAGGCTGACACTTAAGGAGCTAAGGCGACCAGTTTACTTTCCTCTTGACTTCTAAGTGTGTTTTCCCATACTAGGGGAAGAAAGCTATGTTGAAGAAATGGAGAGAAAAAAATATGAAAGAAGCGCACGCTGCTTTCGGTTTCCTAGCTTCATTCTGGGTGTGCTTCATCTGTGTTCAACTTAGTAGAGAACCTGGGAGATGTTTTAACCTTTACTAGTATAGCAACAAGTATATGGATCACACTCTTTACTTCTGTTCCCTTATCAGCTGCTTCACTAATACTCGCACTTGTGAAATTGCCTCAAACAAAAATCGAAGAAAGCAGGTATGTAACCATTGATATGTAATGCCGCAACATCTGAGGAAAGCTATATGAATGTAAAATTTCCTAGCTATCGTGAAGGAAAGTTTCAATTCTATTAAGGACGCGGAGGCGAGGATTATGCTTATCTCTTTCTCATTTTATTGCTCAGCAGCCTTAACCAGTAACAACAAAAGACTAGAAATCACATGAGTCTTTTCACAGATCAAACTAACCATAGAGGCAGTCCCATATAAACTACATCAAGGAACAGCACTTCCTCTTTCTTTGGGCGAAACACATGTTCCGATGTGCAGTTAGTACTCTTGTTTCTGATCGGATCTTGAAAATAAAAGGAACAGTATCAGCATTTTGATAACTAATCGTTATCCCTGAAATGGAACGACCATGAAGCAGGGCAATCATTAATCATCACAATAAAAGTTCACATAACAAATCCAACACAAGCATCTTCCCAGAACCCTCTGAAAGCCCAATACTTAGCCAACCTGAAGCTTTCCAACATCGAGGAAGGGTAGGAATAATAATTACGCTGGGTGGGATAATCCTCGCCTCCGCGTCCTTAATAGAATTGAAACTTTCCTTCACGATAGCTAGGAAATTTTACATTCTATGTCGGGACCGGAGGCTTGGATTATGCTAGTTCAAAGCTGAACGACAACCATAGAAGCCATGCCCAAGATAGGTTTAAAATAAAAGGTCTTAAAGGTGGAGTCCGAGGACCAATCCACTGCTCTAAGGATGTCCTCCAAGCACCCTCCAAGGGCGAAGGCTTTCGAAGCCATGGCTCCCCTTGCTGAATGGGCTCCAAAAGCTGAAGTATCAATGCCCGCTTCCTTGAGCACCCAACTCACCCAGCGGGCAATCGTGGCTGCTGTCACAGCTTTGAAAGGCTTTTTGAGCGAAAGAAAAAGTTGTGATACCCCTGGTGGTCTGTATTCCTCCGACATCATCTCGTATGTCCCAAGACATCGCACGACACACAATTTCGGGTGACCTGGGAAGGCCGGATAGTGAACCACTCTAGTGTTAGACTTTGTACGTTGCGCCACCGTGAACGACACCCCTTCCGGTGTGAACACCCGCGCCGTCACCTCCAAGGCTCGGACATCCGATACTCGCTTGCACGAGATCAGGCAAAGAAGCATCGCCAACTTACCTGTCAGTTCCTTAAGGGAAAGGTATTGATTGTCATGCCAAGATTGTAGCCGACGGAGTACCGTATTAACTTCCCACTAAGAGGAGTACTTCGGACGGGGAGGGAACGACGCGTATGCCCCTCAACAATCTACAGACCAGGGGATGTTCCCCTACCGGAACCTCGTGAATTGGCAAGTGGCCTGCTGAAATCGCGGATCTGCTCACGTTAATCGAGCGGTAGGCTAGGCCCTGATCCACTAACTCCGACAAGTAGTTGACCACACGGATCACATCGGCCCCACGGGATCCAAACCCCGTCGCACACACCATCGTGACCACTTTTTCCAAGATGATTGGTAACGCTTGACCGTAGATTCTGCCCATGCCCTGCTGATAAGGGACAAAGCTCTTGCCGAAAGGCCCGGGACCTCCCAACGTCCCCTGTAATCCTCCAACCCATGAGATCGAGGCTGCCCTCTCGAACTAGAGGGTGCAAGTTACCCTGAGCATCTGTCAGAAGATGAGGAGTCCGGGGAAGTTGGGTTGGAAAATCCATAGAAAGTTCCAGAAGAACTGGATACCAGACTTGAGATTTCCAACGCAGCGTCACCAGAATTACCTCCGCCTTCTGCCTCCGGACTAGAGCCGTGAGCCTGGGAATCATGGCAAATGGGGGAAACCCATAACCGCGGAACAGGGTCCAATCCTGCAAGAAGGCATCAGTCGCGTCCGCTAGGGGGTCCAGGCGCCAGCTCAAGAAACGGGGAATCTGAAAGTTGAGACGTGATGCAAAGAGGTCCACTTGACATGGACCCCACCGAGCCATCAGTCTCCGGAAGAGGGACGAATAAAGCTCCCAAGCACTGTAATCCTGTAGATGTCTGGAAAACCAATCCCCCGTCTGATTGAGGGATCCCGGAAGGTATTCTGCCGTGACCGACAGATTGTGAGTCAGGCAGTATTCCCAGAATTCTTTGGCCAATCTGCCAAAAGTTTGGACCGAGTGCTCCCTAGTCGATTGATATATCTCACCGCCGAGATATTGTCCATCTTTAGTAAGATGGCGCAGGAGACCTTGTCGGCCGCTAGGCTGCGAATCGCGAAGGACCCAGCCAGGAGCTCTAAGCAATTGATGTGTAACGATTGCTCGTGCTCGGACCAGTGCCCGCCTGTAGTAATGTCTCCAACGGGCGCCCCACCCAAGACAACTGACGTCTGACTCGATCACCAAGTCCGGTGCTGATCCAAAAATGCCCCTCCCATTCCAGGCCTGCAAGTGTTCGGGCCACCAGTGGAGCTTCGTGCGTGCCTCTTGCGAGAGGGAGATCTCCTGCGAATACGAGAGACCGCAATGCAGGTGTTGTGTCTTTAAGCGTTGTAGGGCCGGATAGTGCAATGGGCCCGGAAAGATTGCCTGTATCGAAGATGAGAGTAGGCCGACGATCCGGGCTAGATGGCATAACGAGAACTTCTCTCTCGCTAGGGTCCGGCGCAATTCCCTGCGGATCAAACGCATCTTCGGTTGGGGTAACCTGAGACACTGCCGGACCGTATCGACCTCGAAGCCCAAGAAAGACATATGTTGGAGCGGAACATAAACCCATTTCTGGCAAGATGAAACCCAGGCTCTGCAGGAGATTCTGAGCCAGTCGGAGTTGCGAGGTCAGAGTGTGATTCACCTGGTGCATCAAAAGGATGTCGTCCAGGTACACGATGAGACGAACCCCTCGAGCCCGGAGCCATTCCATGGCCGGTCTCAGCACCTTGGTAAAGCACCAAGGAGCTGATGATAGCCCGAACAGCAGACATGTAAACTCGTAGATGAGCCCGCCCCACTGGAATTGAAGAAATCGTCTGTGGGGCGGAAAAATAGGTATGGTAATTTAGGCATCTTTTAAGTCGAGCCGCACGAGCCAGTCGTTGGGGAGCAACACGTCTCTGAGAAGATGGATGCCCTCCATTTTGAAATGGCGATACACCACCCATTGATTGAAGTCTCGGAGATTGATTACCGGCCTGAACCCCTTGTCTTTCTTCTCGACAAGGAAGATATTGCTCAAAAATCCTTCGGGATATAGGGAAGTCTGTACAATGGCCTTTTTGCTTAAGAGTTATCAAACCTCCACGTCTACTACCAGGGCGCCCTCGCGAGAAAACCTTAGCGGGCTGGGGTGAGAGAGTTGCTGGGGAACCCCATGAAACTTGATGTGGAAACCCCCCCACCGTTTGCAACACCCAAGCGTCCCCTGTGAGTGCCGCCCAGTTGTGACGAAACCACTGCAACCTTCGCCCCACCTCTGGTAGGAAAGAAGGGATTGGCCTTACCGGTGGGTCCACCAGGTGCGTTTCTTGCTCCTTGGGGGTTGCCTCTCCCCCTGCGTCCTTTGCCGCGTCCTCTTGAGGGATAGTACCCTCCGAACTTCTTCTGATCCTGCCACTGCATGGAATGTTTGGTCTGGAACTTATGGGGGATGTTGTTGTAAGCATGGCTGGAGGAGCGCCCCCTATCTCTTCCGGCCCCTCCAATAATCTGCTGGCTGAACACCTTCTTTATAGACTGTTGGGCCTTGTCAGGTGAGGAAGGAAAAGGTATTGACAAAACGGGATAACTCTTTAATAAAAGGCTCTCCGAAGAGGCCCCCATTGGCCACGGCTTCGGCCTCAGTAGAGGCCAGCTCGCCCAGTCTTGGTTCGATTTTGATGAGTAAAGAGCGCCTGCGCTCCTTTGATAACGCACAGTTGGCGTTGCCAAGAAAACATAGGGCTCTCTGCGCCCAGCCCGAGAGGATCTCAGGATCTATCATGTGGCCTGTCTCTTTGGCATCCTCCACCATGTCCAGGATCTTGGTAAGTGGGCCCAGTACGTCCAAGACCTTATCCTGGCAGGAACGCCAGGATCGGTCCAGACCCTTTTTAGGGTCTTTGATGAACTTGCCAATGAAGGTGGCCATTTTGGCATCAATTTCTGGAGTACACGCCACTTTACTCTGCAGGGATGGCCGGGGCCATTCCCCTTGTAGATGACCCCGGACCTCCTGATCCATAGGCTTCCGAATCCGGCTAGCCACATATGACGCCACCAGGGGCGCCGGTATCCAGTCCGCAGAGCGGGGTGGTATATGTCCTCCGGGTTAAGCAAACCCGAGATATCTACCGAGTCCTGGGTATGAGGTACCTCCAACCGGGGTTTCTTCGCGCCCCCTTCCGGGCGCCAGGGTCTGCTCGGACCCGGTTCTTCATTTGACTCCCAGTGAGGGGCGTCTGTGTCGTCCCCGGTATCTCCATCTGCCCCGGCGTGGGGACAAGAGTGGTCATCGGGGTCCCCTCAGTTTGGGAATCCTCTTGCCTTTCTAGGCCATCCAGGCGCCTCTTAAGGAAGGCCTGGCGCAGCCTCTCAAAGGCATCGGACGAGGGGGAACCCTTGGTAGTCTTGGCCGGTGCTTTGGCCTTGCCCTTACCTTTAGAGGACTCCTTTGCTTTGGGAGGCAAGGTCTCAGACCAGTCACCCTCAGTAGAGGAGACCACCCTGCGCCGGACCGTAAGCTCAATGATACGGCAGCTCAGGGATTTAAGGGCCGAGGAAACCGCCCTTTCTAATGATGCGTCTATTGCATCCACCAACCCCAAATGAATGGGGAGAAGTGACTGATCCTCCTCCTCAGGCTCCCAAGCATTAAATTCACCCGCCATTATAGAAAACTTAAGAAGGAATAAGGTGGCCAATGGAGAGATGACCCAGAACCAATGGATATGTTAGAATGTCCCAACACAGGTCACTAGGGTAATTGGTTATGCCAAGGCTTGTTGCCCAAACACAATCGGAAGCTGATGCTCCGCGTAAGAACCGCACTTCTGGAGCTCATACTTGGGATATAAGAACGGCCAAAGCCTTTGCTAGACTGCTTCTCCAAGGCGCGAGGAAACTGTCAGCCCGCTCGATGGGAAACTGTCATCAGCGCCGCCGGAGCCGAGGAATTCCATCGATGCGGAGGAGTGGCTCCTCCCTCCCTCGGCCTGCGCGTGCACCGCACCCTCTATCGGGATGAGCGGTGCACCGCGTTAGAAGGGAGCGGCCCCACCCCACGTCAGAGGAACGCCAGGATCGGACCGGCTCTATTCCCAGCGTGTCCGCGAACGCGCTGTCACCCACCCGATGAGGCTGAGTAAATCAGGGCTTTAGGAGTACTTTGGACGGAGTCGCGAGTTCCCGGGAATACCCCCTGCAGGCCTCGTTGGTTTTACAGTGGCTGACAGGAAGGCCCCGCGGGCCAAAAGGTTAGCACCGGCACTATTAGCATGCACAATCGCGATGCAAATAAATCAAATATATCATTGACTATAAAACCAAGACCTCAATACGATGTTCCCACACAGAAACAACAAGATCAAGGAAAAGCACTTATCTGTCTGCTGAGCAGTGAAGAAAGAGGAAGTGCTGTTCCTTGATGTTGTTTATATGGGACTGCCTCTATGGTTATTTTGATCTGTGAAAAGACTCATGGGACTTGTAGTCTTTTGTTGTTACTGGTTAAGGCTGCTGAGCAAAAAAATGAGAAAGAGATGAGCATAATCCGAGCCTCCGGTCTTGACATAGAATTCTAAATCACCACTCTCAGAACTACAAAGCAAAGCTGTAAAAAGTAAGTTTACTTACTCTCGACCACTAGAAAAAGGAACCTAAAGTACCATTTATTTCCAGTAGCAAAAAGAATTATAACCATAACTAATAAAATGCCTATTATTTTATATATTCCAAATACAGAACTGAATGTGTAAAATGTGAAAAACAACCTCCATAAAAAGAAAAAAGCGTAAAGCTTTAACCTTCTTACCTTATATAATTAGAAATGTAATATATTTAATATTTCATATATATTTTTCTTATATCATTCACAGATTCCAAAATATCCAATACAGCTACTTGCGGAACCCCACAGAAAGGGAACTCCTACTGACCCATATGGGTTATGCGTACGCTAAAGAGTGCAAAAGATCCCACTGGAATTGCAATAAGTGCTGCTCTTAAGTTTATGGTTGAGCAGATACCATTAATGACATTGTTAAGAGCATAGAAGAATACAAACATCCTCCTACCTTAGCTGAAGTACAAGTTGGCAATGTGAGCCAAGAGAGAGACAAAGTTAGCAGTAGCTCTTCAGCACCAATGCGAACAATTTTAAGGGACTTTTTTCCAAAATGTTCGTGGAGAAGTAATGGAGCACTTACCCTCAATAGCATGTTTCAAAAGAATATTACTAGAACCAGAAGAGGTTTGAAGAGATGAATATTCCTGACCACCTTAAAGTAACACAAATGAGAACTTAATTCTCCGTGATAATAAGATCAATAAAAAATTATTATTGTTTTCTGCACAACACATAACATACTAACCCTCACACAATGCATTCCCTGGTTAATGGATGGCACCTTTAAATCTTGCAAACACAAGGAGATGATGGACGGAGTGCTGAAACTTTTCAGACACTCACCCCCAGTCACAGATCTGGGTTGAATCCATCATCGTTCTTTAGCTCACTTCGCCACCCCAGTTCAGACACAGCTATATGCAAATCAGTCTTGATGCGAAAAAAAGGGCAGTGGTTTAGAGTATAGGAATAATGGCGCCACTCAGGAGAATACCATCCAAATCAGTATAGGGTTGTCTATATTGGTAACGGTGCTGAAAGGTGAGGAGCACCACTAATCTCCCCAAGCTATCGGCCTGTGCCAATTGGGAAAACAGAAGAAATGTCCTCAGCACACGTAAGCAGTAATGCAGTAGTTAAAAGTGCACATTGTGAGCATAAAATAAACACAAGTGAGTGGATTCTTGTAATTTTCTTTCTTTTATTTACTGGTTCCTCAGACAGCCGACACGTGTTTCGCCGCAAACAGGGTAATACTCCTGCGACTTTATCAAGGCTGTACAAAAAATAAACAAGAGCAAGCAATGTACCACCTTACAGAATAAAAGGTGTACAACAAATCCACAGTATCAACCAGTGGTATGCTTGAGTGTCCTTACGGTAGATTTGTGCAAGCATGCACAAGGTGGAAATCAGGTGAAATTCCCCGATAGGTTCCGAATAATAAAGAGGGTAACAACGTACCCAATGTCCCGAAGGATGGAAAAGATAGGTGTGTGTCACTATTCAACAGCAACTAATAGGTAGGTGCTGTACAACCAGTGAATGCGAAACAAAACGGAAAATCGTGAATATGGAATCACTAAGCCAAATGAGATGGGATGTTGATACGGCGTGAAGGAAAGTGAGAATGACACCGCCTTATATAGCCCAAGTGGTAATAAAAGAGAGAGAACCACGATAAAAACCTATGTCCTCCTTGTAGTCAACTCTGTGAAACAAATGACAAACGGCTAGAATGATAATTCTATCCTCTAGTAAGTAAAACACATACAGGTAGCCAAAAGCTCCTTACTTACAAATTAACACCTACTTATTTTGTGGTGATAATTCCAACCCACAAAAGGGGGTTCCGTAGCTTGCGACGTCTCACTCTGCAGTACATCCGTCTACGGGATCCAATTACGTCCCAAGCTCCCAAAGTCTCACATTCTACAACAGATGATGGCAAGAATGTATCATACAAGGTCCACGGGGTGAGTAACATATTTACGCATGTTGGCCTCAAGCGTTGCTAACTATAGGTAGCGCGTTCCGACAGTCCTTTATGCATATATGTCCCAAATGTCCATGAAGTTAACACACCCCTCTATCTCAAAGGTACGTTCCGCAATGTCCAAAAAGCTAACACACCCTCCTGTGTTGAAAGCAAAATGTGAAATATGCCGTAATCTTATCTAAAGTCGGTATCCCTGTAATCGAACATGCTGGGTACGCGCAGACTTCTAGTTTCCTATTTCATAAGCCAGCGGTGTAGCGTAAACAGTCTGCTATCCCCCTAAAGTCCACGGACAGCGGAGAGCCAGGTAACTTTCACGCAAAACTAGACCCCTCCTTACCGGTATGCCGTGTATCAAATTTCAAGACGTCGCTTCGCGTGCCATTCGGAGTACAGGACACGAGGCAAATGCCGGGTGAAGCCGTAGATATACCGGCTACCATCCGAAAGCCGTAAACACAAACGAAGGACTCCAAATCTGTCAGCCCCCAATACGGTCAACAAAACAGAAAGCAGACTCACCACGTAACCTCTTATGTGGCGGCCATCTTGGGATTGCTAAAGTATAATATAAACATAGGTAAAGATTCACCTAATGCCACACAGGCCCCTCATCAAAATATGAAAGAGTGCCTATAGAGAATGACATAAGTCAAATTCATAGAAACCATCGTGATTCTGGCTAGGGGACCGAGGTTACGTATAGGCACGGTCCTCTAATAAGCTGAAAATCAGAGATGAGAAAATAATCATCTCTAATTGAGATTTTCAGAGGTACATAGGAGAATGTATGTGAAGGCATTAGTGCACATATCCGTTATAATCTCAGTGTTACTTAATCCCGTGAGTATCAGATGTGTTTATGTAACTCCAAGTAGACTACATTCAAACTCTTCCATCTCTCAGGGTAAAAGTTGATAATAATGGTAATAAATATTGCGGTGTACAGAGCGCACCTGAGTATAGTTTGGCACCGGAGAAAACACTTCATTTGAGACAATTTTTACAGAATGTCACATATGATAGTAATACAAGTATGGTATCTTATAAACGTTTCTCAGTATGTAAAAAGTAAGCATCAATTTCTGTACATCGTAATTATGAAAGCAGTAGTCATGCACACAGTGTGGCAACTCTGTGCACTTATTTACCCAAGAAGTAATGCAGCTCATGGTCCACATTGAGCGCTAGTTCCGTACTGTGCAATCTAAGGATCCAAAGTGCCTCCCGAAGGGCCAGCTCCCTGTTGCCCCCCCTTGGGTGTCTGTAGGTCTGTTCGATACCGAATAACTCAAATTGTTTGTGTGTCGTCTGGGCAGGGCGGCAATGGGATATTTGACGTCACCTTGCTTCACTGCTCTTATATGCTCACCCATTCTCTCATGTATTGTCCAGATCGTGCTGCCGACATATCTTCTTTTGCACCTACACTCTATTATGTAGACAACAAATTTGGTCAAGCAATTGATATTCGACCCTATCCTGTATGTTTCGTCACCAGGGCCCTTTAATTCTGTTTTGTGGTTGCATGCCCATTTGCAGGCACTGCAGCTACTACATCCATGAAAGCCCTTCGTCCGTTGTGTCAACCAAGTTTCCTTTCTCTCTAACCTCGGATAGCTCGGGCTCAGCATATTCCTTAGAGACACCCCTCGTCTATACGTAATGGTCGGTCTGTCCGTGATGTGGTCATTGAGAGAGCTGTCTGCCCTAAGCAAATGCCAGTGTCTTTTTTTTTTCTTTCTTTTTTTTTTTTATAAGTCTGTTTTTATTATAACCATAGAGAGGGTCTATACATACACAGCATATGGCCCACAACCCTACGTAGGGCCGGCCGCGTCGTTTAGGGGAGGCATGGAAGACTTTGGTAATGAGTATCAATGTAGGTGTTACACAGCAAGTCGCCTACAACCCATGGAGGGCCGGCCGCGTGTTACAAAAGGCTCTGCATAAAACTGCAATGTGGAGGAGTCTCTAGACCCATATTTAACATGAGTAATACCGTAACAAGGAGAAGGGAAAAAGAAAGAGGAGGCGAAGAGCCTATAGGAGAAGACAGAGGGAAGGTAACGAATAGAGAGTGATGGGAGGCCAGAAAAACCAGGAAGGAGAAAGTTAGCTGAGACAAGGGGGCAAGAACAGGCAGAGCGAAACAGGGGGGGAGAGTCGCATTGCGTGTGATTTCAAATGGTGGGGGTCAAGGCAATTGCGAAAGGGAGGAGGGTGGCGGGCTAGGGGGGTAGGAAGGGGCAGAGGCGTTCAATAGTCGGGTCACCGCCTGAGGCACACCATGGGGGGACAAGGGCCAGGGCATATGTGACTATGTAGTTAATCGATCAGGTTCGGGTGGAATCACAGCGTCCTCGAAGAGGCGTAGAGCCCGGAGCTTCGGGGGCAGAAGACGCGCGTGCTCCATTTTACAAAGGTAATTGACCAGTGGCTGCCATATTTGGGTGAATCGGGTGTCGCGGGACTGCAAGCGCGCTATAAAGAGTTCCATAGTCACTGTGTGCCACAGGCGCGTGAACCAAATGTTAATGGGGGGGGTCTCTGCCTTTTTCCAATACAAAGCAATGAGCTGTTTAGCGGCTCCTAGCATGTGGAGGGCGATATGCCAATCACTACGGGTGAGCGCTCGTAAGTTGTCGGGCTTGAGGCCTAGAAGGATTGTGACTGGGAATTCAGGCAGGGGGAAGCCAAGCACTACTTTAATATGACTAAGAACCTCTTTCCAGAATAGAGTCAGGAGCGGGCAGGCCCACCAAATATGAATAAAATCGCCCGGGGAGTTCGAGCATCTCCAGCACAGCGGGGAGGAAGCGGGGAACATCCTGTGCAGTCGAGAGGGTGTGTAATACCACTGCGTCATAATCTTGTATGCAGTTTCCCGTTGAGAGACACTGCGATAGACCTTCAGTATGTCGGTATGTCCCGCCACAGACGGCTCCACTGGGCGGGTGCAATTACGGCGGAAGACGCCGACTGCCATTGGCGTTGGTATGGGTGAGTGGCTACCAGCGGAGGGTGTTGTAGAATCTGATAGGTCCGAGAGAAGTCCCTTCGAGTCATCAAAGGAGCGCACTAGGCGTTCAAAGGGGGTGAATGCTCGTGTGGCAGCCTGCATTATAGCAGACATGGACAACCAATGACGAAGCTGCGCATACTGAAGCCTAGCTCCCTCCGGAAGTCGAAGCTCCTCCTTGCATTCCTCAAAGGTTTTGAGTATATCCCCTGTGAACAGATCTCGGATCGTTCTGCAGCCGCCCTCCATCCAATTAGAGACTGCCCACGGGTTAAGAGCCGGCGGAAATAGTGAATTACCAGCAATGGGGGTGTGGGGGGAGGGGAAGGTAGTGAGCCCTTTGGAAACGGCAACCTTGTCCCAGATGTCCAACACCGTCTTGGTAGGTATGGCAATGTAAGCGCTACGGGAGCGTGCGGTCCGGTGGAGCCAGGAAAGGTCCCAAATGGTTCGTCCGGTTACCGCCCTATCCATATGGAACCAGACCTTTTTCACTCTCTCTCGCCGTCCACTCAGAAACGAAGCGAAGATGGGAGGCCCAGTAGTATTCTAGCAGGTTGGGGCACGCAAGCCCACCCCTGTCTCACGGGAGCATGAGTATTTTGTTGGAGAACCGCGGTCTACGCCCGCCCCAAATGAAGCTAGTGATGTCCTGCTGAAGACTTTGGATCTGGTGCTGCGGAATGGGGGTGGGGAGACATTAGAATAAATATAAAATTTTGGGGAGCACCGACATTTTGATGGCGTTTAGACGGCCCAGCCAGGAGAGGGCAAGAGACTTCCAAGCCCTCAGGTCCTCCAAAACTGACCCCCTGCACTCCCGCTAGTTCGTTTGGGACCATGTGGCAAGTGAGGGGGTCAGCTGAAGTCCCAGGTAGCGAATGGAGCTAGTAGCCCATTGGTAGGGAACAAGGGATTGTAGCGCAGGAATCTCCTCCTCGGGGATCGTGAGGCTCAGGGCCCAGGACTTCTTGTGGTTAATTTTGAGACCAGAGGCCAATTTGAAGGATTGCAACAAAGAGTGAAGTGCCGGGAGAGAGGTGTGCGGGCGGGATAGCGTGAGGACAAGGTCGTCGGCAAAGAGGGCCACTTTGTGTTGCCGACCTCCAAGGGGGATACGTGTACGTCCGGAGCCTGTTGGATCATCATGGCCAAGGGTTCCACCACGAGGGCAAACAACAGGGGGGAGAGATGGGATTCATGAGTTGGCCATTGACTCTCACCCGGGCTTGTGGGGAGAGATAGGGGGCCATGATCCTGGCTATCATGGACTGACCCAGCCCAATTTTGTGCAGTACAGCTCGGAGGAAGGTCCAGTCCACTCGGTCGAACGCCTTTTCCGCGTCAAGTGATAATAAACATGCCGGTATGTTCCAATGTTGGGCCTTCCCTACAAGGTGGCCAATTCTATGTACATTATCCGCTCCCTGACGATGCTGGATGAAGCCAACCTGATCCGGTTCTATAAGCCCGGGCAAATGCGGGTCAAGTCGCTTGGCCAATATTTTAGTGAAAATTTTAAGGTCTGTGTTCAAGAGGGCTATAGGACGAAATGAAGAGCATAGGGTAGGGTCCTTTCCCGGTTTGGGGATGAGGGCAATCTCTGCCAGACCCATAGAGGGGGACGGTCCCTCCGTATCGGTAAAGGAGTTAAACAGTCGTAGGAGATAGGGTTGGAGCTGTGGCAAGAACAGGCGATAGAAGGACAGGGGGAGGCCATCCGGGCCCGGTGATTCCCCAAGAGGCAAATCCTTCAGAGCACTCGCAAGCTCCTCCTGAGTAAGGGGTTCCTCCAGCTGTTGAGCGTGGTATGGACTGATTGGAGTCCAGGAGCATTTGTCCAGGATATCTTGTACCCGGCCGGGGGGCGGCCCGTCCGCAGCGTAAAGTGTCGAGTAATATGCGTAGAAGGCTTCACGTTTGGCCGTCTCTGTGGTGGCCCGCGTGCCATCGCCAGCCTGGACATTGGCTATGTGTGCTTTAGCAGCTCGCACTCGTAGGCGTCTAGCCAGAACTGTACCCACCTTATCCCCCCCCCTCAAAATAGCGTTGTTTCAACGTTAGGTGAGCTCTCTCAGCCTTGTTAGTTCGGAGGGAGCAAAGTTGCCCGCGAAGGTTCGCAAGGCGACGTTTGTGCGTGAGTGAGGGGCGTTCCTGATCCTGTCGCTCTAGGGCCCTGATGTCCTTGGAGAGGTTATTTTCCAGGAGGCGCGCTTTGCGCGCCCGTGCGATTGCAAGAGATGTGATATGACCGCAGATCGTGGCCTTGAATGCATCCCACACTACAGGGAAGGGGGTTTCGGGGATGTTATTGGTTGTAAAATAGGAGTCAATGGCGGTTCGCAGGCTTGCCACATCGACTGGGTCCCGAAGAATGTGCGGAGGCAAGCGCCAGCGTGGGGTCCGAGGGGCGCAGGCAGACTGGTCTTTCAAGAGAAGTTCGAGATGGGCGTGATCTGAGACCGAGATGTCGGACATGGACGCCGAAATCGATCCGCTGATCAGAACGTGGGAGATAAAAATGTAGTCGATGCGCGAATACGAGCGATGCACGTGTGAGTAGTACGAATATTCGCGCGCATCAGGGGAATGATAGCGCCAGGAATCTAGTAGGCCAAGGTCCGATAGCTGTCTCCTGAGAGCCGAGGACATAGCTCCTGTCCCATGGAACGAGGCATTACTGCGATCCATTGTAGCGTCCCACGCCATGTTAAAATCCCCCCCTATGATTAATGAAGGGTCTGCCTGTGGGACATGTTCCCGCAGGATCGCCCGGAGGTAAGAGTCCTGTGCCTGATTAGGCGCATAGACATTACACAGTGTGAGGAGGCGGTGCCCAATCCTGACCCCCACCCTGACAAAGCAGCCATCCTGGTTACGGAATACCCTAGATTCCCCCTGCCTGATGCCAGGTCTACAGAGTATCGCCACTCCAGCCGTTTTAGTGGGGGCTGCAGCCCAGAATTGAAGAGGGTATCGAGGGTGGGCCATACGAGGGATATCCGTCTTTACAAGGTGGGTCTCCTGGAGGAGGATAATGTCTGGGTTTTGTTGCAAGAGGTAGCGCCATATTTGGTGTCGCTTATTGGGGGAATTAAGGCCCTTAACATTGAGGGATAGGATCTTCAGGGAAGGGGCGACAGCCATGGTTGTGTCAGAGCCTGAAGCGGTCCATCACGCCACTGTAGAGAGCAGGGTGGCGCATCAGGGGAGAGGGGCAGTGAGATGACGCTCCTGTTGAAGGAGGAAGATCGCCTTGAGGGGTACCCCCACCCGCCACAGAAAGGGATACAGAAAAGGTGGAAGAAGAAGGGAGAGAGAAAAGAGATAGGCAATCAAAATCTATACAACCAACATTGGCCAACCGGGCCACAGTGTCCTGTTCCAGTCGTGGGTCAGTCGAGGCCCTAGCACAAGTGATCCCGGAGAAGTCACTCTCCCAGGGACAGGGAGGGGGCGGGTCTCCAGCCGTAGGAGGTGTCATCCGGGCGGATAGTCCAGCACCGTCAGCACTGCAATTGGGGAGCTGGGGTGAGGTCGACTCAGGAGGCGGGACGCCAACACAGCAGGGTCATGAGACAGTCACAGAGTTCAATGCACTCTGCTACCGGCGGGGATGGGAAACTGGTCTGTCAAGAAGTTGAAGGCTGGGAGCTGGCTGCAGAGCGTTCCCCCTCCATGGAGCGGATGTGCTGAATAATATCATTCTTAGCTTGCGAAGACGATTGCTCCCCAGGATGTGAAGGACGCAGATTGCGGCGTATTGTAGACCAGGATGGTTGGTCAGGGGCCCGAGCACGAGGCGGAAGACGTGTAGGGCTAGATGGCGGCGTTAGAGAGAGGTGGAGAAGTTGCGCCGCT
The DNA here is from genome assembly GCA_963921515.1 of Calotriton arnoldi. Lineage (NCBI taxonomy): Eukaryota > Metazoa > Chordata > Amphibia > Caudata > Salamandridae > Calotriton > Calotriton arnoldi. The sequence continues at coordinate 289,385 of CAWUFW010001162.1, forward strand.
TTCTGGAAGGACCTCACCATCCGACGCTTGGACTCCCACTGGAAAATGAGAGCAAAAGGGTGGCCCCACTGGTATTGGATGTTCAAACTTCGTAACTTGTCCGTCACAGGCCTAAAATCTCGGCGTCTCCGGAGCGTGGTGGGCGCGAGGTCCTGGTAGATCTGTAATTTGGCACCGTTATAGGTGAGCTCCGGTTTGGAGCGCGCCGCTTTGAGAATTGCCTCCTTTTCCGTAAAAAAATGGACCCGGGTTAGAATGTCCGGGAGGAGGCCCATTCGGTTGGAGGGGCCAGAGACTTGATGTGCTCGATCCAGAGCCGGTGGTGAGGCGTCGTCATCGCCCCAGACCTCGTGTAAGAGCTGTGCCACGTACGTCATGATGTCTGTCCCCTCTGCCCCGAGAGGAACCCCCCGGATCCTCCCGCTTCAATTGCAGGTCGATATGTTGCTCCTCGAGGGCGGCCAGGCGCTGCCAGAGTTGCTCTTGGTCCTCTGTTCGTACATCCACGGTCTTCTCAAGGCCATCTACTCTGTCCCCGAGGTCAGTGACCTCCTTTCTTAGCTCCCGGACACAGGAGTGGACCTCTGTACGCAAGGAACCAATTTCAGTTTTGAGCTCCGCCATGAAGTTAGCCATGAAAGCCTGGGTGACAGGTGGTGAGTCGTCCCCCCCCCCCCCAGTCTGCGAGGCCATCTCTCCAGAGGCTGCTGCGCCCGACTTGCCCCACAGCGCGGCAACAGGGTTGTCCTTGGGGGGCGCCGCTGTGTCCTTCACTGACTTGGTACGTGTCATCTCCCGTCTGGGTCCAGTACCCACCATTGCCAGGCGTGATAGTGAGGAGTGGTCGGGGGGGCCGTGAGTGAGCAGACGGGTGTACCGGCTACACCCGGTCTAACCCAGATGGTGAGACTCTGGGCGCATCAGGTGAGGTCCCACAATCAATATGGCGAGGGAGAGGGCAGGCGGCGTCTCGGAACACCGTGTTGTATCCGGGTCCTTGCCTGTGGGCCGATCAAGCCCCGATGATTGGATCGTGTAGGCCAAGGACACGCCAGGCCGCGCATCCAGCGCAGTACAGGCAAGTCAAGCGTGATCCCAGGGGGCAAGGGCCCCGCCAGTAGTTTCACTGTGGGAGATGTAGGGAGGGTCCGTCTTCATGTGCTGGTCTATGGCTCTAGGGGCGAACACGGCCCATAGCGATATCGCTCCTCCACTATGGTTCACAGGGGCTGCACCGTAAATGTTGCTCGCCTTACCTGCACCTCAAAGTTGGAGGGGGCCACCCCTCGCTCACGCCCAGGGCCCAGTCTGCCGGCTCAAGGTGCTGCGAAGCGCCGTGTCCCACGCCCCGGGGTCGGGATATCACAGGGTCCACGAGGCCACCAAAGGAGATCAAAGGCCCGCTGGGGCCGCAGCGGTGTAGAGCAGCTTCCACAATGGCCCCAGTCAGCGGGTCAGCGAGGGCCCAGACGGCCCGATGTTAGGGGGAGTCCCCCCTGCAAGGCGAGTACGCCGAGGTCAGGCCGGTCCCCCTGTAGGCCTCAACCCCGTGGTCTGGTACAGCGCAGTCTGATATGGCTGGTATGGTAGGGGGAGGCTTCAGGCAAGCCCCGCGCAGGAGCGCCACAGAAAGGCGGTCAGGCAATCCAGCAGGGCGTGCAGCTGCAGCGGAAATCGTCTCCCAGGGGCAGTAATCATGTCCCCGTTCCCTGGCGCCTCCGTCAGTAGACCCTCAGTGCGCCGAGTCTCAGGCACGTCGCTGCAGGATCAGAGCCGGGCCCTCCCCAGCCGGGGCTCCTCCGCTCGCCACCACCGCCAGCCACACCGTAGCGCCACTCACCGCAGGAGGGTTCAGGGGCCAGGGGGTTGCTCTGCCGATCGCCCGCCCCGGACGGTCTCCGCCTCGATTGGGGCCGTGTCTGGGCCCAAGATGGCGGACAGCCGGAGCGGCAGGAGAGGGTCCCCCTCCGATCGTCGTCGCCACAGAGGTGTTGTCCGACTCAAATGCGCACCGGAGCTTCTGCCAGGGCAGTGCGGCGCCGGGGGAGTCCAGTGAAGCTCAGGGCAGCGCTCACCAGCCACGAGGGAGGCCCAGGCCTGGGAGCCACAAAATGGCGGCCGCCGCAATCCGGGCCGGGAGGCCAAAGCAAAGCGGCTGCACCACCACAGCAGGTGAGCCCAAGTCGTCGTCCGCTCGCCAGGGGGGGCCCCACACACTCCGCCACATATGCGCCCCGAAAAACGGCGCCGATAAAGCCCCAGCTCCGCTTTAATTGCTTTAGAATGCAGCGAGCGGCCGGAGCTCCCGCGGCGTGCGTCTCACTCCATTCGCAGCGAGACCACGCCCCGCCAGTGTCTTTTAAGACTACGCATCAGTATGCCTGACCAGTTGTTATATCCAGTTCTCTTCCAGGGGATCCTCATCAATAGTCATAAGCACTGAATATTCCCGCCCACGTGCGGGGACCCCGGAAATATAAAAATTATATATGGAAATCACATATATACAGCTCTACATATATGCATATACATATATCATTTTTTCTCATACCAATGCAGCTCTCAATAGGAGGCTAAACAATGTAATTACACACATAAAAAACTACATTTGCCAATATATAAAAACACCAGAGGACAATTAGTACTTGAACTCTGTTTTTTAATGAGCAAAATACTCAAAGAGTAAAAACTGCAAAATAAGTAGACATTGTTAGCCTACAGGCTGCATTGTAAACCAATAGCATAGAAAATGAAAGCATTTTCAACAAAAACTGGCACCGTGCCTTTAAGGCAGCCATGACCCCTAGCTTCCCATCATGCCTCAGGGGTGACAGTTAGGTCAGTTGTTCTTTCCGGCTCCTTCAGTCAGGACCCTGGATTTTCAGCTCTTGCTTTTTTGACTTTCTGTCAAAAAATATCTATAAAGATCTAGTTTTTTCTACTTTCACTCAACGTCTTTTGGTCCTAGAGTGCAAGTAGCACCTTTTCTGTGTTTCAGAAAAGGTTTATTTTTTGGAAATGCCTTCTTTATTCGATCCTTGCCCGTCATGTGGCAAGAAGAAGGCCAGAACAGATACACATCCTGTGTGTATTCTCTGCCTCCCTGAGTCCCACTCTTCTGACAACTGCCAGCATTGTAAGAAGTTATCAAGAAGGACTATCAAGGAGAGGGACAGGATCCGTCTCTATGGCCTCTCTGAAAGAGGTAGGTCTCCTGTGAGGCAGAAGAAGAGGAAAACTCGGTCGACGTCGAGAGGAAAAGTCCCGACCTGTTCTCCGTCGGCGTCGGTATCGACGTCGAAGAAATCGGCGACGAAGAAATCGGCATTGAAGACTTCGGTGATGCCGGCGCATCATCATTCGACTACGAAATCTTCGTCGACGAAGGTAACAGGTCCTCCGTTGACGTCAACCAGGCGGCGCTCAACGTCGAGAGACAGGTCTCCGTCGGCGCCGGGTGGGCGTACGACGTCGAGGCACAGCGCTCCGTCGTCGCAGGCGCGATCGACGTCGAGGCACAGCGCTCCGTCGTCGCAGGTGCGATCGACGTCGAGGCACAGCGCTCCGTCGTCGCCTCATCAACGGCGATCGACGTCGAAGCACATCTCCCCGTCTCGTCAGCGGCGATCGACGTCGAGGCGCATCTCTCCGTCGTCGCCTCCTCATCGGCGATCGACGTCGAGACACAGATCTCCGCCGGGATCAAAGCAACGATCTTCGGCGTCGAGACACAGGACACCTCCTTCGGCGTCGAAGCAGACGATCCATCATTCCACGCCGTCGAGGCGGATGACTCCGCCGAGTGGATTTTCGGCGTCGAGACCAAGACCTCCGTCGCCGGCAGTCCAACGCCGGTCGACGTCGACACAGCAATCTCCTGAAAGGGTGCAGGGAGTGTCAAAGCAGGACACTGCACCAGTGTTGGAGAGACGTTCGTCGCCGAGAAGTCCACTTTCTAAGAGAAGAAAGTCAACGTCGAGACATACGTCTCCGTTGAGAGGGCAGTCGACGCTTAGACGCTCCAGGTCAACGTCAAAGCGCCCTTCTGGGAACACCTCACCTCCAGTGAGCCTGTCTTCGTCACCTTCAGGTTCGTCCAGATCCCCGGAGGTGGTTATCTCGACGTCCAACAGCCCAGTGTCAGGGGGACACCAAGATTCTCCAACAAGGCATGAAGAGCTGAGCTTCACACCTCCTGCTCAGTCTCCTAAGGAAAGAGAGATCCACAGATCGCCTTCCATCCATTTATCGCCACGATGGCACAGGCCTCTACATCACTGGGCTACGGACAGGAATTACTCGAGCCATCAGAACAGATCCCCGTTGGCTCGTTTAACTCAGGATAAAGAGCGATCTCCTTCAAGAACAAGAGCTCGCAGCCGCACACCGGCGCACTCACACAGGAGGAGGTCTAGATCAAGAAGCAGGAGGAGAGCACACAGATCGCCTACTCCGTCCTCTTCTTCCACTCATACATCCCATAGAGACTATTCGCCTACTTTGACGAACAGTCCACCGTCGAGGGTCTCTCCGGTGGACGACATCTACACTTTTCAGGACATTCTTGGCAGAGGAGCGGTAAAGCTGGGTATCCCTATGCCAACTCGTCAAAGCAAGTCCTCGGTGATTTTTGAGACTCTACACCAAAGAGCAGCAACTAAACCTCTGCTTCCCTTGGTACCAGGCATCATAGAGCCAGTGATGGATATCTTTCTCACGCCAGCGAGTGTTAAGACCGCCCCAGCGAGGATCTTAAAAAGTACCGTTCACCAGAGGACGATCCGCTCTTCCTCAGGGCTGACCCTCCTCCGGATTCAGTCGTAATTGCGGCGGCAAAGAAGACTCATGCGGTGGCATCCTCCTCTACTGTCCCACCAGACAAGGAGAGCAAGGTGCAGGATTCCTGGGGAAGGAAGGTTTGTGGCACTTCGGCCTCCATGTTGAAGGTCTCCAATGCAGCGGCACTCCTGGGCCGCTACGACAGATCTCTGTGGGACTCACTACAGAGATTCACTGAAAAGTTGCCACAGGAAGACCGTAAAGATTTTGAAGAAATCTTAACAGAGGGCAGTCAGGTGTCTAACCAGGTCATCAGTGCTGCGGCGGATGGAGCTACCCTTTCGGCACATGCTTATGCTCATGGGGTATGCGCAAGGAGAACATCATGGCTACGTCTTACAGCACTCAGGCCAGAAGCGCAGTCACGCATCCTCAATCTTCCGTTCTCTGGTTCCTCTTTGTTCGGGACTCACACGGATGAAGAGATGACGCGGATGAAAACGGAACTGGACACGCTTAAAGCGGTGGGCCTGGAGAAAAGAAAGGAATTCCGTAAGAGATTCCGTCCTTACAATAGACGATCCTCCCAACAGAGGGTTCAAACCCCTCATTGGCAGAAAAATCAGGATCAGCAAGGCCAGCAAAAACGCAGTATCGGGCAGACGCTCCTCCAGAGGAGGAAGAAACCAGCAACAAGGCAACAATTCCGCCAAGACGCAGTCGAAACAATGAACACTCACTTCCCCTGTCGCCGTTCACCACTCCAGTGGGGGAAGTATCGCAGATCATCTCGAAGAGTGGCGAGCTATCACAAAGGATCGGTGGGTACTAGCCACGTTGCAGAATGGGTACTCTCTACGTTTTCAACATCGCCCACCATCAATCCCTCCAGTTCCTCCGTCGTGTCACCAGTTAAAACTCTTGCAGAAAGAGGTTGCCACCCTTCTCAGAAAGTCAGCCATCGAGAGGGTGCCAGTATCTCAAAGAGGAAAAGGGGTTTACTCAAGATATTTTTGGGTGAAGAAAAAAGGCCAAAAAGCAGAGTACAGACCCATTCTGGACTTGCGGTCACTCAACCTATCCATAAAAAAGGAAAAGTTTCGCATGTTGGCTCTCCATCAAATATATCCACATCTCAGGCAGGGGGATTGGATGTGCTCGCTGGATCTGCAAGATGCATATTTTCACGTTCCGATCAATCAGTATCACAGACAGTACCTGCGATTCCTAGTGGGATCCGCTCATTACCAGTTCAAGGTTCTACCCTTCGGGTTGAAGTCAGCCCCCAGAGTGTTCACGAAGTGCATGGCGGTGGTGGCAGCCGCACTGCGCCGCAGGGGCGCCTTCGTATACCCGTACTTGGACGACTGGCTGTTGAAAGGTCCTTCCCCAGACAGTGTGAGGATTCATTTCTTGAGCTGTCTCGAGCTGTGTCACCGGCTGGGCCTGCATGTGAATTTCGTCAAATCAACTTCACAGCCAACACAGAAAATACATTTTTAGGAGCTCTACTAGACTCCACGGTAGGAAAAGTGTTTCCTTCGGAGGAGAGACAGTGTTCCCTCATACAGAAATGCCAGCTGGTTCTGCGCAACAGAAAACTACCTGTGCGTCGGATTGCCTCCCTGCTAGGGTCGATGGCATCCTGCATCTTCCTGGTTCCCAATGCCAGACTACGAATGCGTCCTCTTCAGCAGGATCTGGAGGACAAGTGGGACCAGCAGACCGCTCGTTGGGACGAAAAAATAAGTCCATCAAACGCGGCTCGAGCTTCCATACCTTGGTGGATGAGAAAACAAAATTTGCAAGTCGGAGTTCCTTTCCATCAACCTCCGCCTGCTCAGACACTGATCACGGACGCCTCGCTGCAGGGTTGGGGAGCCCACATGGGTTCTCTCCAGACTCAAGGGCTGTGGTCTCCAAAGGAGCGATCCTATCACATCAACATGCTAGAGCTGAGAGCAGTACACCTAGCCCTCAAAGCTTTCCTCCCCTCGATTCAGGCAACCTCAGTGTTAGTACAGACGGACAACACCACCACCATGTACTACCTGAACAAACAGGGGGAACTCGCTCACGCACACTTTCCCTGGAAGCTCAAGCACTCTGGCATTGGCTCTTGGCTCGGAATCTGGCAGTCACAGCAGTCCACCTGCCAGGAGAACAGAACGTGAGAGCGGATGCACTCAGCCGTCACTTCGAAGACAGAGAAGACTGGGTGCTCAACGACGAGGTCGTCGAAGACATCTTCCAGACATGGGGTCGTCCCACCATCGACCTCTTCGCGGACGACAAATGCCAAATGCCGAGACTTCGCCTCACGGTTCTACCGACCAGGATCGAAAGGGAATGCCCTTTTGATAGACTGGTCAGGGGCATTTGTGTACGCCTTTCCACCCCTTCCGCTGATCCCGAAGGTGGTGACCAAGCTGTCCCATTCGTGCACGAGGATGATACTAATTGCCCCGGACTGGCCAAGACAATGGTGGTACCCGGACCTTCTGCACCTATCAGAGTGTCCTCACAAGAGGCTGCCGTGCAGACCGGACCTGCTGTCCAAGATGAACGGGAGGATTCATCATCCCAACCTTCCCTCACTGAACTTGGCGGCATGGCTCCTGAGGTCCTCCAGTATGGCCACTTAGGACTACCGCAGGACTGCATGTCCATCTTGAAGGAAGCAAGAAGACCGTCCACGAGGCATTCGTATGCATGCAAGTGGAAACGGTTTTACATGTGGTGTATGCAGAACAATTGTAACCCAATCAAAGGTCAGGAAGAGGTCATCCTTCCTTACCTACTTTATCTGGCGAAAGCAGGTTTGAAGTTTTCTTCCATTAAGGTGCATTTAGCAGCTATAACTGCATATAGGCGTTCACCTTCCCAACCTTCCTTCTTCCAGTTACAGGCTGTTAAGGATTTTTTGCAGGGTTTAAAGAAGGTCTACCCTCCGGTACGGCCTCTTTCACCACCCTGGGAGCTTAACCTGGTGCTATCAAAATTGATGGGTCCGCCTTTTGAACCCATACACAAAGCAACCTTACAACATCTTTCTTGGAAGGCGGCTTTCTTGGTAGCGATCACGTCAGCTCGCAGAGTGAGTGAAATACAGGCTCTCTGCTCTAAAGAACCCTATACAGTCTTCCATCTTAACAGGGTTGTGTTGAGGACGCACCCCTCTTTCCTTCCAAAGGTGGTGTCAGATTTTCATGTGAATCAGACCATCTCTCTACCCACCTTTTTTCCCAATCCCTCCACTCCAGCTGAGAGGGCTTTGCATTCTCTGGACCTCAAAAGGGTTTTAAAATTCTATCTGGATCGGTCCAAATCTATAAGAAAATCTGATCAACTATTTGTTAACTATGGGTCGATCAGATCTGGGTTCGCAGCTTCAAAGCGCTCCATCTCCAGATGGATAGTTTCATGTATCAAGCTTGCTTATCAATTAGCGCAGAAGCTCCTGGGGTTTACTCCCAGAGCGCATTCTACTAGAGGAAAGGCAGCTACTACTGCTTTTCTTCAGAATGTGCCCATGTCTGAAATCTGTAAGGCGGCAACTTGGAGGTCCGTCCATACATTTACGAGGCACTACTGTCTGGAATCAGACACCAGAGCAGACACCCAAGTAGGCCAGGCCTCCTTGAGGAATCTGTTCAACAGCTGATTTCGGCTGTTATGTTTTTTGTTGGGTCACTTTACTCTCATTTACCTGCAGGTGGTTGATGGGCTTGCTATTCTATTCAGTGCTTATGACTATTGATGAGGATCCCCTGGAAGAGAAGGATAAGTTACTTACCTGTAATCCTAGTTCTCTTCCAGGGGTATCCTCATCAAAGTCATAAGCAACCCACCCGCCTCCCCAGGTAAATGAGGGATTTCTAAAGTGTTAAAGGATATCTTTGTGCCCTGACCTTCAGGGTTATGCAAAGAACAACTGACCTAACTGTCACCCCTGAGGCATGATGGGAAGCTAGGGGTCATGGCTGCCTTAAAGGCACGGTGCCAGTTTTTGTTGAAAATGCTTTCATTTTCTATGCTATTGGTTTACAATGCAGCCTGTAGGCTAACAATGTCTACTTATTTTGCAGTTTTTACTCTTTGAGTATTTTGCTCATTAAAAAACAGAGTTCAAGTACTAATTGTCCTCTGGTGTTTTTATATATTGGCAAATGTAGTTTTTTATGTGTGTAATTACATTGTTTAGCCTCCTATTGAGAGCTGCATTGGTATGAGAAAAAATGATATATGTATATGCATATATGTAGAGCTGTATATATGTGATTTCCATATATAATTTTTATATTTCCGGGGTCCCCGCACGTGGGCGGGAATATTCAGTGCTTATGACTTTGATGAGGATACCCCTGGAAGAGAACTAGGATTACAGGTAAGTAACTTATCCTTATCACCCGTACTCTGTCCCCCCTGTTCACGGGCTCTGTGCGTTCTCCGAGTGTGTCCTGTATTTTGATCCTGTGTATCCTTTGTTCTGCTTTCTTAAGTATGTCCCTATTGTAGCCCCTGTTCTGGAAGCGGCCATGCATTCTTCAAATTCTGGGTCGAAACTACAGTTGTGTCTTACCCTAACAAGTTCACCATAGGGAATCGACCTGATCTGGTGGAAAGGATGGGCACTAGACGCATGTAATACTGCGTTGCAAGCTATTTTTTTGCGGAAAAGTCTACTATGTATTGCATTGTCTCTGATGTATAGTTCGACATCCAAAAATGAAATCCTGCTCATGCTATGCTCAAATGTAAATTTAATGTTGTAATCTTTACCATTCAGGTAATCGAAGAATTCCGTCAGTTTGTGTGTAGAGCCTGTCCAGATCATCAAGCAGTCGTCAATATACCTGGCCCAATATAAGATGGAATCATTCCATTGTGACCCCATGGGACCCCAGATCCTCATCTCCTCGAACCAACCCAGGAGGAGGTTCGCGTACGAGGGAGAAAATCTGGAGCCCATGGCCACTCCTTGCTTCTGTCGGTACCATTTTTCTTTGAAAAGGAAAACATTGTTGTCAAGTATTAGCTCAATCATTTCCATCAGCATTTCAGTATGACTCCATGCACTCGCTGATCTAGTATTAAGAATCTTTCTGATTGCCCCCAGGCCAGAGTCTCGCCTGATGCTGGTGTAAAGGGCAGTCACGTCAAGGGTCACCAAAGTCATGTTTTCATCCCAGTTAAGGTCTGTCTGGATACCTAGGACATGTTTCGTGTCGCGTATATATGACAGCAAGTTCTTGACCATGGGTTGCAAGAAAGTGTCTACATATTCTGAGATTCTCTCAGTCGGTCCTTCATTCCCTGAGATTATGGGTCTGCCTGGTGGGAAAGGCAAGTCTTTGTTCCCATGAGGCATAGGGTCAAGACTGATTTGCATATAGCTGTGTCTGAACTGGGGTGGCGAAGTGAGCTAAAGAACGATGATGGATTCAACCCAGATCTGTGACTGGGGGTGAGTGTTTGAAAAGTTTCAGCGCTCCGTCCATCATCTCCTTGTGTTTGCTTTGTTCGCCCTAAGTTGGCAGGGTATGCCCAGACGTGGGTCCCTTGCTCACTTGGCCACTGGATTCAAGCTAGCCTGGCTGATGAGGGCTGTTAGCCCGAAACCAGTCCCAGGATGCTTGTTTCCGGTCCAGGGAAGACGTGGCTTGGCAGTTCGGGCTGGATTGTTCCCATGAGGCACTGATTTGCATAAAGCTGTGTCTGAACTGGGGTGGTAAAGTGAGCTAAAGAACGATGATGGATTCAACCCAGATCTGTGAATGGGTGTGAGTGTTTGAAAAGTTTCAGCGCTCCGTCCATCATCTCCTTGTGTTTGCTTTGTTCGCCCTAAGTTGGCAGGGTATGCCCAGACTTGGGTCCCTTGCTCACTTTGCCACTGGATTCAAGCTAGCCTGGCTGATGAGGGCTGTTGGCTCGAAACCGGTCCCAGGATGCTTGTTTCCGGTCCAGGGAAGACATGGCTTGGCAGTTCGGGCTGGACTGTTCCCATGAGGCAGAGGGTCAAGACTGATTTGCATATTGCTGTGTCTGAACTGGGGTGGCGAAGTGAGCTAAAGAACGATGATGGATTCAACCCAGATCTGTTACTGGGGGTGAGTGTTTGAAAAGTTTCAGCGCTCCGTCCATCATCTCCCTGTTTTACCTTTAAATCTTGGCCACCACCCTTTATGTATAGATATACGATTGATGGCAGCACCAAAACTCTTTTATACCCTCATTTATGCACTATTACCAAATAAGCAAAGCAATACATATCAGGAATTCCTAGCTGCCATAGAGCCAAAAACAGTAACTGCTATCCACAAAAAATAGTTATGGATGTTGAACAGGCAATGATATAAACAGTCCGTAAACTATAGCCTCACCCAGGAGTATAACACTATAAATATAATTTCAATCAAGCTTCATGGAGATATACGCAAAAGTTGACATTAAGGATAGACTACTCTACCAATACTCAATTTGCCTTCAAAATCAAAAAGCTTAATATCTTTACTTGTGCACTATCAGCAGAGGTTGCTGAACATTATAATTTACTATGAGAAACACCATACTACCAAGAAAATGAGGAAAATATAAACCCTCTTCTTAGACTGTTTTGAAGATGTCTTAAACTATTTAAAAAAAACTTGGTTTGGACGCATGCAACGTTCAAGACACAGGCACCAATCCAAGCTTCTGACCCCTGTCCACCACAAACTTTCAAGACAATTCTTTTAACAACCTCTGCTGCCACTGCAGTAAGAAGAATCATCAACGATTCCTTAACTACCGGAATATTTCCAGAAGAACTCAAAAAATCACACATACGCCCTTTACTGAAGAAAACAAACTTGGACCCACTGAACCCTGACAACTACAGACCCATTACAAATGGACCTTTCCTGGGCAAACTGATAGAAAGAGCAGCGTTCGCCCAGATGTCACAATTCATTGAAGAGAATGACATACTCTCAGACTTCCAAACAGGATTCCGTCCGGGAAGAGGCACTGAATCTGCCCTCCTTGCCATCTGGGATGACCTGAAGAATACAGTTGAACGCAGCGGGGTTGCTGCGCTACTCCTCTTGGACCTCTCAGCTGCCTTTGACACGGTTGACCATGACACTCTGAAACAAAGACTCTATGAAGCCGGCATAGAGGGAACTGCTCTAGACTGGATCGCGTCCTACCTTCAAAACAGAACTAATGTCATCCATACCCCACCTTTCTCGTCCAAACCATACTCCACAAAAGCAGGGGTCCCTCATGGTTCTATCATCTCGCCCATGCTTTTCAACATCTACATGAAGTCATTACCGGTACTGATCAATCAATTTCACCTCACGTGCTATAACTATGCAGATGACATGCAAATACTCCTTCAACTGGAATGCCCCAAAGACATTGAAAAATCCCCAATTTTCAGTTGTCTCAGGGCTGTGGATCAGTGGATGATTTGGAGCCATCTCAAATTGAATGCTTCAAAAACAGAAATACTCACGTGTGTCGATTGGAAACATTACGACCCGCTTGCAGCCTGGCCTGATGAACTGGGATCACCACCTAAAGTATCGAAGGAAGTAAGAAACCTCGGAATGACCATGGACTCCAAGCTGTCGATGAATGCCCAAGTGGACAAACTAGCAAGATCAAGCTTTGTCACTATAAAAACGCTGCGACGAATTTTCCCTCATTTGGGATTTCCACACAAGGTCCAAGCTACCATCTCCCTTGTTCTGTCCAAACTCGATTACGCCAATAGCCTCTACCACGGATCACCTTTAACGACCATTTTTTATTTTTTTTATTTAAAATGTTTTATATAGCGCTGGCTGGACCCGAGGGTGTCAGAGCGCTTTACATGGGTATTCATTGCGATATAACAAAATTTACAATGAGGTAGAAATTCCGAACCATACAAGCGATATAAAGCAGCTAAAATATTATACAGTCTGATTACACAAGTTGCGATGGGTTACAGCAAATCATGAGAGACCATGAAAAGACTACAACTGATTCAGAACTCGGCTGCCAGACTACTCTTGCATATCAAACCGCGAGACCACATTTCACCTGCCTTGAAAGCCCTGCATTGGTTACCGGTTGCCAGAAGATCCACGTTCAAGCTACTTTGTATCACCCACAAAGCAATACATGGAATGGGACCGCTCTTCATCAGGAATAAAATCACCAAACACATTCAACAAAGGAACCTACGCTCTAAAGGGGCATCTCGCCTCAAAATCCCAAGATACAAGAAAAGAAACATGGGTGGCACATCCTTCTCTGTTCAAGCAGCCAAACTATGGAACTCTTTATCCCCCAACATAAGATCCACCGACAACCACCTCATCTTCAGAAAACAACTCAAGAATTGGCTCTTCCCCACATAAGCACCATACGCAAACAGAAATTTACAGCATATTCCTCTGTATATAAGCATTTATTTTCACTATAGATATGTACCTATCTTTGTGTATTGCTTTGTATAAACATGTAGAATAATTATGTTGTTGTAAATAAATAAATAAAAATCATCTTTGGTCTACATGTACTTACTTCCATTGTGCATCTATGTACCTTCCATGTACTTGGATCTGTGTGTCTGTTATTTTTCTCCTGAAAAAGCATATCCAATGCACTACCCTATTTCTCATCCTGTACCTCTATCAATATCTTTAATCTATATATACTTACCTCCTTTATGCATCTATATACTTTCAATGTACTTATGGATCTATATATTTATCACTTTCTTCTAATTTAGCATTTCAAATGCACTACCCTATTTTCTCAGCCTATACTTCTCTCAATATATCCTCTGGCCCAACCTTCTGACTCATCTCAAACTTCTTTCTACTACTCTTTCCAATGCACTACCCTATCTCTCACCCTATACATCTATCAATATATCCTCTACATCCACTCTCTCATTTATCCCAAACCCCATACCACTACTATGATCCCCAAAATAACCCTTTCTAGACTCTCTCCTACTCTACCCCTCCTTGCATCATCTGACACCTCTTTTTACTATACCGATCCCCCAAAACAAACCTTTATAAACTCTCCCCTCTGACTCTTCCCCTCAAAAACCCCTTTTTACTCATCCAAAAGCCTCCTCCTACTGCTATGACCTCAAAAAAAAAATCGAAAAAAAAAACATCTCACTCTTCTGTCCCTCCACTATCCTTTTCAATCAAAATAACAGACTAACATGTTCACTTCTCAAATTCCATATTCCACTATACTAATTCACCACTATGGGTTCCAGAGTAGCGTGCTACTCGCCAATAAAGCGTTTCAACACCCATCAGGGTTACCAGCGCTATATAAATGCAAACCTTTTTCCCTTTTCTATCCCTCCCCAACCATTCTCAATCCAAATAACTGACTAACATATCCACCACTCAAATTACTTTCATGTTTCGCCATACTAATTCAACAGTAATCCTTATGGGTTCCAGAGTAGCGTGCTACTCGCCAACAAAGCGCTTCAAAACCCCATCAAGGGGTAGCAAGCGCTATATAAATACAAACCTCCTTCCCTCTTCTATCCCGCAACCTACCCTTCTCTATCGAAATAACTGAATAACATATCCACCGCTCAAATTACTTCATACTTCACTATACTAATTTTCAACACTAATCCTTTATGGGTTCCGGAGTAGCGTCCTACTCGCCAGAAAAGCGCTTCAACACCCATCAGGGGTAACAGGTGCTACATGAATGCAAACCTTTCTTCCCTTTTATCCCTCCGCTACCCTTCTCACTCCAAATAACTGACTAATATCCACCACTCAAATTACTTTCATATTTCACCATACTAATTCAGCACTAATCCTTTATGGGTTTCCGGAGTAGCGTGCTTCAACACCCCATCAGGGGTAACAAGCGCTATATAAATACAAAAAAATGTTTTCCTCTTCTATCCTTCTGCTATTTTTCCGAATCCGAATAACTGACTAACCTATCCACCACTTAAAATTTGCTTGCATGTTTCACTATACTAATTCAACACTAATCTTCTATGGGTCCCGGAGTAGCGTGCTACTCGCCGAAAATGCGCTTCGACGCCTCGTCAGGGGTAGTAAGCGCTATATAAATGCAATTACAATACAATACAATACCATGGTGGAATGTGTACAACAGTACGCTATCGCAGGAGGCCAAAACTAGTTAGGAGTAGAAGGATGACAAAACCCCTGTTACAACACTCTTGGAAGGACCACCTTACACTACCAGTTCATAGAAATCTTTAAAAAGAACATTGCTGTCAAGAACCAGGCCAATGACCAGCACTAGCACAACAGTTATTCCCTAAAGTACCCAAACATACTCACCAAATGCAGGACATGCTAGCTAGCAAAGTCATACTCCTCTCAAACACCCAAGGACTTCAATACTTACAATCAGTTGCTCACACACTGCTATAATCCACACCACCAGGTACACATAAAACCACCATATTAATCAAACAAAAAAGCCATGCAAATTTCCTACATAATGAGATATGATTTTTAAAATTCATAAACCGATAATTTGTTTTTATCATTCTGAAAAATAACTATTTAAATACAATTTCAAATAAAAAAGCAGAATAATATAAAATAAATGTATAATTAAAAATATACAATGCAATACACATTTTATGAACATTAAAATATGTAACCAATAATCAACTACGGTTTAGTTTAAAAAGTAAAATTAAAGCAACATTAAAGATAACATAATATACAGCACATTGAAAACTACTATACAATATCAATGTAGACAAAATTACACAGCTGCATCCATAATATTTCCTTTAAATCTATCCTATCATTTTCATTTTTAATAAAATGATTTTAAAAACTTGGAGTTCATTAGCTGAAGACCTTTGAAGGAGAAATCCAAGTCCTCAAGAAGCAACTCAATGCAAAAAAACTAAATTATAAACAATCCCTCATAAATACAAAACTATAATTATCCTCTGAAAATAAACTATATAAAATCCTTTGAATTACTTTAGAACCTGAAATATATATTTTAAAAAATGCTCCAGTAACGCAATAAAATAAAGTATAGGAAAAGATTAGTAAACGTTGGCTGTTAAACAAATCAGAACTATTGTTTTTGAATATTAAAAAAATAATAAAAAATGCAATCTGAATTTAAAAAACCATTCTTTTTAGTTGGTGGTATCTGTTTAAAAAAAAAAAAAAAAAATCCCACCCCCAAAACAAACAATTCATATAGGGAAAATGCAATATCCTTAACTATTGTATTACTTAAATGCAATAATCTGCCTAGAAAACAATAACTTACACGTATGTCACAAAACAGCAGGACCTAACACACTTGCTGTTCTAGCTATATAGATTTCCTAAACCCAAGTAGCCAAACCATTTTAATTAAACTAACAAACACTAACCTTACATCTAACCCACTTACTTAAAAAACGTAAATGAAATGCCTTTAGCTGAAACGCAGAACTGCCATCCACACTTACCACCGCTTCATACTGAAAATAAAAACTGACCAGAAAAATCAGTAAAAAAAAACATTTTACATTGAACTGAATGTAAAAAATAATTAAACTGTTTATCTGAAAGAGACATCTAGCTGCAGATTCCTTACCTTTGAATTTCCCAGGCAACACACAGGACCTGGAAGATTTTTCTTCGAGCAATACTCTTGCGCACCAGTAGGTGACGTTTGTCAGGTTCGTGTGACGTCATTAGCCTCGTCTCTGCTGTTGTGACGTCCATATCTCCTATATAGGCGCCACCTCAGCGTGCTGACCTCAGTTCTTTTAGTTCTGCTCCAGTTAGCGCAGATCCGCGACAAGAGCAACCCTCTGTCACTTTTTGACAGGCTTTTCTTTTGGTGTGTAGGATGTCCAAGAAGACTTCTGGATTCAAGCCGTGCGGCGCCTGTCACCCCACCATGTCTGTTAAGGATTCACACCTTGTTTGTCTTTGGTGCCTGGAGCTCGACCACGACTCGAAGTCATGCTCCGACTGCCGGGTCATGGCTCCGATAGCTTGAAGGGAGCGGTCCTTAAAGCTACTTGCGAGTCGGAGCGCTGGCACTGCGTCATTTGCCCCGGAGGTCTCGTTCTCAGTCCCGATCAAGAGGAAGGTCTGGGCACTGCTCCAGGAGCCCTAAGTCTTCATCCTCCCACTTTAAGTCTTTGAGTCGGTCAGGTAAGAAGCATAAAAAATGCAAGAAGTCGAAGCGTGCTTTGACTTATCCTCATCGGTCGGCTGACATGACGGAGGAGTCTCGTAGTTCTAGGCCTCGTTTGGCTGAACCTGTGCCTGGGTTGGCTCCGTGCTTCCCTGCCTTTCCGGGAGCCGGAGCAACCCCCTCCGAGCTCAAAGAATTCTATGACGTTATGTGCCTCATATTTGGGTGGCCTGACCCTACCGGAGTTCCTTCGGGCCCCGTAGGCTCAGAGGGGGCTCCATCGGGTTCCGCGCTGGCAGATCTGGCGCTGGTGCAGATGACCCCTATGGATCCGGTAATGGATCTGGACCGACACCTGTTGTGCCACTGTGACCTTCCCCGGCGCTGAGATTCCAGAATCAGCCAGCGCCCCTGGGCGGCGCCAGCCCCATTCTCATACCCGACGATCTGGAGCCAGATCAGCACCTACCGACAATTCCGGCTCCGACAGAACCCTTTGGTCCTAGGTCGGTTCCTCAGCCTTATTCTAAAGGGCTAGGAATGGAGGAAGACTGGGAGGGGTTGCTGGACTCTTTAACAGCCCTGCCAGAGCAAGAAATGGACTGGTATGAGGAATTGGGTGAGACCAATGGACTGGACATCTCTACAGATTCTGGTCTGCTTTTTCTCCCTACGGTGGCTATGGAGGAGGGAGTTTCATACGCTATGGTGGTGCAAAGGGCAGCTGAGTTCCTAGACCTTCAGCTCCCTTCTGTGGCAATCAAGACGAATATCTTGACGGAGATCCTGCAGTTGGGTGTCTCCTCCTCAGAACCCCTCCTGCCATTTAATGAGGCCTTGACTTAAGTCCTACTGGGAGTCTGGTCCAATCCCAGCACAGGGGCTCTTGAGAATACAATCGCCCGCCACTATCGCCCTGCACCAGGCAACCGAAATTTCTTCACCAACCACCCTACACCTGAGAGCTTGGTTGTCCAAGCCTCTACATCACAGGGCACGTTCCCTTCCGCATCCCCGTACAGACAATCCAAGAGGCTGTATAGTTGGGGTAAGAATTTTTCTTCTTCTGCCAGCCTTGACCTCTGGGTAGGTCGCCCCCCCATCCGCACAGCGCCACCTGTGCGTCCAGCTCCCTGCTGCTGCTGATCTGAGGCCCTCCTCCACCCGCAGGCTACCACCTGCGCCTCATCCCTGGTGGCCAGTGGTAGGCCGTAGGTAGGTTCTTGTTGTGAGCGTCACTGTTACGGTCTTTCCCCTCTATATTTGTGCCCCCACTGTTTTTCCACTGTTTTGCCCTTCCGTTCTGTGCCCCCACTGCTTTTCCACTGTTTTTGCCCTTCCATTCTGTGCCCCCACTGCTGTGCACTGTTTTTCGTTCTGTGTCCCTTTTGATTTCTGTACCCCTTCGCCCTCCCGTTTCCCGCCGCTGTGTCCCCTGCGGCCCCGCCCCCCTCGCTGACCACTCGCTGCCCCTGCCTCCCAGCTGCTCCTCCCTCCCACCTCCCCATATATGGCGCGCGCGCCGCTGGGGCGCCAAAGGCGCGCCTAAGGCAAGCCCGTCTGCACCCATCCGCGCCTGGACCGCGCCCAGCGCCAGAACCCCTGGCCCCCGCATCCGCCACGAAGACCACCTCCGATACGACGCCAGCACCCTCATCGCTCTCAACCCAGGACGGACCTCCACCTGCTTCAAGGCCGCCCCGAATCGCACCCATGGTCCCTTCACCTGCCGGAACTGCAGCTTCACCTACCTCGGAGAGCCCGAGACTCCCGCCAAGAAGGACCTCAACCATCTCCGGTGCATCCTACTAAACACCCGCTCCGCACGCAAACACGCCGTCGAGCTCTGGGACCTACTCGACACCTCATCACCGGACGTCGCCTTCCTGACGGAGACCTGGATGAACGAATCCTCCGCACCCGACATCGCCATAGCCATCCCCGACGGCTACAAGATCACCCGCAGAGACCGCACCAACGGAATCGGAGGAGGAATCGCCATCGTCCACAAAGACACCATCAGGGTCTCGAACAGCACCGACGACACTCTCAGCACCGCCGAACACATGCACTTCCAGATCCACACGGATCCCAACACCACCGTAAGAGGCACCCTCATCTACAGACCCCCCGGACCCGGACCCCAGTTAAGCGACTCCATCACCGACTTCATCAGCACGCACGCCCTGACCTCCACCGACTACATCTTCCTCGGAGACCTGAACTTTCCCCTGGAGAACAACAACGACAGCAACTCCTCCACCCTGATCGACAACCTCGCCAACCTCGGACTGAAACAGCTCGTCACGACGCCGACCCACATCGCCGGACACACGCTCGACGCCATCTTCTCCTCAAGCTCCCACGTCTCCTTCAGCCACACCTCCGAACTCACCTGGACCGATCACCACTGCATACACTTCACCTTCCGGAAACCCGCCGCACACCACCGCACCCTACAGATCCCCCGCAGATGCTGGAGCAAAGTCACC
Organism: Calotriton arnoldi; assembly: GCA_963921515.1. NCBI lineage: Eukaryota > Metazoa > Chordata > Amphibia > Caudata > Salamandridae > Calotriton > Calotriton arnoldi. The sequence continues at coordinate 308,827 of CAWUFW010001162.1, forward strand.
GAAGACCAACTCCAGACAAACCTCGCACTCCACCCACCCAACGACCCCTCCAACCCCGCCGCCGCCGCCCGCAATCTCACACGATGGATGGACGACTGCGCCAACACCTTAGCCCCGCTGAAAAAACCAACCTACAAAGACACCAGCAAGAGAGCCAGCTGGTTCACCCCGGAACTCCTAGCATCCAAGCGCACCTGCCGGAAACTGGAGAACAAATGGCACAGCGAGAAGACGCCGGACAGCCGCGCAGCCCACAAAGACGCCACCCGCAACCACCATCACCTCTTCAGGTCCGCCAAGAGGACCTCCTTCAAAGACCGCCTCGACAACAACGCACACAACAGCAAGGAGCTCTTCAGCATCGTGAAGGAACTCTCCAACTCCAGCTCCAACGCCAACGACATCCCGCCGTCGCAAGCCCTGTGTGATTCCCTCGCCACCTTCTTCCACCGCAAGATCGCCGACATCCACGACAGCTTCGACTCCCGGACGACCCCAACAGGCCCCGACACATCAGACCCGCCGCACCCCATCGACCACTACCCCCTGACAGCCTGGGTCAACGTGAACACCGAGGACACAATCAAGACCATGGGCACAATCCACTCCGGCTCCCCATCAGACCCTTTTCCACACCACATCTTCAACAAAGCCGGCAGCTCCATCGCACCCCACCTGCGCAACGTCATCAACCTCTCCTTCGAGACCGCGACCTTCCCAGAAAGCTGGAAACACGCAGAGATCAACGCCCTACTCAAAAAACCCAAGGCGGACCCGAGCGACCTCAAGAACTTCCGGCCCATCTCCCTGCTTCCATTCCCAGCTAAGGTCATCGAGAAGATCGTCAACAGACAGCTCACCCGCTACCTCGAAGATAAGAGCATCCTGGACCCCTCCCAGTCAGGATTCCGCAGCAACCACAGCACCGAGACCGCCCTCATCGCCGCCACAGACGACATCAGGATCCTGCTGTACAACGGCGAGACGGCGGCCTTCATCCTCCTGGACCTCTCCGCCGCCTTCGACACTGTCTGCCACCGCACACTACGCACACGCCTCCACGACGCAGGGATCCGAGACAAGGCCCTGGATTGGACCACCTCCTTCCTTTCCGGCAGAACCCAGAGCGTCCGCCTCCCCCCATTCCGATCCGAAGCCTCCGAGATCATCTGCGGCGTACCCCAGGGATCCTCCCTCAGCCCGACACTGTTCAACATCTACATGGCTCCACTCGCACCATCGCCCGACAGCACGACCTCAACATAATCTCCTACGCCGACGACACTCAACTGATCCTCTCCCTCACCAAGGACCCCCTCACCGCCAAATCCAACCTCCACGAAGGAATGAAAGCCGTCGCCGACTGGATGAAGTGCAGCCGACTTAAGCTGAACACAGACAAGACGGAGATCCTCATCCTCGGCTCCAACCCATCAGCCTGGGACGACTCCTGGTGGCCCTCGTCACTAGGGGCACCCCCGACACCAACCGACCACGCACGCAACCTGGGAGTCATCCTCGACTCAACGCTCACCATGACCAAGCAAGTCAACGCAGTCTCCTCCTCCTGCTTCAACACCCTCCGCATGCTCCGCAAGATCTACAGGTGGATCCCGACAGACACGAGAAGAACAGTCACCCAGGCCCTCATCAGCAGCAGACTCGACTACGGAAACGCCCTCTACGCAGGAGCCCCGACCAAGCTCATCAAACGACTGCAAAGAATCCAAAACGCCTCTGCACGCTTGATCCTCGACATTCCACTCCACAGCCACATCACCCCCCACCTGAAAAACCTGCACTGGCTCCCCGTCGACAAGAGAATCTCCTTCAAACTCCTGATCCACGCACACAAGGCACTCCACAAAACCGGCCCAGCCTACCTCAACAGTCGACTCTCCTTCTACGTTCCCAACCGTCGGCTCCGCTCCGCCGACCTCTCCCTGGCCACCATCCCGCGCATCCCGAGAACCACCACCGGAGGCATATCCTTCTCTCACCACGCCGCCAAGATCTGGAACACCCTTCCCCTCAACCTACGACAGACCCAAGACCTGCTGACCTTCAGGAGACGACTCAAGACCTGGCTATTCGACCAGTAGCGGCAACACCCCCCCTCCTCTCCCTCAGCGCCTTGAGACCCTCGCGGGTAAGTAGTGTGCTTTACAAATCTTGTGATATATATAGATATATTGCATTGCAGTTGGTGAACACTGCATGCCTTTTGGGCCGTTACTCCCACTCCCTGTGGGAAATGATTGCTCAAGTGCTGCCACAGGTCCCGGATAAGGCCAGGGCCATCCTCTCACAAGCAGTATTAGATGGGAGAGATGTGTCAAAGTTCGCCATTCATTGTGGGCTTGACACGACTGACTTGCTGGGCAGAGCGATTTCATCGACAGTGGCCGTTCAACGCCATGCCTGGCTGAGAACTTCTGGCTTTTCTGGGGATGGCCAGGCTTCCCTCATGGACATGCCCTTTGATGACACCCATCTCTTCGGAGACAAAGAAGGCATGGCTCTGGAGCGCTTTAAGGACTCACATGCTACGCCATGTCCTTAGGCCTCTCAGTGGCCACACATCCTCTGTTTGCTTTTTGCCATTTTCGTGGCTACGGAAGAGGCTTTCAGCTGTGCCAGCCATACCCCAGCCACAAGGCTGTGCAAGTTCAGCAACCTCTGCGCGGCCCATCCCGAGCTGCTTCGTCCCCTTCGAGGTTACCCCTCCTTCCATGCCTCCAACTTACGACCGGCTGACGGAGGATTACCTGATTTTCCTTCAGGAGGAAGTCATGACTCTTTTGGCCAAGGGAGCCATAGAGCGGGTTCGGCCCCAGAAGTAGGCTGTGGTTGTTATTCCCACTACTTTCTGGTCCCGAAAAAGGACAAGGGCCTTTGCCCTATCCTGGATCTACAAGCCCTCAACTACATCCTCAAAAAGAACAAGTTCAAGATGCTCACTCTGGCTCAGGTTTTGTCTGCCCCGAACCCAGGGGATTGGATGGTAGCGTTGGATTTGCAGGATGCTTATTTTCACATTCCCGACCTGCCTGCCCATCAGCGCTATTTGCGGTTTATGGTAGGCCATGAGCACTTTCAGTTCACTGTTCTCCCCTTTGGCCTTACCAGTGCCCCTTAGGTGTTCACCAAGGTGATGGCGGTGGTCGCAGTCCATCTGCGCTAATCAAAGGGGCAGTCTTCCCCTATCTCAACAACTGGCTGTTGAAGGCGGCCTCGCCCCCGACTGTCGTCTCCCACCTCCAGACTACAGCGAACCTCCTGCATTCGCTGGAGCTCGCTATCAACTTGCCAAAGTCACACCTGACTCCCTCTGAGACGCTCCCTTTCATCGTAGCGGTTCTAGACACAGTGCAGTTTCCGGCCTACTCTCTGAGCAGCGAGTCCAGGATATTCAGGCTATGATCCCAATGTTTCAGCCTCAATCCTGGATTTCAGTGAGAATGACTCTGAGGCTGGTGGGCCTCATGGCTTCCTGCTTGTGACACATGCCAGATGGCATATGTGGGCTTTGCAGTGGGACCCGAAGTTCCAGTGGGCGCAGCAACAGGAGAATCTCTTGACATGGTCCATATCTCAGAGGGAACTAGACAGGACCTGCAGTAGTGGCTAACCAACCGCGTTTGGGTCGGAGGCTGACCCTCCTTTCTTGCCCAACGAGATCACACAGTAGTGACAGTATGTCACTCCTAGGATGGGGCAGCTATCTGGGAGAGGTGGAGAACAGAGGACTCTGGTCTCCGGCGGAATCCAGTCTCCATATCAACTTGGAGCTCTGAGTGATTTGCTTGCCTCTGAAAGCTTTTCTTCCTTCAATCAAGGGATAGCTGGTTTAAGAGTTCACTGACAACACCACTGTCATGTGTTACTGCAACAAACAGGGCAGGTGGGGTCGTGGACCCTTTGTCAAGAGGCCCTGCTGCTCTGGACATGGCTGGAACAGAAGGGCATATCCCTGGTGGTTCAACACCTGGCAAGTTTCCTGAATGCCAGGGCGGACAAACTCAGCTATTGATGAATGGCAGATCATAAATGGCATCTCCATCCGGAGGTGGCGCAAAGTCTCTTTCACCAGTGGGAAGAGCCTTGGTTAGATCTGTTTGCCTCCGCCGAGAACACGCTATGTCAGCAGTTTGAACACGCAATGTAGCAGTTTTGCTTGTTGGAGTTTCTAAAGCGGCTCTTGCTCGGAGATGCTATTCAGCTCCAGTGGAGCTCAGACCTCCTCTACGCCTTTCCGCCCATACCATTCCTGCCCTGAGAACATTTCAAGCGATCGGGCCAAACTCATTCGTCTGGCTCCGGACTGGGCACAGAGAGTCTGGTATCCCGAGCTTCTCCAATTGTGCATCGATCCTCCGATCAGGTTGCCCCTTCGGGAGGATCTTCTGCCACAGCAACAGGGGAAGGTCCTCCACCCAAACCTGTCAACTCTACGCCTTCTTGTGTGGAGTTTGAGCGGCGGCAGTTGACCTTCCTCCCGAAGTTTGCAATGTTATTTTGGTGGCCAGGCGACTCTCCACAAAGACAGTGTACACCTGCCAGTGGAACAAATTTGTAAAATATTGTACAGAAAGATCTATTGATCCTCTTTCAGCTTCCCTCTCTCAAGTCTTACTTTTTATTTTGACCCTTGCCAAGCAAGGCTCTGGGCACTCTCAAAGGGTACCTTTCGGCCTGGTCTTCCTTTTTGAGACTGCCAGACCAACCTTCTTTATTGAAATCCCCTATTGTAAATAGATTTCTCAAGGGGCTTGTACCTAAGTTTCCACCTGCCCCTTTCATCATGCCTCAGTGGGAACTTAATTTAGTTCTTACCTTCCTGATGTGTGCTCAGTTTGAACCTTTGCACAACAGCTCGAAATCTGTGGTATTAGCTGCTGTCTGACATCCTCTTGTGCGGAAAACCTTTCAACTCCCCCCACACCTGCAGCGCTGGATGTGGTGTTTACAGTTACCTCCTCTCTCTGCTTAAGCTTTAAGTGAGAAGAGCAGGGTCTGCATCCAAGCATCCTGAGCCTCCACATTCACGTCTAGAGATTGAACAGGGCAATCTTAGTTCCTTTGACCTACCTAATGAGGTGGTGGATATGATTTTGTGAACCCATTGCCTTCTTCTACCAAATGGAATTATTCTGGTTGCTTATCGTGTTTTGACTTTTAGTGCACTGAAACGTAAGTTGACCCACTCAAGGTTGTGTTTCGTGTTATGCTTTCTTTAGCCCACAAACTTTGCTGTGAGCACTATTAAGGGTTATTTGGCAGCCCCATGATTTTTGTATGTGTACCAGACCGACTGTCCTTTGTTTAAGTCTCCTGTAGTTATGCGTTTTATGAATGGCTTGACACATTTGTTTCCCCATTCTCCATTTGTTATGCCTCTGTGGGACCATAAAAAGATGCTTACTTTTTGATGGGTTCACCTATGCGTAGTTGTCCTTTGCGGCTGCTCACTTTAAACACTGTGTTCTTAGCAAGTGTTACCTTAGGTCGGCCTGTTAGGGAGCCCAGATGTTATCTATTCATCTTGACTTCACCACACTTTTTCCACACAGAAGAACCAGTACTTCTTTCATATCGAAGGTTATCACCTTATTTCATTTAGGAGAATGATTCACACTACCAACATTTTACCTCCCGCCTCTTGCCACCAAAAAGGAGAGACTACACCGCCCAGATCCTTGATGGGCCTTCAGTTTTAACATTGACATGACCTGCGAGTGACAGATTACTGGTCCGCTTTTTCTTTGCTATTCTGGTTCCAAGAAATGCAAAGTGAATCAAAAGCATTTAGTCTCCTGCTTAATTGTACTGCCCTTTATGATCCCCAGCACTCCTGCCAAGAAGGAGCCTCCTGAGGGCACAAGGGTCCATTCCATCAGGGTGAAGGCTGCTTCCTTGGGCACTATCTTGGGGTATTCCTGCCCTGGATATCTGTTCAGCTGTGATGTGGGCTTAAATTCACAACTTCACCAGCAGTTATTGCCTTGGCTAAAGTCCACAGGGAAAGACAATTTGCCAGATCTGTGTTGTAGGAATCCTTGGTTCTGGAATGTGCATGTAAAAGTATCCATCAGAAGAAAAAGTTACTTACTTTCAGTAAGGATCTTTCTGGTGGATACTCTGTCTATCTGCAGATTCCTCACCTATGCCACACAAAGGTGAGCAATCTGTTCAAATTGAAAAAGAAATATTGAAAAAATAAATGGTATATTCCGTAGCTAATTCTTGGAATAAAACATGGTTATAATACTGAAGTGGAAAAACGGGTAAGAATACTAAGGAAAAGGTAGTCCGGGTAGGGAACGCATTAAGGAGTAGAATCAGTATGCAAGGAGGTCCCCAGATAAAGTGGAACAAAGAGGAGCAATGGGGGGTGAGGGATGGGGGATGGGGGATAAACAAATTTGGATTTATTACAGGTTGCAGCGGTTATTCAGAGGTTAAATTTACTATTTTAACACCAGTCCTAGAATATTTCCAGAAAGTGCAACTTTCCACAAAATAGTCCCGGAGGCTTGTTTACTATTCTGACTTCACTCCCGAGATATTTTGGGGAAAGATAAAATGCCCCAAATATTTTAAGAAAGGGTTAAAAGGTGTAATTTTGCTTAGGCCGAAATGATGCCCTGAGGGTGCTACTCACGGTATAAAAATAGGGATACCAAGGGATGAGGAGGATGGAGGGAGAAAGAAAATGAAAAAGGAAAAACAGTGGGAAAACGGACAAGGGTCATGGTTAATCCCTTAGAAAATTCACAGAAAACCAATTTTCAATAATTCACTGTTACACCTAAACACATCATGAACAAGGCAATTTTTTAGGTTAGTTGGTGTCTACCAAAAGGCGAACACCATTTAGCTTGAAAAATTCTTCTTAACTATTTACATGAAATGGTTTCTCCGAAATAGTACTGCATTCTTTTGTTTTCCTATTAAATCACATACGGCAAGTCTCCAATCTGCCATTTTGGATTTCAGTAGCACAGAGAACAGTGGGATACATTTTGCCATAACGTGCTTAGCTAAGGTAGGAAATATGTCACAGAGTAGTAAAAGACGGGAATTAAATGTGTGGTAAATCTTAGTAAGAACATTCACTAGTTACAGCCGTGTTCACCTTACAAAAGCTGCTGCAAACAATATAGGACTTGAGGCCTGGCTGTAACAGAAGAGATAGTTGACAGTCTGTGGGAAGAATTCTGATCTGGAAGAAGAACTGAGGAGAGGCTTCAATGCCTGAAAATTGGAGCCTTCTCTGAGGACACTGGAACCTAGTCTGTTGCTGACCCATAAGACTTAAGACTGTCCGAGTACATCCAGAAATAGCTTGCCTGCAGTGGAGCTTCTTCTACTTGTGTGTGAGTGTGTGGAAGGCAAAGAAACAGAAGGAGCTGCATCCACCAGGCAGAAAGCATGCAAAACCAGAAGAGACTGGACTTTTGACTGCGGTCATGTGGAAGTAGGGCAGGCTTTTTTCCAGCCTGAATTCATATTCTGACCCTTCCTGTGAAGTCTGGTAACGTTTGGAGTATTGGAAGCAGTGTTACAGAACTTGAGACCGTAGACTGGTCTTTAAATATCTGGATATTTGCTTTCAACATTGCCTTTTGAAAGATGTCACTTGCTGTAAGACTGTTCTTGAGGGAAACATCTTTTTAAAACTTAACTGGTTTTCAAGCCTTGACCAGAACAAAATATCTGCTTTGTTTGGTGTCATTTTGATCATAAAATGATTTTCTTTTTAACAAACGTTTGAGTATTTTATCATAGTTATTTCTTGACTTTAATGTTGCTTTTGTCAGGTTAAAAATGGTTAGCTCGTGTAAATTGAGGCCTCTCATTTCACTTGTTATAAAGCTGTTTGCTGCATCTTTAGAATAGGGAGATCTATGCACTTACTTGATGTTAATTGAGCCATCTGGTACTATCAGGACAAAGCCAAAAAGATTAGCGTTCCTCATTACGAGTGGCTCAAATAATACCGACCCCTTTGCAGACCATGCTTGTGCAGGGGTCAGAATTACAAAGCTTCTTGTACCGGGTAGTTACTGCTTGAGATAAAGTTTGCATACACTGAAAATTTAGCAGGAAAAAAACAGCTGCAATTTAACAGGGCTAAAATGTCCATTAATTACTGGCACATGCTGCGTTTGGTGTGTTATCAGGGAAAAACACATGAGTGCTATTTTATCACACCCTACAAATTACGATGTATGTAAAGTTGGATTTCATTGGATGTGTTAAATATCACACAAAACGCCATGCTACTTGTAATGAGAGCCAAAAATGCTAAGCAACTCTCTGAACTATGAAATTATTATTCTCCAGCATGGATTTCTTTAATTGATTTACATGCTAAAATGGGATTACAGCCTTAGGATGGGTAAACGTAGCAGTGTACAATTACACTCCATATCATTGGACTAGCCATGAAGTACTTACATCCTATCCACATCTTTATGTGTGACACAGATTACAGCCAAACAGTTGGCGGCACCCTCAGTCCTTCCCAACAGATGCATTCAAGTGCTAGATTTTAGTATAACCATCTAACTGGAACCACGTGAAAGTGGGTGGATTGCATGTGAATCTATGAAAGATACCAATGCTGGAGAACACTAGTTACAAATAAGTAACTTTTTTTCTTCAGCATTGCATCCTTAATAGTCACTTGACTGAATTAAGATTATTAAAGTAGTACAGTAGAGCTCTAAAAGGTGAGAATGAGGCTTACCTTATGGGGAAAAAGCTTCTCATTACTGCTCACCTCACTGTGCTTCTTTGTATGGTTACACATCAATGCAGTCACATCAGTGCCGTAATGTCTTGTGGAAGTGTGTGTCTGCTTTCATGTTGCTGCATTGCAAATTTCCTTGACCATAGGTGCATGAGTCAGAGTACTGGATGCCACAAACCATTTAGCTGCAGGCTGCTTATACTGCTCATTGAATGGTCCCTAAGCCATGAATAAATGATCTGTTTGACTGAAAACATTTGTACTTCGCAGTTGACATTTAAGACATATTTTAATGCCCAGCAAGTGCAATGCTGTTTCTGCTACTGTGCCTGGATTTGGGAAAAATGTAGGCAGAGAAATATATATGTTTAAACAAAAAGCCGTCAGAAACCAAAATGTAGAATGAGTAGTTTGTTGCTTGCCAGATCTCTTTATAACATTTTTGTGCAGTTTGACAACTTTTTTTTTTTTTTAGATCATTTTTTACTATATCGCTTCTTCAACCCGAATCATTAAAACTGGAATGGCTATTGTTGGCTATAAGTCATGATGCACCACAAATGAAAACCACTATTGATGCTTCAGGAAACCCCAGGTAATGCAGTCTCTTCATAATTTCAGATGTAGTGTCATCCAACGTCCATGTTTGAAGCTTTTTGCTTTCTTCAATTACATTTTTTTTGTAAACTTTTTATTGATCAGAAAATAAACACAAAACTGCAATACAGCTACGAATCTAGGTCACGGTGCAGTAAGAAATGCATTCAGGAATCACGTTACACATCCCCATGCAAAATCACATTTTCAATAGCAGACAGTCATTGATCGGAGTACGGCTTTGCACTGAGGTCGTGGTACACATACATAAGTCGTATAGTAGTTAAGTTATAGACTTTCACGTTACTCATCCCCATGTAAAATCACATTATCAATGTCAGATACGTCTATCATTTTAAGCCAGTCACGTCGCAGTTCGGTTGTCGTGGACAGGCAGATGTCACCTCTGTATTTATTCCACCCACCCCATTTACGATCCCATTTTTTGGGGCACCCCCTGTGTTTGAAGACATCTTTTTCAGCGATCATTGCTCTGTCCATATCTGCTGCCCAATCACGCACAGTAGGGATCGCCCCCACCCCCCAGTTCTGAGCGATGTTTCGTTTAGCAATGGCCCATCCTAGTGAGGCCCATGTTTTCTCAGTTTGCGTGAGGTCAGTGGCATCCCAAATATTCAATAAGCAGAGCTGTGGGGTGGCCTTCAGAGTCTTACCTCCCGCCCTTCCCATTTGCTTGGTGACTTCATCCCAATATTTACGCACAACAGGACAATCCCAGATGATATGGAAAAAGGTTCCCTTTTGATGACAGTGTCTAAGGCACAGCGGGTCGGCTCTCTTACCTATTTTGACTAAGATTTCCGCATCTAAGTACACTCGGTGAAGGATTTACAATTGAACCAGTCGTAGTCTCATAGGGATAGTCACCTCCCTGGGAGAGGCCAGAGCGTCACGCCAATCATCATCGTCGAGTTCGCCTAGGTTCGACTCCCAATTTTGCTTAAGGCGTATCAGGGGGTCCGGACGGTTATTTAGTAGTTTTTTGTACGTGAGTGATATGGCTTTTTTGTTCATGGGGTCGAGTACTAATCTGTCTTCCAGTGGCGAGGCCTCCGGCAGAGGGTCGTCCTTGGGCAGGATTGCTTTAAGAGCATGGCTTATTTGCAGGTATCGAAATGTTTCGGACTGTGCAAGTTAGTGTTTTTGCTGGAGCTCTGCGAATGTGGCCAACCTCCCCGAGATCAACATGTCTCCCACTGTTGAGATACCAATAAGGTCCCATTTGTCGAACCCTGGACAGGTGCTGAGGTGACCCAAGCGATCTGGTTCCCAGAGTGGTGTGGCTCGCATAAGTTTGTTATGCCAGCCCATTTGTTTGTTAACCCTGTGCCATGTCTCCACTGTACGCGCAGTGGGCCCTGTGAGGTTTAATTTCCCGGGATTTGTGTATAGTGCCCTATTGTATCCCCCCTTTCCCATTAGCCACCGATCAGTGCGGAAATTCAGGTCATCATAAGCCCCATGTGCCCATTTGTTAACTGCGACCAATTGGGATGCTTGGTAGTAAAGTTTAATGTCGGGTAGGGCGATGCCCCCGTCGTACCACCCCGCCGTTAATTTTTTCGTAGCTATTCGTGGGGCTCGGCCGTCCTATAGTAACGCGCGCACAGCGCTTTCGATGTTCGTGAAATAGGTGTCAGGGATCTTGTCTGGGGTGTTTTGCAGCACGTATAGGAAGCGCGGGAGTGCTAGCATCTTGAAGAGCAATACAAAAACAAGGGAAACCCTACTCACAACGAACCAGGGTAAGTACTGTATGTCAAGAAACAAAGGTTCTTATGGAAAACATTGGTATACTATATTGATAATGCAACGCACAATGGCAATAACAATGGGTCGTATGAATTTCAGACAGGAAGGAGGCCGAGTACAATGCGATTGAGTATTTACAGTTTATATCAATTTTCATGAAATTTTACAAATATATACAACAAATTAGTGCTTAGTGTCCCCAGTGTGCAGTGGAACCAAAAAGAAAACGGACTAGTGAAAAAATTTGACATTTACAACTTGGTTTCCCACAATCAGAAAACGATCATTTACAATTATTAAATATTTTCAGACACTGTCTATATTAACCAGTGTCGATACAATGATTCGTTTTTTATATATGTCATTGTGCGTTGCATTATCAATATAGTATACCAATGTTTTCCATAAGAACCTTTGTTTCTTGACATACAGCATCTTGAAGAGGGCTGCGCGTCCCAAGAGAGTGAGGGGGAGGGAGCGCCAATGTTTGACGTTGGCTCGAAGACGTGCCAGGGGTTCGAGCAGATTTGTCTCATAGAATAGGGCTGGATCCATTGTAATGTATATGCCTAGGTATCGGAAGCCCCTCAATGCCACTGGGATATCATATCCTCTTGGGTTGCGTGGTGGTGTCCCCCACAGCACATAAAGCTGGGACTTGGTCCAGTTGATAGTGTATCCTGAATGAGTGCCAAATATGTGGAATATGTGTAGGACCCGACGGAGTGATTGCGATGGTGAGGCCATATATAACAGGATATCATCTGCGTATAAGGAAATACGGTCCTCATAGCTCTCCGTCCACTTCAGACCGCGGATAAGTGGGTCTCCCCTGATCCAGACCGCGAGTGGCTCTAGCACTAAGGCGAAAAGCAAAGGCGAAAGAGGGCATCCCTGTCTGGTTCCTCTCTCTAATTGAAACGGTCTGGAAGTGTGGTTGTTGACCACCACCTGTGCGGTCGGGCAGGCATACAGTAGTTGGATCCATTTTATAAAGGTGGGTCCGAATCCCTTTCTCACCAGTACCGCAAAGAGGAAGTCCCATTCGATGGTGTCAAATGCCATCGTGGCGTCTAATGATAAAAAGGTGGCGTCCTCTCTAATTGTATTGCGTCTACCAAGTACCCCGTGCATTCTTCTTAAGTTCAGGGCTGTATTCCGCCCGGGCATAAAGCCTGATTGGTCCGGGTGTACCAAATCGGCGATGAGGAGGATAAGTCTAATGGCCAGCAATTTAGCCAGTATTTTAGCCTCAACTGTTAGGAGTGAGATGGGTTGGTAGGCCCTGCAATCATCCGGCGGCTTGCCTTGCTTATGAATAACCACGATGGAGGCCATTCGGATATCTGCAGGCAGCATCTATTTTTTAAAGCTTTCGATGTACATTTGAAGTAAGGGGACAGTTTGGACGCCATTGGTTTGAAAAATTCGATCGGAAGTCCGTTGGGTCCCATGGCTTTACCCGAACTGACTTGTTGTATAGCTACCTGAACTTCTAGTTCAGTAAGTTTGCTTTCTAGAGAGTCTCTATTTTCTGGGGATAAACGGGTGACATTTCTAGTCGAGAGTAGTTCTGCCGCCGCTAGCGGCGGGGTCGTGCTCGTGGATGTGTATACTGATGCGAAGTGGGTGGCGAATGCATCCGCAATCCGCTGGGGATCTGTGATTGCCTCCCCATTATGCCCTAGTAGTAGATGAACCCATCTCGACAGTTGTTCCTTTTTTTCCAGCCAGGCAAGAAGCTTACCAGTTCTCTCACCATGTTTGTATATCTTATGGCGGGTTGACTTGTACTTCGCTTTGGCAGCGTCTGCAAGAAGCTGCTGGTAGTCGAGACGCACAACCGCAAGTGAGTGCTGCGCCTCTTGGTCGGGGGTGAGTGCGAGTGCCCTTTCCCTTAGTAGGATATCTTCCTCAAATTCTTCTATACGCTTAACGAGTTCTTTTTTATGGCCGACCATCAAAGCTAGCACTCTACCCTTCATTACTGCACCGAATGCACCCCATAGAATTTGAGCCGATGAGACCGATCTTACAACTTCTTTGAAATACAAATCGGTTTCCTTGATTAACGTCTCTTTGATATGTGGTATCCTAAGGGCCCAGGGGTTTATGGTGAGGGTCCTGCGTTGCGAGGAGGAGCCTATTGTTATCTTGGTAAGGATAGGTGAGTGATCTGAGATACCGCGCGCAAGACAACGGGACTCGGAGAACTCATGGATGTCTTGTGCATGGGTGAACATGTGGTCGATCCGTGATTGGCTGTTGTGGGCCCCAGAGTGGAATGTAAATTGTACGGTGGCGGGTTGTCGTCGTCGCCAGATATCAACAAGGCCCATGGCGGGCAGGAACTCGGCAAGTTGAGATCCCCCGAGGGGTCTCTGCGTGGCGGGAGGCGATCCCTGGCGCCATCTATCGCAAGGTTAAAGTCCCCCCCCAGTACTAACAGACCAAGCTGAAGATCAAGGAGGAGTGTTCCTAGGTCCTGCAACGTGAGGCGTCTCAGTCCAGGGGGGGCATATGTCGATATGACATTTAGTGATCTCCCCTCCCATGTGCCGGTAAGTGCTACGTATCTGCCTTGGTCATCAGCCCAGGTCTTATGTATCAGGTACGGACATCCTCTGCGTAGAAGTATCCCCGTCCCTTGCGAGCCCGATGTAAACCCTGCATGTATGACCAGTCGATACCCCCATCTATTTAAGGCTCCGCAAGAGTTGCCAATTAGGTGCGTTTCTTGAAGAAGGACAATGTCCGGTGCCTGTCTCTTCAGATATTGGAGGACTATCCCTCGTTTAATTTTGTCCCCAAGGCCATTAACATTCCACGTGAGGAACTTAAGGTCTACGTGTGGTCCCATGTGTATGTAGACAGTCGGTCTATGTAAAGTCGGAGTGGGGGGAACACATCAAGGATTGCACTTCGGTGACACTGTGAATAAGAGACTGTGCAGTGTGTCTGTGGGTGAGTCCGCGTGGTCCCAGTATTTGCGGGCGGCCCAGAGAGGATACACACGGGTGTCTCTCGTGACCCCCACTTCGGTGCAACATGAACATAAGCAGTGACCTGTAGCATTGTAGAAAAGAAGCATTGCAGTATGCTATTAACATTACCCAACAACGAGCCCCCCTCCCCCCAAAAATAGAACAAGCATGCGCCCCCCTCCCCGATAAGGGTTCCACCCTACCTGCCTCCCTGCATGACGGGCAATGAACCTCCCGCCACCCCCAACTTGCAGAGTGCCTATCGCCCACCCTGAAAAGATTTGGGTACATGAACCAACCCCACTCCCTTGGGCAATGATTCGTGTTTCACATTATCCCCGAGCATGAATATTCGGAGGGGAAGCTGCGGCATCTCTCTTCACATGTACGAAGTACCCCAACACCCAACAGCAGTTGTATAGTTAAGTCTCTGGGTCCACGGTTATCAGCAGCAGGCGACCATAGGTTATCACCAAAGAACAGTTCAGAGGTACATGGCTCGATGTAGGCAAAAAAAAGGCACCACAGAGTCAACCATGTAGACTAGTGTCTTGTGATAGTTGCCCTAGTCCGTGTGATGCTGTTCCAGTGAGGCTTCCGTGGCGGTGCCACCGCCCTTCGGGGACCCAAGTTGGTGGTCCGGTCAATCTTGGTGCCCGGTCCCACGGCGAGCTTTGTTGTTTCGCTTCCCAACTGTGCGCCAGCCCTCGAGCCAGTCCCATGCGTCCTCTGGGCTTGAGAAGAACCATGTCTTTCCCTCGGATACAACACGCAGTTTTGCAGGGAAGAGCATGGCGTATTTGATTTCTTGATCGCGCAGGGCAGGTTTCACCTCCAGGAAATTACGGCGCTGTCTCTGCACCCGTATCGTGAAGTCTGGGGGAAAAAGGTGACTTGGCTGTTATCAACGGTAGCTGGTGGGGCCGCTCTCGCTGCGTGTAATATTACGTCGCGGTCTCGATAGTTAAACACCCGCGCCAGGAGGGGTCGGGGCGGTGCTCCTGGTTTTGGTCTGCCGCCTGGCACCCTGTGCGCCCTCTCGATGGAGAAATATTTGGATAAGCCCTTAGGTTGTAGATGTTGCAACACCAGGTCTTCTACGAATAAGTCTGCCGCCTGCCCTTCCGCCCGTTCAGGTACTCCCATTATACGGATATTGTTGCGCTGCATACAGCCCTCATAGTCATCGAGCTGGCGCTCCAGCAGGTCCTGTTTACCTTGAAGATCAGTGACTTGGCGTTTGAGGAGATCGGAGAGTCTGTCGCTAGGTTCTTAGTTGTGGATTCCACCGCAGTGAGACGCTCGGCCATTTTCCACATGTCTGCCCTAATCAGGGAGACCTCCGATGCAACCGTGTCGCTTCTGCCCTCCAGGGAAGTGCGCACCGCCGTGATGGCAGCCAGCACGTCTTGTAGCATGGGTTCTGGCGGATCGACCGTCTGTTTTGGGGTAGACTGCGCCTCTTCTTGCCCCTTTTGCCAGGTGAATTTTTCCAGTTTAGTCTGGAGCGCGTGTCGGCCGTCACGGCCACTGGCCATGGTGTTAACGGTGTGTCGGGCACAGCAAAGATGAATGTGGATCCAGCTGGCTAATCACTGCCGCCTACGTGTGGGATTACACCCAGTCCGGTGATCCAGCGCAATATTAGCCAACAGCATTCATACACCATATACTCACTTGGCCCATACATTCATACTACACTAATACTTACGCTGGGTGTCAGATGTATTCTTTTATCAAAGTCCCTGCTACCAATTACCTTCTGATTGAAGAGTAATAACTTACCAATGGATCCTTTGCCAATTGGGAAATTTAAAATGAGTGACATTCAATATAGTTCATAATCCTAAAATAACCACTGAGTCAGGAAGTTTTAAAATGTTTATCTAAAGTTTTAGCAGAGTAAAATACAGAAAACACGGTACTTGATTGAAATACCCAAGAAAAAGCATAGAAATGATTTTGCTAATCAATGACGGTGTTTAAGGAAGAGGAGAAGATAGAGACAGCAGCGCAACTAAAGGTTGCAGTATAGTTACCTAAATGCGAGAACCAAGCCCCTTGGCCAAGGAGTTGGAAAAGATAGGACCCAGGAAGGATGAAGAGCAAAGACTTCTTCCAGGATCAGGACAGGACCGGTGACCTCTCTACAACGACGCCTGCGCCGTTCCCCTCTCTGATACTCGACTTCTCCTCGATTCTCCCGTTCTAATGGACTCCGCCGCCCCCTCCTCAGGACCTCTTCTGGACAGGGATTCAGTCAGCAACCGATCAGCATGGCAGTCTGCAGCTAAGAGCTCTCTCGCAGCATGGACGCCTCTTCTTCGTGAAAGCATGCTCTGACTAATTAACTAATGCTATATTCTATTATACCCTTCTACGCCCATGTACCTCCCCTTAATGTTGCTAAAATATGGGACCACTACTTCTGATTGGACAGGGACAGGGGGTGGATTCTCGCACCATATCGATTTGGCCTAAATTGTAAAGCCTATTGTCTTTACATTCCCACCCCTTCAAATTAATACATTCGCTTTATTTCCCACCCGTCTCACGACAAATGTTATACATTTTACAGGGGAAAAGTATCATTATGTCCACCGGAAACATAAAGTACAGCATCTTCGGCCAATGGGTCATGGCCTTGGGAGACGTCCAAGTTGACTTCACTTGGCAGGCACACAGGACACATGCGCAGAACCATCTGTCTCTCGAGTTTCAAGTCACCAACCCAGGCCCAAGTTTACGAATTACTAAAAGTGCAAGAAGAAAATATTAAAATCACAAATAAAATGTTTCACTGTATGCCCACTTTCCCTACTCTATTCTCAATTAATTATAATACTATCCTGCATTAGTAGCATTAAGAAAACGACAATTTAATAATGACATGAGAGCAAGCTGAAGCATGTGAAAACACTTAGCGGCCATTTTAGTGCACACTGCGCAGAAGCAGAAGTTTCCCACCAAGCAAAGAAAGACGTCACACCATGTGATCAGGTTGCGACATGCGCAATGAAGTTCCCGCGCTTTAGCGGACATTTTGGATTACAGACAATCGTTCTTCATTAGTAAAACACATAGGCAAGCTTCTGTCCCTCTTGTGTTTGTGAATGCAAAAGTTAGTATTAACAATACAAATTTAATAAGTTAATACTATGAGGAGGATTGCGTACAAGCAAGTTTCATTTTTGAAACCTTGCTCCATCAATCCCCTCTCTGATGGCGTTTCTGAGCCATCAAAAAAATACTACCCTCAATCAGATGCCAACTTCTAGCAATTCGTTTCATTCTCATTTTTACATTTTCTGTTTTTCACATCCCCTTTCAATTTTTTGTATAAATCACTTCTCCATTCTTCAAGTTCTATTTCATCTAGTTTTCTATTCTTTCCTTTTCCTGTCGCTTTATATGTTCCATTCTTTCTACAGCATTTGCACCATATTGTTATTGCCAATATTATTATTGCTATCCCTGCTAGGGGTACCAATATTTGACCTATAAGTCCTTTTCCTATATTAGCAAACCAGGTTCCAATTGACGAGATACTATTTGTCAATCTTTCCCATACACTATCAACTTCCAGTGGTTTAAGTTCTTTCTCAAGTTTAGTTATGCTCTGAATATACGTTCCAATTTCTGCACTCTTATCAGGAATATAAGTGCAACAATGTTTCGTCTTCAATAATTTACAGACTCCTCCCTCTTTTGCCAATAGAATGTCAAGAGCAAGTCGATTTTGCATCACCATAGATCTAATCGCAACCATCTCCGTATTAATCATTAGAAAACCTCCAGCAGTATCCGTTGATAAACGATCAACCACTGTAGACAATTTACATATTTTCCTTGAGTTCAGAATTATAACCACTAAAGGTATCAATGCACCAAATATATCACCTACAATTTCTGAAAAACTAGCTCTTTTACTACGTATTAATTCATTATTGTTTTCATTGCTTCCAGTGTTTCTTTTTACGTGGTATATCTTTGGAAAAACTATTCCAAAATAACAACTTCCATACCATCGTGCAGGAAGCCTAAAGTAAGCCTTATTCCCGCATACATAATAAATTCCAGGAAAAACTGAATCTGTTCCTCCTTTTAGTCCCCAACCTCCAAGAATTAAAAAATTGTGTTCACATTCACTGGTACTGATGAAAACATTGTTATAATCAGTCTTTAAGCTATGAAGACAAATTGTCCCTGTCTTTACGAAATCCAGAGCCATAGCAGCTTGAGCTTTGCCAGGTGTATAACTCCCTTCTTTCTCCGCCCAAGGTGGCAACTGAGCCTTATGCTGTGAAGCTTTCTTTTGAAAATCATGTCTTCTATCTTCTACTAAATTCAAAAATATCTTTTCTTCTTCTAGTAAAGAACGTTAGATTGTGTCTATGTGCATGTGTTATGTCTATCCATTTCATTGTTAAGAAAAACTCTCCCATAAACTGTGCGTCTTGACTACTAAGCACTGGGGTCATACTCTTGCGAATCGGAACCTCAGAAAATATCACATCTAAGTTTGAATAATAATACTGTAGCCTACCTGTTCTATAAAATAAACTTGTTAATACACTACATGAGATGCCATATGTCAGTGGTAAATGATGGTATGTTAATCCTTCCGCTACTGATTCAGGTAACTTCATACAGGCATAACAATTACTAACTTCCATTGTGTCTACATACTGAAACAATAACTTTGTGAAAACATTTAAACTAGTGTCGTTATCAGCTATTTCATGATGAATTTCTGCCTCATCTTCTGCCATTAATTCTACTCTATTGCCCTTCATGTTTGCTGTCCTCCCTTTAGTTTCATTATTAATCTTCTTATCTATTATCATAAGGTAAGGAACTGCTACAATCAGGACTAACCATACTATAAGCACCAATACTAGACTACATATGCAGATTGCACAGCATCTCCTACAACAATTTCGTTTTGGTCTCCCAGTAACTCTATCGTCAGGCATTTTTCGACAAGGAAGATTGCTCTTCTTATCTCTTCTTCTTTTCTTTAGATGATTCTTTTGTTTAGTCAGGGTGGTCTTGTTTCTTCTTCGTATGTTAGTTCTGCACTTGTTCCTTCGCCACCACTGTCACTTGACTCTGAGCTTTCAAAATCTTCAAGAATAATATAAGTCCAGTCAGGACCCTTGAATTTGTTATTCATAGGTCTCAGTCTTTTACTTTTTCTTTTTCCTGACTTTTTCTCTTGTTCAGTTTGACTTGTCACTTCAGGTACTTGTTCTGGATCTTCACTTCTGGTTGTTATGTGGTACTTTACTCTTTTAATGACACTTGGCCAATGATCTCCTTTTCTTGTTTTCTTTGTTGGCACTGTTTCTTTGCTTTCGTCTTCAGGGATCTCGTTAATTTCACTTCTTAGCACTGTTTCATTTTCTTCAATTACTGTGTTTCTTGTTTGCTCCTTTTCAGGTCTAATTTATTTTTCTTCAGTAGCTCCACAATGTCTTTCAAGATGTTGACCTTGTTCTTTTTTATTTCTTTATGTTCATTTGTATCAACCCCTTTTTCTTTAGTGAATTCTTCTTGATCTAACTGCTTCTGATCAGGGCTTATTGCACTGTGAACTTCTGCAGCCTGACCGGATTCTTCTAAACCTGTCTGTTCCTGTGTAAAGTCTATTAAATCTTCACTGTTTTGTGTCCAATTTTCTTTCCCTATCTTATTTTGTTCAGGATCTTTTACTGTCTTTTCTTCTTGATCCTGAACTGCTTCTTCTTCACCTATCTGATCTTCTTCAATTTCTTCCAATTTAGTTTGATTTCTCGTTCTGTGGTATACTTCAGGAACTTCTACCACTGGTATCCAATCCTGACTTGTGCTCGGTTGTTCTCCGTCAGCTTCTCTCGAACCTCGATCCTGAGATTCCTCTGCTGGGCAACCTTCAGCTTCTTCAGTGATTGGTGTTGTCTGTGAATTCTCCTCTTCAGGGTCTGGTACTCTCTTTGTGTGGCTTACGTGAATCCAATTAGGAAATCTTGCACACTTCACTGCTGTTTTGGTGGTCAATATAACTTGACAAGGTCTGCTCCACCTGGGTGATAGACATGTTTCTCTGGTGTGATTCTTCACTACGACCCAATCACCAGGATTCAGATCATGTTCTAGTTCAGGCTGCCTGGAAACTGCGTCTTCTCCAACCTGATGAGAGACAGAACGCACTAGGTCAGCCAATCCTTTGCAATAATCCAGAACCATATCATCAGATATATTTACTAATTTGTTTATGGGAACATGTGTTTGTCTCATTGCTCTTCCCATCATTATTTCATGAGGGCTTAATCCTGTCGTTCTGTCAGGTATACTTCTGAGTCCCATCAAGACAAGTGGCAATGCGTCTGGCCACTCTAATGATGTTGATGCACACATTTTTCCCAATCTTGACTTTATAGTGCCATTTAATTGTTCAACCACTCCAGAAGCCTCTGGGCGATATGCACAGTGCAATATCTGTTTGATTTGAAATGCTTCACAGATTATCTGGATCACTTCGCTATTAAAGTGTTTTCCTCTATCTGATTCCAAAGATACTGGGAAACCAAACCTAGGTATGAGCTCACGTAACAACAGTTTTGCAACTGTAATACTGTCATTTCTCCTAGTAGGGTAAGCCTCCACCCACTTTGAAAACAGACACACTATGACTAGTACATATTTTAGTCCTCTGCATGGTGGTAACTGTATGAAGTCGAACTGGAGTCTTATAAATGGGCCCTCTGCCTTTCCAATCTTTCCAAACCCAATTATCGTTTTCCTGCCTGGTTTATGCATTTGGCAAGTTAGACATCTCTGGCAAAGACTCTCTGCAACAGCCCTGAATTTGGGATTGTACCAATTTTGTCTGAACAGCCTAATCATTGCATCTCTCCCTATGTGTGTGTCTCCATGATGCATTCTGGCCATTTGTGAGAGTAAACAGTCTGGCATGACTGGTCTGCCATCTGCACTGATCCACACTTCATCTTCTCCTCTTTGGGAGCAACCCACTTTAATCCACACATTTTTCTCACTTTCATCAACCTCATCTTGCAATTTCTTCACCTCATTCCATGTTTCAGGTGGCATATACAGCATAAGTTGGCAGCTGATTCCCATTCTTTCCACCCTCTTATTGACTGACGTTCTGGTTTTGGCACAATGTTGAGCCACCAGGTCTGCATATCTGTTGCAGACTACCACCCAGTCATCTCCTGACTGGTGTGCGGCACATTTCACCACAGCCAATTCTTTTGGTGATTGTATTGCTTCTAGCAATTCCCTTACAAATTGTCCATTTTTAATGGGGGATCCTGAAGAAGTCATGAAATCCCTCTGCATCCACAGTTGGCCAAAATCATGCACAACCCCGTAACCATATTGACTATCTGTAAATATGGTCACTCTCTGATTCCTCCCAATTTTGCAAGCTTTTATTAATGCAATCAATTCAGCTACTTGTGCAGATTGACTCCTGGTAAATAGGATGCTTCGAGTATTCCAGTTAATTCACATACCGCATAGGCAGCAGTTAGTTTACCATCTTCATGTCTTTGACATGAACCATCGACAAATAGCTCCCTGTCTGGCTTTTTAAGAGGCTGTTCCTCTCTGTCTGGGCGTTGTTTTGTACATAATTCTGTAATATGTACACAATCATGTTCATCTTCTTCGTCATCTTTATTTGTTTCATGATATGGGTCCGGCAATAAAGTTGCTGGATTTATTATTGTACACCTTACCATGGTCACATTTTCAGCACCCATTATTATCCTCTCATATTTAGTCAGCCGACTAGGAGTAAGATGCTGAGTTCGGGTTCTTGTCAATAGAATCACAACTGCATGTGGACATACACTTTTACAGGATGTCCCATTACAATTGACTCGCTTTGTTCAATGCTCAAACAAGTTGCTGCCACTGCTTTTAAGCATCCTGGCAAAGCGGCTGCTACTGGGTCCAATGTAGCAGAAAAGTACGCTATAGGACGTCTGCCTAGTCCATGTCTCTGAGTTAGGACAGAAAGTGCACAATTTTCTCTCTTGACAGAATAATGCGAATTCTCTTTTATAATCAGGCATGCCTAGGGCAGGTGCTGAACAAAGTGCGTTTCTCAATTTTACAAAAGCTTCTACACTTTCATCCTCCCACTCAACAGGGTCCTTTGCTTTCTTTTTCGTCATGTTAATTAAGGGCTTAGCTAACATGGAAAAATTTGGTATCCATTGTCGACAGTAGCCTACTATTCCTAGGAACATCCGCACTTGTCTTTGGGTTACAGGCATTTGCATTCTCTTTATTAATTCTACTCTTTCAGAGGTTATTCTTCTTTTTCCCCTCTCAATTTGATGTCCCAGATATTTAACAGCTGTCCTGCAAAACTGTAACTTTTCAGGTGAGACTTTATGCCCTTCCTCAGCCAAGAGATTTAATAATGCTATGGAATCAACAACAAAGTCTTCTCTGGTGGTTGACGCCACCAATAAGTCGTCGATATATTGGACTAAGACTGAGCTTCCTGGCATCACTAGTTTTTCCAGGCACTTTTTCAGTATCTGGTTGAAGATGGAAGGACTTTCTGTGTACCCCTGAGGAACACGATTCCACACATAGACCTTGTTCTCAAATTTAAATGAGAAAAGATACTGGCTGTCTGGATGCAATGGTATTGAAAAGAATGCTTGACATAAATCAATTACTGTGAACCATCCTGCATTCCAAGGGATCTGGTATAGAATTACTGCAGGATTTGGTACTATGGGACAACATGGTTCCACAATCTTGTTTATTTTACGCAGGTCCTGAACAATCCTATATTTTCCACTAGGTTTCTTTAGTCCCATGATTGGTGTATTACATGGGCTACTCATTACTTCTTTTAGGATGATTTGTTCTACCATTCGATTTATTTCTTCAATGACTCCTGCTTTTACTTTTGCACTCATTTTGTACTGTCTGGTATTTGGGAAAATTGCACCTTCTTTTACCGTAATTTGAACTGGATCTATTTTTGCCATAAGTCCTACTTCTTTTCCGGTGAAATCCCATACCATGGGGTTTACTGTACCTTTTATTTCTTCTGGCAACTCATCTCTTGTTATTAACGAAAACATTTCGTCTATTTCTGTACCTTGTTTTGCAACCATAATTTTATATACATGGTCCTCATCTGGTGTCTGAACTGCCACACCATCTGGCGTGCAGAAAATTGTACAGTTCATTTTGCACAATAAATCCCTACCTAATAAATTCACTGGGCTAGAATCGCACACTACAAATTGGTGCATTTCTCTGAAGTTTCCTATTTTGACTTCCATTGGTTCTGTAAGAGGCGTTCCAATTCTTTGATTAGCTACCCCTACTACTTGGATATCTTCACCAGAGAGAGGAAGGTCTGGGATATCTGCTGATCTCACCGTAGACCTGGTAGCACCAGTGTCCAAAAGGAAAGTAATATCATTACCTTTCACATTTCCTTCAACATATGGACCAGACTGATCTACCTGTAAGGATGCGCCAAGTACGCACTCCTTCTTCCCCTCTCCTAGGCACCGTCATGAGTTGAATTCACAGTAATTGTCCTGCAAAAGAAATTGTGATGTCGTATAATCATTCTTACCACTCCCTCCTGGGTATCCAATGTCTGTACCGTGCTTTGCTCTGCTTACATTACCCTGAACAGGTGGAGGTGGTAATTGACTCTGGGGATTTACACCCTGCTGTGAGTCATTCTGCGTCTGTGGATTTAAGTTTTGATTTGGGCCATTATTATTCCGAATCTTTTTACATTCGTCCTTCCAATGCCCCAATTTTCCGCATCCATGACAAGGAAATATCTTTTTAGCTTCTTCTCTACTCATTCGTCCTCTAAATTTTCCACCATTTCCCGTATCACCACTCGTTCCAGAATCTTTTCCTTGATTTTCACTCGGATTTTCCAAATTAATTCCCTGCTTCTCTGCCATTTTCACCTGTGCCCACATCACCTTTTCTTGTAATTTCTTGTGTCTATCCTCAATATCGTCTCCACAATATTTAGCATATTTCAGAATTTCATCTATGGGCTTTCCCTGCCAACACAGCATGTGTTGTTTAATCATCTGGCAAATCTCTGGCTTCAGACCATAAACAAATCGATACACAAACTGACTCATGTTTTTGTCTCCAATGTCCTCAAATCCACCATACTGTTTAAACACCTGCAATAGACGCTCATAATAGGAATGTACTGATTCACTGGCTTCTTGGGTGGTTCGATCTATTTTTACCCAATCTGTTTCTTTCGGGGGTATTTTCCCTTTCAGGTATGTTATCACCTGCTGATACTTTTTCATTACATCATTTGACGGGGCACCTGTCTTCGGATCTCTAGGATATTCATCACTAGGCCAATCGACTGTAATTTTACAATCTGTCCACAAATCGGCAGGTACCACTATGTCAAACAAACCATCTAAATCCTTCAACAATACCTTTGACACCTTCACAAACCTTTCAACCTGCTTGTACCATTCAATTGGCTTTTCCCTCAGCTTTGGAAAATCATTTGTAAATGATAAAATATCCTGTCTGCTCCATGGGACATGTACATATCCTCCTCCCGCAACTTCTCGCATTGGATACATTTGATCTGCTTTTCCTGCTTCCTTCATCACATATTCTGATGCTGTTCTACTTGTTCGTGCTTCTTCCTTTTTCTTGGCCCACCTAGTTTTCCATTTATCTAGGTCTCCTCATTTTTGCAAAACTAACATTAATTCTCTTATTTGTAATCTTCTTCCAGAGGCATTCATATTTTCTAAATCTTTGTCTGAAAATTCTGCTCTATAGGGTTTCTGTAGTACCTTTGATCTCCCTATTTCTATTCCCATCTGTAATGCTAAATTGGACAATTTTTCATGAAATAACCTTACATTTCTGGTGATACTCCTGCATAGGAACAATAATTCTTCTTCATAATAGGTATTTAAGCGTTCTAGTCCTACATTTCCTGCTATTATTTCTTCTAATTCGACTTTTAATTTATGAATGTCCATTATTTTCGGAGGTGTGCACTGTTTAACTGACCCTTGCACCCATCTTTCTAGATCTTCAGGTGTTACTATGGTAGCACTTTTTGCTCCCGATGAAGTTACTAAACTTACATCTATTGAACCTCCAGGTACATCTTTTCTTGGAGTACTATTTACAGAACCTCGAATAGGCAAGTCCATAAGTGATATTGTGGAGTCACAGTCACTAAATTGATCCTCAATTATAACTGGAGCTTCAGGTCTGGGATTACTCACAGGAGTAGGTGCAAGTATGGGTGGAGGACAATTTCCCTGAGTACCATATAATGGAACTACTGGACCAATTGTTACAGGTATGGTCAACGAATCAGGATGTACTTTTATCTGAGTTATTTTCTGTATTAATTCTGCTCTGGTCTTTTCTAGGGCTTCTTTTTCTTTATCATGTAGCATTCTATTCGGGGTGAATTCATGCATTACCTGTGGCACTAATGGAGTTTTTGGTGGTGCACTTGGGGTGCATCCACTTGTCCCTTCCTGATATGGTGGGGGATTTCTTAACATTTCCTCCATAAATTCGTCTTCAGACTCCTCATTTCTCATTAAATGTTTGTCTTTTCTGTACATTTGCCTCCTGATTTCTCTCCTTCTGTGAATAATGGATACAGTCCTTCTGTAATCATTGCCCTTCTCCATTGTTTCATCTGACCCTCTCTCGACTCACGTAAATATCTGGGGAAAATTCCTGGGTAACTCCTATTACTTCTAGATCTATCCCGCTCAAATGCCTCGGTTTCCCATTCTTCTAGAGCTTCGTACTGAGTTAATCTAGGTCTGGGTTCTAAGTCATTCATCCTCAATCTCAAGTTCTGAAGAATTCGCCCATTGAACGTGCCATTCTCGGGAAATGCTAGTATTCCATCATTTTTGGTATATTCTATCCAATTCTCCATTCATACACAAGTATGATAACCTCTCTCCATCATCATAAATGATGCTGGCGTTTTAGCTGGTGGAATAATAATTCCTTCTCTAGTTTTGATTGGTTTGTCCTTTTTAAAATAATTCTTAATCTTTTGTAAGAATGACATTTTTCTCCTTTCTCCGTACATTCTATCTAATCTTCTGTGTACAAAATTATATTCTGCAAAACCTAGGAATCTCCTATCCGGACGAGTTCCTGTTAAAGTCGGATCGCGTTTTAACATGCAATCCTTATCCACTAAGAATTTTGCTTCTATAATTTCGACCAATCAAATGTCTGCTATCTTTTATTTCCGAGCCAATCCTTGCGCGGCCTTTTGATGACGTTTCTCTGTCAACCCCTCCTTTACAATCTGCTCTTTTCTGTCCTCGCTGGTTTAACCAATCCCAGCGCGGCACCTGTAACATCAGTACTACTCCTGACTACTGACCCCTCCTTTACAAGTGTGTCTCCACACCCGCTGTTTCAACCTACCACAGCGCGGCGTTTTGTGACGTCAGCTCCCTCTCCGGCAACTGACCCTCCCTTTACAAAAATTTATGCAAACTTATTTTCTCTATAAATCTTAATTAAATTTCAGTAACAACATAAAACATTCGCTATCGTGCCAGTTTCTTCTAAATTCGAAAAAGATAGTTTCTTCTCACACTTAGTAAAACTTTTCCGTTTACTAAAACATATACTACGAGTAAAACACTTCCGTCTACTCTTCACACAAGCTCCAGAAGTACCTGTTACTTCTCCAATGTTACCCTTACTAGGTGGTATAACATCAAATTTTTATCAGCGTACCTTTTTTGCTATTACTCACACGCATAGAGTCCCTAACGAGT
Organism: Calotriton arnoldi; assembly: GCA_963921515.1. Classification (NCBI taxonomy): domain Eukaryota; kingdom Metazoa; phylum Chordata; class Amphibia; order Caudata; family Salamandridae; genus Calotriton; species Calotriton arnoldi. The sequence goes on from CAWUFW010001162.1 coordinate 335,775, forward strand.
ACTGAAAGTCCTGCTTAACTTCTCAGTACTAATTCTGCCTGACCGATAACCTCACTGCAGTATGGCTTCCACTTGCCACCCACTATTCTTTTTACCCCGGGGTATTCTGGACAACATATAACAAACTCAAAATTTTAAGCGGATATTAGTTCATAAAAATACAAATAAAAATTCTCATTACCCAATTAACAAAGAGTAACCATAACCGTCCTCTGCTTACCAGAAAACTGATCCAGCGCAATATTAGCCAACTGCATTCATACACCATATACTCACTTGGCCCATACATTCATACTACACTAATACTTACGCTGGGTGTCAGATGTACTCTTTTATCAAAGTCCCTGCTGCCAATTACCTTCTGATTGAAGAGTAATAACTTACCAATGGATCCTTTGCCAATTGAGGAATTTAAAATGAGTGACATTCAATATAGTTCATAATCCTAAAATAACCACTGAGTCAGGAAGTTTTAAAATGTTTATCTAAAGTTTTAGCAGAGTAAAATACAGAAAACACGGTACTTGATTGAAATACCCAAGAAAAAGCATAGAAATGATTTTGCTAATCAATGACGGTGTTTAAGGAAGAGGAGAAGATAGAGACAGCAGCGCAACTAAAGGTTGCAGTATAGTTACCTAAATGCGAGAACCAAGCCCCTTGGCCAAGGAGTTGGAAAAGATGGGACCCAGGAAGGATGAAGAGCAAAGACTTCTTCCAGGATCAGGACAGGACCGGTGACCTCTCTACAACGACGCCTGCGCCGTTCCCCTCTCTGATACTCGACTTCTCCTCGATTCTCCCGTTCTAATGGACGCCGCCGCCCCCTCCTCAGGACCTCTTCTGGACAGGGATTCAGTCAGCAACCGATCAGCATGGCAGTCTGGAGCTAAGAGCTCTCTCGCAGCATGGACGCCTGTTCTTCGTGAAAGCATGCTCTGACTAATTAACTAATGCTATATTCTATTATACCCTTCTACGCCCATGTAACTCCCCTTAATGTTGCTAAAATATGGGACCACTACTTCTGATTGGACAAGGACAGGGGGTGGATTCTCGCACCATATCGATTTGGCCTAAATTGTAAAGCCTATTGTCTTTACGTTCCCACCCCTTCAAATTAATACATTCGCTTTATTTCCCACCCGTCTCACGACAAATGTTATACATTTTACAGGGGGAAAGTATCATTTTGTCCACCGGAAACATAAAGTACAGCATCTTCGGCCAATGGGTCATGGCCTTGGGAGACGTCCAAGTTGACTTCACTTGGCAGGCACACAGGACACATGCGCAGAACCATCTGTCTCTCGAGTTTCAAGTCACCAACCCAGGCCCAAGTTTACGAATTACTAAAAGTGCAAGAAGAAAATATTAAATTCACAAATAAAATGTTTCACTGTATGCCCACTTTCCCTACTCTATTCTCAATTAATTATAATACTATCCTGCATTAGTAGCATTAAGAAAACGACAATTTAATAATGACATGAGAGCAAGCTGAAGCATGTGAAAACATTTAGCTGCCATTTTAGTGCACACTGCGCAGAAGCAGAAGTTTCCCACCAAGCAAAGAAAGACGTCACACCATGTGATCAGGTTGCGACATGCGCAATGAAGTTCCCGCGCTTTAGCGGACATTTTGGATTACAGACAAGCGTTATTCATTAGTAAAACACATAGGCAAGCTTCTGTCCCTCTTGTGTTTGTGAATGCAAAGGTTAGTATTGACAATACAAATTTAATAAGTTAATACTATGAGGAGGATTGCGTACAAGCAAGTTTCATTTTTGAAACCTTGCTCCATCACCGGCCTGTCGGGTTTCACCAGCTGGGTGGCGCCGAGGACGGCGTGTTTGAGAGCGCACGCAGACCAGCCAGCGGAGGGAGGGGCCGGTTATGTCCCAGCTGCCCACTCGGTCAGATCAAATGTTTCTTGTGGTTATAGTGTGACCCTAGTGGTGGCTTTGGGTCAATAGGATATAGCTGGTGTGGTACTGCTCTTTATAATAACTGACTGTTCATCACAACAATGGCCGCAGTATATGGCTATCACCGGGCCCCGGGGGCAAACCACCGCTATGAGGCACGTCTCACTGCGGGTTAACGTCTCTGGCGGGCAGTTGACATGTCATGTAAGAATTCCCACGTCGCTGCAATGTCTGCCACCCTACCGCTGCGTGCTATGCGCCTGTTGATGTTTAGGTGTCTGTAGGGGGAGTCAGGAGTGGAAGAGGTACTGCCTCTGTGAGTATCCCTCAATCTTGGTATAGGTGGGACCTTGAGAGTGCCGGTGAGTGGTCCGCACTCTACGTATTTATCACAATGTCTCCGCCAGCGCTGGGCAGTCTCCGGGCGGTTGCGCTAGGGCAGCATGCAATAATGAGCCGAGTGCTTAGGGCCGGAGTCCCGCTGGGAAGAGTTGGAGCAGTGGGGGCTTCTTACTTGTTCGCGCCGGTAGGCGCCCGCTGAGCTGATTGCACCGGTGCCGCTTCCGTGTATTTCGGCCGTGAAGGGGCCGTGGTGCGCGCCTCCCGCCCGGCCGCTGCACCACAGGTGACGCAGTCCAAGCTGGCCAGCCGGACCTGCGGTGGTTGATGAACTAGGCAGAGCGGCTCCGCCGGGAGACAACAAGCGGGGGCCACGCCACAAGCCGCCGGAGCTTCTTATTCAGGCAGCCTGCGGGCAGCGCCTCACATTCCGACAAATGCGTCCCGGGTCCGGCTTCAGATCTTCGGCTGCACTCGTTTGATTGGAACCGCTGTCGGAGGAGTGGTAAGCCACTGCGTGAAAAGCAAGTGGTGAGATTTTCAGGAGGTTTCGCTCGGGGCACTGTTGTATTTCACGGATTTATCGGGAGTGGCACGACGGAGCTTCGCTACCGTGCGGCCATTTCCCTTGTTCAATTACATTTAAACCAAATACATACATGAAAAAGAAATGACTAAGTAAGCTATTGTTGTTGAAATGAACGGGTGATAAACTGACATTGAAGGCATGCAGAGGGAGCAGATACTTTTTAAACTCTCCTGCAGAAATAAGCAATCTTTTACCCATGACGATTTTTGTGTTCCCAGTGTTTGACTACAGGGCCGGTCCTCCTCAGTACTACCCTATGGGGTCCATTTGCCTGACTCTAAGACGGCTGCCAAGCTACACTCCCCTTCCTATCCTGCCACCCTTGCCAGCTCCACCAGCCCGTCTCTGGACTTTAGACTTTTGGTCCCTCCCTGATCCTCATTTTTATCCGGCGGAGTCCGAAATGTATGACCGATTCCCGGTGGAGCTGCTCCGACAGCTATAGGGGAGACGGGCTCTGGCACACCGCTTTGGCCGTCAGCTACCCAGCCGGACCTCGGACTTATGTCTCGTCTCTTTCTCCGCTGCTGACTCCCTGCTCTCCCTGGCTTTTTTCTTTTTTTTTTTCTTTTCTGTTGATCTTGTTTTTCATGGTCGCTAATTAACTCCTGTATTGAATTTGTAACCTTTCTGTAATTAATGTGTTTATTTTTGTAACTTGTAACACTCTGTTGCCTTATGTAAAGCGCTCTGATACCTCCGGGTCTAGCCAGCGCTATATAAAACTCAAATAAAGATATAGATTAGATCCCATTAAAAGGTATTTCTGGGGTCACAGAATTATCTGCGTGTGCTTGAGGAATCCACAGTACACGTTCACGATTATTTCTGATTTTCTCAGCCTTGGAGTGTGGAGTGATTGTGTTACATTCACATTTTAATCACTACACTTGGGCCCCTAGTGGTAATAGCTTTAGAGTATGTCTCTGTCTACCTTATTACATATGTTTATCTTCGTCTGCCATTGATTATAAATTGATACAGACACTTGTCAAAATGCACCACGACGGGTTTTGGTGTTATGTCTATTGTGCGAACCATACCCCAGAAGTTATTTTTCTTTCCTGATCATTGTGTTATGCTTCTCTCCTTTTTTAGAGGCACCAGCCAACAATTTTGGAACTTAGAAGTGCCTAAGTGTATGAGATGCATGAATGTGTGCCTTTTCATTCACTGATTTAAAATTGCATTGATTGGCAAATTAGGAGGCACATCCCAGTGAAGGATAGTTGTTTGACAGGATTTGTCAACTTACAGTCCTGAAGAAAGCCACAAGACCCGGTATGGGCTAAAATTGCTGAAACATGTTGATCATGATCTGTTTGATGCCAGGGGTGTCTTAATTTGCCCCATTAGGCATCATATAAGTTTCTAAACTTACTCTAGTACCAGTTATTAATTAAAGAATCCTTCCTTTTGGGTACTAGAGGTGATTTTAGATGCACACAGATCCAGATAAAGAAATTACCCTTAGAAGTGCTCCCTCCTTTTAGAGGTTGAGCCCATCCAGGCACAATAGGTGCTTCAGATGTGATTCAGTGATGAAGCATGCCACGAGAGGAAACTCCAGTGGGTGGGAGTCCTTTTCAACATTTCTAAGGATTTCCAGGATTGGGAATGTGTCATAGTGGCACCACTCCCCTCTGATTAGTTTAATAAACTGACATCCACAGGGATGGGTTGACTGGTTAAACCGCAAGCTTTCAAGTTGACTTTCAGATGCTGTACCTACTCAGTTGCAACTCAAGGTACCATGGACTCCTTTCAGTAAGAAGTCTGTTCTTCACAGATTCAAATTGTAGTGTCAAGTGCAACATTTTGATTATCATTTCTGTAACTGATATCTGTTTTGAAGAGTGTTTTATGTTATTCCTTTCAATTTGTTCATGTTGATTTTATTGGCATATTTATTGTCCTGTTGAGGTGCTATCCTTGCCTGTAACTACTAGCACAGCAGAGTACAGAAATCTCTCCCTTGCACCTATGGTGTTGTGACAGTTGAAAGACCAGGAATTTCTCGGTCGTAGCACATTAAGTTAGGGGGCAGACTCTGGCACATTAATGTGCTGTCAAGGGTCTAGCTGGGCGAGTTCAGGACAAGGCTGGAATATAGTGGGTGTGAGCTTCCTGTAGAAAAAAAGAGATTTCTAGTGCCTGGGTTAAACCTGTACTAGTACCTGAAGGCTGGGAAAGAATGGAACACAGAGGTTGAGGACTGGAGTAGGCAGGAGCAGATTTTGACCAGGAAACAAAGTCTGTAATGGGAAACTATAAGTTAACAACAGAAGGAAACCAGGTAGACAACAGAAAAACTGTCATAAAGCTCCTTGCATAGTGTCTCTCTGTGGGGTGAAAAGATCTTATACGAAAGCAAGGAGCAGATTAATCTCAGACTTCGGAGTGACACCCAGCAGCTCCTATGGAGAAGGAGCGCTAGGTAGTTCTCTGTGCCAAAGGCACATGCCTTGGAGTCTAACTGGCACCCTTGAAAGCTAAGACAAGGAATCAAGGTCAGGAGCAGCACTGGAATACTGGTCAGGTGCAGTACTAGAATACTAAGACTTAAGGCAAAGAGAACACAGATGGAGGACCTGTGCTTAAAAAAGCAGGACTGGGATAAAGGTTAGGTTCAGGACGGAATTCACAGAACATACATCAAAGAGTTTATATGCAACAGGATAGATCAGGAACCGTACAGACAAGACTAGGAATAATGATAATCACAGAAACAAGGAGGAAGGAACACGAGAGAGAAACTAAATCAAAAAGGTAAACCAGGTATCAACAGCAAGGACATAATAGAGCACGAGGAGAGTCAATAACCAAGTCAGTTTTAGAGCTGCTGCACTCTGTGCTCACAGGGCTGAGATAGCTGGAGGCTCAGGGAAAGGGCACAGGTGCAGGGAATAAACCAGGTGCAAAGAACCGGGGAACCACCAATTAAGAAAAAGCTGAACTGGGACTTGGAAAAGGGAAGATCAGGGGAACCACAAGACATAAGACTGGGAATTGGAAATCCTGTAACAGTGTGGATTGGAGCCAAGAAAGCCAAACGTCCAGAATGTAAATATAAATGTGTCGGAATAACTTTAGGATTCAGGAACCAAGATAGTGAACGGGGAACCATCACCAAGAAGTGATCTAGGAAGGGTCTGAAGACAGGGGCAACTACAAGGAACATAATGCATCAGAGAAATGGAACGGAAACGTGGATTAAAATTGAAGTGAAACTAACTATGGTACATGTTGATGTGTATATTGTCCTATACAGATGTAAAAGCAGGTTTGCAAACTGCCATTGGGAGTGACAACTAGTTGCAGGATGGCAGGTAAAACTAGTAATTGTCTCTGACACTTATATGCGCCCTCTCCGACAACTTGTTCAAGTGAGTCGAGTGAAGGATAATGACTACTGTTATTGACTCAGTCCATAGTCAATAGCACTTCATAGGTAACTGCTGACAGCTGGTGGCAAGAATCCCAAGATACTTCAGCTTAAAGAAAACTAGGATTCTGATACATACATATAATTGTGGATGCCTCACCTTTAGAATATTCCCAGGCGCTAGACTGGATCTGGAACATTTAAAGCTGCAGAGCTCCTGCACAACAGTACGAGGCGACGTTTGGCTCCACGTTCACTTTATTTTACCCAGGAAGTGACAACAGATCTGCAGATAAGCACCACCCTTGAGCATCAACGTCAGTTCCTTTCTTTCGCACCTTCATATGCAGATCCAGAGGTCGCTCTCACTTTTTTCTCATTATGGACGAGCTTTTTCTTCATATTTTGTTGGGAAAAAAAACCAGTATGCAAGGAACTTGTTCCTTCCAAAAACTATAGGGCATAAGCCTTGATGGGAAATGTGCAAGCAAATGTCTGTGACACACCCACATTATGTCTCTGGTGTTTCGGTCCGGGACATGACTCTAAGTCTTGCGAAGAGTAAGCACTCGTGAATCCAAATGCAATCTGGGAGCGTAAAGTGAAGCTGTATGTTGCAGAACACTGAAGGAATTTGCTCTAGTTCTGATCTAAGTCAAGGGCGCAGAACAGTATTTGCTTTTGGGGCCGTCCCCAAAAGAGGTCCTCTTTGCTGTCCAAGTCTTCCGATAAATTGAAGAAAAAGCAAAAAAAGAGCGCTAAGTGGGATCCGGTCCAGTCCCACTACTCTCTCCCTCAGCAGTCACGAGGAAACCAGGGTGCCACTTGTTCTCGCCCCTGGTCCCCTCCAGAGGGTTGTATGATGAAACAACGCAGGGAAATACTTTGCATGCCTTCACCAAGCATTTTTTACCCCACATTTTTTTTAGAATGCATATGCTTTTACAACGCATGCCTTTACCACACATTATTTTCATATATACATGCTATATACTTATACAATGTATTTGTGGGTGGAGACCCCCCTCCACTCCCGTACTTACCTTTAATGCGTGGTAAAGGCATGGGTTGAAAAGGCATGTACATTGTAAAAACATACGTGGTATAAAATGCATGGTGAAGGCTCAACGTGGTAAAAACCTTGTCGTAAAGGCTGTTTCCCCCTCTAGAGGAGCAGATTCTGCAGTTGATCCCGATGCGCTCAGAGTTTTAAGGGTCCTACATTATGTTGGAGCGGGTTGAAGTATTTAAAGTGGCCACGTTGTCCATATTGAGCATCTTTCTGGCGTGCCTTAAGGCCCCAAGGATCCACAAAGGCTTTCACTCGAGCTACTGTTGGTGGATCCCTCCTCTGTGCATTCTTCGACTCCTGAACCTGTCTCTGGTTCCACACCGGTTTCGGTGCCCACTCCTATTGCACTCCAAAATCCACACCTGTCTCTTCGACATTGATGCAAAATCCAATGCCACAGGCACCATACCAATAATTGTCTTCAGCTCTGAGCTGAATTCATTTCAGCCCCGGATGAGGTCACTTTCCAAATCTGCCTCAACAATACCAGTCCCCGTCCAGTCTGATTGCGATAGAACAATGACTCTGCTGCTGAGCTGGCCACCAGCGCTCCCGGAAATCTTGGTTCTGACGCTAACCAATATCAACCAGCCTTTGTAGATTATGATGGTGATGATAGGGATGAGTTACTCCCACACTATGATGATGACAGCTTTTATATGGATTTACAGGAGGCCACTGGGGGCACTTCCCCAGATACTGGACTGGTTTCCCCCCATGGGTCATCAACAGAGGAGAGTGCTTTCTTGGCTATGTTGTTAGGCTGTGCAGCTGAGGTACTAGACTTAAAACTTCCTTTTATGCAAGTGAAGATAACATTCTAACTGAAGTTCTACCTCCAAACCTCTACTTCCATTCAATAAGGCTCTTACTGACACATTACTAGGCACCTGGGCCAGTCCTTCGTCCCTATGACACATGTCTCCAAACGGCTTTAGTTTGCTCTTAGTAGCACACGACCACCCTGTGGGAAGCAAGAGCAGACATTTCCTCCATCAGTGGTAAAATATAACATCTGAAAGATGGGTCTTTCAGATCGTTCAGTGGGGCTACGCCCTGCCATTCTGTTCCGACCCGCCACAACTTCAACCCACATCAGAGCGGCTTTCAGAGGAGTACCTGTCCATCTTGCTTCAAGAGGTGCAGGCTACTTTGACCAAAGGAGCTTAGAGAGGTCTCCAGCTTCAGAAATAAGGACTGGCTGTTACTCCTATTATTCCCTCATCCTGAAGAAGGACGGAGGCCTTTATCCTATTTTAGATCTACACCCTCTGACAGCCTTTTTCCAGAAGGACACATTCAAGATGATCACGTTGGCCAAGTTTGTCTGCCCTGGATCCAGGTAAATAGATGGAGCCTTTTGATTGGCAGGATACCAGCTTTCATTAATCCGTCCAGCAGCCCCACAGATGTTTCTTGTGGGTCAGAGCAAATCAGGAGCATTTTAAATTTGCTGCGCTCCCATTTGGCTTTACCAGTACCCCATGGGTGTTCATAAAAGTGATGCCACAGCATATCTTTGAATGTTAGGGATTCCAATTTTCGCCTACCTTGAGGACCGGCTGATAAAGGCAGGCTCACCACAGTCAGTCTTGGACCACCTGTAGATGATGGCAGATCTCCTGACATTGTTAGGGTCCACTATCAAGGTGCCAAAGTCACACTGACTCCTTCACCGAGGCTCCTTTCATCGGAGCCATTCTGGATACAATGTGATTCTGGGCCTCCCCCATCACAAAGAGTCCAGCTCATTCCGGCTACAATCCTGATGTTCCAGCCTCGATCCTGGCTCTCAGTGAGAGTGGGTCTGAGGCTTCCGGGCCTTTTGGCCTCCTGCTCCATGGCAATGACAGTTGGCATATGTGAGCTTTGCAGTGGAACCTGAAGTATCAGCGGGCCAGGCACCAGGGGACCCTGTCAGATTCCATCCAGATTTTGGAGGATACTGCAAAAGATCTAGAGTAGTGGCTGCCCAACCGCAATCGGACCAGCCTCAGACCCCTCTCCCTTCCCAACCCAAAGTCATAGATGGGAGAGGTAGAGATCAGAGGACTTGGGCCTCCGGTAGAGACCCAATTCCACATCAACCTGTTGGATTTCCAACCATTGCCTGGGGCTGAAAGCCTTTCTACCCGTCCAAGCGGAGGTCAGGTTCTCATGGCTAGCACCACTGCCATGTGGTACTGCAGCAAGCAAGCGGGAGAGGGGTTCTGGGTCCTGTGCCAGTAGGCTCTTTGTCTCTGGGGCTGCCAGGAGTGTCAGCGCATTTCTTTGGTTGTGAACGGCCTGGTGGGATCTAACTCAGCATGGTGGACTCACTCAATAGGCAGCCTTTGGCGGATTACGAATGGCGATTACATCACAAGGTGGCACACTGCTTCTTCCAGCAATGGGGAGAACTCTGGCAAGATATTTTTACCAATTGTTGACGCCCAGAGGTGGCAGTTATATTGTGGCCCCAACATCACTTCCGTGGCGAGACGGATCTGATGCAGAACACCACAGTGCTACCTACCGGCTCATGAGGGAATTGCTGAGAAAATGCTCCGGATCCAGTCTGGCGCTTAGGGATATTCAGAAAGTGAGGAATCTGCGGTAAGCTAGAGTATCCACTACAAAGACTGTTACCGAAAGAAAGTACCTTGTTCCTTATGAAAGTCAACAGCCTATTATGCTGTGGTGATCTGTCTTCAGAGTTTATCTCAATATGAAATACTCATGTTTCTACTGGGTTTTTACACATAAGGTGGCAAGTAGGCTTGTATGTTACCATAGGTTTTTTGGAGGGGGAATTTTATATCGCGCTAACTGGACACGAAGGTATCTGAGCACTTTACAAGAGCACCAGTTGCGTTACAAACAGACACATTCTTTTTTTTTTTTTTGATTGGGCACAGGGAGATTAAGTGATTTGCCCAGAATCACAGGATGTTGAGCGTCCTTGCCGAGACTTGAACATGGTTCCCCAGCATCGAGGTTGACCGCTGTAGACGTAAGGCCACATCCATTCCCACTCTACGGTATTTCCAACGCATCAGTATGAGGGCAGAAAGCACAAGGCTTACATGTGTTTCTTACATGCAAGTGATAACATTAAAAAATCCTCTGCCATTAGTGCTGAGCACATGGAACTGAGCTGTTACTGGTAATCACAACTCAGACAAGTACTGCCTAACTAGACAATGAGAAGGTTAATTAACATGTAAACAGACAAACATGACACAAACAAGGCTAAAACTGTACATGACATGGTACAGGAAACTACACAAAGAGACTAACATAAAATCGAAAGGAAACAAGATCAGATGAAATCTACATTGGAATGCATAGTGTGGCTCATGGTAAATTGGAAACTAGGGATACCAAAAAAGGCAGTTATCCATAACTACCAGTGACTGCTAAGAATTAAACCAGGGCTGAAACTGTAGTATTAAAAAAAAAAAAAAAATAGGAAAGTTTCCAGCTATACATTGAACTGAGAGTCCAGAGCTGTGTTTACAACACTCTGGAATGGCAGCAGGTACATGGTGCAGATTTGGGCACTGCTATTGTGCAGTTTAATAAATATATCAGGAATAAAACAGTCATAGAGGTGCTTTTATCACAATGATGTCACAGATGCCAACAGCAAAAGAATACCAGCTACTTCTGGGACAAAGTACAGAAAGCACCAAGACTCTCCTGCAGGGGATTAGTCTTCACTCAAACATAAATGCAAAATTTGAAGGACATATTCTGAGAATTGCATTTAAACACTTTAGCTTTGCATGCCATTTGACAGCCGTTGTGCTCTCACCTTGGAGACGGGAGGTCCATCTTGTACCCTGTGACTGATTGGTTGTTATTTCTGCCTTGTTTTTTTGGAAATACAGCTTTGTTTGTACATATCGACCTGCAGTTTATGAATCCAGTGTCGCAGCTTCAGGTAGGTTACAGAGTGCAGGTTCCTGCTTCACAGTTACTAGCATCTCAGTGCAATGTATTTTGGGTGCTGTAGATTGTGGCTGCATGGTTACAACATAAAGTTGAAAAGAGCATATTCTGGGTTTTTGCATTCGAGAGACCTGATCAGTAAATGGTGGAATATGCAGTGCCTAACTGCAAGATTTCCAGCACAAGTGCATCAATTCCGTCAGTAAATTTAGATTGCTGTTACTGGTCTTTCAGGAGACTAGGCAGTGCATTACAAGTGTGTGCAGGGGTAGTTGGAGGAAATGTAATTTACCTCCTGATCTTAAAGCTGCTTTTCACTTGTTTTATGTCACTACTCTTATTCTGCCTAAATTCAATGAAGTATCTGTCTGGTTCCCTTTCACTCACCACATCAACAACCTATTGCACGTCTCCACAGCCTCAGAGATACGTCTCCACAGCCTCAGAGATATTTACTATTAACTGAGTGCCTTGTCACCCAAATATAAAAGGGCCCTGCTAACCTGTCATGGATACTTTGGTTTAAACAATGAATTTATAAAGGTTAAATCCCTCATTACAGTACCTAGTTATTGAGTTATACTGATATATTTTTTCCAGACCGCGATCTCATTTGTTTACATGGGGCTATGCAGATCTGATAATGCTCCTGATTAAACTCCCAGCTGATTTTGAAACAAAAGAAAAAATGTCCGACATCTGTAAAATCCATGGGTAAGCTGCACATTTTATGTTGTCTTTCAAAGTACTGTGAGGTAGATCAGTTCGCGGTAATAGAAAATGTACAAAGCAAATTAATTACTTCTTATTTTTCAGCAACAACATACTGTAATAATATTCTTTTTAAGATTTTAAAATGTTAGGGTATGTACTTCCAAATGGTAATCTCACGGATACAATATAATGTGTATCTAAATTGTATCAAAATGTAATGTGGAATTAGCATTTGTGGCTTTAATTGTGTTCGTCTCTTCCAGCAAATGTGAGTCAGATTTTGTACAGCAAACTACAATCAATTATGTTCAAATTGCCTTACAAGCGGCAAAATATTTTAAGTGAATTTGCAGGTCAACAGATCAGTGCCCCGCCGTGTGAGCTGTTGGTGCATACAATGATAAATTCACTTCATTTTCACTTTCTTTTATACATATTCTATAATGCAGATGTGACTTAAATTCAAACTCAAGATAGCCACTGACAAACAGCTGTGACTTAAACTGATAGCCACTAATGCCTAGTTCTTCTCATGGGAACAATGTGAGAAGCCCTGGAGAAGGAGATACACTGGGGTATGGTAGGAAGCCACCTTCTCCCTGGGGCCTCGCGTCCACAGTCTTCCTTCTTCGATGTTGGAGAATGGTAGGTGATGGAATAAATATAATTCAGGACTTTTCTCAGGTCGCAGACAGCAGATTAAGTCCTCTTCTAATCTTCCTCAGCTTCAGGAGTTTTCTGAAGTGGTTGCCTGGAGGTGCCACATTTATGACTGGCATGAGCTTAGTGGGTGGGAATTACTCCTGGGCACACCCTAACTGAGGTAAAAGTTGCCGGGGCCAACACTACCCACTTTGGATATTTTCAAGATGGCGAAAATCTTTAGCCACACTAAACTTGGGCTCTGGATGAGTGTGTGGGGAGTGTACTGTGGTAGTCCTTGTCTCTTCCCACATCTTACACCAAACTCCTGTTTGAGTCAGCCACTGTATCCTCAATAAACCCAGAGACAGAAGTCTGGTAGAACAAAAGTAGGATTTTCCGGTAACCAGACAGTAGATAGACAAATATTGTGGTGACATCCTGTTTCCCTTCCAAGTTTGCCCCCAGTGTTATATGTAAAACCCAGACACCAAGGTCTAGTAGGACAAAGCAGGGTTTATCAGCAACCAGGCAGTGGATATAAAAAAAATTGTCTTGCCTTCCTGTTCTCTGCCTTTCACATGTGTTATATGTAAACCCAGCAGACCTATCAAGCAGACTTAATCACTCAAGCATGATTTAATACTGTAATGTCAAAAAGGATGCTTGCTCACAGCCACCACTCTGCACATTCGGTGAGGTTCACAGGAGTCATCTCTGCCCATTCAGATCCATCTATTGTTTGTTCCTGGGAAGCATTTCACCCTTTTTCACACATATTCAAACACTAATCCTTGGCTGGGAGAATTTTGAGAGCAAATGCAAATTAACCTCCAAGAACTTCACGCAGGGAAAAGATAACTTTCTAAACGTTACCTTTCCTTAATATTTATGAAAATTCTGACTTTACCATTGAGTTGGATTTGTAATAACTATTGAAATAATTATTTTTCTAGCTAGTCCCATACCTGAGATACAGCATTAAGATTTTTTCATCTGTGCTCTGGTTTTCTGCGTAGAAAATAATTATGCCCACCACAGTGAAAACTAGCTTTTGGGTGCTTGTCACTGTAAGGACATGTTAACATTCAGTTTCTAAATTTCTACGTGTCCTGCTTTTAAATACCATGCACCCCTCCCTTGTTAGATCCAAGACCTACATACGGTGACATTAATATTTAAAAGGGGCGTTTTTGACCTGTCAGAAGGGTTTATTCTGACATGTTGAGTTGCAGTTTTTACACTCCTACAGTCAGACTACAATGGTAGGCCTGAAGCCATGTTTGAACTGCCACTCTAGTGGATGGCACAATAGATACTGCAGGGTAATGTGATAGTTGCTGTAGCCCTGATACCCTTGACCTGGAAGGAAAACGAGATTGTTCTGGTCTTTAAAAAAAGGGTGCCATAACCTTCCCAGCAACTTTTGCCCCATCAGTCTTTTGGTTACTCTTCAAAAGATTTTTTGTAAACATGTTCTTTCATAGCTATACAAGTTGTCTGTGGACAGCGATGCTTTAACTCATTTACAAGTCGGTTTCAGAACAAAAACTGGAACTGTGGCCAGATTTTGCGCTTTTTGTTGACCAAATGAAAGGCTGTTAATATCAGCGTAAGAGATATTTTTTTCACCTTCACTGACCTCTTCTCCACATTTGATTTCTTCCTGAGAGCTAAACTCTGGGAAGTATTGGCAATCATGGGAATTTTAAGCAGGCTTCTAAATATCCTAATGCTCCTGCATGAGGGCAACTATGCGCAGATTCGATGGGAACCAGTGTCAAACTCATGGAGAAAATTGATGTTAAGAATGCATTCCACCAGGGTTGCATTTTGGTGCAGAACTCTTTTCCTTCTGTTTACTAATAATTGCATTGGTTTCCATATTTGTGCAAATCATTCCCCTGTTCTTGCTGGTCACAAGGTGCCTGTGCTACTTTTCGTGGATAATACTCCTTTCATTTCAACAATTATTGTGGGCTTGCAACATCTTAATGGATTCTCATTATTCTGTGAGTGCCACGACCTAGAAATCAATGCCCTGAAAACTAAATTAACGGCCTGTAGTAAAAGAAAGAACTTTAGGAGGAATGTGTGGTTGGGACCAAACCTTTTGAGAGAAACTGAAAGAATTCATCTATTTAGGCATTAGACTGTCCTATTCAGACTCGTAGGGGTCCCAAATTACCAAGAATTTTTCGTAGATTAAACACAGGGCTTCTGCGTTAGTTAGGTTTGTCAAAAGGGCACCATTCTACCCTACTACACCAGCAGTGGAAATTTACAATGCCAAATGTAGGAGTGCTGCACTGTATATTGCAGATTTCTGAGGTCAGTGCAACACGACCTCCCTGGGGGCATATGAAAACAATTTTATCAGGGCCATCTTGAATCTTGAGAGAGGGACTCCTTTACTGCCCGAGACTCGATTTTGCTTTGAAGCTGATTACAGAGTTTTCCATGTTACATCCTATTTTATATTAGATCAGAATATAGAGTACAAATGAGTTAAAACTGTTCCAGAGACACCCTCTTTTTTAGGTCGAGCCTCGAGTAGCGCGCAAGCGCTGCTCTGGCAAGACTTTATGTAGGGGTTTCAAAATGCTGACCACACGCTCGTGCACAATGGCCTTTTCCCTGCGGTTGCCTTTTCCCGCCTTTTGCTTGCGGGTAACCGCAAGCAAAAGGCCATGGTGCACGAGCGTGTGGTCACGCCTGCTGCTCGCAAGCGCGCGCACCACTCGTGTGCTTGTTATTTTTTCTTGACGACGCTGCAGCGACTTGTTTAAATTTGTGCGTGCGCGATAATGAAAAACAGATGTCACGCTGTGGCGCGCCCGCACCACTAGCGTGCTTGTTTGGGACTGCTTGCATCCGGTTAGTGGGAGACGAGGCAGTATGTCACTACGCCCAGGAGGTGCTACTGCCGCCGTCAGGCTTCATTCGCATACAACATATGTCCGGGAGGGTTTGCGCGTGTTTACCATTGAATCCCAGCACTAAAATAAAAGCAGCCCGGGGTTGTGGTTACTCGCCAGGCACTGTCCTGATTTAATCGAACAACATTTGCACTGATTTCGAGATCCAGGAAGTGTCTCTATTATTGTCCTGTGTTTAAAAAAAAATCTGGATTACTTTATTTTAAAAACGCTGGTCTTCGCATCCCCGAAATGTTAAGAAAAAAAGTCAATATTGGCGGTGGCTTTTGGTGCGAACTTGCCTCAGTGGCATGCAGATCCCTGGCATGGGTGCACCATGCTCCCTTAAACTCCAGTGACCGGGGCGTGTTTACATTCTCATGCTACAGACATGCACGCTCAGACGCCAGTGTTGTGGGGCTGGCGCACTGTTATTGTGCAGCGTGTGTGGGGATGTTTGACAAGCCCACCTCTCAAAGGAACAAGAGAGACTTGAACATTGCCAGGCATTTAAAAGAAATTCTTGTGCGTGAATTATTGATAGTGCACAATTTAGAGTGATGAATATATGTTACAAAGTTTGGAGCCACACGTTACAAATTAACATGTAAAAGGTATTTAAAAGTGCAATGATCTGATTTTATTATGTACTAAAGGAAACTAAATGCAAATAAAAACATCGACATCTTTAGAGTTTCATATAAACATCACTGAAATCCTCATTTACGCTCTTACCTCTGAGCATTTAAAGCTGTTTTATTATTTTGCAGTTAATTGGTATCTTCAGATCTCTCTTCCCAAGGAGGAATTACTCAGAGCTCTCAATTTTCCAAGGCCCATGCGTGTGTGGGTCATCCAGGACAGTTTTTTTAGGTCTCGCCCTGAAAGCCAGCGCTCAGGCTCTGGGCGAGACATTTAGTCAGTGGGCTTGCAGAAATGCGACCACAACTTTTGGCTGGCCTAGAGCATGCGAGTACGCGCGCAGTAACGCGCATTCCTCGCATGCTCCAGGCCATCTGCCTTTGATGTCACTTGGTTACGCGCGCGTGCCCGCACGCAGCCGCCAGCTTTCAGCCCCGAGGTACCATCTGGAGCGCGATCACTTTTACTTCTGCTGCGCGCGCACCAAGCTAGCCAGGCAATGTTGCAGCGACTGCTTTAAGATTTCATCATCGACTTCAACACAGAGCGCATACGCAACTGCCTTCAATCCCCGCCCCACAAACACACTAAAAACAACCCGGAATTGTGAGCTGCGCTATAAAGACGGTATTTCTGTCAAGTATTTTTTGGTACAGCATGAGTATTAATTGTGATATTTTACAGCTCATGCGTAGACCTTTTCGTCACAAATATTTTTCGGTGACTCCGACAATTTTTTTATACTATGTTGAGGAATTTTCAAATCCCATAGTACAATTGGTTGCCCACTTGATAATTCAAATATTTACGTTTGCTAGAATTTTTAATAACTTACACTGGGAGGGCTTGCACTTTTGCTCAGTCTCCGAGTTTTCTCAATAAACAACGCTAGCGTTTGCTGATTATTACGTTCATCTGTATTCGCGTGAACGCAGCTTCGCTGAACGCCTCGTTTTAAATTGTTGTCCTATTCGCTCCATGCTCTTCCTTTTTTCACTTCTCTGAGCCTCACTGCAGTTTCTGCAATCTCTCCTGCAAAGGCATGATCAGAGCAGAATGTATGGCGAGGAACATGCATGAAAGGATACACCACAGCCCCGATCATACCGGCCAGTTCGAACATTACATTTGGTTTAAGACCCACATATTACACCTCTTGTAAAACTTGCTCCTTTGGTATTCTCATGCCAATAAAGTTTATTTAAATTGAGCATTATCAGTCCAGCATGGTGCCCCTATCTTGCAAGCATAGACCAGTGACATTTATGTTACGACCAAGGGGACACCTTGAATTGCTTGTCAACAAAAATTTCAGGTGGGAGTGTGTACGATATGAAACACATGCTTTTGCAGAAAAACCATGCGTAGGCAATGTAGCTCAACGGTATGTTCGCTTCCCTCCCCCCCTAAAATGATGCGACTTCCCTCTCTAAGATGGCCACCACGTTTTCAACACAGAAGATACTGAGACGTTTTCAGTGTCTACAGGTCTGCCTGTCATTTCGTAACGTGAGCCGCTTTCCTGTTGGTTGTCATCGGTAGCAGCTGCCTTGTGAAGATCGGCCACCTTTGTGTTCCGATCTACTCTGACCCCGGGCTGTCAGTAAGAGAGAGGGGTGCAAGCAGTGCTGGTGGCAGCAGGTCAGTGAGTGTTGGCTGCTGCCTTGCGTGTGCCCTATGACTGCAGGCAAATTCGGGAGAACAGTGTGATAGGTTGAGGGCTGTTTAAGTATGGGTTTGGAAGGGAACCTGCATTTCAGGGCAGCAAGGGCTGGATTTGGTACCAAGTGCTTCTCTGATAAAAATATAATCCAACACTGTACAGCGATTTGGGAATGGGTTGGGGACGCACTTGTTGAAGAAATGGCCAGAAACTTATTAGTGCCATGTTACTCCGTTCACGTTTATCCACTAGAATATTAAAGTCGGCCTCAAACAGCAGAATCCTTTTGGCTACTACCAGTTAGTAGATTTTATGCATACAAATATGGTTTCTGTTAATAATCTTTTCCGGGCCAATACAACGCGTACACACGCAAACCAAGTTTACATGCATAAGTAGCTTTGAGATAACTTTTTGACTGAGAGAAACCAGCAGGTTTAAAAATGAAAAACTAATTGAAATAGTACTCAACGTATGTGACAGATGCACATTAAAGTGACGTGTGCTGTCCAGAAAATTATACAACGTGACCAAGTGGAGAACGCAACAGTGAACAGTCACTGACCTTCCGTAGGAAACCTAAGCCGTGGAGTACACATATAATCGCGGTTTATTATGAATATTTTGTGGCATCGAGTTCCGGAATTTCCACATCACTTCATGGGAAAGCATGTTTTTTTAGAAGGAAAAGCAAGCATACTTCGCTTATATAAATGGATATTTTAAAAAATACCACATGCATATTACTATTTACCTACTAAACAAGAACTTGCTAGCCATCAATAAATTAATCACACCAACGGAGGAGGAACTGGACTTTATTGCACAAGTCATGGAACCCATATACAGAACAAAAATAAATCAAATCAACTGTCGTATTAGTCCGCAGCCTCATTAAACTGGAAACATTATGCAAAGATGGTACTGCCTCCATTTGCTTACATGGTTTCCTTCTGCCACCAGTTGACTCGTTAACCTACAATAAACAATTATTGAACCTTGTGCTTTAAAAATAAAAAAGCAGGTCTTAAATGGGGTTTTTAACGCAGCCTGGAAGTTTGAGATGTAATTAAGATATCTGGTACGATCGTCCAGTATTTTTCCCCCTTATTGGTTGATTAAATGCCTAAACTTTAAAATATAGTTCCCCCTACTCCTTGCCAGAATTCTTACAAAACTGGCGACCAAAAAAACACATTACGGGGCACACGGCTATATTACCGGTCTGAGATTACTAATCAGTTCAGGTGAGGGAGAACTAGATCACGCTGGAACCCCTCCCAGTGTTAGCATTGGCATAGTCAATAGGTCTCGCCTTTGGGACCTTATAAGTGTTTAGCCATGCAACAGTTGATGTTGTTGCACCAAGGATATTGTGCTGCATAACTAAATACTTATAAGGTCCCAAAGGCGAGACCTATTGGCTATGCCAATGCTTGTTTTGCTTTGCATTCTATGAATTGTAGTCCTGATTTTATAATGGTCGAAATAGAACAATAGGCCCCAGAATACAATGCAAAAAACCTTCGCTGGATGAGCTACTTACGCATGTATCCAGAAAACTTGAACACGCTGGACTTTGTGCATTTATGCTTCGAGTATTTCCTGTGCTTTCAAGGCAGTTTTTACTTGGCATGACAAGGGACTGAGTAGGAAATGTTTGGGGACATTTGAGAAAGATAAAGCACCCAGTCTTCTGAAATTGAAAAAAGTTATTGAATAACAGTCAATGTTGAATGTGACATTGTTCATCCCTCCCGTTCCAAATCAAGGCAGATGGTTTTAAGCCGAAACGGAGTCTTATTACCTTGTCTGCAATTTGTGAAGGCTAACAGCTTTACCATGTAACACGGCTCATGTAAGGTACGTTCTTCCCCTCATCCTCCATCTCCCCGCTTTCGCTGTTCCCAAAACACCACCGAGACGACGTTTAGCTAGTAGTCCACTTGTGATCTTTCTGAGACTGGAATTAATCCACTACTCATTTTTTTGACTATTGGTAATGTGTTCCTGGGCTCTGTGACCTCAATGCAAGTTTTGTTTTGTATGGATTCGGATCTTTCATTGTGCACTGGCACAGAAGGGTTGACGGGGCCAGGGAGGGGAACACAGGGGCACTTTGGAGTCCAGACATTGGGCCTGATTCCAGCAAATGGCGTTTAGTGATCAGGGTCTCTGCCTCTTTTGTTGCTGCAAGCAGATGACTGCCTCTGGCATCAAGATAAACTACAGGAAACCCTGGCTGGTGCGAATCATTTTCTGGCATTTTGTGGGCACCTTTACACATCAAATGAATTAGATCAAGTGTTTCACCACTTTGTTGACCTCCGGATGTGGCCCTCTATATCCGTCTCTGATGCAAACCTCGCCAAGCAAATGCTTTCCAACATGAGACTCACTGCTGGCAGCTACTAATAAACTGGAAGCTTAAACCCCCACTTCCTATGCCTTTGCTGAGACGGGCAGCAAGATCCACCTCAAATGCAGTGACAGTCCTTACACGCAAAGAACCAGCGAAGCCGTTTTAACAGTGTGAGCCATACACCACACTGCTGCAGAAACTCCACAGTCTAAGATCTTTTTGTGATTTGGTTATGTTGGGGATGTGTTTCTCAGTTCTAGATTGAACAGGGAATACTTTCTTCCATTCCGGCATCCATCTTGGAAAAAGAGAAAATGCTGCTCTCCCCTTTGGATGTTGTTGCCACCTGACTAAACTCCATTCCAATGTTCCCTTGTACAGCCATGTGGTAGGCAATAGTAAAGAGGTGTTGTGGAATATCCAAGCTGTGGTCCTGCAGGCAAGACTAACTCCAATGGCCACAGGCTAGTATAGTCTTCTCCAGCCTATCTTTTTTCTTTAGGGGTGTGCAACATTTGTGGCAATTTGCTTTTGTATGATTCAGCAAAATTTCAGGAAATTATGCGTGAAATGTGTCCACTCAAAAAATGGGATTGTTGCGAGCAGCAGCCACTCATGTTGTGGCCATTCGTGTTATTCTTGTGTGCTTGGGGTAAAATTATATAGGGAACAGCTTGCAATTTGATGTGGTGTAATTACGTAATTTCAGGGATTTTGGGTAACAAGCGTAACACAAAATTCCTAAAATTACGCTGGCATAATTAAATTTTTGCCCAAACCAACTTTTTTGTTGTTGACATATTTGGGATCCATGGCCGGGCTAAATTTATATTATGCTAGCGTGGTGCTGTCACACTATTTTTGTACAGAGGACATGAGCACATTGTTTATCAAGTCAATATACATTAAAGATGTGCGCATATAATACTAGTGCGCACAGGAGACCTTTATGTGACCTAGAATAGTCCAAATGGACACATTTGTAGGAATTTGATAACATTTGACAGCACTGCTGGAAGCAGCAGGTGGTGCAATCCGCAGTGTCTTCCTGTCAAATACCCTGGGCCCTGGCATTCATTTTTCTACAAATTAAGCACTGCCCCATGCCATCTCTATTTTAGGAAACAGTTGAAGATGCACCTCTTTAAAAAACACTACATCACAGTGTAGTAAATGTGCACTACTGCTCCCACAACGCAGCTACCTCTCCTATTACTCGTTGACTGTATGCTTGCCTTTGACCCTATGCAGCACTCTATTGCCTTCTGGTTAGGGTTGCATAATACAAATACATAATAAATAAATACATACAATCAAATCACGATAGCGTGCACGCGCGCAGCTGTCATCTGGGTTTCCTATCTCTTCCTCATTTCCTCGTCATGGCTCATTAACTCTCTGGACTCTGATGTTTCAATCCCAGCAGCAGCTCACATTACCAACTGACGCCCTGGACTACAGTCACATGAAAAACAACAGCGATTAGCATTGAAATGCAAGCTTTTTTTGTCTAGTTAGAAATATTGCTTCGGTGGGTTGATTTCACCTTATATCGCTATTTGTTTTATATTGGGAGTCACAGCCTAATTACCAGTATTTTTGTCTCACTCTGTTTTTTTTTATATTTATTCGCGCAAAGCACAAAAGCTATATTTAAGGTTACTTTTTCCGCGTCACTTCACTCTATTTAAACTCCACACCCCCACTCTTATTGTCTCTCTCCTTCTCTCTCTCTCCCCTCTCTAATTCTCTCTCTACTTAATTAACTCTCCCCTCTCTATCTTTTTTAGCCTTTCATTCTCTCACCCCTTTATCTGTTTCTCTTTCAAACTCCTTCATTCACTCTCTCTCCCCTTCTTTCTCTCTCTCTATCCCGCTCCACTCTTTATTCTATGTACACCCTTTCTCTCTCTTTCTCTCTCACCACCCTCTCTAATTGGGCATTATATCTTCACTCTATCTCTCAGTCGGCATCACCACAGCATCACTCAGCATCACCACAGCATCACTCAGAGCCAGCACAGCATCAATCAGAGCCAGCACAGCATCAATCAGAGCCAGCACAGCATCAATCAGAGCCAGCACAGCATCAATCAGAGCCAGCACAGCATCAATCAGAGCCAGCACAGCATCACTCAGCACCAACACAGCATCACTCAACGCCATCACAGCATCACTCAACGCCATCACAGCATCACTCAAAGCCATCAAATCATCACTCAACGAAATCACAGCATCACTCAGTGCAACCACAGCATCACTCAGTGCAACCACAGCATCACTCAGCGCCACAACAGCATCACTCAGCGCCACAACAGCATCACTCAGCGCCACCACAGCATTACTCCGCGCCACCACAGCATCACTCAGCGACACCATAGCTTCACTCAGCGACACCACATCATCACTCAGGGCCAACACTGCATCACTCAGCACCACCACAGGATGCCTCAGCACCACCACAGCATCGCTCAGCACCACCACAGCATCGCTCAGCACCACCACAGCATCGCTCAGCACCACCACAGCATCATTCAGGGCCGCCACAGCATCGCTCAGGGCCGCCACAGCATCGCTCAGCGCCGCCACAGCATCGCTCAGCGCCGCCACAGCATCGCTCAGCGCCGCCACAGCATCGCTCAGCGCCGCCACAGCATCGCTCAGCGCCGCCACAGCATCGCTCAGCGCCGCCACAGCATCGCTCAGCGCCGCCACAGCATCGCTCAGCGCCGCAACAGCATCGCGCAGCGCCACCACAGCATCGCTCAGCGCCGCCACAGCATCGCTCAGCGCCGCCACAGCATCGCTCAGGGCCGCCACAGCATCGCTCAGGGCCGCCACAGCATCGCTCAGGGCCGCCACAGCATCGCTCAGGGCCGCCACAGCATCGCTCGGGGCCGCCACAGCATCGCTCGGGGCCGCCACAGCATCGCTCGGGGCCGCCACAGCATCGCTCGGGGCCGCCACAGCATCGCTCGGGGCCGCCACAGCATCGCTCGGGGCCGCCACAGCATCGCTCGGGGCCGCCACAGCATCGCTCGGCGCCGCCATCAGCATCGCTCGGCGCCGCCACAGCATCGCTCGGCGCCGCCACAGCATCGCTCGGCGCCGCCACAGCATCGCTCGGGCGCCGCCACAGCATCGCTCGGCGCCGCAACAGCATCGCTCGGCGCCGCCACAGCATCGCTCGGCGCCGCCACAGCATCGCTCGGCGCCGCCACAGCATCGCTCGGCGCCACCACAGCATCGCTCGGCGCCGCTACAGCATCGCTCGGCGCCGCCACAGCATCGCTCGGCGCCGCCACAGCATCGCTCGGGCCGCCACAGCATCGCTCGGCGCCGCCACAGCATCGCTCGGCGCCGCCATCAGCATCGCTCGGCGCCGCCACAGCATCGCTCGGCGCCGCCACAGCATCGCTCGGCGCCGCCATTAGCATCGCTCGGCGCCGCCACAGCATCGCTCAGCGCCGCCACAGCATCGCTCAGCGCCGCCACAGCATCGCTCGGCGCCGCCACAGCATCGCTCGGCGCCGCCACTAGCATCGCTCGGCGCCGCCACAGCATCGCTCGGCGCCGCCACAGCATCGCTCGGCGCCGCCACAGCATCGCTCGGCGCCGCCACAGCATCGCTCGGCGCCGCCACAGCATCGCTCGGCGCCGCCACAGCATCGCTCGGCGCCGCCACAGCATCGCTCGGCGCCGCCACAGCATCGCTCGGCGCCGCCACAGCATCGCTCGGCGTCGCCACAGCATCGCTCGGCGCCGCCACAGCATCGCTCGGCGCCGCCACAGCATCGTTCGGCGCCACCACAGCATCGCTCGGGGCCACCACAGCATCACTCGGGGCCACCACAGCATCACTCGGGGCCACCACAGCATCACTCGGGGCCACCACAGCATCACTCGGGGCCACCACAGCATCACTCGGGGCCACCACAGCATCACTCGGGGCCACCACAGCATCACTCGGCAACACCACAGCATCATTCAGCGCCACCACAGCATCATTCAGCGCCACCACAGCATCATTCAGCGCCACCACAGCATCATTCAGCGCCACCACAGCATCATTCAGCACCACCACAGCATCATTCAGCACCACCACAGCATCATTCAGCACCACCACAGCATCATTCAGCACCACCACAGCATCACTCGGGGCTACCACAGCATCACTCGGGGCTACCACAGCATCACTCAGCGCCAAGACAATATCACTCAGCACCACCACAGCCTCACTCAGCGCCAAGACAATATCACTCAGCACCACCACAGCATCACTCAGCACTACAGCAGTATCACTCAGCAAGACCTGAGTATCATTCAGCATCACCTCAGCATCGTCTCCGCAACAGTCACCACCACCACCACTACCACCTCAGCATCACTCAGCACCACCTCAGCCTGCTCTCGGAATCTGGCATCTGTTGATTCTCCCCTAGCGTCTGGCCGCTGCTAGTGTTATAATACAGGTACTAGTTCCCAACCTTCACCCTCCGATTGTTTATGCCCCCTCAAAAAAAAAGCTTTAACAAACAACCATTGCAATAGGCAGAAACAAGTTGCCAGCATTGCAAGAACAAAAGAAAACTGAGGAAATTTTTTATTGTAAATACTTTTTTAATATGGTCGTTCAGTTTTACATAATGCCTTCTTGGTCATATATAAAGTAACAAAAATGCTTCTGACACTTTTTTATTATAACTTTTCAGCATGCTGCACAGCAGCCACACTTCTCTACAGCACAGCTTGAAGACATTGGCAAAGTCAATAGCTCTGGCTAAACACTTATAAGGCCCCAAAGGCGAGACCTATTGGCTATGCCAATGCTTGTTGTTAGTTGTCACAAAACCCAGAGGATCCCTTGGCTGTCTTATGTCAAGCAGTCTTTGATTGATCTGGGACTGAGAGATTGTTGGCACTATCCATCATCCATTCATTCATCTATGATTGTTGTTGCCAAGCATAGATTCTGGGATAAGAATATTGAGCTAAGTGAATTATCTGGCAGCGTAGGTAGTCGATCTATTCCATCCTTCTTTACAAAAATGTATTCAGTGATTTTTGGACTACATTTAGCCCATGCTTGTGAGATCGTAATTACTTGAAGTTCAGATAAGGCATTTTGCAAACAGCTGTTTTTACTTCATCTCGGCTGTCCTCCATGATTAGATCCAAGTTGTGCCCGGTATGTTGCTACCAGGAGGAAACATAAGAACACTTGCTGTTCTTCTGTCCGACTTACTCCAAACCTAGATCTAGATGGATTGTGCCCATGTGTCATTTATTAGAGCTAACAAATCGGACTAATGCGCTAAGAATTTGTAAAAGCATTATTAGCAAGTTTTTTGTAATCACCATTTCTAAATTTTTCTAAGAGACATAGGGCCAGATGTAGGTAAAATCAAATTTGCGAGTCCTTAATAGTGAATTTTACCGATTCGCTATTAAGGACTCGGAAAATTGAATGTAGGTAAGAATCGCTAAAATATTAGCGATTCCTTAATATTCCTTAATAACGAATCGCAAATTGAGATTCGTTAATAAGGAATACCTACCCATTCATTCCTATGGGCTAGGAGGCCCATAGGAATGAATGGGAAGATATTCACTATTTGCGATTCGCTATTAAAGAATCGCAAATAGCGGAGCTATTTCAAGGGTGCCAGGGTGTCAAAAGGACACCCTGTTGCACCCCTGAAATGTGCATGTGTGCACATGTGGCGCACATACATGCCCTAAGGGCGGCATGAATGTGTGCCACATGGCACTTTGTAAAAAGCAAAAAAGTGCTTTTTTAAAGGAAATAGCTAATTACCACCAACTTGGAGTTGGTGGTAATTAGCGATTCCGTAAGGCTAAAGTGCACTTTCTTTTGTGCTACTTACATTGCATTTAAGGAATCGCAATTTTGCGATTCCTTAAATGCAAGATCAAAATAAGGAATCGCAATTTTGCGATTCCTCATTTTGCTAGTAGGTTTAAAATCACCTACATTGCTCGCAGCCAAATAGCGATCGCAAATGCGCGAATTTCAGCATTAGCGCTCGCTATTTGGCCACCTACATCTGGCCCATAGTTGATCAAGTTCTGCACACTGGCTTCTTAATCCATACTGCCCATCCATAACATTAGGGTGATTAAGCAGTGTATTTAGATTTTAAAGGAAAATATTTTTTATTAATGTTTTACACATGATTTTAAATGTTGTGTATAGTGATTGTTTTCTCTTTTGATGTTAATGTACTGTAGTGCTTGCTTTGCACTTTTATACTGTTTGGTTTTTACTATTTGTGTGTATTTGTCGATGAGTTATACATTCGGCCTGGCAATAAACGGAGGTACTACAGTCCACTAATGGCATTTAGCTTACAGACCCTGGGTACGTTTTGTATCAAATAGACGAGACCTATAGGTAAGTTAAATATAAAAATTAGGAACATTCCCATTTCAACCATATTTAGAGGGAGAATACAAGCCCCTTGCCACTGGTTAGCAGGATTAAAGCGCACCAAGCTCTAAAGGCAGCAAACATACAGGGTCCACCAAAGGGTGAAAAATACGGGGTGAGCAGACAGAAAAGTCACATTTCTTACGTTAACCATACTGTCCTTACTCATCCCTCCATACTTATGATCATCCGCTGTGCAAAGTCGATGCCCATGCTCATTGCCAACATAGGAGTCACACCATACCTTGTGACTCAAAACACTTCTTTGAAGAACAACTTGCAAACGTCCGAGCTCAACACTAGATTGCAGGAGTTTGCAGAGCATATGAACCTACAGCACTACATGCTACAAACCAATGCTTGCAGAATAACATTGTCTTTCTCCTTGCATTAAAATATGGCACATAGGTAAGCACGTGAGAGTGCTTTCCAGATTAAGGAACTAAAAGCTTGAATGTTCGTTAAAAGATTTGATTAAAAATGCTTCTGGAACAAATTAGCAACAATGAGACCATACAATTATGAATTCTTTGCATTTTTATCAAACTTCTTACAAAAAGAAAACGGAACAGCCCATACTGATTGTTGGGACTTTGTAGGCAATTAAAGATCTATGCATTTGTCATACCTAAGGTATAGTTGGCCTTGGAACAGTTTTGCAAGGTGTGTAGCCCTCTACTAGCCTCCTAGCCACTTTGATTACACCAAAAGCAGCTCGATATGGGGATTCTTCCTCCTTGCCATGTCTTTCCAAAGTCCAATGAAACCACGAGCAGTGCATTTTATATTATTTCTTGTGGTTTATCAGTACTGAATACAAGAATCTATGGAAAGTCATTGCTTACAGGATTTTCCTTTCTGAGGACAAGTTGGTCCACCTCCAGTCGAGACTTAGTTCAGGAAGACCCATTAGTTGTATTATTTGTAGGTTGTAAAATGTCATTCATGGATGGCTGAGTCAGGGCGTCACATCAATGTTCTCGCTTTACTTTATTAAGCTTTTTTAACATAAGGAGCATGTCTGATGCATCTAAGAACTCCATTGTACACCAACACCATACCTGAACCTATGACCTGGGTACATATTAATAAATGTTATTGCTACCTGTGCACCTTCAGTTGAGCACAAGCCATGAGTGCCCACTACCACACTCCAGTTTACACTAGCTATGGACTTGATAGGTTCATAGAGGGAATGCAATAGATGGGATAGAAGTGATCATCTCGCTGTACACTGACAGTGCTCTGCTGTATGTTAAGTACCCTAGAATTAATATTCACCTATCCTTGGTCATGGTAGATAAATTTGCGAAATCTTCAAATTTGCAGGAAATCCAAGTGCTTTTCAATAAATACTCCTGATCCCACAATGAGAAGCAGGCTTCCCTTCCAGTGTGCACCAGTTATATTTACGTATCTTAGTACCCACTTATATGAAGGCAAGGCAGACCCCGTACTGATAATTTAACAGGGCTGTTCCCCCTCTTTCACATTGAGATTGGTAGGTGGCTCAAACTATGTGTATCATTTGCTGCCAGAATCACCCTTTAACAAAATTATTTTTATATACATCCTGGAATGAATGTAAATGTGTTTGGTAGTGCTTTGCTGTATTGATTACTCTCCTATATTAAAGTTTGTTATGCTTACTAGATCATTGGACAGGGGGTGGTAGTGTGTCAAAGGTTCCAAACTTTCAGTAATCTATGTTTGCTCCATGCAGTTTGTTGCTTTGGCAGATCCAATTTGAACTTTTATGCTTATGAAGAGACAGAAGTTTGAGATGGACAACCTAAGGGCTATGCTAATGTCACAAGGTTTAATCAAAGTGTTAGATGAGACTAACACAGTTCATGTTAATTGTTTGATAAATGTGATGAGCATATTTAAAGCATAGTAGCCATACAGTCTGCAGCTATGCAGCTAGAGATTGACTAGCAGTTCACACACCAATATTAGTACCTTTGCAGATCGGGGGCATAAGAGAGTTAGATATTTGACATGTTTGCAAACTCTTAACTCAAGCGAGGGAGACATTTGAACACCTATGTTGTCCTCAGCTTGGCTGACCGTTCATTATGCTCAGCCTCATTCAGCACTAGGAGATATGTTGGCAGGCCTCTTGGAACTTCCAGTAAATTCCCTTTGTAAGTACCTTTGGCAGTATATATTGCCTGCAGGGTGCTCTTGGCACCTTATCAAAAGTATTTATGCTACTTGCAGAGAGGTTTTCAGGTATCCAGATTAAGGCTGTGGTCGTTTGAGATGCTGATCTGCACCGTGTTGGATTTTTAGCACACTCTGGGTTTAATTAAATGTGAGAATCCAATAGGACATCTAAGAAGCTATCACACTTATAGTCCTAAGATGGATCCAAAAGGCCCTAGATGTAGTAGTGAAATCCGTTTCTTCAACGTAGGCCCTGCTGATGAGTGGCCATTTCATTCTGATGAGGTCAGTAACAGTTATAAATCCCTTTTAAGAGGCCGACAAAGCCCTCTGTGTCCGAAGTTGGTCAGGTACAAACCAAGCTGTTCACTTAGATCTGAAAAAGCTTATATGGCCCAGGTTCCGTACCCCTGCCTTAGGTGGAAGAGCCTTCTCAGTAGCTGCATCAAAACTTTATAACAATCTGCCAACCACTCAATTGACACAACCTTCCCTGGCAATATTCATGATAGGACATTGCTTTACCCCTAATTATCAGCTTAGTACATGCTTTGGCCTATATTATGGCCCTCACTTTCCTCTCTGGATAGTTATTAATGCACAGATAACTTTGAGTGAATGTCGGGCTTAAATACCATTAGATAAATAAATAAAAAGTAAATACACAGATGCACAGAGTGTAATATGCCAATTATTACCACTGTTGAGTGTGGGGAGGGACCATGACTCAGGAGAGGTAGAACCTCGAGTCATGATGCCCCTCTCCTCCCTCAACAAAAGTAATAAACAGCATGTTATACTCTGTTTATTAGCATATTTAGCCTATGCCAATGTATTCTTTCATGTGTATTTTAACACATGCATTTAACAAAAACCATGATGCACGGGCTTAAACGTGTACAGCAGCCTGAAATCACAAATGGACAAACAGTGAGAGTTCACATGTAAATGCTGTCAGAACAAATCCAAGGGCTAAACTGTGTGGTAAATTTAAAGATCTGATGTGGTTACCATGGTCAATGGCCTCAGTTCATTTAATAATTTAATAAGGATTGTAACAAGGAATAGGGACAATACAGTAATGCGATGTCTTTCAGTAAATGAAATGTGTTGTTATTTTTATGTTTAAGGTTCTGGACAGGGGCCCTGTATCTTTGCTCAGAGATGGATAGAAGAGCAGAAGCCTTTACAATCATTATATATTTGGATGATGTAAGCCTTTTAGATTGGAACAAGGGTAAGTGATTATTAATTTCTATCATGTACCTATTTTAACGTTTAATTTGAAAGTACTTGAAATATTGTTATACCTCATCAGGGGGACCACATGGCAGGCATGGGCCTCAGTCTTCAGGGCTGAGATTGTTTGCCTCTGTTGTCTTGAGATCCATCCTACTTTCAATCAATCTATCAGAGGTTTGTAAAACGCGACTATTCACACGTCAGGGTCTCAAGGCGCTGGCTCTGCAAACTGGGCCAACCCCTTCACTTTCTGTGGTAGTGATGGCGAGCAGTCACAGGCTTCTCAAAGATGCAGTGTGAAAGTGCTCGAGCTCAGAGCTCAACCAACATACAACACAATAAAGCAATGTACAGCCCAGTGTTTCTCTTTCAATAAAGAAAAGTACTTTCTCTTCCAGGGGATCCTCAGCAATAGTCATAAGCACTGAATATTCCCGCCCACGTGCGGGGACCCCGGAAATATAAAAATTATATATGGAAATCGCATATATACAGCTCTACATATATGCATATACATATATCATTTTTTCTCATACCAATGCAGCTCTCAATAGGAGGCTAAACAATGTAAATAATTACACACATAAAAACTACATTTGCCAATATATAAAAACACCAGAGGACAATTAGTACTTGAACTCTGTTTTTTAATGAGCAAAATACTCATAAAGAGTAAAAACTGCAAATTAAGTAGACATTGTTAGCCTACAGGCTGCATTGCAAACCAATAGCATAGAAAATGAAACCATTTTCAACAAAAACTGGCACCGTGCCTTTAAGGCAGCCATGACCCCTAGCTTCCCATCATGCCTCAGGGGTGACAGTTAGGTCAGTTGTTCTTTCCGGCTCCTTCAGTCAGGACTTTGGATTTTCAGCTCTTGCTTTTTTGACTTTCTGTCAAAAAATATCTGTAAAGATCTAGTTTTTTCTACTTTCACTCGACGTCTTTTGGTCCTAGAGTGCAAGTAACACCTTTTTTGTGTTACAGAAAAGGTTTATTTTTGGATAAAATGCCTTCTTTATTCGATCCTTGCCCGTCCTGTGGCAAGAAGAAGGCCAGAACAGATACACATCCTGTGTGTATTCTCTGCCTCCCCGAGTCCCACTCTTCTGACAACTGCCAGCATTGTAAGAAGTTATCAAGAAGGACTATCAAGGAGAGGGACAGGATTCGTCTCTATGGCCACTCTGAAAGAGGTAGGTCTCCTGTGAGGCAGAAGAAGAAGAGAACTCGGTCGACGTCGAGAGGAAAAGTCCCGACCTGTTCTCCGTCGGGATCGACGTCGAAGAAATCGGTGACGAAGAAATCGGCGTTGAAGACTTCGGTGATGCCGGCGCATCATCATTCGACAACGAAATCTTCGTCGACGAAGGTAACAGGTCCTCCGTTGACGTCAACCAGGCGGCGCTCAACGTCGAGAGACAGGTCTCCGTCGGCGCCGGTTGGGTGTTCGACGTCGAGGCAGATTGCTCCGTCGTCGCAGGCGCGATCGACGTAGAGGCACAGGGCTCCGTCGTCGCAGGCGCGATCGACGTCGAGGCACAGCGCTCC
Organism: Calotriton arnoldi; assembly: GCA_963921515.1. Taxonomy (NCBI): domain Eukaryota; kingdom Metazoa; phylum Chordata; class Amphibia; order Caudata; family Salamandridae; genus Calotriton; species Calotriton arnoldi. The sequence continues at coordinate 367,379 of CAWUFW010001162.1, forward strand.
GTCGTCCCATCATTATCGGCGATCGACGTCGAGGCGCATCTCTCCGTCGTCGCCTCTTCATCGGCGATCGACGTCGAGGCGCAGATCTCCGCCGGGATCAAGGCAACGATCTTCGGCGTCGAGACACAGGACACCTCCTTCGGCGTCGAAGCAGACTCCAATTCATCATTCCACGCCGTCGAGACGGACGACACCGCCGAGTGGATCTTCGGCGTCGAGACCAAGACCTCCGTCGCCGTCAGTCCAACGCCGGTCGACGTCGAGACAGCAATCTCCTGAGAGGGTGCAAGGAATGTCGAAGCATGACACTGCATCAGTGTTGGAAAGACGTTCGACGTCGAGAAGTCCACCTTCTAAGAGAAGAAAGTCAACGTCAAGACATACGTCTCCGTTGAGAGGGCAGTCGATGCATAGACGCTCCAGATCAACGTTAAAGCGCCCTTCTGGAGACGCCTCCCCTCCAGTGAGCCTGTCTTCTTCACCTTCAGGTTCGCCCAGTTCTCACCAAGGGTCAACGTCCAGATCCCCGGAGGTGGTGATCTCGACGTCCAGCAGTCCAGTGTCAGGGGGTCACCAAGATTCCCCAACAAGGCATGAAGAGGTGAGCTTCACTCCTCCTGCTCAGTCTCCTAAGGGAAGAGAGAGGCGCAGATCACCTTCCATCCATTTATCACCACGATGGTACAGGCCTTTACATCACTGGGCTACGGACAAGAATTACTCGAGCCCTCAGAACAGATCACCGTTGGCTCGTTTAACTCAGGATAAAGAGCGATCTCCTTCAAGAGCCAGAGCTCGCAGCCGTACCTCTGTGCACTCACACAGGAGGAGGTCTAGATCAAGAAGCAGGAGGAGAGCACACAGATCGCCTACTCCGTCCTCTTCTTCCACTCATACATCCCATAGAGACTATTCGCCGACTTTGACTGACAGTCCACCGTCGAGGGTCTCTCCGGTGGACGACATCTACACTTTTCAGGACATTCTTGGCAGAGGAGCTTTAAAACTGGGTATCCCTACGCCAACTCGTCAAAGCAAGTCCTCAGTGATTTTTGAGACGCTACACCAAAGAGCAGCAGCTAAACCTCTGCTACCCTTGGTACCAGGCATCATAGAGCCAGTGATGGATATCTTTCTCACGCCAGCGAGTGTTAAGATCGCTCCAGAGAGGATCTTAAAAAAGTACCATTCACCAGAGGACGACCCGCTCTTCCTCAGGGCTGATCCTCCTCCGGATTCAGTCATAATTGCTGCGGCAAAGAAGACCCATGCGGTGGCATCCTCCTCCACTGTCCCACCAGACAAGGAGAGCAAGACGCAGGATTCCTGGGGAAGGAAGGTTTGTGGCACTTCGGTCTCCATCTTGAAGGTCTCCAATGCAACGGCACTCCTGGGCCGCTACGACAGATCTCTGTGGGACTCACTACAGAGATTCACTGAAAAGTTGCCACAGGAAGACCGTAAAGATTTTGAGGAAATCCTAACAGAGGGCAGTCAGGTGTCTAACCAGGTCATCAGTGCTGCGGCGGATGGAGCTACCCTTTCGGCACATGCATATGCTCATGGGGTATGCGCAAGAAGAACATCATGGCTACGTCTTACAGCGCTCAAGCCAGAAGCGCAGTCACGCATCCTCAATCTTCCGTTCTCTGGTTCCTCTTTGTTCGGGACTCACACGGATGAAGAGATGACACGGATGAAAACGGAACTGGACACGCTTAAAGCGGTGGGCCTGGAGAAAAGAAAGGAATTCCGTAAGAGATTCCGTCCTTACAATAGACGATCCTCCCAACAGAGGGTTCAAACCCCTCATTGGCAGAAAAATCAGGATCAGCAAGGCCAGCAAAAACGCAGTATCGGGGCAGACGTCCCTCCAGAGGAGGAAGAAACCAGCATCAAGGCAACAACTCCGCCAAGACGCAGTCAAAACAATGAGTACTCACTTCCCCTGTCGCCGTTCACCACTCCAGTGGGGGAAGTATCGCAAATCATCTCGAAGAGTGGCGAGCTATCACAAAAGATCGGTGGGTGCTAGCCACGCTGCGGAATGGGTACTCTCTACGTTTTCAACATCGTCCACCATCAATCCCTCCAGTTCCTCCATCGTGTCACCAGTTAAAACTCTTGCAGAAAGAGGTTGCCACCCTTCTCAGAAAGTCAGCCATCGAGAGGGTGCCAGTATCTCAAAGAGGGAAAGGGGTTTACTCAAGATATTTTTGGTGAAGAAAAAAGGCCAAAAAGCAGAGTACAGACCCATTCTGGACTTGCGGTCACTCAACCTATCCATCAAAAAGGAAAAGTTTCGCATGTTGGCTCTCCATCAAATATATCCACATCTCAGACAGGGGGATTGGATGTGTTCGCTGGATTTGCAAGATGCATACTTTCACGTCCCGATCAATCAGTATCACAGACAGTACTTGCGATTCCTGGTGGGATCCGCTCATTACCAGTTCAAGGTTCTACCCTTCGGGTTGAAGTCAGCCCCCAGAGTGTTCACGAAGTGCATGGCGGTGGTGGCAGCCGCACTGCGCCGCAGGGGCGTCTTCGTATACTTGTACTTGGACGAATGGCTGTTGAAAGGACCTTCCCCAGACAGTGTGAGGAGTCATTTCTTGAGCTGTCTCGAGCTGTGTCACCGGCTGGGCCTGCATGTGAATTTCGCCAAATCAACTTCACAGCCAACGCAGAAAATACATTTCTTAGGAGCTCTGCTAGACTCCACGGTAGGAAAAGTGTTTCCTTCGGAGGAGAGACAGTGTTCCCTCATACAGAAATGCCAGCTGGTTCTGCGCAACAGAAAACTGCCTGTACGTCGGATTGCCTCCCCTGCTAGGGTCGATGGCATCCTGCATCTTCCTGGCTCCCAATGCCAGACTACGAATGCGTCCTCTTCAGCAGGATCTGGAGGACAAGTGGGACCAGCAGACAGCTCGCTGGGACGAAAATATAAGTCCATCAAACGCGGCTCGAGCTTCCATACCTTGGTGGATGAGAAAACGAAATATGCAAGTCGGAATTCCTTTCCATCAACCTCCGCCTGCTCAGATACTGATCACGGACGCCTCGCTGCAGGGTTGGGGGGCCCACATGGGTCCTCTCCAGACTCAAGGACTGTGGTCTCCAAAAGAGCGATCCTATCACATCAACATGCTAGAGCTGAGAGCAGTTCACCTAGCCCTCAAAGCTTTCCTCCCCTCGATTCAGGCAACCTCAGTGTTAGTACAGACGGACAACACCACCACCATGTACTAGCTGAACAAACAGGGGGGGAACTCGCTCACGCACTCTTTCCCTGGAGGCTCAAACACTCTGGCATTGGCTCCTGGCTCGGAATCTGGCAGTCACAGCAGTCCACCTGCCAGGAGAACAGAATGTGAGAGCGGATGCGCTCAGCTGTCACTTCGAAGACAGAGAAGACTGGGTACTCAACGACGAGGTCGTCGAAGACATCTTCCAGGCATGGGGTCGTCCCACCATCGACCTCTTCGCGGACGACGAAAATACCAAATGCCGAGACTTTACCTCACGGTTCTACCGACCAGGATCGAAAGGGAATGCCCTTTTGATAGAATGGTCAGGGGCATTTGTGTACGCCTTTCCACCTCTTCCGCTGATCCCGAAGGTGGTGACCAAGCTGTCCCATTCGTGCACGAGGATGATACTAATTGCCCTGGACTGGCCGAGACAATGGTGGTACCCGGACCTTCTGCACCTATCAGTGCCCTCACAAGAAGCTACCGTGCAGACCGGACCTGCTGTCCAAGATGAACGGGAGGATTCATCACCCCAACCTTCCCTCACTGAACTTGGCAGCATGGCTCCTGAGGTCCTCCAGTATGGCCACTTAGGACTACCGCAGGACTGCATGTCCATCTTGAAGGAAGCAAGAAGACCGTCCACGAGGCATTCGTATGCATGCAAGTGGAAACGGTTTTACATGTGGTGTATACAGAACAATTGTAACCCGATCAAGGGTCAGGAAGAGGTCATCCTTCCTTACCTACTTTATCTGGCGAAAGCAGGTTTGAAGTTTTCTTCCATTAAGGTGCATTTAGCAGCTATAACTGCATATAGACGTTCACCTTCCCAACCTTCCTTCTTCCAGTTACAGGCTGTTAAGGATTTTTGCAGGGTTTAAAGAAGGTCTACCCTCCGGTACGGCCTCCTTCACCATCCTGGGAGCTAAACCTGGTGCTATCAAAATTGATGGGTCCGACTTTTGAACCCATACATAAAGCAACCTTACAACATCTTTCTTGGAAGGCGGCTTTCTTGGTAGCGATCACGTCAGCTCGCAGAGTGAGTGAAATACAGGCTCTCTGCTCTAAAGAACCTTATACAGTCTTCCATCTTAACAGGGTTGTGTTGAGGACGCACCCCTCTTTCCTTCCAAAGGTGATGTCAGATTTTCATGTGAATCAGACCATCTCTCTACCCACCTTTTTTCCCAATCCCTCCACTCCAGCTGAGAGGGCTTTGCATTCTCTGGACCTCAAAATGGGTTTTAAAATTCTATCTGGATCGGTCCAAGTCTATAAGAAAATCTGATCAACTTTTTGTTAACTATGGGTCGATCAGATCTGGGTTCGCAGCTTCAAAGCGCTCCATCTCTAGATGGATAGTTTCATGTATCAAGCTTGCTTATCAATTAGCGCAGAAGCCCCTGGGGTTTACTCCCAGAGCGCATTCTACTAGAGGAAAGGCGGCTACTACTGCTTTTCTTCATAATGTGCCCATGTCTGAAATCTGTAAGGCGGCAACTTGGAGGTCCGTCCATACATTTACGAGGCACTACTGTCTGGAATCAGACACCAGAGCAGACACCCAAGTAGGCCAGGCCTCCTTGCGGAATCTGTTCAACAGCTGATTTCGGCTGTTATGTTTTTGTTGGGTCACTTTACTCTCATTTGCCTGCAGGTGGTTGATGGGCTTGCTATTCTATTCAGTGCTTATGACTATTGATGAGGATCCCCTGGAAGAGAAGGATAAGTTACTTACCTATAATCCTAGTTCTCTTCCAGGGGTATCCTCATCAAAGTCATAAGCAACCCACCCGCCTCCCCAGGTAAATGAGGGATTTCTAAAGTGTTAAAGGATATCTTTGTGCCCTGACCTTCAGGGTGATGCAAAGAACAACTGACCTAACTGTCACCCCTGAGGCTGTGATGGGAAGCTAGGGGTCATGGCTGCCTTAAAGGCACGGTGCCAGTTTTTGTTGAAAATGGTTTCATTTTCTATGCTATTGGTTTGCAATGCAGCCTGTAGGCTAACAATGTCTACTTAATTTGCAGTTTTTACTCTTTGAGTATTTTGCTCATTAAAAAACAGAGTTCAAGTACTAATTGTCCTCTGGTGTTTTTATATATTGGCAAATGTAGTTTTTATGTGTGTAATTATTTACATTGTTTAGCCTCCTATTGAGAGCTGCATTGGTATGAGAAAAAATGATATATGTATATGCATATATGTAGAGCTGTATATATGTGATTTCCATATATAATTTTTATATTTCCGGGGTCCCCGCACGTGGGCGGGAATATTCAGTGCTTATGACTTTGATGAGGATACCCCTGGAAGAGAACTAGGATTACAGGTAAGTAACTTATCCTTCATGCACATAAGAATGAAATACTACACAGTATTACGATAAAATGTATTTTAGTGTCCTTGGGTGCTATCAAGTAGTCCTGCGCTTCAGACTGCTATCTCCCCAATCCTCTCCCAGACACCAACTTTGGATGCACAGTAATGCTCTGAGTACTCTGTGGATCACTTCCTTCTTTGCCATAGAGGACTTAGAACTGGAACTATATGTGGCGTAGTGAGGTCCCTCTTTTATATAGTCATAGATCAGACAGGAGATGTGTATTCAATGTCTGCAGCTTCAGCACTGCTTTGAAGTGGTTCTTCTTTCAAGTGTCCTCTCCACGCTGCTCACCAGACAAAGCCTTTGTGTACAGTGGTGTTTCGTTCAGCAGGGTAGTCTCCAGCTGGTTACACCCACAACAGAGGCACAAAGAGGTGTGAGTGCTCTGCACCTGGCTGTCAACCGCCAACTGAGGAGTTAATCAGGGAGAGACAAAAGGTTAGTCCTCACGTAAAGGCACCGCTCATCTTGACAACCGAGTTTGTAGCCTCACCCCCACCATCGAACAAATGGTTGTGTTCAGGAAGACTAATTAGCAGTTTCTTGATAAGCAACAGGTCTAATTGAATTGCTAAAGCAGCCCTGTCTCCACTTCCTTCACTTTAGTCTCTAGGTCTCTTTCCTCCAGCTTAAGAAATGTCAGCAATACACTTTCACTGTCTGGCAAAACTATCTCACCTCCTCCTTTTGCAGAGGCCAGGCCTGGGGTATCATAAATGGTTCCTACAGGCCTCTATTACTCTAGCTCCCTCACACATACACCATGCACCTACACAAACATACACATACAACACACATGCATGATGTCGGTGCTAAGACCTGGGAAAGCACAGAAACTGAATTGTATTTGAAAGGGCCTGTGGGCTCCACTGCATTGACGCAGATAAAGGGCTGGTCACAAATATGAATTCACAAAAATGCAATATGCTGCTCTATGCTATACACATGAAAGGGACAGTACTCAACTGTCTTCCAGTGAGGGTATGGTTTGTGTGCCTCTCTAGCTCCTTATTAATGTAAATGGACAGGCCTAGATCTCTGCGCGCACAAAATTAGTGTGAACCATAGGCCAAAATCAGAAATCAAGATACCAGATACATGCAGTCAGGCCAGGCACTTAGGGCACGGGAACTAAGCTGTACACTATGCATGGGACATTCCATCCCAGAAAACACCCTTTCCAGATCAGACTACCCAGAACCTTACTCCACCATTGGTGAATTCTGTTTGCCAGATCAGCAAAACAGGTGGCAATGTCCACCTCTATTCCCATGACACATTTTGACTTTGTGCTCTAACAGGAAATGTAGACCTTACAACGATATAGACCATATCAACAATTTGGGAGTCTCACTCTTCATTGCCATTAACCACTTGAGCTCTTAACCTGTCTCACTGCACAGTAGCACTTTTACAAACTTGGACACCAGCACATTTGAAGCTCTTTTTAAAGAACTTGACAACAAGAATAAGCTTCAAACTGGATGTAGAACACTGCTCTCAATTAAAACACTACGTACAATATGCAAAAAGCATAGAATATAAACCCCCTGAGCAATACACATATTTTCTACTAGAACACAGGGTACGGCGCTGTATTCTTGTATTGCAGTTGGGAATCCTCCCTTTGAAAGTATACACAGCCAAATGGGATAACTCAGAAAACACAAAAGGATTTTGTGATTTGTGTAATGGTGGAACCCAATATCTACCTCACATACTGATAGTCTGCCCAAATCTGATCCTGGTAGTAGCCCGGCATCGGTACTTAAAGCCCATGTGTCTTAGATATAATGTCTTTTCTACACAAAGTTTAATTATGTTATGTAAATCACCACTTGATGAATTTGCCTCTTATCAATTGTGTAAGTTTTTAAAGAGCTTTTTAAAGTTGTTTTAAAGTGTTTTATGATAAATGTTTTAAAATTATGTTTGTGATATTTGTTGATCTCAGCAGCGGTCTAAATCAAATTTAATAAAACCTTGAAACCATGTGTAGTTTGTGATCTGTTTGTACTACAACCTTAGTGTTAAAGAGATATGGTCAAAATATTCTCAAAGCCCGCTCTATGGCGAAATCATTCCTTCTCAAAGATCACCAAATTCTGTTCTCTGGAAAGAAACCACCAACTAAAACAAGCATTGGCTGTCAGTCGGTCAAGATACTTTATTTCAATCACACAGATAATCAAAGTAAAAATAATAAAACAAGTTACAGAATCACAGAACAATAAAAGACAGTCCAGCTGTTATCATAAAGCAGTATGAAACAATAAAATAGCGCAACATGTTTCATAGACAAAACACATTTGCAGTTTACAAAACATTCCACTTGATTTTTTTCCCCTACTTTAATTACTCTGGTGATGGCTACCACATTTTATTGGCACTTGGAGAGCCTTATCCAGATTGCCATAAGATATTTAGCCACACCAAAAACATGGGGCCTTGTGTACTAGTACTCAGTTCTAAAGGCAACCTGGTAACTCTTGGTACCAAGATTATTACAGAGTGGAACAATCCACTTTGCCCGAAGGCTACTGTAGCTGGGGGCAAAAGAACAATAAATGTTCCAATGATTCTTTTCCCCCTCCACATGCGGGACATTGGTCATCACCACCCTCACTCCCTTCAGACCAGTTAAAGGTGAAGGATTTGACTGGGAGGATTCCATATCTGAACTGCAGATAGTTTACGTGCCAGAGAGGGTTCACTTTCATCAATAGTAACCTCAAAACTCATACAAGACTTAAAATTGATAAGACTGTGTAGGACTACCTGTACTCTTGGTCACTATATCCATAGCTACAGCCTCCCAATAAAGTTTTTTTGACCTTTGCTCTAGATAACTGGAACAAATGCGCTGGAAAAAAACAATAGTTATCTAGTCTCAACCTCATCAAAAGAGTTTTAATAGCGTGGAACCAGGTAATTTTGGCAACACCCGGATTGGTCATCAAAGCTCTAACACCTTCTCTATAAGATTCAAGTTCATCTGTGGACCATAGATGGTACCAAAAGAATAACATTCTGCATTCTATTTTATGACAAATCTTCCACTGGGCAAAGTCTAGGTATGAAGGTACCAGGGGCTTACTCGTAGGAAGTGAAAGAATGGACCTCATAAACCTATGCTCAGTCTTGACAAGACTATTACAATTTGCGGAGCCCCATATTTCGGCACCATACATCACAGACCCAATAACTTTAACATTATAAATCTCCAGAACAGGGGCTAACCTCCTAGAGGAAGTTCTAAGGTGAACCTTCACCAGCTTTGTAGACTGTTGGATATGTTTTGAATAGGTTTTTTCAGTCTGCGGGACCCAACTCATATTAGGTGTCATGCGTACACCTAAGTAATCGAGGGAGTAGACCTGGTCTCAAAACACTTATTTCTCACCAATATTTGTTTTGGTGTCGTTTAATGAGGCCCCTCTCAGCACAAAATGAGGAAAAATGGTCCAAAAGTAGTTGCAGTCCCTGCAGGGTCTTTGAAATTAATAGGGTATCATCAGCAAAAAGTAGGGCCGGAACCCTCCTTCCCCTGAGACTCAGTGCTTCACATCTCTCCTTACCAAGATGGTCAAACACCCCATTTGTGTGCAGGGAGATGAGGGTGGGGGCAAAACATAGCCCAAACAAAGCCAATAGGTCTCACATATGGAAGTCGAGACAATGTTTTCAGCTTTGTCAATGTTTTCAGCCATGGTGCACAGCAGCACATCTGAACGTAAAGAAAAAAGCGCTATGATGAGGCAGCAATCAGCGCCATAGCACTTATTTTTTTTATCTGATAGAGACATCTAGCCGCAGATTCCTTAACTTTGAATTCTCCCCAGGCGCCATGCTGGATCTGGAAATTTTTTCCAGCAGTACCTCTGCGCGCAGGGGGACGTTGTCGTACGGCTCCGCAGTGACGTCGTCTCCAGATATGACATCAGGGGAGCCATATAAGTCCCCTCCGGCACGCAGACGTCAGTTTCTTCTTTTCCGCGCTGTAACGCGGATCCGTGGAAGCGTATCTCTGGCAGTTTTTCGGCCTTCTGTGACGAATTTTTGTCCGGAAACAGTGTGCCTTATGCCCTCTGGGTTTAAATCCTGTGCGTCCTGTGCTCCCCACATGTCTGGTACGGATCCACACACTATTTGTATGTGGTGCTTAAGTGTGCACCACGACGCGGATCACTGCGACGTCTATCAGCGGTTGAAGCCGAATGCGCTGCCAGAGCGGCGCATGAAGCTTCTGACGGCTCAGTTGTCGCAGACTTCCAGCTCCTCACGACGTTGGTCTTCTTCCCGGTCCGGAGGTCGTTCCCGGGAGCGCCAACCTTTAACCCGTGATCGACGACAGCGGTCCCAGTCTCCGGCGACGTCTCACGGTAAGCGACGTCGCAAGAAGTCGAAGCCCCGGTCTTCCATGACCTCTTAGGCAGATCACAGGGATGTCTCCGGTTCTGGTGTTGGGACTCCCGCTCCGGCGTCGCGCCCGAGCCTCCCAGTCTTTCCTGGAACCGTGGCAACCTGGAGTCAGATGCAGGAGTACTATGAGGCTCTTCATCTTGTTTTTGGGCCCTCACCTCCCTCTGGAGCGCCTGCGGGCCCCAAGTAGGTCGTAGGTGCCCTAACTGCACCATCGCCGGCGGGTTCGCCCTCGGCAGCAGTTCTGGTTTCAGACTCGGAGACGCCGGTGCATGGTCCTGTTGGTCCCCCACCTGCGGCGTCGGCCGACGTCGACGCTACGTCAGTTGCTCTGCCAGTGTCTATCCTGGAGGCGGCAGAGGATTCGGAGTCGGAGTTGCTGCATGTCGTAGAGCAGACTTCGCCAAGACTCCAGGCATCGGCGCCGGTCGATACCTCTCCTCCTTCCCGGGTGGACATTGACACGACGTCGCCCCGGCGTCATTCAACGTCGTTTACGGAGCTGTTGGTGCAGGTTGTTTCTGTGGAGGCCCCACAGAACCAGTCAGAAGAAGGTTGTGGCGGGGTGGTTCCTCTGGGACAATCAAGGCTTGGAGACAACTGGTTGGCTGAGTTAGGTGAGGCAAGCGGACTAGATTTGTCCCCTGCTTCCTCCCTTTTATCACCCCCTGGCCTTGCTTCGGAAGTCAGTTTTATCTTAGTGGAGGTCTTTTGGAGAGTGGCTGATGTGTTGCATCTCACTCTGCCCACTGTGGAGAAGTCTATGGACCCTCTGATGGAGGTCCTTCATCCTGGTCAGTCGGGGGTTTAACCTTTACTGCCATTTTGCGAGGCACTAACTGACATTCTCCTAGGGGCCTGGGCAAGACCTGGATCAGGGGTACCGGTAGACCGTACCATTGCCCACACTTATCGCCCTGCCCCTGGGGACCCCGTTTGCCTTAGGCAACCGACCCACCACAGCTTCGTGGTCCAGACTATCACGGCATCTCCGGAAATGGAGAATATTCCCCATTTTCCCCCTTGATAAGGAGTCCAGGAGACAGGACACTTTTGGAAAAAGTGTTTTTTCCTCCACCAGTGCAGTGTTACGCTCCACTAACACCATTTGTGTCCTCAGGCGGTTCTTCTACACCTTGTGGGATTCTTTAGCCCAATTTTTACCCTTGGTTCCCTGAGCTAACAGAGGAGAGCTTCATCAGTTGATGGTGGATGGCTCATTTGCTGCGGAATTGGCCGAGCTATAGCATCAGCTGTGGCTTTGTGTCGACATGCATGGCTTAGGGGGTCTTCGTTTTCAGATGCTGTCCAGTCCGTCTTGCTTGATTTACCATTTGATGGTGAGCATCTTTTCGGAGCCCAAGCTGATGCGGCCCTTTGCAAGTTTAGGGATGAACAAACAGACTCTTAGTCTGTCTACAGTTACTTTGGCAGCCCTCCCTACCTGTTATATCTTTTGAATGTCGGGCTAAGTTCCCCCATTGTTGAAGTATTGTATACAGTCTCTAGTGGCAATGCTGAAATATTAAGTACGCCCTGTTGCAATTGTGGTGTTGAAGTTAAGCACTTTCTCTTCTCCTTCTTCCTCTTTTTTGCGGGAGACTAGTGTCTGCATTCATCATTTCAATCTTTGGATTGTTTTGCTGCTGGTTAGCGGTTTATTCTTTAGTACTCTGAAGAAGAGCCTTGTCTCGAGTTCATACCCTTGTGGTATATGCCTTACTCTATGTGGAGTATTGGTTTGCTATTGTGTATCTTGTGTGTATACTTCTTATGCAGTATGTCGGTGGGCTGCTAGATGTGCATACTTGCGTAGTATGTCGGTATGCTGCTGGATATTTTGCTTTGCTATCAGATGGTTTCCTCTGAGTAACTGGCCTCATGCGAGCACCACTCGGAAATGTAACCGAGGCTCTTAGGGTCAGGTTATATGACCTTGATTGATCATAGTTTTGCTTTCCTTGTTGGTACCTTCTTTAAGGGTCCTGATGCTTTCATTCTGTGGAGTAGTTAGTGCAGAATGTTTTTCTTCATAAACAGACTGCATATCCTGTTCAGTATTTGTTTCCCTAATTACTGTGGGTGGATTCTTGTAAATACCCGGGCTCTGAGCCTCTTCTTTTTTGGGGGCCTAAGGTGGTTCCTTGGCTCTTTCTTGGAAGGGGGTTTTTGGTCTCTTTAGCAAACCATCCTAGATAATCTCCATCAAAGTTTTTACTTATACATATCGGACAGTTACCTGTCTTTTGAAGTATGCAGTAGATTTTCTCAACACTTCACAGTCCTTGAGATATCCTGTCGCTGCTTCTGGAGGCGTGATTTTATGTATATGAGTATGTGTGTATATATATATATATATGTATGTGTATGTTTATATATATGTATTTGGTCATGTACATATATATAAGCGTTGTTAGTACTCTCGATCAAATCTTGTTTGAATCACGCCTTGTATCGGCTTGCTGTTGGCAAGAGTTCATCTTTGTATATATATCAATATTCGCTTAGTACCAATTTTTCTGAGACTTTTGGTAAGAAGCATTATCTTAATGCCAGGTAATCATGACTCTTTTTGATATATATATATCATATCAATCTTGCTGATAGGTGGCATATTCTATAAAGTTCTTTGGCTGATTTCTGTTCTATTCAACTAAACAGAGCATATATGATCTTGTGTGTACGTGTACACAAGCTTGGTTTTCCCCCCCAAAAAAAAAAAAAGAAAGGGAGAGCGAGGGGAAAAAGAAAAATTTCATTCAATTATGCAGTGTTTTCGCTTTTCTCGCTTGCCTTGGTGTTGAGTTTATTCAGAACTCAAGATACTATTCAGTCTATCGCACTATGGCACGGAAGGCTGTATAGAGGCAAGCTTAATGCGTTCTTCTACTGGCAGTAGGTTTTTGTCAGTTTAATTCTATGAATTGTTGGGCCACTTGAGGTATCTGGTGATGCTTTTATTTTTGTACATATTGTTATGTCTATACATGCTTCTTGTGGCAAGAAGTTTACAATTGGTGCGTAGGTTGAATATGGATATTCTCTTGTCCAGGTTGAAGGGTTCTTACCTTGGAGGTGTTTTCGTTCATCCTTCCCTTTGGGGGAAATGAGTTCTGAAAGTCCTGTTTGGGATTTTATCAGAGCAGATCTTTTTATAGTTTGTTGTCATGAACAATGCAGATTAGAGGGGCGTGGCCAGGCGCTGATGTAGTCAGGAGCGGTCTGCGCAGCTCCGGCTGGCGTATCCCCCGTTGACAACTATCCTGAGCCCCGGGTGCAACAATTCTCAGCAATCCCCGTAGCTGAACACCCCCAGGGCACGCCGCTGCAAAATAAACCAGTCCGGCGGCCCTGCTTCACGGGGAAAATATTCGTTTGTTGCCTGCAGAGAAGCGGCGCCGAGAGAAACAAAATGGCGGCCGTGATACAGAGGGGCAGACACCTCTGAAGCTGGGAGCCGGGGGCAGCAAGTGCGGAGATCGGCAGCGGTAGCTGACAGAAAGAGCGGGGCATTGAAGGCAGCGGAGGAGTGCCCTAAGAAGTATCCGCCGGAAGACCGGAGAAAGCCGTCGGGCGATTGACGCTGGATTCACGGTGAGGCCCGCTACTCCCACTGCGAGGGGGGGGGGAATCTGCTCTGTCGGCGGCGCACCGAAGAGAGCTCCCTCATCCTGCGCGAGCCCCCTGTGAAGACCATTGCTGGAAGCCCGCTAACCCTGTGTGATCGCGGAAGTGAGGGTGTCCCGAACAGGGCCAGAGATCTAGCTGGTTGGGTCCCACATACCGCGCTGAAACCCTGAAACGAGCCGAAAACAGGGCGATCCTGATGGCAGAGAGGAGGTGCCCCGCTCATTGGCACCAGATGAGGCGGCAACCCAGGCCGGGCTATTCATTACGAAAAACCCGTAAACTAAGCCACAGTTCAGACGCACCTGCGGGAGACACAGTAGAGCAGCGAGGGCGGTTTTCACATGAGTAGGCCCTTTGGACACCACGGATGGAGGGTCATGAATAGCAGAAGCACCCACCCAAAATAAGGGCCTCCAGAAGTCCATGCTGGTCCCGGGCCTAGTGGAGGTCTGGGAGAACAAGGCCTGAGAGCCATTGGACTTAGACACAGCCTGGCAGCCAAATTACAACGGGCATAACCGCCAGTACTCAGTTGGTAGACCGAACAAAGCCTGGACGGAACGCCCCAGAGCACTGCGACGCTGCAGGTGAGGAGCGCTTAAAGGGAGTGACCAGGAGAAGACCGCGCAATTCGCCCAACATAGTGGAGATTGACACGAGGGTGTGAGGGAGGCAGGCACGAGGGGCAACAGGTTCCGTAGACCAGGAGCCTGACGCGCATTGAGGTTGGCCTTTGCCTACTGCTGTAGACCGCGCTGCTGCTCTGGACGGCGCACCAGAGGATTACACAGTGAGCAGCCCATTGAGACCCGGAGAGGCCGTGAAAGCCACTAAAGCACCACCTACATAGATTGGCCTGCCTGGCACTGCAAGAGCAGGAACCCATTGAGAAGTATGGGGAAAGTACCCAAGAGGAAGGGATTCAGCGCCCTCAGCATGGGGGCCACCGGAACCCAGACGGACGACGACGATGAGAATATGGAGGCGGGGAAGGGCGCTACTGTCATGCGGCCTACTCTGACGGACATCATGCAGGCCATCACGGCCTCTAGGGAGGCACTGGAAGCGAAAATCGACGCGATAGGGACAGACCTCGCCTACTGAAGGATGACCACTGTAAACTTAAGGAGCATGTGGCAACCACTGAAAAAGCACTCACTGATCTCCCTGAGGTGGTGAACACCTTACAAAAATCACTCAGCGCAGTGGAGGGCAAGATCAAAGTACTCGAAGTACGAGCCGAGGACAGTGAGGGGAGATCCCGTAGAAATAATCTACGCATAGTGGGGATATCTGAAAAAGCGGAAGGCACGGACATGGTACGATTCCTTGAGGAGTGGATCAAAACCGAAGTAGCCCCGGAGGGGCTTTCCCCTTTCTATGCACTGGAAAGAGCTCATAGGGTCCCAGCCAGACCACCTAGACCTGGAGCTCTCCCTCGTCCAATAGTGGCGCGACTCCTTCATTTCAGAGATCGGGACCAAGTACTGCACCAAGCCCGTCAAAAGCAGGACCTGCAGTTGGACAACAGTAAAATCATGATTTTCCCGGACTTTACCAGGGAGGTGCAGCGTCAAAGGGCCTCATTCCTAGCCCTCAAAAAGAAACTACGGCAGCTGCAGATTCCCTATGCAATGTTATTTCCAGCAAGGTTACGCGTGGCTGATAAAACAGGAGTGCAGTTTTACACTACACCGCAGGAAGCATGGGAGGGGTTGGACTCCCGACAAGGGCATGACAGGCGTAATCTCTCACCAGATATGGCACAGCAACCCATAGAAAAGAGCAGGAACACAACTCGGGCGCCATCCTCCAGGGAGGTCAGTTCCGAAAGGCGTAAAGCACTGCAAGCAGTTGCAGAACTTAGCCAGCGTGGTTCCAGCCCTAGGTCGAGCAAGAGTGCGCTGGAAGTAGACAGATCGGATGGATCGCTAGTCGTTAGCGCTAATGAAGACTCAGACGCGGAATTACCGGAGGTCACACCCCAAACGGCGGATGATATTATATGAGGGGAGCAAACGGAGACGAAGAAACGAGGATGCAGCGAGATGCCAGATGAGCCTGAAACTGAGAAAGTGGACACGGGGGCATAACTTCTACTGCCCAGGTAGAAGAAGTGCAACATGTGAACCGGGGCTGATTATCCAGTCGAGGCACTGGGGGGTATGGCCTGGTGGTGCTCCGGGACCTGTAGGGTAAGCTGCATAGCCCCACAACCACCAGAGGACTCTTTAGTAACTAATTTTGTGTTTGGATGGGAACTAGTTTACCTGTACCTGTCCTGGGGAGGGGGAGTTGGGGTTCTTGTTTGTTTAAGGGACTGTTTCTAGGGGCCAGGCGTGTCACACTTGAGAGAGCTACCGGGGAGGAGATGCAACCAACACAATGTTACACCCCATAGATCTTAAATGCATATCTTGGAATGTACGGGGAATGCACACTATGTTGCGGCGCCGTAGAATACATTCGTACTTAGTGCGCAGAGGAGTGCAAATTGCGCTGCTGCAGGAGATGCACATAATGGCGAAAGAAGGAGCCGCGCTCCAGCGTAGATGGAGAGGCCAGGTGTTTTACACAAATTACTCAGCCTTTGCCAGGGGAGTTCTGATTTGGGTTAGAGCGGGAGTGCCCTTTCAGAGCACGGTACAAATAATTGACCCTGAAGGGAGGTATGTCATATTATCTGGTCGGTTAGATGGAAGAGATATAACCCTGGGTAGCCTCTATGGCCCTAATACGGAACAAGCCTCATTCCAGACCCAGCTCTCCAGAACGCTGGCCCCAGCGCTGACGGGATCGATAATACTAAGGGGCGACTTTAACTGTATCACAGATGTGGGGTTAGATCGTTCCCACCCTCCACTCCCTGACGCTCGCATACATAAGCTAGCAGAGGCGCGACGACACTGGCAACAGCTGTGGGGGTTAGTAGACTCCTGGAGGGCACAACACCCTGGAGGCAGAGACTATTCCTTTTTTTCGGCACTTCATGAGCTCCATGTCCGACTGGACTCTATACTATGCTCCCCTGACGTGCACGAGTGTGTACAAACCAGTGAATACCTTGCCAGAACAATTTCAGACCATAACCCAGTATTACTGAGACTTTTGTGGTCCCGTGAGAGACCTAAAATCCCGACCTGGCGCCTGAGACCTGAAGCGTTGGATGACCAGGTCTTCCAAACGACAGTGGGTACCGCCATCGGACAATATTTTATTGAGATTGCAAATATGGCGACAAATCAACTAATAGAGTGGGACGCCTTTAAAACAGTTATTCGAGGATGCTGTATCTCAGGGATGGTAGGAGTACGGAAGGTACTTCTGCAGGACACACTGGTGGCCGAGCAGAAACTCCCGGACCTAGAGAAGGAGAGGCCAGAAAGGAGGGACAAGCAGGAAGAGCTCCTAGCAGCTAAGGAAGCAGTGGCCGAACAAGTGGAGAGGCTAAGCTGCTTCGATTATAAAAACTATGCGATACGGGCTCATTCTGAAAGAGATAAATCTGGGGCCTTGCTGGCCTGGTTAGCTAACCCAGCTAGGAGAGGCTCGGTAATATTGGAGCTGAAAGGGCAGGCAGGAGAGACTCGCCATAGACAGCAGGATATTAATGATCTATTTCTGGATTATTATACTGACTTATATAAGAGTAGACTGGCCCCGATGAATGAGGAGCTTGACGACTTCCTAAGCGACATAGAGCTACCAATGGTATCAGAGGAAATAGAGTCACTGGGAAGTGACATAGAGTTGAGTGAGGTGAGGGGGGCCATCAAAAATATGGCTAGGAACAAGACACCAGGGACGGATGGACTGCCGGTAGAGTTATATTCAACATATGTTGACCTGCTGGCTCCCAGACTGGTAGAAGTGTATAACCAGGTGAAGCAGGAGGGGAATCAACCTAGGTCGACGAGGGAGGCGGTCATCATCCCACTGCTAAAACCGGGGAAGCCAGCATAGGACAGGGCGGCATATAGACCGCTCTCCATGCTTAACTTGGATTACAAAATTCTGAGCCGAATACTGGCTACTCGCCTCCTCCCACATATGACGACATTGATACACCAGGACCAGGCCGGTTTTATTCCCACCAGAAACACGGCATTAAACGTTAGATGACTACTACATGTATTGGAGGCCGACTCGTACTGCAGGGAGGAGGCGACCATCTTTGCAGTAGATATTGAAAAGGCCTTTGATAGCCTTGAGTGGGTTTACCTTTTCCAAGTGATGAGGAAATTCAGTTTGGGGCCTGAGTTCGCTGGGTGGACGGCACTCCTCTACAAAGATTCCACCACTCAGGTTAGGACTGGCGGCCTGATCTCTGAATGCTGCAGCATAGAACGGGGAACGAGACAGGGGTGCCCGCTGTCACATCTGCTGTTTGCCCTGGCAGTGGAGCCATTGGCAGCCCGGGCTAGAAGGGACCAGCACTTTCAAGGTCTAGAAGTGACCGAACAAATACATCACATTGCATTGTACGCAGACGATTTATTGCTGTTTCTGGCAGATACGGGAGAAGCGCTCCGGGGAGCTAAAGAGCTCCTAAATAGGCTAGAGAGGGTGGCGGGACTTAAAGGTAACTGGGCAAAGTCCTGCCTCTTCCCTGCCGAGGCGGATAGGACGGGTCCACAAGAGACGGAGGGCATTCAGTGGGAGAACCGTTGCCTGGCATACCTGGGTACGCAGATATACCACTCTCAAGGGGACAATATGGAAGGTAATGTAGGGAGAGCCTTGAGGGGAGCCAAAAGTAGTTTTGACATTTGGGGGACCCTCCCTCTGTCGGTGGCTGGCAGAGTCGCCCTCCTGAAGATGGTGACATTACCAAGGCTATTATATTATTTCGGAGCACTACCAGTTTGGATTCCGGCACGACTGTTTAGCCAACTAAAAACAATGGTGACATTGTTCATATGGGGAACCAGTAGGCGGAGAGTAGCACTCCCCACCCTTATGAGGCCAAGAGCAGAAGGGGGATGGGCTGTGCCCTACTTTGAATGCTTTTACTTCGCGGCACAACTACAGTGGCTCACGAAGTGGGTGGCAGGCAAGCTCAGAGGAACAGGGGACCAGGGAGATGCGACCCCAAGCCTGTGACTGTTGTCGCGAGTAATACTGAGACTCCCCATTCGGGACCGTAATATCCCCTCTGAACTGAAAACAGTACGCAAATGCTGGAATAGGAGCTTTATGACGATCTAAGACTAAATGCCCCTATGCCCTGGAGATACCACTGGCTATGAGCGGAGCGCTGCCTCATGGGGGTGACTGGAGTAGACTGGAGGCCTGGGGAGAGCCAGAAATATCCGTAGTGGGGGACCTATATGAAGAGGGTACCATGATCCCACTCAACGACCTTCGGGAGAGATATGACATACCTGGAGGGGATTTCTTGTTGCACACAGCCCTCACGGCAGTGATATGGAAACACTGGAGGGAGGGACTCACAGAACCACAGACATCAGCAGGGTGCCAGTACGTGGTGACAGCGGCTGGAACCTTTAAGGCGGTCACATGCCTTTACAAGCGTCTCACACATGAGATACTCCCTCCTCTGAGTAAGTTACATCAAAAGTGGGAAGCAGATTTAGGCGAACTCATAGCTGAGAAAGTGTGGGAGGAGTTGGTGGAATGGGCATGGAAGAACACTAGAAATGCTAGGTTCCAATTGGTACATTTTTATGTATTGCACAAAGCCTACCTTGCTCTGGGCAAGATTAATAAATATTTTGATACGCAAACAGCAGTTTGGCAACGTTGCAACATGGAAGGAGCAGAATTCTTGCTCATGTTCTGGAGCTGCCCGAATCTGGGAGATTTCTGGGAGGAGGTAACCACAATATTGGCAGATGTGAACGAAGGGGAGATAGCAATAACACCTGGGTATTGTCTGCTACACTGGTTTCCCCATACGACTAAAAATAAGGTGACGAGTAAGTTCCTGGATCTTGGACTGGTTTTAGCTAAAAGGGACATTCTCTTCCAGGGGATACTCATCAATAGTCATAAGCACTGAATTATCCCCGCCCACCTGCGGGATCCCGGAGCATATAGAAATATACATATATATATGTGTATGTTGGGGATCACAAGTGCATAGCACTTCCGCGACATACATATATACATGTATATAAATACATAAATATGCAGCCTAACATAATTCCAATAAGGCAAAATGCCAAAATTACAAAGGTTTTCCCTGTACAGACAATCTCCTATATACACTCTGTAATAGAGAACATACACTGTAATAGTGTCATACAAGAAAACCTTTATTTTCAGAAAAGGAAAAAACATGTAATAGCAGGCAGTTGGCCCATAGGCTGCATAGCTGAATAAATATCACCGTACAGTAAAACACTGGCACCTTGCCTTTAAGGCTTCCAAGAACTTGGACACTTTGCCTTTAAGGCCTCCAGGAGACCCTCTGCTCCCATCATGCACCACAGGTGACAGTTAGGTCAGTTCTTTTTTCCGGCTCCTTCTATGAGGATCCTGGAGCTTGAGCTCGACAGTTTTTCTGACTTTCCTGTCAGGAATTGTTTTCTTCTTTGGTTTTTTGCGGTTTTCCTGTGCTGGCAGTGGTTTATTACCATTCTCTGACAAAATTTCACTCTTTTTCTGTCAGAATGCCGGCTCTTTTCCGCAAATGTCCATCCTGTGGAAAGAAGATGGCCATCTCAGATCCACACTCCGTGTGTATCGCCTGTCTTCCTTCCAGTCACAAGCCTGACACTTGTTATCATTGTCAGAGGTTTTCTGCGAGGACTCTTCGCGACAGGGAGAGGATTCGCCTTCAAGCTGTGCTCGAGAGAGGAAAAGCCCGGCTGGAAAGTGGCCTTGCGTGTCAAGAGCCCTCCTCTCTTCAGGAACACCGACGTCAGCATCATTCTGCCTCTTCAACATCGAAGAAACGACAGATTCCGGACTGTTCGCCGTCGTTGCTGCCGTCGAAGAAGCGATCGACACAATCTCCGACGTCGAGACGGCGTGAGTCTCCGTCGTCGAGAAAGGCATTGACGTCGAAGCATACTGCCTCGGGCTCGAGGTATGTTCATGGCGAAGGTCGATCGACGTCAAAACACCCATCGACGTCGAGACATCCATCGACGTCAAGGCACTCTCCGTCGCCTCCCCGTAGGTCGACGTCGAGAAGTTTGCCGACGGCAAAGGTGCCTCGAGACCAGTCGACGTCGAAGACTTCGAGGCCATTGACGTCGAGGAGGCGAGAGCGTTCGACGTCGAAGTCACTGAGTAGACGGTCGACGTCGAGGACATCTTTGAGGGAGGTGAGGTCGCCGTCGAGGACAGCGAAGTCCTTAACTCCTACCCATCATCCCACGTCAAGGGAGAAGTCGACGTCGAGGGAAAGCACAGGTCGACGTTAAGGCGCTCGACGTCGAGAGCTAAAGAGCCTGCTGTTGCCTCGGATGAGGTTAGAGCTGCATCTCTATCGTCCTCAAAATCTGGATCTTCTCCAGGACTGCGTATTGTCCAGATCTCCCCGGAGGGCTCTCCGGTGGTTGGTGAAGATGCACGGCGCAGGAAGTCTAGGGCCCTCAGTAGCCCGGGGTCGGACTTTTCCCGTACCTATTCTCCTTCACGTTTGTCCAGGGATTCTCCATCCCCTAAAACACCTCGAAGATCAAGGTCACCGACTGTGGTTTCTTCCAGAAGGAGGAGTCCAAGCAGATCACGATCTCCACATGCCCGCCATGCTCGATCAAGGGACAAATCTCGCTCTTATCATTCTTCTCCGAAGAGAAGACGGCATAGATCTCCCACCTGGTCTTCTCCCACCAGGTCCTCTATCAGAGACTATTCTCCAACATTGACGGCTACACCTCCATCAAGAGTTTCTCCAATTGATGACCTCAGCACCTTTAATGAGGTTCTCTGTAGAGGAGCGAATAAGCTGAACATCTCTATGTCTGTCCCGGCTGTTTCCTCCTCAGTGATTTTCGAGACTCTTCATCATCGCTCCTCGGCTCGGCCTTTACTTCCTCTTGTCCCAGGCCTTCTCGAACCTGCTATGCAGACCTTTTTGACACCGGCAACGGTGGGAGCTGTTCCTTCCCGAATAGCTAAAAGTACAAGGCTCCGGACCAAGATCCTTTGTTCCTTCGATCGGATCCTCCTCCGGATTCCATCATTGTGGCGGCTGCTAGAAAGACGCACTCATCTATGTCTTCCTCCTCAGCGCCTCCGGATAAGGATAGTAAACTGATGGACTCTTTAGGTAGAAGGATGTGCAACACTTCAGCTTCTATCATGAAGGTCGCCAGTGCCTCCGCTCTGCTGGGGAGGTATGAAAGATCCTTGTGGGATTCACTGGGACGTTTTGCGGACAAACTCCCAAAAGAGGACCAGCAAGACTTCCGAGAAATACTGCAAGAGGGAGGTCTGGTGGCTAATCAGGTGATTAGTGCTTCCGCTGACTCATCCGATCTGGCTGCCCACGGATACTCCCATGGTATCTGTTCGAGGCGTTCTGCTTGGTTACGCTTGACTGGCCTCAAACCCGACGTCCAGCGGAAGATAACCAACCTGCCTTTCAATGGGTCTTCTCTCTTCGGGCCGCATGCGGACGAAGAAATGGCGAAGATGAAAGCAGAGCTGGACACGGTGAAAGCTGTGGGTCTCGAGAAACGGAAGGAATTTCGTAGGCGCTTCCGCCCCTACGATAAACGCCCGTTCCAACAGAGGGTTCAAACCCCTCAGTGGTAGGCTCAGGGGCAGCAGCAGCAGCAGAGGTCTCACTTCCACCAACGGAGACGAGGAAGAGGGACCAATAGACAGCAGGCCTCTACCTCAAAGCAGCCATCAAAGCAATGAGTTAGTGCTTCCTCTAAACACGTGTGCCACTCCGGTAGGAGGAAGTATCGCATATCGTCTGGAGGAGTGGAGAAACATAACCAACGACAAATGGGTGTTGAATATTGTTCAAAATGGATACTTGCTACGGTTCAAGATCCCACCTCCATCGGTTCCTCCGGACGGAGGAGTCCGCTTGTGTCATCACATTTTACACGAGGAAGTAAACAGTCTTCTACAGAAAAAAGCCATAGAATACGTCCCTGTTCATCAGAGGCGCCAGGGGATATACTCTCGATATTTCCTGGTCGAAAAAAGAGGTCCGACAGTAGAATACAGACCAATTCTGGACTTGCGCATCTTGAACAAATACATCCGCAAAGAGAAATTTCGGATGCTTGCCCTGCACCAGATCTTCCCCCATCTACATCAAGGAGACTGGATGTGCTCCATAGATCTGCAGGACGCTTATTTCCACATTCCAGTGTCCAGGAAACATCGAAAATTTCTCCGTTTTCAAGTTGCTCTACGTCATTTTCAGTTCCGAGTCCTACCTTTCGGACTGAAGTCAGCCCCACGGACATTTTCAAAGTGCATGGCAGTGGTGGCGGCTTTTCTCCGCAGACGCAAAGTATTCGTTTACCCGTATCTGGACGACTGGCTCCTGAAGAGTTCAACTCCATCCCTGCTTCAGTCTCATCTTTCCTACAGTCTCCAGTTACTGAACAAGTTGGGTCTACGAGTCAATTTCAAAAAATCGATTCTCAATCCGACCCAGAACATTCACTACCTAGGGTCGTCGCTGGACACCGCGGAGGCAAGCGTGTGTCCTTCGGCGGAGAGGTTTTCATCAATCAGGATCAAATGCCGAGAACTCCTGCAGACTCACCACCCAACAGTCCGACAAGTGTCCTCTCTCCTGGGGTCCATGGCTTCCTGCATCTTCATAGTTCCCAATGCCAGATTGCACATGCGTCCCCTGCAGCAAGCTCTGGAAGACCAGTGGGTGCAAGCGTCAGGCAGCTGGGAGGATCGGATCACTCTGTCCCAGTCTGCCAGGGACTCCATCATGTGGTGGACAAAGCGGTCACATCTAATGAAAGGTGTTCCCTTCCATCAAGAGACTCCGACTCAAACTATAGTGACAGACGCCTCCCTGCAAGGTTGGGGGGCTCATATGAATCACCTTCAAGTGCAAGGGCTGTGGTCGGACACAGAGAGGGGATACCATATCAATTTTCTGGAGTTGAGGGCCGTCCAACTAGCCCTCAAATCTTTCTTTCCGTCTCTTCAGTCCAACTCCCTCTTGATTCAGACAGACAACACCACGACGATGTTTTATCTGAACAAGCAGGGAGGCACCAGGTCCAGAATTCTGTCCCAGGAGGCACAAGCCATTTGGAAGTGGCTTCTGGCACGGCATCTCACCATCACGGCTGTCCATGTGCCGGGCGTCCTAAATGTACAGGCGGACTTCCTAAGCAGAGAGTTCGTAGAAGCGCACGACTGGGTGCTAAACACCGAAGTGGCTCAGGATATCTTTCAAAGATGGGGTGTGCCGGACATAGACTTGTTCGCAGATGCAACAAACGCCAAATGCCCAGTCTACGCGTCCAGGTATCACCAACCAGGTTCAAGCGGGAATGCTCTGTTGATAAGATGGTCTCAGAGCTTACTCTACGCTTTTCCTCCACTGCCTCTCATTCCAGCAGTGATCACGAAGTTCTACAAGACCAACTCCAGGATGATTCTGATCGCTCCGGAGTGGCCACGCCAGTGGTGGTACCCGGATCTTCTACAACTTTCCGAAGTTCCGCAACAGAGATTGTCTTGCCGTCCGGACCTTCTATCCAAGAGCCAGGGGAGGGTGTTTCACCCCAACCTTCCTTCCCTCAGGCTGACAGCATGGCTCCTGAAGTCTTGCAGTATGGACACTTAGACTTGCCAGCGGACTGTATGAACATCCTTAAGGAAGCGAAAAGACCTTCTACCAGGGCTTCCTACGCTTTCAAGTGGAAACGTTTTTACCTATGGTGTTTGAATAATGGTCATGACCCAGTTAGAGGGCAAGAACAGGTCATTTTGCCGTATCTCTTACACCTGGCTAAGTCGGGCCTGCAGTTTACATCTATCAAGGTACACTTAGCAGCAATAACGGCATATAGAAAATCACCTTCACAGGGTTCTTTTTCAAAATGCCAGTGGTGAAAGATTTTCTTGAAGGGTTAAAAAAGGTATACCCACCAGTACGAGCCCCTTCTCCTCCTTGGGAGCTCAACGTGGTCCTTACCAAACTGATGGGCGCACCTTTTGAACCAATACACAAGTCCTCCCTGCAGCACTTGTCCTAGAAAGTGGCGTTTTTGGTTGCTATCACGTCGGCTCGTAGAGTCAGCGAGATACAAGCATTATGTTGTAAGGAACCCTACACTGTTTTTCACTCAAATAGGGTAGTTCTCAGAACTCATCCAAGTTTTCTGTCGAAAGTGGTTTCAGATTTCCACATTAATCAGGTTATCACTTTGCCTACCTTCTTCTCTAATCCTTCTACACCTCCTGAAAGGGCCTTACACTCGTTAGACCTTAAGAGGGTGTTGAAGTTTTATCTGGATAAGACCAAGGTAATAAGAAAGACGGACCGCTTGTTTGTCAACTACGGTCCCATTAATACAGGATTGGCAGCTTCTAAAAGGCCTATTTCAAGATGGATAGTCTCCTGCATATCTCTAGCCTATCAATTAGCTAATAAGTCTCTTCAGGGAAAGCCTAAAGCGCAATCAACCAGAGGAAAGGCCTCTACTACGGCCCTCCTCAGGAATGTCCCTATAGCAGAAATCTGCAAAGCAGCTACATGGCGGTCTGTTCATACTTTCTCTCGCCATTACTGCTTAGATTCAGATGCTCAGGAGGATGCCCAAGTGGGGCAAGCCTCACTGAGGAATTTATTCGCTTAATGTCATGTTAAGATGATCTGTTTTTCAATACTATTTGCTCGTCCGCGAGGTAGTGGGTATGGGCTTGCTACTCTATTCAGTGCTTATGACTATTGATGAGTATCCCCTGGAAGAGAAGGATTAGTTACTTACCTGTAATCCTAGTTCTCTTCCAGGGGTATACTCATCAAAGTCATAAGCAACCCTCCCTCCTCCCCGGACGAGCATTTTTAGTATATTTCGGTAGTGATTGCATTTTATAATCAGATTGCTACAAGTTAGTACACCGTGCAAAAAGAACTGACCTAACTGTCACCTGTGGTGCATGATGGGAGCAGAGGGTCTCCTGGAGGCCTTAAAGGCAAAGTGTCCAAGTTCTTGGAAGCCTTAAAGGCAAGGTGCCAGTGTTTTACTGTACGGTGATATTTATTCAGCTATGCAGCCTATGGGCCAACTGCCTGCTATTACATGTTTTTTCCTGTTCTGAAAATAAAGGTTTTCTTGTATGACACTATTACAGTGTATGTTCTCTATTACAGAGTGTATATAGGAGATTGTCTGTACAGGGAAAACCTTTGTAATTTTGGCATTTTGCCTTATTGGAATTATGTTAGGCTGCATATTTATGTATTTATATACATGCATATATGTATGTCGCGGAAGTGCTATGCACTTGTGATCCCCAACATACACATATATATATGTATATTTCTATATGCTCCGGGATCCCGCAGGTGGGCGGGGATAATTCAGTGCTTATGACTTTGATGAGTATACCCCTGGAAGAGAACTAGGATTACAGGTAAGTAACTAATCCTTACCAGCCATTGGAAATCAAGAGGTGACTCTAATGTGCTCAGGGGGGGAAAAAAATTCATAAAATGGGCAGAATGTGAGGAGGCAATCAGGTTGCAAATAGCCAAAAAAACGGGGAGTGAAAAGACACTGGAAACAGCTAGGGCATGGGCAGCATTAGTGGAACTGATAAAGAACCCGGAGAATGAGAGGGGAGAGGACCCAGTAGGAGGACCCTCTGACGGCGAGGGTTGAACCCCGCACTTTGGACCCTGTTGAGCGCCGAGCACTGGAGCAGGTATGCAGTGGTAGTTACTCCTCAGACTGTTAAGATATCAGCAAAGACCCATAATGGCAGCTAATAGAGCAAAGAGCAGGGCATCCCCAGATCAGATAGATAAGCGATTGGCTACACGTGACACGCCTGGGGAGGTGGGGAGGGTGGGGGGGAACAGTTAGGGGGGAGTTACAATGTTGAGCAGCGATGCTACGGACTAACAGCTGAGACCTGGATGGACTAAATGTGAAGTAACTGTAGTTTCTTTATTAAGTGGATAGTGGGGGCCTTGGCCTACTGGCAGGACGCACCAGATTACCTTGGATAAGTAACTGCAGTCCATCGAAGAACATAACTGAATGTAAGTAATTTACAATACTGATGTGCCTTATTGAATGTCTGTTTAAAATCCAGTAAAGTATGTTTAAAAAAAAAAAATGAGCAATGCAGATTATAGGACTTCTGTTATGCTGTTGCTCTTTTTGGGCATTGAGCATTCTTTTCCCTTTGAGGGACAGAGGGTCATGTCTGCCATCTGACAGATGATTTTTCAGGAGTTTCTCCCCTTTATTTCTTCAAGGGCCGGCTCTCTCGGACCAGTAAGGTCATTTTCATTTATGTATCTGACAGTGATCATGGATTCTGTTAGGAACCAGGCCCTTAATCTGCTATTCCTATGTACATTTGGTCAGTCGTTCATTTGACCGGTTAGTTCTCTTAGAGAACTTTAATAGAATTAGATCGCAGACACTCCTCCAATGGGGTATAGCTATAGTATTTAATTCAAAGTTAAGGAATCTGCGGCTAGATGTCTCTATCAGATGTAAAAGTTACTTACCTTCGGTAACGCTATATCTGGTAGAGACACAGTCTAGACGCAGATTCCTTAACGCCCTGCCCATCCTCCCTGCTCTGCGAATGTTTCTTGCGGTAAGGGTTATACCCTTTCAGTACTGGGTTTATATACCAGTGATCACTATCTCATTCTATGTTTGGGTTAAAGAAGCTGCTTGGCCTGCCACTTAGCTTTTATCAGAGGTTGCAATACCGTCCATTTCTGAATATGAATGGTTGGTAGAATGGTTGTGTGTTTCTCTTGCTCTTCGGTTGACACACCGGTGAGCAGTATGAATTTGTTTGTTCTTTCTATGAAAGACTTCTTCGTAATGTCATACTTTGACGTTGGTTCTGTCAATATATCAAGTGTTGATGTAAATTAACACACTGCTTAGTGTTCTTGTTGTAGGTCCTTTTGGACTATTGCCAGGCCATTCATGGCCATTGATATATGGTGCATAGAGGGTTTGGTCTCCTCCTTCTTTTGGGAGTTATTCACCAGGGCGCAGAGGTTCATGTAGCCCTGTGCTAGGTTGTTTTTATTGGGCCCTTTTTTCTATGATCCATATTTGGTATTTTCATACCATTCGATGTTTAATTTTCTAATGATGTTTTAATAGATTTCTGTTGTTCTTTTGGCACACTGTTTCCACAACCAGTTTCTATAGTGGCTCCGCGTTCTGGCGCAGAAAGTTTCACAGAAGAAACGGACATCTGCGCGCCGGAGGGGACTTATATGGCTCCACTGACGTCATATCCGGAGACTACGTCACTGCGGAGCCATACAACGCCGTCCCCCGGCGCGCAGAGGTACTGCTGGAAAAAAAATTCCAGATTCAGCCTGGAGCCTGGGGAGAATTCAAAGTTAAGGAATCTGCGGCTAGACTGTATCTCTACCAGATATAGTGTTACTGAAGGTAAGTAACTTACTTTTTACATTTCAGCCATGTTGTACAGCAGTTGTGTTCCAGTATAACATGGCTGAAAGAAAATGAGTCATTAGCTCTTGTATGTGATATCTACTGGTTTTGCTAATACTTATTACAGCAGCAAGAGCTAAAAAACAAACATGAACATTATCTGCAATAAAATAATTTTTGTCATCAGTTACAAAAGGTTTTCCTTCCATTCCCCATTCTCCTTTAAGAAAGCAAAATATAGTAACGCAGAAGAACAAGTGCCTGAGCAAAGCAAGCGATTCTATAGAAGCAAGCCTTCCTTGAAATGTTCTCTGGAAGGATGTTTAAATCCACTTAAACATAAAAGCTTAGTACTGCGTGTCACAAATACTGTATTCTGTTTGACACTAGTAACATGCTACACTGACCAGCCCACCTATCCGTCTTTCTCTGCCGTGCGCCATACTGACGTGGTCATATTTGCAAAGTGATGCAAAGTTTCAAAAAGTGAGCGCAACTTCGACTGGTCTCAGTCGAGATCGGACCGCATTGCGTTATACGCGGATGACGTCCTGTTCTTTATGACGGATCCGTGGTTCTCGTGGCCTCGCATATTGCAAATCCTCAGAGTGTTTGGGGAAACCACCGCCTTGCACACCAACCCTGCGAAATCCGTGCTATTTCCAGTATGCGGTCATCAAGGATGGGGTGCCTGGGCGGCACAGCTGTCGCACCCGACAGATGGTTTTAAGTATCTGGGCATTTTCGTGTCACCACCCCTAAGGTCTCATGGGCACATAATATCAATCCATTGCTTATGAATCTGAATGGCGAAACGATAAATCTGGTCCTCCCTTCCACTGTCCCTTTACGGGCGATCGGACATCTTTAAGATGGTGTCTCTGCCCCGAATTTTATACAGACTACAAAATTTCCCCTATACAATCCCACGCTCCTGGTTTGCGCAAGTAAATGCCCTACAAAATAAATTTCTCTGGAACGGAGGGGTGGTTCGGGTTGCACTCCGCACCTGCGTGCAATCTACGTATTGTGGGGGGATCGCAGAAGTGGACATCTATTCTTATTATGTAGCTTCTCACATATTAATAATAAATGAATGGTGGTATAACTCCCCAACCGACCCGGCTTTTGCGATTGAGCATGCGGCAATGGACGGGACCCCCCCCCTTCTCCAGCTCTTTTACAGTGCCACACGCCTGGATTTTCTACCCCCTGCGAGTAGAGTAGTGATACAGCTGTGGCGAAATACGGTCCGACAGATGGGGTGGTGCGGGACGCTAACCCAAACAACTCCATTATGGCAGGGCACATACCTCCGTTCAGTTGCAGCCCTGGTGGGATTCCGCGGGTGGGACCTGGTGGGGATATCGACCCTTGGCGATGTGATGCGGGGTACCACACTGAAATCCTTTCAGCAACTGCAGGCGGAGTACCAGTTACACAAAACGCAATTTTACAGATACCTCCAATTCCGCCATGCTCTGACCCCCCCCTGATTCACGCTCTTGAGACCCTTCCGGAATTCCACCCATTAGAGGGCCGTCTACTGATGGGAGATCTGGGCCTACATAAAATTAAGCAAATATACCAGACATTGACGACCCACACGCAGACAACGCTAGATAAGACACGAAGTGCATGGCAAGCTGATATCCCTGACCTGACAGACAACGACTGGGCCGAAGCCATTGCCAGCCCCCGAGGCGCTGCGGTGTCCACACGGTACTGCTTGATACAGTTCAAGTATCTCCACCGCGCATACTACACACGGGTCAGACTCTGGAAGATGAGGGTTATCCAGTCCCCTACATGTTTACGGTGTGGGAGGGAGGATGGGACTTTCTTACATACAGTTTGGAGCTGCACTGCGTTGCAGCCCTTTTGGCGTAGAATACTGTCCTGCCTAAATGAAGTACTATCATGGGAACTCCCATTTGACCCACGACTCTTCCTCTTACACAGTACAGACGACATTGGGGGAAATAAGTATAAGCAACATTTATTGTTTTTAGCCCTCACTATCGCCAAGCGCGATATCGCCCAAATGTGGAAAGGGACCTCTCCCCCGACTATAGGTAAATGGAAAACTGAACTTGACAGATGTATGGGGGCGGAAATCGCTGTATTTCTAGCCCGTGGCTGCCCCAAAAAACATAGGAAAATCTGGACGCGATGGGCGACATATCGTGGAATAGATCTTCCCCCCCTACCATCCACGGACCCCTGATATACGACTCCCCTATTCCAATGTACATTGATCGGACCATTCCATATTGTATGATAACCTGCTACTCTACTAATGTATCATATGCACAATTGTCGAGATCTAGTACAGTCTGCATTTTGTTTGTTATGTAACCTGCATGTTTTGCAGGCCCTGAAAAATATTCAAAATGTCGGAACTCCTGCTGTATTTTATCTCCTACAGGTCTTTGTAGGGCTGCAGCCCAAATTTCAATGGAAAAACCGAATAAAATTTGTTGTTAAAAAAAAAAAAAAAGTGAGCGCAACTGGTTGCTACCAGAGAATGACTGAACCAAACTCTTTTTACAGCAATGCCCCAAGTGACATCCCACTTGGAGGGATGGCTCCACTGCAAATTGATAAACCAACAAATTCAAGAACCCTGGTCGCCAAGGATTTCCAATTACTATTTTAAAAATGCATCCAGCTTTTTGGGCTTCCCATTTATTACCTCTTTACATACAAGTACAGCATATGTCAGCCTCTCGGTATTAGGTGTCCACTGATTACTAGTAACAAAATATATTCCAAAGCAAATCGATTGAATTTCTATTTCATTTTCATTCTGGATTATGAAGGGAAACTTTTTGTAAAACATCTAACTCTAGTACACTATTAGATTAGCACATGTAACCTTTTTACCAGGAGAACAGACAGTATTTCCAGCTGGGGCTAGCACTTTAGATAATCTGATGATCTTTTGCTCCCTTGTGGATGAAGCCTGTTTGAAGGAGAACAGATTATACTGCTGTTTTAGGATTACACTACAGCTCAGACCATATTTCTCTCAGCATATTGTCTGCAACGTTGCACCCAATGACAAAAGACCCTCCTCTATTGATGTTGCTACATTCCTTTTACGAGAACACCTGATTATGGGGCACCTAGGATTTGGTGACACAATACAAAAAGATCTTTTCTGTAAATGGCCTAAAACAAGGATGTGTGTTGGTTCGACCCTGCATATATCTAGCTGACCTATCCATTACCCTAATTCAACCTAAATGCTTCTCCCAAAAAATTAGCATCTAAGACTTTGTATTGTTGCATGCTGACAATCAGGCCTTCATAGACCAGACCCCAGATGGTTTACAGAGACCTTTATATATGTTAGGGAACTATAACATCAGTAATCACCTACCGATAAACTTTGCCAAATTATATGCTTTGGGGGGGCCTTATGCAATTTCATTTAGTAATAGGGGTCAACTGTCTTGAATCCACAGAGCAGTACAGTTATTTAGAGTTGGTGTTTACTCCAGCATTAAACTTGACTATGGCATTTGAATTCTGTATTAAAGGCCAGTGTTAGATCGACCTCTTCTACAGGGTCATTCCCAAATGTTTTGCCTTCTCGCCTCCAATTTTGCTGAATTCGTTTTTGTTGACTCTGGGACTCTGTGCACTTTTACCACCGCTAACCAATGCTAAAAGGCTTGTGCTCTCTGCCTAAAACATGGTAACATTGGCTTATATCCAATTGACATAGATTTATTTACTTATAGGTCCATAGTAATGTGCACTACATGCGCACAGGGCCTGTAAATTAAATGCTACTAGTGGGTGTGCAGCACTAATTGTGCTCCCCTCTTAAGTAGCCCTTTTAAACATGGCTCAGTCCTACCATTGTAGAGCCTATCTATGCAGCTTAGACTGCTATTTCCACCTGGCAAAATAAACCTTTTGCCGGACACAAACCTTCCTTTTTAATACATTTAAGTCACCCCTAAGGTAGGCCATGGACAGCCACAAGGGCAGGGTGCATGTGTATTTAAAAAGTTTGTTAAACACAAGTGGGGCTGCTCCCAAAAAAGTGACCAACGGTGCTCAAAATTAAATTGTGAGTGTTGACATCTCACAAAAAGTGAAGGACTGACCTCACACACCACCTGATGTCATGCTTCATCATCGGCAGTCCTCGCCCTCTAAAAAATTGGTTTGATAGAGGGCGGGCATACACCTGACGACAGGGATGCACTTCTAAACTAAGTGGGGGCCCGTGAGTAGTGAGTGTGATTTAAAAACCATTACAGTTGTCGAATTAATTTTAATAAGGTGGGCAACTGTATGGTATTTAAAAAATGAACGGTGGGGCGTGGCCAAGATGGCGGCGGAGTAGCACCGTTTCTCAGGGGCTCTGCTCGCCGAGGCCGATATCGTGCATCCATCGGCAGCTTTGAAGACCGATACCTAGCAGAATCGCGGTCTCAGGATGCACTGACCACGAGTAGACCTTGGGCACCGGACGAGAGGTGCGTATTCCAGTGCTGGGCGCCCGCCGCGGCCCCGCAGGCCCAGTTGCGGCGGTAGCGTGGAAGCCGCGTCCGGGCGACTGTTGAAGGGGGAAGTGCGTGGTGCCCACCTTTTCGGCTGCTGTACTTGTTGGTGGTACTGCGAGGATGCCCAGCCGGCTGCGACCATTGCCCCGCTGCGGAGATTGCAGTGCATCAGCCGCGCCACAAAGCCACGG
Source organism: Calotriton arnoldi (assembly GCA_963921515.1). Taxonomy (NCBI): domain Eukaryota; kingdom Metazoa; phylum Chordata; class Amphibia; order Caudata; family Salamandridae; genus Calotriton; species Calotriton arnoldi. Next base: position 400,377 of record CAWUFW010001162.1, read on the forward strand.
TGAAAGCCCTGAGAGTTGGATAGTGACCGGCCCCAGTGCGGGGGAGCAGGCGGGGCGGCAAGACGGCCCCAGAGGTGAGAGCACAGCCTGGGCGGTGCGAGAGGGCCTCCCCCCTGGATACGGCGCTTTTGGTTCCCCTACTGCTTGTTAGGGCATTCTGAATACAGCGAGGCCCCCTGCGGCAGTGGTTGGTGGCTGGGCCTGGTACCTGTGGAGCTCACGGGACCAGGGAGGTGATTGCTGCGCCGGACGCGCTACAGGCTCTGCAGTGCTGCCTGGGAGGACCCTACAAGTGCCCTGCGACTGCGATTTGGTTTGGGCAGCAGGGGGGTCCTGCCGCCCGAGAAGGACTCATCCTGTGGCTACATCCTGCAGCGTGGGCCACGGTAGTGAGAGGCCCTCTCGACGTAGAGACTGGTGGAGGGCCCTTGCTCAGTAGTAGGGCCTGAAGCGGCTGAGACTCCCGGGCCAGGTGGGGTGACAACTACACGCGGCCGGCAGTGAGGACGCCCAGCGGGTGCGGGGGTGGCGCGGTGAGACGCCCAGTCAGGAGCTGGCCCCCCCAGCGCCAGCCTTGGTGCCCTGAGGCCTTGGACACGTGGGACTCTCACGCCTGCCACGACGGGGGTGGTAGTGTGCACGGGCCCCTTGCAACTTTCAGCTGGCCCCCCGGAACTTTGCAGCGGTGCCCGGTTGGTGGGTGCAGAGCTCTGAATTCAGACGCGACACCCAAGCTGGAGTACCTTTTTCAGTGGCCATTCAGGAGGAGCGTCAGAGTTGGGGAATCATCCCCAGGGAGAGCCAGAGATACCCCTTGCGCTGGGATCCGGCGGCGACTGTCGGAATACCGGTCCCTCATCTGCGAGCTGCCGGCCATGGCCACCCAACGAGCCAAAAAGGAAATCCCTGTTAAGGAAGCCTCCATTAAGGATCTACTCCAGAAACCAGGCGGGAAGAAGACTGGAGGGCCCAGTAATGATCCTCATGGGTCTCATCCTGGCGATGCCACAGTGGACTCAGTTACAGGTCAGGCGGCCGAACCCGTCACAAAAGAATTTATGGAGCAGCTTTTTGGCACGCTGCGAGATGACTTCGCCGGGCTGCGACAAGAATTGGCTTCTGAAGTTAAACAGCTCAGGGCGGATCTCGGCGAGATGGGGGATAGAGTGGACACCCTGGAGCGCAATGGGGATAGGCGCGAGGAAGAGCTCACTGTACAGGCCCGGGAACTGATCGACCTTCGAGAGCATCATGAGGAGCTATATCTCAAGCTGGAAGACCCGGGAAACCGCTCGAGGCGCTCCAACATTCGCATCAAAGGCGTACCACTCCAAGCCGATGGCGGTAAACTGGAGATCTGAAAGAGACACGTTAGTGACAGATTCCTTACCTTAGAATATCCCCAGGCGTCAGGCTGGATCCGGAAAGTTTTTGCGTAGCAGTACCCTTGCGCGTCGGTAGGCGGCGTCGTGCGGCTCCGCGTCCGTCGTCAGCGTCGTGATCGCCGGGATGACGTCGCGGGCAGTACTTAGACGCCGCCCCTGCGCGCTCACGTCAGTTCTTCTTTTTCCGCGCCAGTAAGCGCAGATACGGGAAGAGCAGTGCCCTAGTCAATTTTTGACTAACTTTTTTTGTGAATTATTTCACTGTTTCTTCATCGAGTCTTCACGACTCCTAGGTGTCGTAGGGATGCCCGGCTTCAAGCCATGCGGAGCCTGTGGTCGCATGATGTCGATCACAGACCCGCATCTGGAGTGTCTCTTCTGTCTCGGCCGAGACCACGACACGAAGTCGTGCCCTGACTGCTGGAAACTTCACCCGAAGGCTTTGCGAGAGCGGTCTCGAAAGCTACTCGAGGTCCGGCAGTCGGCTCCGCGCCGCACCAAGTCCCGGGAGAGGTCGAGGGGCCGGTCGCGGAGTCCCCGCCGGTCGTCGGAGTCCAAGTCTTCGCGCTCCTCGGGTAAGTCGAAGCACAAAAAGTCTAAGAAGCGTCATCGCTCTAAGACTTAGCCTCGCCAATCTCGCGACTCGGCTGAGGCCCCAGTCGGCACCGTCCCCGCGGCCCCGGACATGCCTATGGAGCCGCCCCCGCATTACCCGTCCTTTCCGGGTTCGGGGGCGACTCCGGCCGAAATACAGGAATTCCTGTCGGCCATGGCCCGCTTCTTCGGGCCTCCAGGTCCCTCCGGTGCGCATTCGGGCCCCGCGGGCCCTGATGGGGTTGATCCGGCGTCGCCGTCGGCTCCGGTCCCGGCGCCGCCTGTCCCACCAGCCTTCATCCCGGCCTCGGCTCCGGCCCCGGCCTCGATCCCGGCGCCGGTGGTACCGCAACCCCCATCGACGCCGGTTGACCTAACCACGCCGACGCCGATGTCCCCGGTGCCGTTCCTGACGCCGTCCGGGGCTCCGGACGGCGTCGGTCCCCGGCTCTCTCCGGCTCCGGACATGGAGCCGGACCGACGCCGCCGACGCCGGCTCCGGCGCCGATGAGACCTTGGGTCCCAAATGTCCCTCCTCCTCCATATTTTGAACAAGAGGAGGACCAGGAGAGCTGGGAGGGGTCTGAGGTCCCTCTCACACAACAGTGTGAGTATGATCCGGACTGGGCTGAGGAACTTGGGGATGCCAGTGGTCTAGACACCTCCCCTGACACTGGCATGCTGTCTCCTCCCGTGGCTACGGAGGAGGGAGCTAATTTTGCAACAGTGTTGCGTAGAGCAGCTGGAGCCTTACATCTCCAATTGCCTACTGTGGCTGTCAGGACTAATCTCCTGACGGAAGTGCTTCAGCCGGCGGCTTCCTCCTCGGAGACCGTGCTGCCGTTTAATGATGCACTCACTGACGTTCTTTTGGGTGCCTGGTCCAAGCCCACCACAGGGGCTCCTGTGGATAGGAACGTGGCCCGACGCCATCGCCCTGCTCCGGGCGACCCCTTGTTTCTCTCCCAACATTCCACCCCCGAGAGCTTGGTTGTCCAAGCCTCTGCCTCCCAAACTGCCTTCCCTACCGCCCCTCCGGATAGGGAATCCAAACGCCTGGACCAATTTGGGAAGAGGGCTTTTTCTTCCTCCAGTGCTGGCTTGCGGTCCGTCAACACTGCTTGCCTTTTGGGCCGATATACCCACTCCCTGTGGGATTCGGTGGCGGCTGTTTTGCCGCAGTGTTCTGAAGAGGTCCAGACACTGCTTACCCGCGCCATTGCGGAAGGAAGAGATGTGGCTAAATACACCATACGTTGTGGCCTTGATACCGCCGACTTGCTGGGCAGATCGCTTGCAACGACGGTGGCGCTACGTCGCCACGCCTGGCTGAGAACAACTGGTTTCTCGGGTGATGTCCAGAATACACTCATGGACATGCCCTTTGATGGAGTCAGTCTTTTTGGTTCAAAGGCAGACCATGCGCTGGAGCGTTTTAAGGACTCGCGGGCTACTGCCAAGTCCCTGGGCCTTTCTGTTGTACGCCCTCCGCTAACCTCTGCTTTTCGCCTCTTTCGTGGCTACGGAAGGGGCGCCCAGTCACGTCAGCTGCCCAGCCACCGGCCCGCGCAGCAAGCGTCTTCGCGTGGCCGAGGACGTGGATACCGCCGTGGCGGTTCGGGCAACCAGCGTGCGGGTCAGGCCACCACCTCCAACCCGTCCGCGGCCTCCAAGCCCTCCTAGTCCCTCCTTTCAGGTGCACAGCACGACAGTAGGGGGCAGGGTCCGCCATCACCTTCACCACTGGCGTCCCATCACCTCGGACAGGTGGGTCTTGGACATTGTCCGAAGGGGCTACTCCCTCCCCTTCGAGACCACCCCCCAGCCATGCCACCTCAATTCCACCGCATGTCAGGGGATCACTTGGTGCTTCTGCAGAAGGAAGTCACGGCCCTCTTGGCCAAGAGGGCCATCGAGCATGTTCCGACCCCAGAAGTAGGACGTGGTTGCTACTCCCACTACTTCCTGGTGCCCAAAAAGGACAAGGAGGACATGCGTCCTATCTTGGACCTCCGGAACGTCAATCGCTTCCTCCGGAAGGAGAAGTTCAAGATGCTCACCCTAGCTCAGGTCTTGACTGCCCTCGACCCTGGAGACTGGTTGGCAGCGTTGGACTTGCAGGACGCTTATTTCCACATCCCCGTCCTGCCGGCCCACCGGCGTTACCTACGGTTCACGGTAGGCCTCGAGCATTTTCAGTTCACCGTGCTCCCCTTTGGCCTTACAAGTGCCCCTCGGGTGTTCACGAAAGTGATGGCGGTGGTCGCAGCTCATCTGCGCCGGGCAGGGGTTCCAGTCTTCCCCTACCTCGACGACTGGCTGCTGAAGGCGGGCTCGTCCCAGGCAGTCGTCTCCCACCTCCAGACTACGGCCGAACTCCTGCACTCGCTGGGGTTCTCCATCAATGTGCCGAAGTCGCATCTGATTCCTTCTCCACAGCTCCTTTTCATCGGAGCAGTTCTGGACACGACGCAGTTTCGGGCCTATCCTCCCGAACGGCGAGTCCGGGATATTCAGGCTATGATTCCAATCTTTCAGCCTTTATCCTGGGTTTCGGCACGGATGACCCGGAGGCTGCTGGGCCTCATGGCCTCCTGCATCCTGCTGGTCAATCATGCCAGATGGCATATGCGGGCTCTGCAGTGGGACCTGAAGTTCCAGTGGGCGCAGCACCAGGGCAACCTGTCCGATCACGTCCAGATCTCGGAGGGGGCTGCAAAACAGTTGCAGTGGTGGCTCTCGAACCGGCAATGGGTCATGGGCAGATCCCTCTCCCTTCCCCAGCCAGAGCACACAGTTGTGACGGACGCGTCCCTTCTGGGATGGGGCGGTCACATGGGAGAGGCGGAGATCAGAGGCCTCTGGTCTCCGGCGGAGTCCCGGCTCCATATCAACCTTCTGGAGCTCCGGGCGATCCGACTTGCACTCAAGGCATTCCTTCCCTCTGTCAAAGGGAAGGTAGTGCAGGTGTTCACAGACAACACCACCGCCATGTGGTACTGCAACAAACAAGGCGGGGTGGGGTCGTGGACCCTCTGTCAGGAGGCTCTGCGCCTCTGGACATGGCTGGAACATCAGGGCATATTCCTGCTGGTTCAACACCTGGCAGGTTCCCTGAACGCCAGGGCGGACGAACTCAGCCGCAGGTGCATGATGGATCACGAATGGCGTCTTCACTCGGAAGTGGCGCAAGGTCTCTTTCTGCAGTGGGGAGAGCCTTGGTTAGATCTATTCGCCACTGAAGAGAACGTGCAATGTCATCAGTTCTGCGCGTTGGAATTTCCAAGGCGGCACTCGCTCGGCGACGCTTTTCGTCGCGAGTGGAGTTGCGGTCTGTTGTACGCCTTTCCGCCTTTACCACTTCTACCCAGAGTGTTGAAGAAGATTCGGCACGACCGGGCCCAAGTCATTCTTCTGGCTCCGAACTGGGCTCGAAGAGTTTGGTATCCCGAGCTACTCAGTATGAGCGTAGATCCCCCGATCCGTCTGCCTCTTCGGGAGGATCTTCTGTCGCAGCAGCAGGGGACGGTCCTCCACCCGAACCTGTCCAGCCTCCACCTGCTTGCGTGGAGATTGAGCGGCGGCAGTTGATTCCTTTCGACTTGCCTCCCGAAGTTTGTGATGTGATTCTGGCAGCCAGGCGTCCCTCCACTAAGGTGGTATACGCCTGCAGGTGGAACAAGTTTGTGGCATGGTGCACAGCAAAGGCTGTGAATCCCCTTTCTGCCCCTCTTTCTGAGGTTCTTCTGTTCCTTCTTTCCCTGGCCCAACAGGGTTCTGCCCTGGGTACCATCAAGGGCTATCTTTGTGCCATCTCGGCCTTCCTCAGGCTTCCTGATCAGCCCTCCCTTTTCAAGTCCCCTGTTGTTAACAGGTTTCTAAAAGGCATTACACACCTCTTCCCTCCTGTTCCGTTTGTGATGCCTCAGTGGGACTTGAACTTGGTTCTTACCTTTCTTATGTGCGCTCCCTTTGAGCCTCTACATAACTGTCCTCTTCGTCTTCTGACTCTGAAGACAGCCTTTCTGGTGGCCATCACCTCCGCTCGGCGGGTGAGTGAGCTCCAGGCTCTATCATGCAAACCTCCCTTTCTGTCTGTCCATCCAGACAAGGTTGTTCTTAGGACGCGTCCGTCCTTCTTGCCAAAGGTGGTTACTGCCTTCCACATTGGGCAGACCATCACTTTGCCCACCTTCTTTCCGCCTCCGCATCCTTCCAGAGAGGAAGAGAGGCTCCACCGTCTGGACCCAAAACGTGCGCTTTCCTTTTATATCAACCGCACACAACACTTCCGGGTGGATGACCAGCTCTTTGTTGGCTACGTGGGCGCCAAAAAAGGTCGGGCGGTGCACAAGAGAACCATCTCCCGCTGGGTGACCTTGTGTATCAAAGCCTGCTATTCTTTGGCTAAGAAGGAGCCTCCTGTTGGGCTGCGTGCCCATTCCACCAGGGCAACGGCTGCTACCACAGCTTTAGGCCGCGGTGTTCCGCTGCAGAATATCTGTCAGGCAGCTACGTGGGCCTCGCTGCACACGTTTACAAAGCATTACTGCCTTGACAGTCGGGTCCGGAGGGACGGCTTCTTTGGCCGTTCTGTCCTCCGGGACTTCCTTGTCTGATCTTTGTTCGCAGACCCACCACCGGGGTTGGTATTGCTGGGGTATCTATTCTAAGGTAAGGAATCTGTCACTAACGTGTCTCTTTCAGATGCACAAGTTACTAACTTGTGTAACGATATATCTGTAAGAGACAGTAGTTAGTGACAGATTCCTTACCGCCCCACCCATCCTCCCCGTTCTGCGAACTGATTTCTAAAGTTAAGGACATCCCTTTCAGGGCCCTAGTATTTTTCAGACACCTATGTCAGCTTCTTGCATGGCTCTGCGTTCCTGGCGCGGGAAGTCGTGTACAGAACTGACCTCAGCGCGCAGGGGCGGCGTCTAAGTACTGCCCCGACGTCATCCCGGCGATCACGACGCCGACGACGGACGCGGAGCCGCACGACGCCGCCTACCGACGCGCAAGGGTACTGCTACGCAAAAACTTTCCGGATCCAGCCTGACGCCTGGGGATATTCTAAGGTAAGGAATCTGTCACTAACTACTGTCTCTTACAGATATATCGTTACACAAGTTAGTAACTTGTGCGACTGGGTTCTCCGCCTTTTTAAGCACATGGCTCCGGAACTGAGGGATCAGGTGGTCATGCTGGATCGCACGCACCGGGCTGGGCGCCCTGCTTCGGGCCCGGGCCAACCACAGGACATCCTGACCTGCCTCCACTCCTATCGGCAGAAAGAAATAATTATGGCCGCCACACGTGATCGTCCGACAGTGGAGTTCGTGGGCCTTCAGGTGGGGGTGTACCAAGACCTCTCGCCCCTCACCCTTCAGCGGCGTAAGGAGCTGTGTCCTGTCACAACTTTCCTCCGTGAGCAGGGGATACGCTACAGATGAGGGCATCCGTTCCGCCTTTCCTTCGTCTGGAACAAAGAAACGTATGGTGTACGTAACCTGCAAGAGGCAAAGGCTGTCCTTGGGGACGCCCTGACAGTGGCTGAAGACTCGGATGTGCCGGAGGGAGATCCTGCTTCGGGGAGGTTGCGGAGATCGGGCAGGAGACGGGGCCCCAGGAGGGGTGCCCAGGCGAAGCCCTCCGTTGAGGAGCGCCAGATGGAACGGGAGGCTCTGTTGCAACAGATACAGGACCGGGAGGGTCCCGCTGCCCAAGCGGGTGAATAACCTGTACGGTTGCTGTCCTGCGACTCAATGAGGGGAAGAACGGTCAGAGCCCAGCGTCTTGAGATGTCGGTCTTGGGGCGGGAGGGGGGGGGAACCCACCTTCAGAATGGTGACGACCGTCCGTCAGACGCATGGACCCCTGCACATTGGTGCGACTCGTTCTACATGGAAGACGACTTCGAAGTCTTACTATGTTTCCGTTTCCTTCTCTTTCTCTTTTTCCTTTCTTTCTCTCTGCCCTGCTTCCTTTTCCACTTACGAGAGAGTTACAGCTCCCCTGCAATTAGAGCACGCTAAGGCTTTCCCACAGACAGGTAGGGTGACTCATCGACTTTGGTGGCTGGGGGCAGCGGGGAGGATGGGGGGAGGGGAGCAATCCCGGGGATGAGGGGAGATCTGGGGCGTGCATCGGGGGTAGGCTGCTTTTTTTGCTCCTATGCCTCTGAGATGCGCTGGATGTTTGCCTTGCGGCCCTGGACCCGACTCCCCATATACATATTGGGCCCACCCTGTCGTTCTAGGGGGACATCACGAGGAGCCGCTGCGAGAGGGGGGTCTGTCGGGGTTGGGGCCCCTAGGCAGGTCGTGGGAGGGGGAGTCCTGGTGCCCCGCTACAGCTGGTTTCCCCTGCGTCAGGTTAGGTCAGTGCGCGAATGAGCCTTTTCATACCCTCGCATGACAAACCTTAAAGTAGTCATTATGAGCTTCAATGTGCGGGGTCTTAATTCGCCAGCAAAGCGGCGTGCTTCTTGCCCTGTTGAGAGATGCCAAGTGCGATGTTTGCCTCCTACAGGAGACTCACTTCCTGCGGGCGGACTGGAAGCGGCTGCGATCTCATTGGTTTGACAGACAATATTTTTCCTCGGGGCCGGGGAAGAAGGCAGGGGTGGCGATTCTTTTAGCCACGCATTTTCAGGAGAAAGTAGTGGGAATTCATGCAGAGGTCGCGGGACGTCTTCTGGCTTTACGGGTGGTACTGGGTGAGAGAACGCACACGATCGCCTCGGTTTATAGCCCCAACGAACACCAGGAGGCCTTTTTGCGAGACGCTATAAGTTTAATTTTGGTGTCTCCGGATGAGGATCTCGTAATCGGGGGAGATTTTAACTTGGTCCCCGTTGCGGAGCTGGATAGGTCGACGCACAGGGTGGGAAACACGGGCTCCATCTCTGACATGATGCTTCAGAGACTGAGCGAGGCTGGCCTTACAGACGCCTGGCGTCATCGTTTTCCGACAGCACAGGAGTACACTTTTTTTTTTCAGCAGCCCATCAGACGTACGCCCGCATTGACCTTCTTTGGACCTCACCTAGGGTAACGGCGTCCATTGTCGATGTATCTATTGGGGTGGCGGCGTTCTCGGACCACTCTTCAGTTGTTCTGACGTTACTCATCCCTGGCGGGCTTTCGCAGCAGAGTTCATGGTGTCTCAACCGCAAATTACTCACATACGAGGCCAATATTACTGAGATACGGGACACCATTAAAAACTACCTGGAAGTGAACGACGTGGGCTCGGTGGGGGTCGACATGCTTTGGGACGCCCTGAAGGCTGTCATCCGTGGGCGCTGTATCGCCATCGCAGCGGGCCTGAATAAGGATCGCAAGGCTAAGAGGGGAGAATTGGAGGACCAAATTAGGGAGCTGGAGGGGGTGCATCGCCGTACGGGGGCGGTACAAACCCGACGCCTACTTACACAGGCGAGGAAGCAGCTGCGGGCGTTAGACCTCGATCGCGCCGAATACGCCTTGCTCCGCACTAAGCAGCGCTATTACGAAGGAGGAAATAAGGTGGGGAGACTCTTGGCTCACGCTCTGCGGGCTGAGACAGCAACGCGTCTGGTCGCAGAACTCACGACTGAGCGGGGTGAGACCCTGCAGGCGGATGGTGACATAGCGTCCGCATTTGAGGCCTTCTATAAGGCTCTCTACTCGGCCGATAGACTGGACCCCACTGTGGCCCAGGAATACGCGCAAGCGGCACCGGTGACCCCGCTTGCGGCCTCGATTGCAGCCAATCTAGACGCGGATATTAGCTCTGACGAAGTAATGCGCGCCATCCAGGGACTTCCAGTTGGTAAAGCTCCGGGAGAGGATGGCTTTCCGGTCGACTTTTATAAAACGTTTGTGTCGGACCTCTCCCCGCTTCTGGCTTGGCTGTTTAACACTTTCAGTTCCTCGGGGAAACTTACTCCCTCGCTGTCCATGGCGGAGGTGGTGGTCATTCCCAAGCCGGGAAAGGACCCGCGGGAGTGTGCTTCCTACCGCCCCTCTGCTCAATGTGGATCTGAAGATATTCACCAGTATTCTGGCCTCCAGACTCGCTCCCCACATGCAGGGCCTGGTGGACCCCGACCAATCTGGTTTTATTCCGGACCGCAACTGCGGGGATGGCACTCGAAGACTCTGCCACTTATTGAATAAGACGCAACGGACCCAGACCCCGGCGATTCTTATCTCGGTGGATGCCGAAAAGGCATTCGATCGAGTCCATTGGACTTATTTGCAACAGGTTCTCTGCCGATTCGGACTCAGGGACAGATTCTGGAAATGGGTGAACTGCGTATATCACGGGCCACAGGCTCGTATCCGGGTCAATGGGGTGGTCTCCCGTCCCTTCCGGGTCAGACGCGGTACGCGGCAGGAGTGTCCCCTTTCCCCCCTCCATTTTGTGCTCTATATGGAGCCGTTCGCCGAAAGGGTCCGCCAACTCTCTACGGTTACTGGGATCCGGATGGGCGACAGGGAACACAAGATCTCCCTGTACGCAGACGTACTCCTTTTTTTATCGCAACCGTTGCCATCTCTTCTCCCTCTGCTGGCGGAGGTTGAAGCTTTTAGCGCTGCGTCGGGATTCAAAATTAACATGAAAAAGACCCAGGCTTTGAGCCTTACATTATCAGGAGCGGACCGCCGGCAACTATTGCTCCACTTCCCATTCTCTTGGGCTGCTACCGATATTACCTACCTGGGACTCCGGATTTTTTCTACCACAGCGAAGACGGCTCAGGTGAATTATACGGAAGTACTGACCAAGGTCCGACTCGAATTGAATAATTGGAAGAAATACGCCCTCTCCTGGCTGGGCAAGATTGCGGCCGTCAAAATGACGATTTTGCCTCGTCTGCTTTATATCATGCAGACGCTCCCCCTATGTCCGCCTCCTACGACGCTGGCTCAAATGTAGCACCTTATTAACAGCTTTATTTGAGGGGGGGGGAAAGCCGCGCATGGCCCGTCATCTCACGTACCTGCGGCAGGACGAGGGCGGCCTTGGTGTCCCGCATCTCGGGCGATACTACGAAGCGGCCCAACTACGATGGATGATTGAATGGTACCAACTAGAATCGGAGAAACATTGGTGTTTCATGGATAGGGGCGTGGCAGGGATCCACATCTGGAAGGTTCCTTGGCTTCCCAGACGTCATCCTCCGTTGGGTGCCTACGCCTCCCCGGTCTTGCGTGTCACTATGCAGGTGTGGGACAGGGTCCAGGAGAGGTGTCAGCTGTCCTCTGCTATCTCCCCCTTGACCCCCTTCATTGGGAACCCGGACTTCCCCCCGGCCCTCGTAGGAAACTCCTACCTGAAATGGCAAGAAGCAAACTGTAAACGTATCGGTGATCTCTTTGATGACCGGGGAATCCTGGATTTCCCCCGACTGGTGGCTCATTACGGGATCCCTAAGGAAGCGTACGGGCAGTACTTGGCGCTACGCCATTGGGTCACTCAGCCGCAGGTCCGTTTGCATGCGGGTCGGCTCCTCACGAAGTTTGAGGTTTGGTACATCACTCGCACTTCCAACAAACGTCTTCTGTCGGACATTTACGGTTTTCTCAATAGGGCAAGGACACAAGCCAAATCCCCAGCGCAGCGTAGGTGGGAGGCGGAACTGAGTCGGGAGTTCTCCCCTAAGGAGTGGGCTGACATCATTCACAAGGCCCGGGCATCATCGTGCAGTACCTCAGGGAAAGAAATGCTCCTCAAAATTGCACACTATTGGTATTATACCCCGGTGCGGGTCGCTAAATGGAAGCCCCGTAGTGGCGACCTCTGTTGGCGCAACTGCGGGCAGGAGGCTACACTGTCTCACATTCTGTGGCATTGCCCTAAGATACAGGCATTTTGGGGGACTATTCTGCCCATAATCGACCAGATTTATCAGACGGAACTCCCTAGTTCTCCAGTATTGGGGTATCTGTCATAGATTCACATGCCTGAATCATTCCCCGTCGTCGGCGTGGGAGTCCCACGGTACATAAAAATAGCAATATATATGCATATAGAAACCATATCATAGGTAACCTAGAACCAGGAAGTAAAGTAGCCAGAAATCAAAAGGAAAAAATCCTCCACTTTCATGACTCGTCCAAGTCATTATATATAGTCCAAATTACAGCCAATCAGGCGACAGCACCACCCAGAATGTTCTCCTCAGAGGCTCAGGCTCTCAGATTTTCTACCGCACGTCGTGTGAAGGGAGTCTCCCTGAGCTCTGCTCAGTTCTTCTCAGTTTTCTTTGGAAATTTTTCCTGTTAGGATGTCTTCTTCAAAGAAATCTCTCTTTCGACCTTGTGAATCTTGTGGGAAGCTCCGGCTGTTTTCAGAAGATCCCCACAAGAAGTGCATTTACTGCTTGTATCCTGACCACCAGGTGAGAGACTGCAAGATCTGCAGAACTTTCCCACAAAAGACTCTGAGGGACAGAGAGGGGCGTCTACTTCTGTGGCTACAGAAGATTAAAGATCAGGACAATCCCTTATCTGAAGTTGGAGTTTTGCCTCTGTCCAGTCTACGTCCTCTAGAAAGAGGATTGCTGACACAGATTTATCTTCTCCTGGGGCTAAGGTGTCGAAGAAACAGCATACCTCCAATAGTGCTGAGTTGCCTTCTACTTCAAAAAAGGCTCTTCCACCTTCTAAGAGTAAAACTATGCCTTATACGCCCCCGAGAAAGATTGCGAAGTCTCAATCTTCAAAGCCGGTTTCTGACAAGGATTTACCTCAGAAACAGGGTCCCTCGTCGACGAGCTCGACGACGACACCTTCGTCGGCGAAGCCTTCCGTCGTCGCCGCTACGACGACGTTGACTGCAACCTTCTCGTCGCCGAAGCCACAGATGATAATGTCGTCGGCGTCTTCGCCGTCGACGCTGGTATCCGTCTCCGTCAGAACAGTTCCGTCGATGAAAGAGATTAAATCTACCGTTGACGCTCCGACGGCGAAGATTAAAAGAGAGTGTCGTCGACGATTGCCTCGTCGACGAAGTCCGTCTCGTCGACGAAGTCAGTCTCGTCGACGATGACTCCATCGACGCCCGCCTCGTCGACGACTACTTCGTCGACGGTTGCCTCGTCGACGTTACCACTGTCTTCATGTACGGCTCTTCAGGTTTGGTCTTCGTCTACGCCTGCAGTATCTTCTACACCGTCTACGACACCATTTATACAATTGCCTCCGTCGACAGCGACATCTTCTTTACTACAAAGACGTGGACCTTCATTGGAGGTGCTTTCTCCAATTACAATCTCTCCTGCTAAGGTTCCTCTTAGGTTACCTGAACAGTTACTGGATTCTGAAGAGGATGATGAAGAGTCAGATGAGGGAGATAGGTTCCGTACCGCCAGGAGCCCTTCTGAACTCATTAAGTACCAAGATGTGGATCAAGATGACGAATTTTGTCCGGAGACGGTTCCTTCAGCTCCAGATCCTGTTCCTACGGCCCAAATGCCTTTGGCTCTTTTAAACAATCTGCAGTACATGTTGGACGATTACTATCGCCATTTCCCTCCATCTGAATCGGCTTATTCTATACCGCCCACCCCTGTGCCTCAATCTTCATCAGCTTGGAGGTCGCCCATGCCACATTCTCCTGTACTTTCGCATCACTCTCAGGACGCTCACACCTCTGACGACGATAGAGAGGAAGGAGAATTGGATGACAGATCACTCCTCACGGAATGGGATGATTACCAAATTCAAACTCCGTCGCCTTCAACTCCTGCTCCTGTCGACTCTCCTCCTGTTGACATTGGAGGTTTTCACCTTCTTATGGAGAGGGCTACACAGCGTTTTCTACTTCCTATGGAAACAAAAAAGGATGATTGTTTCCTTTATGATTTTAAAGACCAACCAAGAAAACAAATACGGTCTATTCCGATTATTGATTTCATTTGGCAAGAAGGATTAAAAGTTATGAAAGCTCCGGCTTCTGTTCCTGCGGTCCTGCCCCGCCTTGATAAAAAATACAAGGCGCCGGACAATTCGCCTGCATGCTTGATAGGCCAACCAAAGGCAGATTCAGTTATCGCCCAAGCAGCTCTAACGACAAGCGCGGAATCCCTCCTCTCCGCTGTCCGCTCCCCCGGATCGGGATGGTAGACGTCTGGACGCTATTGGAAAGAAGGTGTCCACTATGGCAGCGACGACGGTTCGTGCAGCTAACTCACTGGCTATCTTAGGACGATATGATAGACAAATGTGGTCGGACAGTTCTCCCTACATCGACATATTGCCTGAGCCCTCTAAATCAGAGGCGCTTAAGATCCTTCAGGAAGGGGAACGAATCTCGGCTGAGATTATTGATTCATCTGTGGATGTTGCATCTACAGGTTTTCGACAACTGGCAGGTGCCGCAGTCCTGCGGAGGCAGGGCTGGTTAAAATCAACATCATTTCGCCAGGAGGTTCAGGCTAAAATAATTGATATGCCTTTTGATGGCAAGTCTCTTTTTGGGCAGCATGTTGACGAGGCCCTACAGGCCATTAAAAAGGATACCGGACAGCAAGATCTCTCGGAACGCTTCAGTTTCGTAAACCGCCCTTTCGGGGTGCGAGAGGCCGCGGATCCTTTTCTAATCGAGGAGGATATAATCAACAAAGACAATATCAGTCCTATCAAAGTAACCAACGTTACTCTTCCCAGCGCCAACATTCATTCAGACAGCAACCATCTACCTCCTACTCGCAAAATAGAAGGAAGTCTACCTACCACGGGCATGATACGTCCAAGAAGCAGTGACAACTGCCACCTGCTCTACCGCTTACCCCGTTAAAAGTTGGAGGAAGAATCTCTGGTTACTACTCAAACTAGTCGAAGATAACAACAGACAAATGGGTCTTGGACATTGTAGCCAGAGGCCAAGTTCTAGAATTTGTAAAACTTCCTCCGAATTCTCCTCCCAAAGGACCACCTCCAGCTCACCTCTCAGAGCTTTTTGCCCAAATAAATTTGATGCTGCGAAAAGGAGCGATCGAAGTAGTCCCTCGATTGAAAAGAGGAACCGTCTTTTATTCCAGATTTTTTCTGATAAAGAAGAAATAGGGAGAACGGCGTCCCATTCTAGATCTTCGCTCCCTCAACAAATATCTCAAAAAATTATCCTTCCGGATGCTAACTCTGCAAGAAATCCTTCCACTTCTCACTGCGGGGGATCATATGACCACCCTCGACCTCCAAGATGCTTATTTTCATGTACCAATTCTACCCAGACACAGAAAGTTCTTGAGGTTCAGAGTGGCTGGCAGGGACTTTCAGTTCAAAGTCCTCCCTTTCGGACTACGTTCCGCACCCCGGGTCTTTACCAAGGTCTTAGCACCGGTGGCTGCACACCTTCGGCTGGAGGGAATTCAAATTTTTCCTTATTTGGACGACTGCCTTATCAAGGCGAATTCTTTCAACATCGCAAACGTCCATACTCAGAGATGTCGATCTCTTTTCCAATCTCTGGGCCTCACCATCAATTTCGACAAGTCTCACCTCGTCCCATCGCAAAACAGAACGTTCTTGGGAGCCACCATAGACACTTTGCGAACACAAGCCTTTGTCTCAAACGAAAGGCAACTGAAACTTTGCAAACTTGCCCAGCTACTGCGATCAAAAGAGTGCGTTTCAGTCCGGCAGTTCAAGTCGCTTCTGGGGATGCTTTCATCCTGCATTCCTCTGGTCCCCAACTGCCGTCTCAGAATGAGACCTCTGCAAGAGGAACTCAACAAACAGTGGCTACAAGTTTCGGGATCCTTCGACGATCTCATCCACATCACTCCTCAAATAAGGGACACTCTACGATGGTGGACTTACAAGAAAAATGTAGCAGCAGGCTGCTCATTCCTAATAGAAGCTCCAAGCTTCGTCATCACCACGGACGCCTCCCTAGAAGGATGGGGAGCTCACCTGCAAGGACTGACGGTAAGCGGAAGATGGGATGCTCAGCAACGAACTTGGCATATCAACCTCTTGGAATTGCTGGCGATCTTCCTAGCCCTAAAATCTTTTCGCACCATCATTCTCGGAGCATCAGTGTTGATCCGGACGGACAACACAACAAGTATGCACTGCTTGAACAAACAAGGAGGGACAAGATCCACACTATTGTCTCAGCAAGCCCAGGAGATTTGGGATTGGACGATCAAACATCGGATAAGTCTGACATCAATCCATGTCCCGGGAGTTTCCAACGTTCTCGCGGATTCCCTCAGCCGATCGACAACTTCCAATCACGAGTGGGAGCTCCATCAACCAACCTTGAATCGTATTTTTCAGGAGTGGGGTCGGCCCGATCTGGATTTGTTCGCGACCAGTCTGAACCGCAAATGCCCATTCTTCGCAAGTTGGCTTCCCCACAAGGGATCGTGCGGGAATGCTTTTTTGATGAACTGGTCGCGGATTTATGCCTACGCTTTTCCACCGATACCATTGGTTCCCAGGGTTCTCCGGAAAATGAAGGAGCCGTGTCGCCTAATACTCATAGCTCCCAGGTGGCCTCGCCAGTTCTGGTTCACCGAACTCCTCCTTCTCTCCGAATGCGATCCCATTCAGTTGCGACCAATACCGAACCTTCTATCCATTCAGAACGGTCAGATCTGCCACCCGGATCCTGCATCCGGGTGGCACCTGAGCACTTTGAATTTGCTCACTTAGATATTCCTTCTGACTGTAGAGAAGTCTTGGCCAAAGCTAGGGCGCCTTCCACAATCAAGACATATAGGCTTAAATGGAAACGATTTTGCATTTGGTGCCATGACGCCAACGTTCATCCAATTCATGCAAAACCGGAACAAATTTTGCCTTTCTTTTTGCATTTGGCAAGATCAGGCCTTTCGCATTCTACCCTTAAGGTATTCTTAGCGGCTATCTCCAGATTCCGACAGGATGGTTCCAACTCTCTTTACTCTTCTAGGATCATTCAGCAGTTCTTCAAGGGATTGTTTTGCATGTTTCCTCCCATTCGCCGTCCACCTTCATCCTGGCATCTGAACGTTGTGCTCTCACAACTCATGCGCCATCCTTTTGAACCTATTCATAAGGCAGATTTAAAATTTCTCTCATGGAAAGTCTCTCTACTATTAGCCCTCACATCTGCTAGGCGGGTCAGTGACATTCAAGCCTTCACTATAAAACCGCCTTACCTTCAATTCACCAGAGATTCGGTAGTGCTACGCGCTAACCCCACTTTTATGCCTAAAGTACCTTCGGACTTCCATCTCAACGAACCGGTCATTTTAAAAACTTTCTTTCCTAATCCTCAATCACCTGCGGAAAGGGCTTTACATACTCTTGATGTCAAGAGGTGTCTCAAATTCTATTTACAGAGGACATCTTCAATACGGAAATCTGATCAGCTATTTATAGCTTATGGAAAGATGCTTACAGGACACCCAATATCCAAACAGTCCATTGCTCGTTGGATTTCTGCTGCAATTTGTTTCTGTCATCAGCATGCAGGCAGACCTTTACAGACAACTCCGAGAGCACATTCTACTAGAGCAATCTCTTCCTCTACCGCTCTCTTTGCTGGTGTGCCTATTCATCAAATCTGCAGAGCTGCTACGTGGTCCAGCAGGCACACCTTTACCAAGCACTACTGTTTGGAAGCTGCCAGCGATGCCGACATGTCTGTGGGACAGGCGGTTCTCCGTAATCTTTTTAAATAAGGTGAGCCTCTGTTCTTCCCTCCTCCTCTTGCTATTTTCTGACATACAGATCTGCTATGATTGTTGGTGTATATATATGCGTAGATATATATATCTATATATGTGTATATATGTATAGAAATATCTATATTTGTGATTATATATTGCCTGTGATATGCATATGCTTATGTTGTGATGATGATATCACTAGTATTGTTATGGAGTTACTGCTCTCTACTCTGATTCAGGCATGTGAATCTATGAAAGATACCCCAATACTGGAGAAGAACAAAAGTTACTTACCTGTAATCTGTGGTTCTCCAGTATGTGAATTAATGTTCACATGCAACCCACCCACCTCCCCTCAGAGGCTCTTCTATGCTCTGTTCACTCTGGATCACACTTGTGCTAGAAAATCTGAGAGCCTGAGCCTCTGAGGAGAACATTCTGGGTGGTGCTGTCGCCTGATTGGCTGTAGTTTGGACTATATATAATGTATATTGGACGAGTCATGAAAGTGGAGGATTTTTTCCTTTTGATTTCTGGCTACTTTACTTCCTGGTTCTAGGTTACCTATGATATGGTTTCTATATGCATATATATTGCTATTTTTATGTACCGTGGGACTCCCACTCCGATGACGGGGAATGATTCAGGCATGTGAATCTATGAAAGATACTAATACTGGAGAACCACAGATTACAGGTAAGTAACTTTTGTTCATTTCCTAGCTATATCCTGCTGGGGCTACCCAATCCTCTCACATACCCTCTCCGGTCTTGCAGGGGCAGGGCGATCACTCTAGCACTAGGGGCTGCCAAACAGGTTCTCCTGGCTAGGTGGGGCACAGCCGACATCCCGACTAAGTTAGATTGGCTACACAAATTGTGGGAGGTTGTGGGGATGGAACGGATCACAGCAGGGATCAACCACACACTGCCTAAGTTCGATAAGACCTGGGGGTCAACCGTGGCATACTTATCCTCAGAGTTCATGGAGCTTACCTGCCCTCAATATCTACGTGTCTTGCGATTCCCCACGACTCCCCTGACCAACCCGCTGCATCTGCCGAAGGACACTCAGCCCTAGATCCCTACCGAATCACATCGCATGCAGTGGCAGGTTAATTATCCTCAATCTTCTCTGTCTCTCTCAGCCTCATCTCTGCTCTTTTTCACTCCTTCCCTGCTTCATCACTTCTCTTTCTCATAAAGTTTGCTTTTGAATACGACGTTCCCCACCGGCCAGTGGTTGTAGGTGGGTGTACTGTTACTGATTGCATCATTTACAATAAAAAGATTTAAACCATAAAAAATGAACGGTGACGTGGGGAAATTATTGTCCCCTCACCGTGGTGAATAGGGTCAACATGTTTCTGCCTGGTGTCCCGAAAGGGTACGCAGCATTCTTCAGGACCTGTTCTAAAGCGGGCTCTGTCCGTATCAACCTTGTGATAAGAGAAAACCACTCGGTGGGGTGACCTTTGTCACTCCCAACGTCAAAAGGGCTCCAAGTCAGCCTGTGGGAAAAAAGGAAAAAAGCACAGAAGGACCATGAGAGATTTCCTTGGTCACTTACAATAAACTCATTCGAAACCACAGTAATTAATGTGCGTGGCTATATGTGCGTGACAAGTGTCAGTCATCTGTGCACACACAGTTAAAAATGAGAGAAGTCCTCTCTCATACCTTACCCAAGAGCCTCCATGGAAGGAGGAATGGAGGGAAGGCCCCTTTAGTCACACTCTGAGGGGTATAGGTGTACCACGTACCAAAGTATTCCATACAGTTATGCTAAAAAGCTCAATCATAGTGAAGTGATATATGTTTGTTGATCTCTGAAAGAACAATGATGTCAGTAAGTGGTTAACACACAGTGTTGGGATATCAGTGATTAAGAGATCATATAGTAAAGGTTGGGGTATCTGGTGAGTTTTTATCGTCCCATCTGCAGCCATGGGATTTCATCATTTAAACCAGTATCCCATGAGCGAAGGAGGTATACCCATCGTTGTTCCCTGATATGTAGATTTTTAATGATATCAGTCTTTTGTTTCTTCATCACTTCCAGAACCACCCATTTTAATTCAGAGTCTTTATGGTTTTGCTCCAAAAAATGTTTCGTTAGTTTGGTGTTCGATTTTTTACAGCGGATAGTACTCCGGTGCTCGTTGATATGGGTCTTCACTTTCCTCGTGGTCATTCCAACGTACATGAGGTTACAAGGGCATTTTAGTAAATAAACCACATTCTCGGTGTTGCAATTGCTGAAATCCTTCAGCTTCCATGGGTTATTTGTACCTATGTTTACTTCTTTGGTAGTGTATGTGAGTGCGCAGGCCACGCAACTTCCACATGGGAAATGTCCTGTAGGTCTCTGATGGTTCCAAAGTGTTTTGTTCTACTCATTCTTGGGTCTGTGTTTTTGAATGAACCAAGTCATCACGTAGGCTTCTGCTCCTTTTGAACGCGAAAAGAGGTGGTTCTCATTGTTTTTGTGCACTGTTTAGAATATGCCATTTCTTCCTTATCATACTTTAGACTTTATTTGATACTGGGGTGTATGTAGTTACACATACCACTCTCTCCGTTTTCTCTTTAGGTGAAGTTTCCAACAGGGCTTCCCGATTATTGTTTCTAGCCCTTTTCTTAGCCTTTCTGACCATTCTTTTCGGGTAGTGTCGTTCCAGGAGTTTCCCTTCGAGTTGTTCCGCTTGTTCATTAAATGTTTCTACGCTAGAGCAGTTCCTCCGTACTCTGAGGAATTGCCCTACTGGTAGGTTCTGCCGTAAGGCCCTTGGGTGGTAGCTCTCGTACAGGAGTAGACTGTTCTTATCAGTTGGTTTGTTATGTACTTTGGTACAGATGCCTTCTGTGGTCATTGTGATGTCAAGGTCCAGGAAGATAGCGTGATTTTTGCTGATAGAATGGGTGAATCTGAGGTGTTCGTCCTTTGTATTAACCCATTGGACAAATGCTGAAGCGTCTTCTGGTGTCCCATGCCATACGATGAGAATGTCATCTATATAGCGCTTCCAGGTTTTTAGTTGTACCGCATAGGGTTTATTTTGATTGAAGATATGGTCCTCCTCAAATTGGTGTACATAAAGGCACATCATGTTCGGGGCAAAGGTGCTGCCCATGGACGTGCCTTTGACTTGGTGGTATATGACCTCCTCAAATTCGAAGTAGGTTTCGGTTAATTTTCGGCCAATTTTCTCCAATCCGGACTGCGGCGAGGATGGGGCATCTACGGTAATCGGCTCCGAGCATCAGATGCTCTGTGCGAAGTCCTGCATCTTGATCGAGCCTTCGCCAGTGTCCAGGGTATTCTCTCTGTGGAGAGGTGTGGTGCTTCGGCCAGGGCAGCTGACTTCAGAGCACAGGGTTCACGGTTCGATCCCCGGCTCCGGCGACAGCTCAGCTCAGCACCATGTGACTCTGGGCAATAGCTCACTTAATTTCCACTACGGCCCCCAGCGCCTTGAGACCCGTAAGGGTGAGTAGCTGCGCTATATAAAAACGGACTTATTACTTTTTTCTCCTTTCTAGAGTTCTTTAAATAGATGCAACATCGTGAGCTTATCGTGCTCCTTTAATCTTGCTCGTATATACATCAACGCCAGGCAACTCTCTCTTTTCTGGCTTCATATACGTACCAACCTTCCAACGCTGATTTATTTGGTGCTCTTACCACATATCAGCTTGCGGTTAACCTTGGATTCCACCACTGTACTGTCCAGGTCCTTAGTTTTTCTTTTTCATCCCAGGACTTGGTAAATTACACGAGAGAATTCATTATATCATATCAGCATTGCGTCTTCCCTTCTTATTGTCAGAAGTTAGACCCACAGTTATACCTGATGAGGTCTCATTGTTTATGTACATGGCTTCCTGATGAAGGCACACAGCCTAAAAACGCACGTAGAACACAGATTTCCAAGAGCCATGCTAGAAATGAATGTCTTCTATATACAATGAGAACATAGATTTCAAAGAGCCATGCAAGAATTGAATGTCCTCTATATAAAATGAAGTGAAAAATTTCGTATTATCCATATTTTGTAATTAATGTTGAATCATTTTAAATATCAGCATATATAAAGAGGTATAATGTTGACATCATGAAATATACATTTAGGATTGTCTAGATTCCTGATAGGAAACACAACCATTTCATGTAATCTAAATGTGTAATCAAGATGCACTATTGATTTTAGGGGACAATAGTTTCTCTTCTTCCTATCTTTTAATATGTACATGAAGAAAATTCTGTATATTTACATATGTATATAAAAAATAAAAAAATATTTTTGATACCTAATACTAGTAGGTGTATGTATACTATATATGTTGTTTAGGTCCACGATTATTTTCAGCTTTCCTAATGTGTTTTGTTTACACTTAACTAACACACCCTGATTTAGGAAATTGTATCAGGGGTACCCTTATTTTTACATATGTTTTCGGTTAATGCCACCTCTGCGCATTCCATAATAAAATGTCTTGGAGTCATGAACTCCCAATCCAGGTTCAATAGGATCTGTTCGACAACAGCAAGGGTGCGTCTCTGGGGGATACTAGTGTAGAGCGCCTCAATATCCATAGTTATAAAAAGATAATCGGTGGTGTTGATTTCCATGTCTCGTAGATGTCACAGGACATCTTTCGTGTCTCTTGGGTACGAAGGCGACCTCTGTACAATTGGTCTCAGGAACCAATCGCAGAATTGCGAGAGAGGTTCCAAGATGGATCCGATGCCCGAGACTATTGGTCTTCCTGGAGGAGGCATCTTGTTCTTGTGTATTTTTGGTAGGGTATAAAACCTCGGTGTCCTGGGGTTGTCGTTTGTAAGAAATTCTGCTTCATGTCTGGTAATCCAGTCGTTCGTCAGTCCCTCATCAATCATGCTTCTTATCTTATTCATAAGCCGGGCAGTGGGGTCCCTCCGGTGCACCTCATAGCTGGTTGTGTCAGACAGCAGTCGATTGCATTCTTCTCGGTACATCGTCTGGATCATTAGAACAATGGCCCCACCTTTATCCGCCGGCTTGATCACCAAATCAGTATTGGTTTTGAGTTTCTGGAGTGCTGTTCTCTCTCCTTTCGTCAGGTTTTGGAACCCCTTGGTATTGTTGAAGTCAATCTCCTCGATTTCTTTAAGGACTGCCTGTACAAAGGCTAATATATGGCATGGGATGTTCTGGGTCGGTGGCGAATAGGTGGATTTTGTTCTGAGGCCAGTGTTTGTATTTCCTTCGTGTTCTTTTTGGGCATCGCCGAAGAAGTCCCTGAGTTTGATTTTTCTAAAGAACTGAGCTAGTTCTACATTTAGGGTGAAGGGATCATTGGTAGGTGTAGGGACAAACACAAGTCCTTTGGAGAGGACAGATTCCTCATCCTTAGAGATTGGGTAGTCACTGAGATTCACAATGTTTGTTGGTCTCAGCTCGTTGTTGGGCCATTGCCCCTCCCTTTGCTCCGTGTTACCGCACCCACTGTGTTGGGGGTTTGGTCCTCTCATTGCACTCTGGTGTTTCGTCTTTGTTTTTGTCTGCCTCTTCCTCTGCCCCTGCCTCTGAATAAAAAAGGCTGCGGGCCTTGTTGGAATCCGAATCCCGGCGGGTAGTATGGTTGTTGCCAAAAACCAAAAGGGTGCATCGGTGGTGCAAACATTGGTTGTTGGGGGTTCTGATGTCGTCTCGTATATTGTCCTCCTGTGCTTTCATCGCTGCTGCTGTCGCTTCTTTCCTCCCCCGAACTAAAGGTCCAGTTTTGTGGGGTGGGCCTAAATCGCTGTTGTTTCCTAGCCGTCTGAGGTTGCTGTGGTTTCTCATAGTACTCATCCGTAGTATATGGGTAAACTGTCTCACGGCTAAACTTCTGTACGTCTTTCTGTAATTTTGTGATTTTCGACTGGGTAAGATATTCTCTGTATTCTGACTGATCATTATTTATTTCTTCCAGTTTTTTCTTTAAGACAGTGACGTGTACGGTGGTCTTGAGCCGACTCTCGCTTTGTTGTATCTCCACCAGAAGTGCATCTGCTAGTTGTCTAGCTGTGTTAATGATCAGTACTAGCCAGTCTTTAGTGCATTTCCAAGCAATGCTCGACCAGTTGATGCGGAACTCTTTATTGTTAAGAAAGAGTCTCGGTTCGTTGATAGCAATGAGACCCCTAGGTGCTGTATTTTTCCTAAGGTATTCCGTCATGAAGGCTCCATGTAGGGCCGTGCGGATCTGCTCTTTCTTTTTAGCCGAGAGTGGCTCCCATTCAACTGAGTTCTTTATAGTTTGTGCTACAACCGTTTCAGCTAGCAGTGACGGGGCTCTAAGGATTTCAGCATATGTTTCCTCATCGAACGTGAGTTCGGTATCCATGTTTGGTTCTAGGATAAGGTAAGTGTTTTTCTTAAAAAACTAGTGTTCAGGTGTCCTTGTATTAAGGCACCTATTTTGGGGACCGGTACTCAGTTAGTCGGTCCTCTTACCACACTCGGTTATTATCGCCCTTAATGTGTTCCCACAGCCATAAGCTGTACAACGTATAAACCACACTAACCCCAGCGGCTAACCGGAGGAGGGAACTAGAGGCACAGGGCACCAGGAGCGAGCCAGCGTCCAACATACAATGTTAAACACAAGTGGGGCTGCTCCCAGAAAAATGACCAACGGTGCTCAAAATTAAATTGTGAGTGTTGACATCTCACAAAAAGTGAAGGACTGGCCTCACACACCACCTGGTGTCATGCTTCATCATCGGAAGTCCTCGCCCTCTAAAAACTTGGTTTGATAGAGGGCGGGCATACACCTGACGACAGGGATGCACTTCTAAACTGAGTGGGGGCCCGTGAGTAGTGAGTGTGATTTAAAAACCATTACAGTTGTCGAATTAATTTTAATAAGGTGGGCAACTGTATGGTATTTAAAAAATGAACGGTGATGTGGGGAAATTATTGTCCCCTCACCGTGGTGAATAGGGTCAACATGTTTCTGCCTGGTGTCCCGAAAGGGTACGTGGCATTCTTCAGGACCTGTTCTAAAGCGGGCTCCGTCCTTACCAACCTTGTGATAAGAGAAAACCACTCGGTGGGGTGACCTTTGTCACTCCACAAGTCAAAAGGGCTCCAAGTCAGCCTGTGGGAAAAAAGGAAAAAAAGCACAGAAGGACCATGAGAGATTTCCTTGGTCACTTACAATAAACTCATTCGAAACCACAGTAATTAATGTGCGTGGCTATATGTGCGTGACAAGTGTCAGTCATCTGTGCACACACAGTTAAAAATGAGAGAAGTCCTCTCTCATACCTTACCCAAGAGCCTTAACCTACGTGCTCCATGGAAGGAGGAATGGAGGGAAGGCCCCTTTAGTCACACTCTGAGGGGTATAGGTGTACCACGTACCAACGTATTCCATATAGTTATGCTAAAAAGCTCAATCATAGCGAAGTGATATATGTTTGTTGATATCTGAAAGAACAATGATGTCAGTAAGTGGTAAACACACAGTGTTGGGATATCAGTGATTAAGAGATCATATAGTAAAGGTTGGGGTATCTGGTGAGTTTTTATCGTCCCATCTGCAGCCATGAGATTTAATCATTTAAACCAGTATCCCATGAGCGAAGGCGGTATACCCATCGTTGTTCCCTGATATGTAGATTTTTAATGATATCAGTCTTTTGTTTCTTCATCACTTCCAGAACAACCCATTTTAATTCAGAGTCCTTATGGTTTTGCTCCAAAAAATATTTTGTTGGTTTGGTGTTTGATTTTTTTACAGCGGATAGTACTCCGGTGCTCGTTGATACAGGTCTTCACTTTCCTCGTGGTCATTCCAACGTACATGAGGTTGCAAGGGCATTTTAGTAAATAAACCACATTCTCGGTGTTGCAATTGCTGAAATCCTTCAGCTTCCATGGGTTATTTGTACCTATGTTTACTACTTTAGTAGTGTATGTGAGTGCGCAGGCCACGCAACTTCCACATGGGAAATGTCCTGTAGGTCTCTGATGGTTCCAAAGTGTTTGTTCTACTCCTTCTTGGGTCTGTGTTTTTGAACGAACCAAGTAATCACGTAGGCTTCTGCTCCTTTTGAACGCGAAAAGAGGTGGTTCCCATTGTTTTTGTGCACTGTTTAGAATATGCCATTTCTTCCTTATAATACTTTGGACTTTATTTGATACTGGGGTGTATGTAGTTACACATACCACTCTCTCCGTTTTCTCTTTAGGTGAAGTTTCCAACAGGCTTCCCGATTATTGTTTCTAGCCCTTTTCTTAGCCTTTCTGACCATTCTTTTCGGGTAGTGTCGTTCCAGGAGTTTCCCTTCGAGTTGTTCCGCTTGTTCATTAAATGTTTCTATGCTAGAGCAGTTCCTCCGTACTCTGAGGAATTGCCCTACTGGTAGGTTCTGCCGTAAGGCCCTTGGGTGGTAGCTCTCGTACAGGAGTAGACTGTTCTTATCAGTTGGTTTGTTATGTACTTTGGTACAGATGCCTTCTGTGGTCATTGTGATGTCAAGGTCCAGGAAGATAGCGTGATTTTTGCTGATAGAATGGGTGAATCTGAGGTGTTCGTCCTTCGTATTAATCCATTGGACAAATGCTGTAGAGTCTTCTGGTGTCCCAAGCCATACGATGAGAATGTCATCTATATTGCGCTTCCAGGTTTTTAGTTGTGCCGCATAGGGGTTATTTTGATTGAAGATATGGTCCTCCTCAAATTGGTGTACATAAAGGCACGCCATGCTCGGGGCGAAGGTGCTGCCCATGGACGTGCCTTTGACCTGGTGGTATATGACCTCCTCAAATTCGAAGTAGTTTTCGGTTAATGCCACCTCTGCGCATTCCATAATAAAATATCTTGGAGTCATGAACTCCCAATCCAGGTTCAATAGGATCTGTTCGACAACATCAAGGGTGCGTCTCTGGGGGATACTGGTGTAGAGCGCCTCAATATCCATCGTTATAAAAAGATCATCGGTGGTGTTGATTTCCATGTCTCGTAGATGACACAGGACATCTTTCGTGTCTTAGGTACGAAGGCGACCTCTGTACAATTGGTCTCAGGAACCAATCGCAGAATTGCGAGAGAGGTTCCAAGATGGATCCGATGCCCGAGACCATCGGTCTTCCTGGAGGAGGCATCTTGTTCTTCTGTATTTTTGGTAGGGTATAAAACCTCGGTGTCCTGTGTCCTCTCATATTTTTAACTGTGTGTGCACAGATGACTGACACTTGTCACGCACATATAGCCACGCACATTAATTACTGTGGTTTCGAATGAGTTTATTGTAAGTGACCAAGGAAATCTCTCATGGTCCTTCTGTGCTTTTTTCCTTTTTTTCCGCAGGCTGACTTGGAGCCCTTTTGACGTGTGGAGTGACAAAGGTCACACCACCGAGTGGTTTTCTCTTATCACAAGGTTGGTAAGGACGGAGCCCGCTTTAGAACAGGTCCTGAAGAATGCCACGTACCCTTTCGGGACACCAGGCAGAAACATGTTGACCCTATTCACCACGGTGAGGGGACAATAATTTCCCCACGTCACCGTTCATTTTTTAAATACCATACAGTTGCCCACCATATTAAAATTAATTCGACAACTGTAATGGTTTTTAAATCACACTCACTACTCACGGGCCCCCACTTAGTTTAGAAGTGCATCCCTGTCGTCAGGTGTATGCCCGCCCTCTATCAAACCAAGTTTTTAGAGGGCGAGGACTGCCGATGATGAAGCATGACACCAGGTGGTGTGAGAGGCCAGTCCTTCACTTTTTGTGAGATGTCAACACTCACAATTTAATTTTGAGCACCGTTGGTCACTTTTCTGGGAGCAGCCCCACTTGTGTTTAACATTGTATGTTGGAGGCTGGCTCGCTCCTGGCGCCCTGTGCCTCTAGTTCCCTCCTCCGGTTAGCCGCTGGGGTTAGTGTGGTTTATATATTTAAAAGGTTTGACATATACTTTTAAGTTTTACATGCCCTGGTAGTGAAAAACTCTTGAATTTGTTTTTCACTACTGCAAGGCCCATCTCTTCCATAAGATAACCTTGGAGTTGCCTTATTACATTTTATAAGTGTAATTTCCAAATGGGAAGAGATAACGGGTTTACGTTTTGTGTCTCTGGAATCCTAATTTTAAATCCTAACTTATAGTGAAGTCGGATTTTAAATTACAGTTCCAAAGATGCCACGTTAAGAAAGTTAACACAAGGAGATGATGGACGGAGCGCTGAAACCTTTCAGACACTCACCCCCAGTCACAGATCTGGGTTGAATCCATCATTATTCTTTAGCTCACTTTGCCACCTCAGTGCAGACCCAGCTATATGCAAATCAGTCTTGACCCCGTGCCTCATGGGAACAGCCCAGCCCGAACTGCCAAGCCAGGTCTTCCCTGAACCGGAAACAAGCATCCTGGGACCGGTTTCTGGGTAACACCCTTCATCAGCCAGACAAGCTTGAATCCAGTGGCAAAGTGAGCAAGGGACCCACGTCTGGGCATACCCTGCCAACTTAGGGCGAACAAAGCAAACACAAGGAGATGATGGACGGAGCGCTAAAACTTTTCAGACACTCACCCCCAGTCACAGATCTGGGTTGAATTCATCATCATTCTTTAGCTCACTTTGCCACCTCAGTTCAGACCCAGCTATATGCAAATCAGTCTTGACCCTGTGCCTCATGGGAACAGTCCAGCCCGAACAGGGAGGACCTGGCCTGGCAGTTCAGGCTGGACTGTTCCCATTGGCCGCAGGGTCAAGACTGATTTGCATATGGCTGGATCCAAACTGGAATGGCATGGTGAGCAAAAAAACGATGGATTTGGGCCCAGATCTCTGTACTGGGGTAAATGTATGACATTGTTCTGCATTCTGTCCATCAATTGTTGTTTTTGCATTTTTCACCCCGAGTGGGACGGGTATGCCCAGACGTGGGTCTCGTGCTCTCCATGCCACTGGAGTCCGCTATCCTGGCTGATGAGGGCTGAAAGCCCGAAACCGGTCCTAGGATGCTTGTTTCCAGTCCAGGGTGGAACTGGCCTGGCAGTTCGGGCTGGACTGTTCCCATTGGGCGCAGGGTAAAGACTGATTTGCATATGGCTGGGTCCAAACTGGAATGGCATGGTGAGCAAAAAAACGATGGATTTAGGCCCGGATCTCTGTACTGGGGTGAATGTATGACATTGTTCTGCATTCTGTCCATCAATTGTTGTTTTTGCCCTTTTAGAAAGTTGGCATTTTCTTGCCATAGCCATTTGGTACCTGCAGCCTGTCTCTGGTCACATGACTGGGTGTAGTTGGCAGTTGGGCTTTGTATAGTCCTCTTAGGCAGCAATACACAAAGGGAGCTCAGATGTGAATAGTTGAACCATCGCTAGCAGGATTGGACGGAGGAGCGGGCCCAGCCTCACTTACACCTGAATAGTCTGTGTCCTGTCTCCACACAAAGGGGTTGCATACCCCTGTAGCTAGTCTGGAGCTAGGGCAGGCAAGGCAGGGTATCTGTGCACTTCAAAGTCATGCCTCTAGAACAGGGGTCTCCAACCTTTTCTGTTGTGACAGCTACTTCAGAACAGTGAAAATCATTGTGAGCTACTGAAGGCTAAACAACTTGCGCATTGTTACCAGACACCCTCACGCCCTGCTCCATTGACTTTAAGCCTAATGTCCATAGAACTAGATATTATGGTTTGAACAAAATACTTTGACTAGGGGCACTATTATAGGATAGGACTCCCCTGTGTGTCAGTGAGAGTGTGGTCTTTGGGATGTATGAACTTGTGTGTGTGTATGAATGGGATAAATGTGTATGGGTGAACAAGAGCCTATGTCATATGTACTTCTGGCACTGGAATACCTTTCGTCATGTGTGGCACAGTTACATGTATAATACAAACATATAACACATTTTTTTTAAATGGGAGAAATTCAAAGTGCAGAAAACTCTGCAAAAATGTTCATGTTATGGAACATTATTCTGAACTTTAAATTTCTCCCACTTAAAATAATAGCTGTATTTTTCGGTTAGAAATATGGCGCCGTGTCTACCAGCCACTGGGAGCAAGATGCCGTCTGTTTGTAAAGGCAACACTTTGAAATGGGAGAAAATTAAACTGAAGAGTTAACTATATGTTTATATAGATTCCATTTAAATGTAAACCCATTTCCAGGTGTCACATTTACAAACACCTGGCATCTTGCTCCCAGTGGCCTGTAGTCAGGGTGGCATATTTATAACAGAAAAATACAGCCATATGTTTAAATGGGAGTAATTTGAAGTGAAGAAACATTCTTCATAAAACATTAAGGCGTAATTGGCTTAATTGAAACTGGAGAAAAACAATAAGACTTAATGATTCATAGAAATATTTTTCTTCACTTTAAATTTCTCCCATTTAAAAAAGAGGGATGTATCATTCAGTTATAAATATAGTACAGTGACAGTGTCTACTGGCTACTGGGAGCAAGAGGCCTGCTGTTTGTAAATGCAAGACTTTGAAATGGTAGAAAATTTAAATAAAGAGTTAACTTAATCATTAAGGTAATTTTCCATTTTAATTTTCTACCATTTAAAAGCATTCCGAAACATTGTTTTGTTCTCCCACTCCAATATTGAGTTGATAAGGACTTATTTAAGAGGTAACTACCTCAGTGCTTCAGTTCTTCACCTCTGTGCCCTGGGTCATAAATCTGACTCCAGAACTGCTCATTATCAGGCCCTACTATCTGCAGCCTGAAGATAATAATGTAAAATAAACACAGCCTTCCCTTAACGTTAAAAGGAAAATGTGCCCTGTGCTTATATAAAAATAAACTTAAGGCCGTGAGCCACTCTGAAGGTGTCAAAAGCTACTGGTAGTTCGTGATCGACTGATTGGAGACACCTGCCCTAGAGTCTAGAAGCTTCACCACACTTCAAAGGCACACCACTTCAGTACACTTCTGGACCTGTGAATACTCTGCTAAGCAGGATGGCTGGGCTGCAGAAGGGACTGCCACTCTGAAGGGCTGCTGTTCTGAAGGAACTGCTGCCCTGCTGTGCTGACCTGCTGCCCTTTTACCTGGGTGAGAAGCATTGGACCTGCACCTCTTGAACCCAGAACCCAGAGTGACTCCAAGGGCTAGTTTGCTGGCCTCCTGATCTGAAGCCTCAGGGACAAAACAGGCTTCCAACAACCTTGCATCTGCACCTGGACTCTGCCATCTTTGAGTCTACCCTGCCAGGTGGTACCACCACAGTCCTGGACCCTTGGTAGTGGGCTTATGGTGCTGTTACAGCCTCTGTGGATCCAGCAGAACCAACACATCTCCTCTGCTGCACAGCACAACCCCGAGCAGAACGAAGCATCTCCGCTTTATAAAGACCTGCTTCGCTGCCGCAGTTCACATCGCCTGCGGAATCACCACTGCACGACGCATGCTCGTCTCAGGCCCTCGCATCTTTCACCGACGGCTCTGTGGAACTGACACACTGTCCCGACTGCCCGTCACATTCACGTCGCCGAACTTCGCATTTCAAGCTCTGTACACTCAACCGGACCTCCCACCGCAGCCTTGCCACACCTTGGAACTGACGCATCTCCTCGGCTGTGTGACGCATCTTTGACACGGATCTACGCATCGCTCTGCAACCCAGATTTTAAGGTACTTTGTTCAGCAGGCCTAACTGTGTCCCTGTAGCCGGTTCCCACTCCATATCGGTCGGCCTGAACTTGTGACTTTGTCCCGGCCCAGCGCAACCAGATATCTCTAGTGGGCGCTTTGTGCTTTTTGGCTCGATTTTGACCTAAACCTTCAAAGTTTAATATCTCTGGTTCTAATAATTGGATGTTTGTTGTTTTGGTCTTGGTCTATTTATTTTAAAACGCTCTATTTTTCTAACTGGGTGTGGGATCTTTTTTGTGTGATGTTTTTCACTGTTTTATTGTATGAAGTGTTGCACAAATACTTTGCACATTGCGTCTAAGTTAAGCCTGACTGCTCTGTACAAAGTTACCAGTGGGTTGAGCACGAGTTAATTTGGGGTTTGCTTGTGCCTTACAGTGACTCGGATGGTGGTTGCTGCTTGACCAGTTGCTCACATCCCAGGCAGCCAGTAACCCAATTTCTAACAGCCAGCAATATTTTACTCTCATTATATCCATTAATGTATTTTGTAATAATTGATCGCACAGCACTTGGTAGTCTGTTTTATGGTATTAACTGTTAGGGTTTTTTTTGTTTTGTTTGTAGTATAGAACAATTTCTTCGACTAAAAAGTAGCAAATGAATAAATAGTACGCCGCTAGTGAATTTGAATGGATATGTGGGAGAGGAATACAGTTGATCTACTTCGAATACCTATCCCTTTTGTGTGAACTATACAGTTTGTCTGTTGGACAGTCGGGCAATTACAAGCCAGAAAAAACCCAGGTCCTAATAGTTTCCCAGCTGAGTTCTTCAGACACTATATGCAGAAAATAATTCCTCAACTGAAGACTGTTCAAAGCCTCTTTAGTGGCAGGGGCAATGCCAGCAGACCTATGCAAGGTGGAGATTGCAGTGATTTATAAACCAGGCAAATCTCCTGAATCCTTTTCCTCCTACAGGTCTTTGGTTATTGTTGAAGTTGAAATACTGGCCAAGGCTCCATAATTGCCTGGTCCAAGTGATCCGCTCCCTGCTACATCCTCTTTTATGCTGGTTCGGGCTGCACAACATAACATTTGATGTCTACTTGATGCCTTGACTGTATAATGCCCATTAGCGGCCCTGCTAATGGTTGATTTTGAGAAGACATTTGATACTGTAGACTTCAATTACTTGTTTGACACCCTAGCAAAAATGAATTTTGGTCCTAAATTCCTGCAATGTGTTAGATTGCTTTTTTAGCAACTTACAAACAGGATGAGACTAACTACAACACTTTTTCAGCCATTCCTGGTTGGCAGGGATACTCAGCATGGCCTTTTGATGAGGCACTCCTCTTGTGGTTGAGGATTACAACTCTTACCCCTCAAACTCAGCATAAAATTCTACACATTCCATTCTGTGGTCATCTGTGTTTTTGTCTCTTAGAGACTGAGATCCAGAGTATGAAAAGAGAATACGAAATATTTTTGGTTTGAAAGAAGGAAAACGTATTCCAAAGTCCAGTTCAAGCGTTACAGGAGAGGTCATCAATGCTCCCACACTTCTTGTTTGAAAAGACAATGACTACTGCAGTAGCAAAAAGAGAAACCACAGCAGAAGTGCTTTTTCAAAAACAGCCGGACAAAGGATCAGGGGCTTGCAAACAGCCTTCTGCATCTGAAGGTAAGACTCTTAGCCCAAAACAATTACTCCTTAACTCTGCCACTGCCCTACAGCTACTTGGTGGCGAGAGGGGAAGCATTTTCAATTATTTGGCTTCATGCCCAAGGATAACAACATATATTTGGGTGTTCAGTTTTGTCAAGAATGGATTTGAAAAATTCGATTGTTCCCCACCTTTGTTAAGCCAAGATGTTAAGACTCTTAGAAAACACAATAGGATGATGGACGGAGCGCTGAAACGTTTCAGACACTCTCCCCCAGTCACTATTAGTTCTGGGTTGAATCCATCATTGTTCTTTAGCTCACTTCGCCACCCCAGTTCAGACCTAGCCATATGCAAATCAGTCTTGACCCTGTGCCTCATGGGAACAGTGCAGCCCGAACTGCCAAGCCAGGTCTTCCCTGGACTGGAAACAAGCATCCTGGGAACTGTTTCGGGGTAACACCCCTCATCAGCCAGGCTAGCTTGAATCCAGTGGCAAAGTGAGCAAATGACCCACGTCTGGGCATACCCTGCCAACTTAGGGCGAACAAGCAAACGCAATAAGATGATGGACGGAGCGCTACCTAAGGAGGTTGCTCATGGCTAGCCCCAAGCGTGCAAAACAATTAACCTCAGCCCGCAAATCGACCAGGGGGTTTAGACAATTAAAAAGTATATCAAGGTTTTTGGCACAAAGGCTCGTCATCACAGCACCCAAGTCACTATTCCTCCATGCTAAACGAAGCCCCTGTGACTTCACAGTTAGAGATCACACAGGGATACCCCTAACCCTACTTTCCCCCTTGTGAAGGCTTAGACTCAGTGCTGTTACAATGGTGCCGCCCCATTGGACCCTACCCATTAGAGCCCGATACACAAAGATATAATCAATGATTGACCCGTAATCCCCCCTGACATAGGTGGCATTCGAAAGATAGGCAGGGTCAACAACATCACAGGCATTAATAAGATCAAACATAATAACCAGGGTTAAATGAGCTTTATCTTTCTGATCCCACTGCTGGGGTACACCCCTTGTGCAAACTTTTTCGAAAATTTGATATTAAAATTGCCACCAACCATGATGTGGAACCCTGTGCTCAAGTGAACTAAATCGGTGTCCAGACCCAGGATAAAGTTAGACAATATATTAATATTATTGCATGCATCCACGCCAAAGAGCCCATTGTAAAAGTTAATAAAAACAATATGTAGATCCCTGGGCAATGACGAAAGGAATGCTTAGACTGCAGGATTCCCGGTACAAATCGGACAAATTTTGCACTCCAGGATAGCTCGAAAGGAAGCCATTAGTCCTCCGTTGGCTTGACCGGAAGGAGAAGGTGTTGCCGGGACCATGTAGGTAACAAACCCATTCACACTTATGACTTCTGTGATCCAAGTCTCTAGCAAATATATCATATCGCAGCTCAAGACACGCGCAGGCCAGTCATCAACAATTTTTTTGTTAGATAGCCTGGCGACATTCCAAGAGAGTGGGTAATGTCCGCAGGGCTGGCCAGGATGACGGCGTCATTTTCAATGATGACGAGGGTGGGATGCGAAGAGATTAAGTGGCCTTCTCCCAGGGGTAAGCCACCTATTTCAAGAGGGGAAAGAGTAGGGGGCGGTAAGCTTGCCAAAACATTTCTCGGGACATATTCGTCAGGGTGCCTGTTCATGCCGTATCAGTCAGTCCACATCAGTCAGGCTGACCAAGGGCTCAAAGCGATTCTGTACCCAGATATTAAAAAGATGTGGGCGGGTTGGCTAACCAAGGACCTGTAGAAATTGCCAAGGGGTAAAATCATGACCTTACTGGTGTTGTGCCGGCCCTGGGAAAAGGCCCTATTCAAGTTCCCTGCTACTCTTGGGTTGCGAAAAGTAATGATGACAGTCACCTAGGAATTCCTTGTGGTGCTCCCCTACCCAGTCCACCCTTCTGGCCATCAACACTTCATTGAAGCGTTCGTCTCAGCACCAAAAATTATCATGTAGCCAGTGGGTAGATTTATGGATTAGGTCCTAAGTTGACTCCACTACACCAGGTCGAAGGGTTGGCACGTCGGTGAGCACGATGACGTAGGGGCAGGCTGCAGTTGGCAGATCACAACTCGAAGTGGGACCAGCAGTCAAACCAGAGTTGCAACTAGAAATAGGAGTACTGCGTGCAGGGAGAGTCCCCTCTCGACACCCCTGCGCCAGCTGAGCTGATATAACACGGGGTGCAGTAGGCGCACCTTCGCTAGTGCTTTCGCCAGTGCCTAGGGGCCTGCTTGACTTCAGATACAGACTTGCTGTAAGCTGGGTATAGCGTGGTAGGCACACCTGCTGGCTAGAATGATACGCCCAGGGTCATGCTTTTGAGTGTCGCTAATTAGTTTAGCATCAGTTGACTCCAGGTGAACAAGCAGCCCTTTCAGTTTGGCATCCAGGATTGCTTCAACCATTTTGCCCAAATTATCCAGCATACCCTCGGAACTGTTCGCAAGGGGACCATCACTAGTTGCAGTCTTGCGCCCCTTGAGGCCAATTGGAGATCTAGAGGCACTTGTCTTCCGGGCATAGCCTTTTTTAGTTTAGAGTTTGGGAGTTTAGCTGACTTGAAGGGAACCTCGGTTGGGAGGGCGAGCATTTGAAGTGGAGTAAGTCATGGGGGATTGGCCCAGTAGTTTGGGTTTGGTCCTGATGTTAATGACCACGGCGACAGCCTCTTCTAGCTGGGTGATGGCGACAGGATGTAATCAGTTGTAATGTCAGCTACATCCCTTGAGGCCGTAGGAGCAAAGGAGAGCCTTCTTTCTACGTTCATAATTTCTTTATTTAGTTCCCCCACTATCTTCTCAATATATCCATCAAGGTTGCTAGCCTTTCTTTTGGCTGTTGAACCCCCCATTCTGAATTCTAATTTCCGTTTAGACATCCTTTTAAGCCTCCTTGGAGCACAAAATAGCCAATCAATCAAATTGCTTTATTTCGATAACAAATATCATAAAAGCTTTAACACGCCATATTAAAAATATAATTTTTTTAAACAGGATAAAAACATTTTGTTAAGAAGGACGTGAGAAGTACATAATGTTTGATCGATAATAGCATAGTAAAAGAAACTCATTTCATCATAGTAGCATTATTGGTTATAATAAAAACAAGAGTTTTAAAAACAAAGAAACATTTTTGATTAAAAGAATAAAACCCTGTATACTTTCTATAAATGACAATGCAAGTTTTATGAACAGAAATAATCATTCATTTTTAATTTTCCTTATTCTCCATAGGGGTTTTTAGAGTAACATTAGATCGCTCCTCTTTAAAGCTTTCTGTCTGGCTGTCCAGGCGCAACTCAAAAACTTGGCAACTCCGCAAACAAAAAGGGTGCTTACATCAGATTTTAAAATGCGTAAAGCAATGCAATGATCTTGAGTGCCTAGTTGTTTGCAGATTGGTGTAAGCCATCTAAACCTTGCCTTCTCGTGCGCCGGACAGGCAAACATAAGATGGGCAATGCTTTCCTTTGGAGCCCTGCAACAAGGGCAATCTTTAGTTGTCTGGTTTGGGGGGCGCCATTTAGCGGTCAGATCGTGGACCGGAAGTGACCCAAATCTGAATTGTATATATAGCGCCCTATCTCTTGGGATCTGGATTGTATCCAAATATGGTTCGAGGCTTCTACATTGCTTATGCTGAAAGAATTCTGCGGTTAGCCTTCCCATATTTGGGTTTCTAAGGTCCCGAGTGTCAATCCAGTCCCAATAGATGCGTTTTAACTCAGCCTTACTCGGGGGGGTTTTGGCTATCCCAGGCATCTTTAAGACCAAGATTAGTCATTAGCTTCTTAAGATCGGATATCCACTTAACCTTGTGACTAGCATCTAAGCTCATCACTTCTGTGAATGCCTTAGCATAGTTCGTAAGCTCAGCAATTCGCCGAAGGCGAGCCCAGAAGAGTAGGGGGCGTAGTTTGGCAATATCGCTGAATGAACGTCTGCCCATGTCGTACATCATGGGAATTACCGGAGCATTTCGAGGGAGCATAACCAGATCTCTCAGGAACTTATGCTCCCATCTGCAGATCTCTCCAACATTTTCAAATCCCCATAGCTCGGCTCCGTAAAGAGCCGCGCTAACTGCCTTTGCATCATAAACCGTGAGGGCCGGGGCAACTGGCCTGTTCTGTGACGAGCGATGTTCTTTACTCAGTGCCCCGACCACACGTTTATGGCTCAGGAGCATTTTCTCAAGATGGGGCCTCCACTGCATTTTTTCTGAGATGCGAATTCCAAGGTAATCAAATGTGCTAACTCTTTCTAATTGTATCCCATCTAAGGTGAGGTTATTTCTAAAAGATTTGTGTGGATGAAATGTCATAAACTTGGTCTTAAAGGTGTTTATGACCAGCCCCCGGGAGTTGCAGAAAGACTGAAATCTATTCAGTAGTTTTTGTAGCCCAGCTGGTGTCTTGGAAATCAACAATGTATCTTCAGCAAACAGGAGAGTAGGTACCTTGTCCCCCGCCAAGGCCGGGGCATCGGCTGGATCTTTTTGTAAGTAGCTAACCACCCCGTTCACATACAAGAAGAACAGGGTGGGTGCCATTACACAGCCCTGACGAACTCCCCTGTTTACTGGAATCCTCTCCGTCAATTGGCCTTGAGACCCCCATCTCACCTGTGCAAAATTGCCCTCATGGAGCTGGATCAATAAATTTAGAATTATAGGAGAAATGCCCAAGTCTGCTAGTGTTTGCCACAATTTTGTTCTGGGGACCAGGTCAAATGCAGTCCTTAGATCTATAAAGGCAAGATAGAGATTACCTCTACCAATTACAACGGTCTTCCAATAAATCAATAAGCGCCTGAAGACCTGGTCCATCGTTCCCGTATTGACCCTAAATCCCGCCTGATACTGGGAGAGGATGTCTCCATCCTCAACCCAGGATTGGATCCTCTGTAGGAGGACCCTGCCCACTATCTTCTGAATTGCATCAATCAAACTGATTGGTCTGTAGTTGGCAGGGTCCTCCCTAGCTCCCTTCTTGTAGATCGGGACCACCTCCGCCCCCTTCTATGATTCTGGCACAGGGCAACCGCCAGAGATAGAATTAATTAAGAGTGATATAAAGCATGCCCAGTTACGGGGATCAGCAAGGAACAGGTCTCCAGGGAGACCATCGGGCCCCGGTGCTTTTGCTGGAACTATCCTGCTTATAGCAGTTTCAACCTCGGGCAACGAGAAATGTTCGCTAATCCCACTATCAATGGGAGTAGAAAAATAGTCATGTAACCCATCCGGGCAAGCATCATCAGATCCAGAATAGAGTTTTCCGAAGTGATCATGCCAGTCGTGGGATGAGATATGATTGGGAATTTGATCTAGATCCCTCTTATCTGCCTGCCTCATGAGATTCCAAAAATGTTTGGGGTCCCTTGCTGAGCTCGCATCCTTTAGATCCTGCCAACGACCCTCATCCCATTTTCGTTTAGCGAAAATCAAAGCTGCTCTATAGTCTTTTTCTTGCGAGTTTGATCCCAGGGCAGTCCTTACTTCTAATTGCTAGCGATAGTGCCTGTCTCTTCACTCTGCAGTCTTTAGTGTACCATGAGTGCCTATACTTGGATTGCTCACCAAATTTGGTCAGCTTACCAGACCCTTGGAAGTATGCACCAATCTGTTCAATTGTGTTTGAGTAGATGATAGGGACGCTTGTGGACTCATCTGCGCTTGTCATTGCCTCTTGTAGCTCTAAAATGTTCCTACACAATGCTTGCCTTATTCCATCTATTTTAACATCTTGTGCAGCAACCTTGGGCCCCCTCAATATCTGATAGAGTTCTGCCATTTACTGCCCTTAAATTAAATTCCAAGGTAAGCGCATTGAGCTGAATAGCCAATTGCGACCATCTTTTAACAGGGAGTAAATCCAATGGGGGGACCAGCCATCTTCTGTCCTCTTCCTCAATCCCAAGCATATCCTCTGTGCTCAGGGGCTCAAAGGTACAGTTGAAGTCGCCTGCGACCACAGCTCTAGAGCGTGACAAACAACTAGATAAACCCTGTTCTAATAACGTAACAATGGGTGAAGATTTGCCCCCTACAAGTCCCCCTTATATATACATTAAATAGATCAAGCAAATCACCCCCTCTTGGACCCTTAATAGTAAGCCTCATGATATCTAGGCTCCCACTATTTTGTACAATGATTCTGCAGCCCAGTGCAATATTAACCCAAACTATCAGCCCTCCTGAAGGACGTCCTTTCCCCACATTAATTGCTGGTATATGAAAACAACTATAGCCCGATTTATATAGAGGAACCAAACTCCAAGTCTCTTGGAAAGCACAAATGTCAAAGCCCTCTATCAGATCATTCCAATGGGGCAACGACATTTTCCTGCCAAGCCCGGCAACATTTGAAGAAATAATCTTTAGCTGATGATGGGAGGCCGGCTCGCGGGTTAGATCTCTACTAAAGATGTTTTGACTAGGGGTTATAAGGGCTGGCGGAGAGGCCAGGGGGTCAGTGGCTGTTATAGAATTAGCCACACAGACACCTGTTGCATTAATGTGCTGCTGGTTTTGGACAATAGGTTCCAAGTTGGTAAAAGGTGGCTCTGCGCCAGTACATGGGGTTAGATGGTTTTGAAAACTGTCATTAGTTAATAGAGAAGTGACATGTGGTTCCTGGTACAACTGTGGGTCGGATTGTAGTCAGTCATTGGCTTCTAGTGGGGACCCCCCACCTAGGGCCCTTGTTAGATGTTTATCATGTGCCCTGGCTGAACTGAAACCGCCTGAACTGGATAGCCGATGGAGCAGGAGGGCAGTTACGATACTCCAATAAAAGAAGATTTTCAGCTAGCTCAGCATTAATCAAAGTAAGCTCGATATAATCGAAGGGTTCGGTGGGGGCATGCATCTCCGAGCCCTGACAATATCTTCGCGTATGACTGAGTGACAGCCCCTAACATGGCGAATCCAATGTGAATTGTGCACCTGCACTGCATCAGAAGGCAAGGGTGCATCTTTATTATGTTTTAAGGTTCCTTTCCGAGAGGACTTCCAAAACATTGAAGGGATAGTAGTTAAACGGCGGGAAAAACTGGCACCTTTGGGGGGCAACTCGATGTCAGGACGGGGAGCTGTTGGCTCAGGCTCAAGGATGTCTTCACAATCATGGATGAGGGAATCTATTCTATCCATCACAGAGTTATTAGCAACGTGCCTTCGAACTTTCTTTGCCTTTTTCCCCTTTACTGCCCCCCATTAGCTCCATTTCCCACCCCCACTCCCTCCATCATTTTCCTTTTACCCATCTTCTGGTGCCTCACAAATCAGTAGCACATGGTATTTGTGTCTAACTCCCACGTTTTATGCCCCCAATGCCCAGTATCGTATACTTGGTGTAATATGATAGTGGCTTATGCCAAGAACCAATACAAACTTACTGTCACTGGTGCCCTACTATATTCATTTAGCAATAATAGCTCCCCAATGCGATCTCAGTTCTTGGCAGCTCTTTGCACAGTACCTTGTCCAATGATGACCAATAATAGTTGTCAGCCTCTCAGATCTCGCAGTCAATGTTAGGGGGATGGCCCTACCCTGCCTCTTCCTGACGAGGACGGGCCCGCCCTTGGCCCGGCCCGCACGCGTCCCGCGCCGCGGTGATCTTCGGCGCGTTTTGAGCGCGCGTGTGGTGGCAAGCTCCTCCCTCCTGGGAGCAGAGTGGATTCTAGGGCTTGTGATCCCCCTGTGCAGCAAAAAAGCGGCTGGTGGCAGGCAAGAGGCGCGTCCCGCGCCGCTGTTATCTTCGGCGCGTTTTGAGCGCGCGTGTGGTGGCAAGCTCCTCCCTCCTGGGAGCAGAGTGGATTCTGGGGCTTGTGGTCCCCCTGTGTAGCAAAACAGCGGCTGGTGGCAGGCAAGAGGCGCGTCCCGCGCCGCGGTGATCTTCGGCTCGTTTTGAGCGCGCATGTGGTGGCAAGCTCCTCCCTCCTGGGAGCAGAGTGGATTCTGGGGCTTGTGGTCCCCCTGTGCAGCAAAACAGCGGCTGGTGGCAGGCAAGAGGCACAAAATAGCACACCTCGTGAGACAAACATTGCTTGATAAGTAACCCCTCTTTCCTGACACCGATATTCTGGGGCTCGGCATCTCACTCCATTTTGAGCAGCAAGTAAACAGATTCATGGCCGTATGGGGTAGAATAAGAGGTTAAAAGTTGCTTACCCAAAGACGCCAATGTTAGAGGGGTGGCCCAGCCCAGGCTCGTCCGTCCACTGATCGGCCTGCCCTTGGCCCGGGCTTCGCCCCAGCACACTCGTCACCTGCACTGCAGGAATGTTGAAGGCGCTTTTCAGCGCATCCGGAGATGGCCCACCCCCTTCTGGCACCCACTGCATGGGCACCTCCTGGCACTTGTTGAAATGGGGGATGAAGTCCTCTGAAGTTTGGGGAGTCAGTGGGGGCCGGAGACCCCTTTCACTGTTAGAGATGTGCCCCGCTTTTCAAAGTCATTTTCGATCGCCGCATAAATCAAGCTATTGATCCTTCCTAATTTTTTCCCAGATGTTTCTGCTCTGGCAGAAAAAGCATTTAAACGCATTGATTGTAAATAGTCCTCTGGGGTACGAACTACATAAGACCAAAGTTCTCACACAAACTAAACAGTTAATTATGAGGGGAGTCTGCAGTTTTATGCCATTCACAAATCAAACCAAAGGTAGGTCGATAGTCTTCTGCATTATTACATGCCACCAAAAATCAAGCAGACCATCACCCGGTAAATTTAAGACCTATGCCATTCAGGAGGAATGGGGTAAGGGAAAAGCAGCTACTGCCTCTTATGAGGAAAGTTTCTGTTGCAGATATTTGCAGAGCAGCTACCTGGAAGTCAATTCAGATGTTTCTTAAGCACTATTGTTTTGATTCTGACTCCAGAGCGGATACTCCTCTGGGGTAGGTATCATTTGTTTGCTAGAATTAGAGAGTTTTCTCTGTCTGCCTTTGGATCCCTCATCTGGAGCAGGGTGTTGTTTATGTTGCTATTGTTTAGGAATGTTAAAGAGAAAAGGAAAGCTGGCTCTGTATATAGTATACCAAAGTAAGGTATAGTGTGCACAGAGTCCAGTGGAACCCCATAGGTAGGCAGAGGTAAAAGTAGATGATACCTTACCCTCTATTGGTGGTAATGTGGGCGAGCAGTGAGGCTTTGTCAGAGGGTAGTGTTAAGCATTTATTGTACACACGCAGGCAAGAAATGTCACACACTCAAAGACTGAACTCAGACCAATTTGTTTGTATAAAAATATTATTTAGTTGAGGTGCTATCTCGTTTTTTCACAAATTTTCTCACAAATGTTTGTTTTCTATACACCTGTTTAAGTGGAGTGTATTGTTATAAACACAGTGACTTATAATTTGAAGGTTGTTTTAAATTAAAGTTAGTCGGGCTTAAACGAATTGGAACAATACCTGGAATTGAAAGAAGGGTTGTCGGTGGGATATAAGAAAGAAAAAAAAGAAAAAATTCCCATTACCTCTCGGAAGGTTTTTGAGAGTTAATGCCTGCGCTGATCAGGTCTTGTTGTCTTAGGTGTACGAATTGAGTGAAGGGTGACCTGATCAAATTTTTCCCTCTATAGCTCTCTAATGTGAGAGATGAGAGAAATCAGTGTGATATGCCTAGATATCACACTGAAACGTTTCCTAGACAAAAGGTAAGTAATTCAGTTTTTACAGTTATGCAGTTTTTCAATGTTTCATTCAAACCAACTCCACACTTAGAAGAATTTTCAAGGAAAAGCAGTCAATGCAATCCTATGGGAGGAAATAAAGTTAACGGTTTGCAGGTAAGTACTTATTCGTGGGAGTTGGTATTCTGTGGTTAGAACTAGGGTTCCCCCAGGGTCGAGGATGCACTCTCAGAACACCCTCTGCGGCACTAGGGCGGCCGGGTGCAGAGTGCTGAGGTCCAATGTTATCCAATGGGGGCTAGAGGGCCTCCGGTTGGTGGCTGCTCACGAGCAGGCCACAAGGTTGTGGGAGCAAAGCTCCTGGTGTTAGGCTCAGGGCAAAGGGTGATCCGGTTTAGCACACAAAGTGCAGCCACAGTGGCACAGGGGCGGCAGGGTGCTGGTTTGGCATCAGGTGCCCTGTTGATTTCAATGGGGATTCTCCAGTTGCAGCAAACACTGCAGGCTCGGGGACGAAGATCTTTTGGAGGTGACCACCAGTTAGAGAGGTAATTTGGGATGCCTGGGGATGCTGGGACACCGTTGGTTGGGCCACCCAAGGCCGTGGGACGTCGGGTGCAGGGGTGTCTTTAGGCGTTGGGTTTTTCTTACCGGCTCCGGTCACGGTTGGGGGGATCCTCCAGAAAGGGGTTGCAGGCGTCAATTGGAAACTCGATGCAGGTCAGGGATCACTAGATCCCAGGTCAGGATCGCCAGGGACACCTCCTCGGGTGTTGGGCCACTCGAACTCGGGCTGTGGGCGTCTGGTCCAGAGTGGTGCAGACTCGCGGATTTGGCTAGAGCCAGAGTCTGTGGGTGATCAAATCTGGTGCTCACGGGAGACAAAGTCTTGGTTTGGGAAGGCAGGGCAGGTCCTCCAGGTTCTTGTGGGCTGCTGGATGCAGGACAAGCCGGCATTTCGCTGGAGCAAGTCGAGGTCAGGAAAGGCCGGGAGAGCTGGGGCAAAGGCAGTTGTTGTCCTCCTCTTCTTCTTCAGCACGGCTCTTCGGTCCTTCTTCTTGTTTCTCCTTGTCTGAGGATGCAAGGTTTGGGGTTGCCCCTAAATACTAGATTTAGGGGTGTTACAGGTAGGTACAGGTCGGGACCAATGGGTCCCTTCCTTGGGGTGGGTACACCCCCTATTATGCCACCCTCCAGTGGGAGGGGGGACATAAGCCTCACTCTGGTTGGCTGGGTCCCCCCATCTGCAAGATGGCGGGGACTGAGAGTTGTGCTTTACCTCGCCTCCCCCACCTCAGGGGTGGGATTGGCAAAGGTGGGCACATCTCTCCTCCTAACTTGGTTTTGCCGCCGATTCTCAAGCCCAAAGTGGGGGTCAGTACCGGTGGGGGCCAGTTGCTGGGAGCAGCAAATTGCTGCGGTAGCTCACAAAGGCGGCAAGCCTTTGAAGCTTCCCCTTCGTGGACCCTGCCCATCTTGGGGGAGGAGGCTTGGAACCTCGTCCCAGGATGTGCATTGTTTCAGGACCCTGAGAGCGGCAGGCTTTTGACCCAGGGGTCCAGAAACATGTCTGGTGGTGGCAGCTGGCGAGCAGCCTCTCAGCCAGGACACTAGAGTTAGGTCGGTTTTTAGGGGGCATCTCTAAGATGCCCTCTGAGTGCATCTTTAATTAAATCCCACACTGGCATCAGTGTGGGTTTAATGTGCTGAGAAGTTTGATACCAAACTTCCCAGTTTTCAGAAAGGCCATTATGGTGCTGTGAAGTGTGAATGACAAACTCCCAGCAACATATACTCTTTATGGCATTACTGCACTTACAATGTCTAAGAATTGACTTAGACACTAGGGGTACAGGGCTCATGCACCTGTACCCTCACCACCGGTATAGTGCACCCAGCTAGAAGGGTGGCTTACCAATTCCAGGGCAGTGGATTGTAGGCCTGGCACACAGGGATGTGTGCCATGTCGACTCTTCACTTTGTTCTGCACCAAAACACGCAGCCTCCAATGGCAGTGTGTGTGTAAAGGTCCAGGGCCTCTAAGGGTGGCACAATAAGTGCTGCAGCTCTTAGAGGCCTTGCCTGGTCACAGTGCCCTTGGTACCTATGGTACCTCCTACAAGGGTCTTGCATGTGGCCAGAGAGTTGCCAATTGGGTTTTGCAACAGTACAGTTTAGGGAAAGAACATAGGCCCTGGGTACCTGGTTGGCAGGAACCCAGGGCACACTCAGTCAAAGTACATCAACAGTTTGGCAAACAATGGGGGCAACCATGCAAAAAGGGGCACTTTCCTACAGGTTACTCATAATCCTAGTTCTCTGTAATGCATATTTTCTCCGAGTC
Source organism: Calotriton arnoldi (assembly GCA_963921515.1). Lineage (NCBI taxonomy): Eukaryota > Metazoa > Chordata > Amphibia > Caudata > Salamandridae > Calotriton > Calotriton arnoldi. Next base: position 445,320 of record CAWUFW010001162.1, read on the forward strand.
CATAAACAATAATCCTACATCCCCCGTTCCAAAAGTATAGCCTAAAACCATTTTAGAGTGTCCTGATTCTTCCACTGGAGTGGGTCTGCAGAGAGAAAAAGGTGCTCTAATCCTCGCATCCCAATACGAAAGTGCCTGGGTTCCCTAGTTCTCTTTTGGAACCAGCCAGCACAGCTTGTAAGCCAGTAAGCCTGAACAGTGCACATAGAGAAGCTGCCATCCTGGATTCCTGCCCCACAAAATAAAGATATTTATTTCAGTGCTGTTAGACCTGGCATCATTGGCGTGGGTCTCCCTTCCATTTTTTTTGCTGTTGCCTCCCGTGTTTACGATGTTTTTGCTGGTCTAGATGCTTTGGGCACTTTGCCACTGCTATTCAGTGCCAAAGTGCAGGTGCTCCCTGTTGTAAGTTGTTGTATGGATTAGTGATTCCATAATTGGCTTATTTGATTTACTTGTCAGACCCTAGTATAGTGCACCTTGGGTGCCCAGGGCCTATAAATCAAATGCTGCTGGTGGGCTTGCACCACTGGTTGTGCCACCCACAGAAGCGGCCGGTAAAGTGTGACTCAGGCCTGCCATTGCAGAGCCTGTGTGCAGTTTGGGACTGCCATGCTGACGTGGCAAGTACACCCACTTGCCAGTCCCTAAACCTTCCCTTTTCTACATGTTAACCACCCCTAAGGTAGGCCCAAGGGCAGGGTGCATTGTATGTAAAAGGTAGGACATGCCCTGATGTGTGTGGCATGTCCTGATAGTGAATTACAGCCAATTTCGTTTTTCACTATTGCAAGGCTATCTGTTCCCATAGGCCAGAATGGGCAGTTTGGTTATAACATCTTATAGTCCTTAACTGACCCTAGGAACAAGATAGAAAAACGAATTTAGTATGCCTGAACTCAGAATGTTAAAATGCATCTTTTAGTGTGGGTGATTTTTAAATTCTGTGTTTGAAAATACCACTTTTAGAAAGTGGGTATTTTCTTGCCTAACCTTCCAGCGTGCCTCTGCTAAGGTTGTGTATTCACTGTCTGGTTTGTGAGTGACGGGGGACTGGAGAGGGTCTTGGCTCCAGCAGTCTGATGGATCAGGGCTGGGCTGAATGGGACCCACATAGAATAGAGAGTAGGGGGGAGGAGACTTCCTTTCACTGACCTGAGCCCTCATAGAATAGAGAGTAGGGGGCGGGGATTTCCTTTCACTCCTCTGAGACCTCATAGAATAGAGAGTAGGGGGAGGAGATTTCCTTTCAGCTACCTGGGCCAGGTCTGCTCTCAAACAATGCTGTCTCCACCTCCTGCCAGGAAGCTGCACAGAACTGGCTTTGGTCAGGCACAGACACTCTCTGCCTCCAGAGAACAAAGACTTTCTGAGTATAAATATTGGGGCCCAGACCCCAGAACTTTAGATCACTTCTGGGAATCAAGACAAACCTTTGCTGAGGAGAAGAACCAAGAAACTGAAGGAGGAGACTGCCCCTGTGCTGTGTGCTGTTGGGGTTGGCCTGCAGTGGTTACTTTATTGCCAAAGAAAGGAGAAAGGAACTTTGTGTGTACGTTCATCATCTTGAAGATCTCCAAGGGCTTGAAGACTGAGCTTGCCTCCTGCCTGAAGTCTCAGGGATACAAGACTTTACCAACCAGCTCCCCTGAATTCCCTTGCTGGGAATTCTACCTGCAAAGAGGTGCCTGCTGTTGTGTTGGGCCCTCTTGAAGACTGCGTGTCGCTGGGAGCTGAAAGCGCGACGCAGCAAGGAGAAGCGTGTTGCCGCCGCAGCAGTTGCTGTCGCATTGCTGAAGAAGTGTGCCGCCGCCGCATCACCGACGAAGCGTGTCGCATCACCGGAGAAGCGTGTCGCCACCGCAGAGGTCGCCGTTGCATCACCGGAGAAGCGTGTCGCAGGGCCTGTCGCGGCTCAGAGGTTACCGAGTTCGCCGCACGGCCGTCGGGCGTGCACGCATCGCATCCAGCGTTGTCGCATCGCACCGGATCGTCGCATTGCATCGAGGCGCCATCTTGTCTCGTCACTGGGCCGCAATAAGAAACGACGCATCAACTCCCCACACAGTAAGGAAGCGAGCCTCAACTCCCCTGCGCAGCAGTAAGGAACCGACGCATCCACTCCCCTGAGTGTAAGGAACGGCGCATCAACTTCCCTGCGACCCTTTTGCTTGTTTTGCGTGACGCATCTAAGGTACTTTGAGAGTAAAGTGTCGCATTTACCATCTACATTGAACTAAGCTATTTCTACCATTTTAGAGACTCATTTTTGATTACAGTATTGTGGATTTTTGTCGTTTGACCTTGTGTTAAGTCTAGTAAAGATTACTTATTTTTCTTAACTGGTGTAGTGTCCATTTGTAGTGTTGTCACTGTATTACTGTATGTGTTCACAAACGTGTATTATATATAAAGATGGAGATGAGAACACTTAGTGCTCCTCAACCAGCTAGCTGACTAATGTGAAATTGGTGCCAGCTTGAGACGTAGCTATAATCCCAGTTGAAGAAGCAGTGTGCGGTCCAACCAATCGGGCTGGTTTTGCCTATTATGAAAGGATTGTCAGTGACCAGAAGTACAGGACAAACTATGAAAATCCCTGTGGAACAACTCTCCCAATCATATTTTGCACTGAAAGCTTCATCAGAAGGCGATTTATTTTGTGAAATTCATAAAGTGCAAAGTTCAAAATTAGTCAGATTTACATAACTCTGTGTTTTTCATACTGCACATCCCTAGTATAGTGTCCTGTTATTTTTGTAGTAGTTGAAATCGATTCCATGAAGCCATTGTATTGTGTTAGACTATGTTGTAGTGGCTTCTAGTTGAGAGTTATTTCCACTGACCTTGTCTATTTACAGAAAAATAATAATTTAGGATTGTAGAAACCAGTGCAGAGCCCAGGGATACAGCATGTCAGGTAAGTGTAATTTTATGTTTATTCCATGTGACAGAAGGACAAAATCTAAAGAATAAAAAAGAAAAGCCCTATATTTCTTTGGGTGTGCATGTTTAAATTTGAGAAATAATTAATCACAGTGTGGTGTCATTGGGTAGGATATTATAAACGTATTATTTATTAATGTTGGCGTCTTCGTGACTTCTTTGATTTTTCAAACACAGTATGATTCAACCCCAATTTTCTTTCTAGGTTTAATTCCAGAAACTTTGGATGAATGGAAATTTATACTATCCTGTGTGCAGACTTTTCGCACTAATCATCTCCATCAGGGAATACCACAAGGAAATACAGTCAGCAATGGGAGCTGTGATTGGCCCAATAGCTTCAGTATTGAAAATGTTGCCCTTCTACTTGCCAAAGTTATTGGCCCAGATAATGCTATGCCTCTCCTTGAGGAATGTGGATTCAGAGAAGAATTATCTGAAAGGCTTCTAAGCATATTTGAGATTTTAAGAGTTGCCGAAAAAAGACAAAGGTATTTTTCACTATTACAATTCTCCTATTGTGTTATACTAATTTGTCGCGATCTTGTGCAAGACATTCTTTCTGTTTCTTTTGTATTTTTACATCTGCTGCTTCATTATTTAGTAACACTCTGTCAAGAGGTCCACTTTTTCAGATCTGTCTTCGTTATAGATCTCAGATCTATTTTCAGAAATGTAAAAATGCTTAAGGAAGACCTGCATATACTCGCGCACTCTTCAGAAATTGTGCTCATTTTATAGCACACATATAAGCTGTGTGTCAGTCTCTTGGAGTGCAAGTGTCTGCTTTCCCTTGTGTGTTTTTTATTTTATTTTATTAGTATAGATGCCCATTAGACTTTGGCGACTCCGTTCTCAGCCAGGTGCGGTGCTGGTGTAATTTATTTGTTGACTGCTGTGTTCAGTTCTTCTTTCTGTTCAAATTGTTTCATCTTGTGTACTGTTCTGAGCTCCCCCTTTTTGAACTGAGTTGATGGCTACTATAATTGAATATTGCCGAAGGGAAGACCCTCCATGTCTTGGTTCTGGGGTCAAAATGTTGACAGATTGTTCGGATTGTTTAAAGTTCAACCTAACTCAAAACATTCATGTAAACTATACCTTGTTAATATGAATGGGACTCACTGCTTTAACTGTATATATTTTGCACACACTTTTCTTATCACCTCTTTGCACTTGTTCACTGGGCCATTGCTTCTTTCTTGCACGTTGTAAACACCCAAATTGAAATTCAAGAAATTAAAACATTATTGATTTTTGTATATAGGCTTTTTCTTGAATTGTTTTCACTTTGCTCATATTATTATGAATAATCTCTCTGTACTGAACATTTTTTCCCCAAGGGAACATTGTCTTTTTATGTGCCTAAAATACACTCGTTCCCTTGTAGTATTACCAGGTAGCCCTATATGTTTTTGTCCTGTCAATTGCTGAGGCCATTAATATTCATTACCATGTGACCCTATGTTTATGCTTCTTACAGCCTGGGGCTGTTAATGATCATTACTGTGGGAACAATTTCTCTAAAATGGTCCCAAGTTGAACGATTGTATTAATGTCGTTTTGAGAAAATATTTTCTGTTGTGCAAATTTGTTAAACACACTCTGTGTGAAAGTGAGAAAACATATGTTAGAACCCTGTTTTATTGGGTGATTTGGTTACATCATCTTTTGTTAATACTTATTTTAAGATTATTCCAAGATTTGCTGAACTTACCTTTGTAAAAAAAAAAAAAAATACTGCATGCATAATGTTTTTCTTCTTGTTTTCTTTTACAGAGCCATGATGCAGTGTATGCTGGAAAAGTGTGAAAGATTCCTGTGGTCCTAACAGACATAGAAATACTAAAACTGATCATGGAGTACTTTATTATAAAGAATTATTGTATAATCAAGGACTTCCTTTTCTCTCACTTGAAATGAACATTTGTCATGTTTATTCTCCAAACAGTATTATTTCAGCAATATTTAAAAGAAAGTTGTGGTTTGATAAAATGAGCCTAAGCCATTTTTCAATTTCAAGTAATACATTTATACTATTTGTGTTCCCAATTTGTCCCTTTTCAGTTATTAGTGTCTTTTTAAAGCAAAAGCTTTATAGAATGATTACAATTGCACTAACAATCAGCAGTTATTTTAGATTTGTATTTGTGAATGTTCTAATGTAATTTGTTTGAATACTATTTTTTCATATTTTCGTGAAATTGTGCGTTCAGTGTTTTATATTTTCTGTGACCTTTTCCTCTCTGCATGATGTTTGTATTTCCTGTTTCTTAATAGTGATGCTTTGCCTAGCACAACACAATGAGTTATTTTGAAACTAACAAGGTGTCTGTTCATAAATAAATATATTTATCAGTAATGCTGAATACAAACTATTATGATGTCAGTGAAAAATGGGGTTAAATGGTTCATAAGATAAACCAACTCACAAACCGTGAGATAGGACAGGTTTTTGCTCTGTCAGCTGCAGAAGGATCTACTGCTATTTCCAGTTTACTAGGGAGTTGCAGTTTAGTAAATCCTCCTGGACTACTTTGTTCCATTCTCTTAAAGCATACATAAGTAGTGGATCAGCAACCTAAAGCTAAATTGCATGTCACTGCATAGAAAGCTGAACAGAGGAAAATTATTACAGATATCTTTACAGAGAAGCCACTGCTGAAAGACATTGTTACATCTGATGGAGACTTCTAGCCACAGATTCCTTACCTTTGAATTATCCCCAGGCGTCAGACTGTATCCGGAATTTTTCTTGAGCAGTACCCATGCGTGCCGGTAGTGGCGTAATTCAGCTCTGAGTGGCATTGTTGGCCTCGTCCATACTGGAAGTGGCGTGTGTGGAGCCTGTATAGGCACCACCGCAGGGCGCTCACCTCAGTTCTTTTCTTTCTGTGTCAGTCAGCTCAGATCTGGGAAGAGCTACCCCTTAGTCAATTTTTGACTAACTTTTTTTGACGTTTTGTTGAAGTATTTCGAGGATTTGCCTTCTGGTGTGGTAGGAATGTCATCCAAGAATTCCAGCTTCAAGCCCTGCGGCGCCTGTCACCGCTCGATGTCGGCGATGGACCCACACCTTGTATGCCTTTGGTGCCTTGAGCGCAACCACAATTCGAAGGCCTGCTCTGATTACTGCGCCATGCTCCAGAAGGACTCGATGGTGCGAGCCCTCAAGCTCCTGGCGGCTCGATGTGCGATGCCACAACGTACCAGATCCCAGGCGAAAGGAAGGTCCCGGGAGCGGTTGTGAAGTCCGGGAAGCTCGTCGCACTCAAAATAGTCGGGCCATGTGGATAACTCCCGCCACAAGAAAAAGAAGAAGTCGAAGTGTGCTTTGACTTAATCTCGTCCATCGTCCAACAAGATGAAGGAGCTTCACTCGAGGCCTGACTGCACGGCTGAGCCAGTGCCTGGGCTGGCTCAGTTCCTCCCCTAGTTTCTGGGAACCAGAACAACCCCTTCCCAATTGAGAGAGTTTTATGAGGCTATGCTCCTCGTATTTGGCCGGCTTGTTCCCACCAGCGTGCTTTCGGACCCTGCGGGTTCAGGAGAGGCCCCTACTGGATCCATGCCAGCAGCTCCCACGCCAGTCAGGCTCCATGGATCTGCAGATTGATCCAGATCAGCGCCGGCAATGCCATTTCAATCTTCCCCATTTACATCCCTGACTCTGACATGGAGCCAGAGGGGTGTCACCGGCGATGGCTGGATCCATGGCTCCAGGCCCAAGCCTGAACCTTATTTTTATGGGTTAGGGCTGGTAGGGGTCACTGGACCCTGAAGAATACCAGCCTTATGATACCAATATGGACTGGTGTGAGTATTTGGTGGATGCCAGCGGACTGGATACCTCTCTAGATACTGCCATGCTCTCTCCCCCTAATTTGGCTATGGAGGAGGGAGCTTCATTCGCAATGGTGGTGCGGAGGCTGGCTGAGGTCCCGGACCTTAGCTTGCCCTTGGTGGCAGTCAAGACTAATGACTTGACGGAAGTGCTTCAACCAAGAGACTCCCCTTCAGAATCGCTTCTCCCATTTAAAAAAGCACTTTATGATATTCTGCTTGGGACTTCGTCCAAGCCCAACTCAGGGGCTCCTGTGAACATGATGATTGCCTGTCTTCACTGCCCCGCTCCAGCAGACCCCAAATTCCTCACAGAGCACCCTACCCATAAAGCTTGGTAGTCCAAACCTCCACTAACCACATAAATCCTGGCACTTTTCCAAGAGTACAACCGGATTGGGAATCCAAGAGGCTGGACAACTTAGGCAAGAAAATGTTTTCTGCCACCAGCCTGGCATTGCGGTCTGTGAACACCACATGCCTTTTAGGCCGCTTTTCTCCCACTCTGTGGGATACGGTTGCGCAAGCGCTTCCAACAGTTCTGGAGGAGGCCTGGGCCATGCTCTCCCAGGCTGTTTACGACAAGATGAATGTAGCCAAGTTCACCATTTGGTGTGGGCTGGACAGCACCGACTCACTGGGCAGAGCGGTTTCATCTACAGTGGCCCTACTGGCTTTTCTGGGGATGTCCAGTCATCACTTATGGACATGCTCATTGATGGCTCCCGTCACTTCAGCGACAAGGTGGATTCTGCGCTTGAGCACTTTAAGGACCGCAGGGCTACGGCTCTCCATGGCCCTCGTCACCCCCAATCCACCTTTCACTCCTTTTGTGGCCACGGAAGGGACTTCCAGTCGTGTCTTTACCCACCCAGCCACCACGACGCACAAGCTTCCCAGCCTCTGCATGGCAGAGGACACTTGACCCACAGACCCCGTGGGTCAGGCAGCCAGAGTTCGGGCCAGTAGACTGCTCCCCCAGCAGTCGCTGTCTCCAAGCCTTTCTAGTCTGCCCTCTTACCAACATGAGCACCCAGTGGGGCGAAGGGGGGGAGGTAGGATCCGCCATCACCTTCCCCATTGGCAGTCTATAACATCGGACCGGTGGGCTTTGAAGATTGTCCGAAGGGTCTACTCCTTCCCTTTTGAGACTATCCCTCCCGCCCTGCCCATCTCTCTATGCTACCTACTTAGGACAGGCTGACAGAAGACTCCCTATCCTTTCTCACCAGGAAGTGACGGCTCTCTTGGCGAAAGGAGCCATAGAGAGAGTGCTGACGCCAGAAGTGGATCATGCTTGCTATTCCCGTTACTTTCTGGTGCCCAAAAAGGACAGAGGTCTTCGTCCTATCCTCGACCTGCACTCTCTCAATTTCTTCCTCAAGAAGGAGAAGTTCAAGATGCTGAGTCTTGCTCAGGTCCTGGACTTGGACCAGGGAGACTGGATGGTAGCATTGGGCTTGCAGGACGCATATTTTCACATCCCCGTCCTGCCTGCCCACAGATGTTACCTGCGGTTCATGGTGGGCCACAAGCACTTTCAGTTTGCTGTGCTCCCCTTTAGCCTTACCAGTGCCCCTCTGCTGTTCACCAAGGTGATGGTGGTGGTTGCAGCTCATCTGCGGAGATCAGGGGTGCCAGTCTTACCCTATCTCGACGACTGGCTGTTGAAGGCGGGCTTGCCCCAGGCTGTTGTCTCCCACCTCCAGACTATGGAGGACCTTCTGTATTCGCTGAGTATCACTATCAATGTGCCAAAGTCACACCTGACTCCCTCTCAGATGCTCCCTTTCATTGGAGCTCTTCTGGACACGGTACAGTTTCAGGCCTATCCTCCCGAACGGCGAGTCTAGGATATTCAAGCTATGATACCAGTGTTTTAGCCTCTATCCTGGATTTCGGGAATCTAACTCTGAGGCTGCTGGGCCTCATGGCCTCCTGCATGCTGCTGGTGACACATGCCCGTTGTCATATGCCGTCTCCCACCGCACACTAGTCGCAAGACTACACGACGCCAGCATACAAGGAGCAGCCCTGGACTGGATCCGATCATTCCTCACCGGCAGAAGCCAAAGGGTCAGACTGCCACCCTTCCTCTACGATCCCACGAAAATCACCTGCGGAGTCCCACAGGGCTCATCTCTGAGCCCGACCCTCTTCAACATCTACATGGCCCCCCTCGCGGCCATCGTCCGACAACACGACCTCAACATCGTATCCTACGCCGACGACACCCAGCTCATCCTCTCCCTCACCAAAGACTCCGCCAACGCCAAACTCAACTTCCAGAAAGGAATGCAAGACGTCGCAGTCTGGATGACCAACCGCTTCCTGAAACTCAACACAGAGAAAACAGAAGTCCTCATTCTGGGAACCACCCCCTCGGCGTGGGACAACACCTGGTGGCCAACCGCCCTCGGAAGCCCACCTACCCCAACAGACCACGCCAAAAACCTCGGCATCGTACTCGACGCATCGCTCACCATGAACCGATAGGTCAATGCCGGCACCTCCAGCTGCTTCAACACACTCCGCATCCTCCGCAAGACCTTCAAATGGATCCCCCCTGAGTCAAGAAAGACGGTCACCCACGCACTCATCACCAGCAGACTGGACTATGGAAATGCCCTCTACGCCGGCATCAACAAATCCCTACTCCACAGACTACAGACAATACAGAACACCGCCGCCAGACTGGTCCTAGGCCTCCCCAGGCACTAACACACCAGCCAACACCTACATAGACTCCACTGGCTCCCTGTGGAGAAATGAGTCACCTTCAAGATCCTCACCCACTCCTACAAATGCCTACACAACAACGGCCCAAAATATCTCAACGACAGAATCAACTTCCACGTACCCAAAAGAAACCTCCGATCCGCCAACCTCGTGCTGGCTGAAACCCCGCGCATCCACAGAGCAAGAGCAGGCGGAAGATCCTTCTCCCACATTGCAGCCAAAACATGGAACGAGCTACCGGCAGTCATCAGGCGCGCCCCCTCCCTGAACACCTTCAGAAAAACCCTCAAGACCTGGCTCTTCGACTAACCAGATCTGCAAACCCCCCCCCCCCCACCCTACCCCCCAGCGCCTTGAGACCCTCACGGGTGAGGAGCGCGCTTACAATCCCCTGATTGATTGATATACGGGCTCTGCAGTGGGACATAAAGTTCTAGTGGGCACAGCATCAGGGGAATCTTTCCGACATGGACCAGATCTCGGAGGGTCTGCAAAGGATCTGCAGTGGTGGGTAACGAACCACGATTGGGTCAGTGGCAGACCCCTCTCCCTTCCCCAACCAGATCTGGCAGTAGTGACAGATGCGTCACTCCTGAGATGGGGCGGCCATCTGAGAGAGGTGGAGATCAGAGGCTTCTGGTCTCCAGCGGAATCCGGACTCCACATCAACCTTTTAGAGCTCCGGGCAATCTGGCTGGCATTGAAAGCCTTTCTACTCTCCATCAAGGGAAGGCTAGTGCAGGTGTTCACGGACCACACCACTGTCATGTGGTACTGCAACAAACAGGGCGGGTGGGGCTGTGGACCATTTGTCAAGAGGCCTTGCGTCTCTGGACATGGCTGGAACGTCAGGGCATTTCTCTGAACATCAGATGCCTAGCAGATCACAAATGGAGTCTCTATCCGGAGGTGGTGCAAGGATTCTTTCAGCAGTGGGGAGAGCGTAGGATTGATTTGTTCGCCGCTGCTGAGAACGCACAATGTCAGCAGTTCTGAGCATTGGAGTTTTCAAGGCGGCTCTTGCTCAGAGAGTGGAGCTCAGGGCTCCTATACGCCTTTTCGCCTGTACCACTCCTGCTCAGAGTTTTCAAGAGGATCAGGACCAACTGGGCCCAAGCAATCCTTGTGGCTCCGGACTGGGCACGGAGAGTCTGGTATCCCAAACTGTTGAGCGTGGCCATCTGTCTATCAGGCTGCCCCTTCGGGAGGATCTTCTGTCGCACCAGCAGGGGAGGGTTGCCCACCTGAACCTGTCAATGCTCCGTCTTCTTGCATGGAGATTGAGCGGCGAAAGCTGACAGCTTTCAACCTTCCTCTCGTAGTCTGTAACATTATTTTGGTAGCCAGACGTCCCTCCACCAAGACTGTTTACACCTGCAGTTGGGAAAAATTTGTGGCATGGTGTACAGAAATTCAAATTGGTCCCCTTTATGCTCCCCTTTCTCAAGTTATCCTTTTTATCCTTTCTCTTGCCCAACAGGGCTCCACTCTAGGCACTCTTAAGGGTTGTCCCTCTGCTATTTCAGCTTTTCTGCGATTGCCTGACCAGCCATTCCACTTCAAATCCCCTACTGTAAATAGATTTCGGAAAGGTTTACATTTGTTTCCACTTTCTCCTTTCATTATGCCCCAGTGGACCTAAATCTTGTCCTCACTTTCATTATGTGCACTCCCTTTGACCGTTTCACAACTGTCCTATCTGGCTCCTTACCATCAAGACGGCCTTCCTGGTGGCAATAACATCTGCCCAGAGGGTCAGTGAGCTTCAGGCCTTGTCATCCAAGCCTCCTTATCTGAACATATACCCAGATAAACTGGTGTTTCGTACAAGAACTTCCTTTCTCCCAAGAGTGGTCACTCCATTTCATGTAAGCCAATCCATCACTCTGCCTACTTTTTACGCTCCGCCTCATCCCTCCAAAGAACTAGTGACTTCACCGTCCGGACCCAAAAAGAGCATTGTCATTGTACCTTGATCACAAACGAGAGTTTCGTGTGGATGACCAAGTCTTCCTGGGGTATATCGGAGCGAAGAAAGGACTGGCCCTACAGAAGAGGATCATCTCACGATGGATCGTGCTCTGTATCAAAATCTGGTATGCACTGGCTAAGAAGCAACCCTCTGAGTGTTTGCGTGCTCATTCCACCAGAGCTAAAGCTGCAACTACTAGATTAGCACAAGGAGTTGCTATCCTAGACATCTGCCAGGCAGTAATGTGGGCTTCCCTGCACATGTTTACCAAGCAATACCGCTTGGACAGTCTGGTCCATAAGGATGAACATTTTTCCCATTTGGTCCTGCAGGACTTCCTCATATGAAATTGGTCCGCATATCAACCTACAGGGAGGTATTGCTTGGGTATCTAATCAAAGGTCAGGAATCTGCGGCTAGAAGCCTTCATCAGATGAACAAGTTACTTACCTTTGGTAACGCCTTATCTGGTAAAGACTATATCTAGCCACAAATGCCTTACCGACCCACACATCCTCCCCGCTCTGCAAACGGATTTCTAGGGACAGGGCTTTCCCCTTTCAAGGCCCTAGTATTCCATACCAGTAGTCAGTGTACTTCATGGCCCTGCGCTTCCGGCATGGAAAGTTGTGAAAAGTAACTGGCGTCAGCATGCTGAGGTGGCAGCTATATAGGTACCACGCACGTCACTTACGGCGTGGACGACGACTATACCACTTGGAGCCGAACAACACCACCTACCGGTGCGCAGAGGTATGGCTCAAGAAAAATTTCCAGATCCAGTCTAATGCCTGTGGATAATTCTAAGGTAAGGAATCTGCGGCTAGATAGTCTCTACCAGATAAGGCGTTACCAAAGGTAAGTAACTTGTTCTTTAGGTTTCTACAATGAGGACCAGCACTCATTAAAAAGTTCTCTTAGCAACAATCTAAGAAAGCAAACTTGTTTGTACATCTAGGGGTACCAGTTATGCCCTGTGGTCTACAGTTATTCTCTGAGATATTCACCACTGATTAAGAGCCCTCACTCTAATCTTTCTCCATTTTTAGTGGTTAGCAATTTCAGCGATCTTAACTGCACGAGGGATGGAATCGGGCATTGGGTGTTTGGAGATCCTGGCTGTTGTAGCACAGATTTTTTGTTCTCACCCACTAGCCATATCTGTAACAGAGAAGGTTTTTGTCAATGTGTTTCAGCCCTAGTGGGATTCAGTCTTATGACTGGGAGTGATCCAGAACCTTCTTGAATGGCTCTTCCATGTGAGAAGTTTTGTGGTCCTTGCAGAAGTTAGATGGGATGGAAGTGGCTTGCAAATATGTGAGGCTGTGTGTGAACTTTAATTGTTTTTTTCTTGTGGGTGACTGAGACATGAGACAGATATGAGGCTTTTTTCATTATAAAGTGTTGCTCCACCCTGCTTCTACTGTGAGGACCGAATAACAAGGCCATACTGGTGGTTGAGACTGGCACCTAAATATATTATGTCAATCAATCAATCATATTATGTTACATAAAATGTATATGACAAACTCTTCGCTGTGGTGCTGGTGTATAAGTATCCTTATCTTGTTACTCTCACAAAATGTTGTATTGTTACATACTCGTATGTGGTGTCATAAATAATAGTTGATGAGCAGATTGTTATGTTATGTTAGCAAGTTTTGTAGAGCGCACAGCTGCCTCAGCAAAGAGGCGTCCCAGCGCTAAGGCAGAAACATGGAGGCTGATGGCGGAAGAGAGACACTAAAGCGAAGGGAAAAGGTGAGTTTTGATGGCCTTGCGAAAGGCCAAATAGTTATTCATGGCCCAGATGGATAGTGGCAGAGTGTTCCAAAGTTTGGCAGCCAATAAACGGAAGGAGCGCCCGCCCGACCAAACCCTCCTCCTTCAGGGCACAACCACCAGGTGTTGTCCCATAGAACGAAGTTGGCGTGAGGGAGAGTAGAATGAGAGCAAGTTTGACAGAATGCCAGGAGAGGAGGATTTCTGAATTTTGAACGCGGTACAAAGGGCCTTGAATTCCACTCGATTGGCAACAGGCAGCCAATGTAGCCGATGAATCGCACTGGAGGTGGGACAGGTTCTAGGGAGACCCAGGAGAGTTCTGGCCGCAGCGTTTTGGACTCTGCAGTCTCAGAACTTCAGACTTGTTGACCCCTAGATAGAGTACATTGGCGTATTCCAGTCTTAACAAGATGGAGGCCTGAATAATCATCTGCCTGATGGGTGGGTCAAAAAACCCCAGCAGCGGTTTGAGCCCCCGTAATATGCCAAAACAAGTCCCTGCAACTTTCTTGGTTTGAGACTGAAAGCTGAGGGCCGAGTCAACCCAGACACCTAGATCCTTCACCACCTGCTTAGGGGTGGGTGCAAAGCCCAGTATGGCCGGCCACCAACGTTCCCCCCCCATAGCACCGGGTCTCTCCCTACCAGTAGAACCTCCGACTTACTGGAGTTCAGTTGGAGACAGTTGGCAGTCATCCACTCGGCGACAGCCGTAAGATCGTCCCGAAACTTAGAGGCCTCCCCCACGGAGTTGTCCGAGAGAGCGACTATCAACTGTGTATCATCAGCATATGATACAATTGTGAGCCCTCTGCTCCTCTCCAGGACCGCTAAAGGTTGGACATAGAGGTTAAAAAGCGTGGGGCTCAAGGCAGAGCCCTGAGGAACCCCTTGTTCGTTGGAATGGGTCGTGGACGCGAATGGAGGGGCCACAACCTGGAAGGTCCTATTAGAGAGTAAGGAGGCAAACCAATCCAGGGCAGAGCCCACAATACCCGCCTCCTCCAGCCTAAGCAGCAGGATCTGATGAGAGACCGTATCAAATGCGGCACTGAGGTCTAAAAGAATCAGGGCCGACGTACGACCCTCATCTAGAACAAGCCTAAGATGCTCGCTGACAGCTAGAAGAGCAGACTCCGTGCTATGTCCTGGGGACGAAAACCATTCTGAGAGATGTCCAGGCGATTGTTCTCCTCTAGAAATCTAGTGAGAATAGAATTGATGTAGATCTCAGTGATCTTAGCGATCCACAGCAGGAGCGAGATAGGGGGAAAATTTCCAGTTTGGCTGCATCCAGGGAAGGTTTCTTAAGCAGAGGAACCACCCTGGCTTGCTTCCAAGTACTGGGAACAGCTGCTCTGGTCAAGGAAAGATTGATCACCTGGCTCAGAGGTGACAGGAGCACAGGTAGCGATTTCATGAATTGGTCAGGCTTGAGGGGGTCAGCAGGGGAGCCGGATTTAATCTTGTTACATAGCAACTGTAGCTCCTCCAGGGAGACCAGCGGCTAGTGTGTGTGTAGGGAGTGGTCCAGGCACTTGAACTCATGGCAGCATGAGTAAAGGTCTGATAAATATTCTCCACCTTTTTTACAAAGAAGGTGGCGAGAGCCTCACACTGCTCATCCGATGATATAGGAGTAACTGCAGGAACCCCCGGCTGTTTCAAATCTTTCAATATAGAAAAGATGGTTTTAGAGGGGTTACAACTGCTCCTGATCTTGCCGGCAAAGTACGCTGCCCGCTCTCTATGAATGGCCCTGTGATAATTTTTGATAGCCAGCTGATAACACTGCTTCTGCATCGGGTCATACTCCCATCTCCATATCCGTTCCAGCCTTTTGCAGGTTTTACGCAAAACGGCGAGGTTGTCATTGTACCACGGATTGGATTTAGAGTTACGGCTTTTTGACCACTTCGCAGGGATAAGTACATCAAGAGGACTGCGAATCCAGTCAGAAAGTGCTTTATCAGCGGCATCAGGATCTGTTGGCATAATAAAGGCATTCATGGAAAGGAGGTCATGAAATTGGTCGAGGTTAAGCTTATGCCAGGGGCGTTTGAAAACGGACTTCTGAGGCAGCCTCCGAGAAGGCATAACCCCTGAAAGAAACATGGGTACCAAATAATGGTCTGACCAACACACCGGAATAGGGGTGTGGACCGAAAGGAGAGAGAGGTTAGAGAACACTGGGTCCAACAAATGGCCTGCAGAGTGAGTGGGACCCTGGACTAATTGCAACAGCTGACATGCTCCCAGATCAGCTAAAAAATTGCACATCTCCGCTTCCTGGGAGTTGTCTAGATGCAAATTCAAATCCCCAATGACACTAAAATTGGCAGCCCTCGTAGCCAAGATATTGACAGTATCCACAAGCGCCGCCCTAAACTCTTCAGAAGGTCCAGGCGGAAGGTATATCAGTAGCCCTGACATGGTGTAGCAGGCTTTAAGTGAGAGCCCGAAGCGTGCGCACTCACAACCAACCAGGGTCTCTTTGACGAAGGTACAGGTATAGCAAGATTTAAAGACAACTGCGATACCACCGTCTCTAGACTCTCTATTGAGTGTCACAATATTAAAGCCCTGGGGGAGTGCCAAACCTAGCACGGACTCCGATTCAGCAGATAACCAAGTCTCGGTTAAAAAAAGAGCATCAGGAGATTCCTCAACTAGCAGATCATAGACATCAGAGTGATGTTTGACTAAGGAACGACAATTGAGGCTTAAAAGTTTGATGTTATTGTTAGAACATGAAGGAGGAGGAGGGGGGGGGGTGTAGGGTCAGTGTCCACGAATTAAACCCACAGTTTAAGCAACAAAATGGGCCCTCTGGAAGAAGGCATGAAGGGTGGTTGCAGGGGCGCCAATCATTCCTAATAGCCAGGAGATCACCCGAGGAATAGGTAAGCCTACCTTTGGTAAAACAGGCAGCATGTCTGGCGACGTCCAGGCGCAGACGGGCTTGCCTTAGGTGCGCCTTCGGCACGCCAGCGGTGCGCCCGCTGCGCGCGTCCGCTGAGCGGTCGCGATCTTATCTGAAGAACGGGAGATCGCAGGGCTAGTTCCGCCCCCCAGAGCCCACCCGGAAGTGCGTAGGCCCGCAGGACAGAGACGTAGAGGGAGCCCGCCCTACACACAAACAGCGAAGCCGCGGTGGACCTGGGCGGGGCCCGACAGTAATGAGCAAGATAAAAAAAATTAAAAGGTAATCCTCACACACACCAATGAAACGGCAATCAGTTGTAAAAGAAATCGCACGTTAAAAATCACTTTAAAAAGCGTCCAGAATACAGGAAAGAGACACGCAGCCTCACCAGTCACTGTCGGACATTGTCTCTGTCAGCTTACACACCTGATAGCCATGATGTGGTGTACATATTGAAGGAACTTGCGAAGGGTGCGTTAGTTGATGGGCCAACAATGAATTAATAATGTACAGATTGGAGGTCTCAGAAGAAAATATCAATCTAAAAACAACTGTCTTATGTGGAGCAAAGAATTAGGACTTATCGAGTAGACAAATTAATGTCTTTAGTTGAGATTATGGAAAAAGATGTGGAAATGTTTAAAGCTAAATTAAACTTAATAAGAACATTGAGCCAGAAGAGCATTAGGATTCTTGAACTTTAAAAAGAGTCACGATGGAAGTATGAATTGAAATTCTGCTGACTGAACTACAAGAAGGCCTTTTTTGATATTTGTTGGGAGGACACACTGCCAGTTGAGCATAAACTTGTCTCTTTGTGGTCCCCCAGATCCATCTTTGCTAGCCTTCTAAACTGTAGTGTCCAAAATATTTTTTCAAATTGTTCTTTATTGATTTTAACAAATGCTAGTTCAGCACGAAGAGTACCTTGGATGCCGCATTGTAGTTACATTATGCTTATACGGAAAGCAATTTGTTTTTTAAAATTGACATTTTTTCCTCCGTTACAGCGGCTGCAGTTCTTGCGGGTTGGGGCAGGTTTGGGACATGCTGGTAGCACTTCTGATTGGCTCGGAAGGGACCAATCGAGTGTGTGATGGGTGGAGTTTGTTTGAGCTCCTACCCTTGAAATCTATGCCAGCAGCACAGATGCGCAGCGAACACGCGCAGTGGACGTGCTGCTGGCGTGCTAAAGGCAAGCCCGTCTGCGCCAGTCCGTGCCCCTACGGGACCAGGGGCCAGCCATTATGCCCAAAATAAATTTGAACTACACCTCTGAGGAGCTCAAAAACCTCTACACGGCCAGCGATTAACTTGAGCCAACCATTCTTACTAAACTTTCAAAGCTAGGCATCCTTAATGCCCAAAGCTGGCTCGCACCATCAGGGGTCCAGCACTAATCCTCCTCGTGCCAACATATCTATCTCGGACCCTATGAATAAAAGCCAGCTGGCCTTGTGTATTTTGAATAAAAATCAACTCACTGTTTTCTACCTTAATACTCGGTCCTTAGTAAAGCATCAACTAGAGATCAATTCTGACTCACCTGATATCCTATTTTTGACTGAAAAATGGTTAACAGTTGACTCAGTACGGGATATTCTAGCAGCTCTCCCAGAATATTTTATTTACTCAACACTAACCGGCCACAGGGGAAGAAAGGCGGAGGTGTGGCGGTAATTGCTAAAAAAAAAAAAATCTTAAAATTGTTAAAATCTCCCCACTACCTCTCCCGGGGGTGGACAATATTGTGATTTAAAATGGACTCCCCTGCTTCCCCAATGCTATTTGTCCTAATGTACAGACCGCCGGGACGCATGCAGAACTTCCCCCAACTTGTGTCTGGGTCATCGATTATGCAAAAATTCTTCTCCTGGGTGATTTTTAACTACTGGACAAATTAAGTAAGGGGTGGGCAACTGGCACTCGAATTGACGGATAGGCTAGCTAGCATCAATCTTGACCACATGTTTTTGTACCAACTCACATCAAAGGCCACACTTTAGATTAAGTCTGGTCCTCTAATCTAGTCATAACTAACTTTAGCGTCTCTCCTAGCACTTGGTCTGACCATCACCTTATTCACTTCACCATAATAAAGATAACGCTCCCAAAACTTCCCCCGCATTTAGATATTATCACTAGAAATTGGAAACGCATGAACCTTGATTCATTTTGTACCTCTTTTTTTTTTTTGTTTAAATCTTTTTATTGATTAACATTTTTTTTTCCTTTGCACATTTTAAGCATGCAGTCAGAGCAGTGCTCATGCATCACGAAAGAAAGAAAGAGAAGTGATTGCCAACAGCATAATGTGCAGTACCCAACAGCAAAAGGCGAGACAGATGAGTAGATCACAGCGACCACAAGAAGTCATGGGATAATATCCATAAACAGGGCGGATCAGTGCTGATGAGTCTCACAACCGGGTGGCATGCAAACGGTTCAGATATAGTGTAGTTCGAACCAAACTGGGGACATAGGGTAAAACAAAATGAGGACAACATAAGTCAAGGAAGGGAAAGGGAGTCGCTTGAGACCTGCTGCCGCATCTAGTGTCGAGAAAAAGAACAAGAGGACCCAACTCACAGGGAGCCTGGGTAAGTAACGTTTCAAAAAACAACAAGGGCTCCTGTGGAATGTAAAAAACCTTATAAGTAGTAATCAATGCACAATGGCAATTATAATCGGAAGTGATGTCAGAAAGAGAACTCGAACTCCACACAAGGGATGCAGTTTATCCAATATAAATTTATGTAGAAAATATATACATATTCAAAATCTTACTATTTTTAGAAAAACAATACAACAATTAGTGTCAGGTGTCCCAGTGAAAAACAGAACCTTTTTTTTATACCAAATACAAAAAGTGCAACAAGGATATTCACAAGGTTTCACTATGAAATTCATGCGACCAAAACATTTGAAATCAATATTACAACACTAATCATCATTGTGTGTGTTGTGCAATGGTTCGCATTGATCTATTGTCGACGGCGTTTCGACCCTCAATTGAATAAAGGGTCTCCTCAGGACCTAGAATGTAAGGACACCTATAAGAAAAAATGGGGGTTTTGTTTTAAAATGTGTTCAGTCTGTAGCCAAGCGTATGTGCAACAGCAGGAGGATTAGAAGATGGACAGTTACCTAAGGGTGATCCTGCACTGCCCAGTGTAAAGACTGTGGCACCGTGTGAAGAGTGAAAAAGAGAACTTACAGGGAACCCAGCGGGGTGCTGTAAGGACAAAAATGCACATAGAGTAAGGGTAAGCAAAACCAAACTTGTCTCACTCGTCTATTGGTAAAAAGGGAGGGCTTACCCCATGTAAGGGAGAGAGAGGCAGGCAGCTGTATACATTGGCCGGAGAAACTCGGCGATACAGGGCGCTTTGTAATGAAGACGCTATGTTAAAACAAAGAAAGAGTCCACAATATCACAGAAAATGAGATTTAAGCAATATCATAAAAACTAAGAAATGAGAGCAAGAGGCCTACCTGTGCGCAATGATAAAGGCACTCCGAGCGGAGCAATAGGTATACAATCGGGGATGCAATAATTCTCGATGTGAAAGACAGTCTGGAAAGCGTAAACAAACAGACAGTCAGAGAGACCAAGACCAGCGTCTGCACAAACTAGGAAAATATAGTGCTGAATAAGGGCCATACCGTAATCACAGTGATTGAATCCGCATAAATACGAGGGAGCAGCGGCACACGGCACGTCTAGCTCGGTGTAATGACAAGAGCCAACTAAACAACTATCGCTTTTATCCAACCACTAGGCGGCGTGGCAGACCCAATTAATGGAGCCGGTTCATCAAACCAATCTGTTGTGCAAAGGATAATGTGTGGAATTAGACAACAGACTGTGTGGGGCAATCGTGTAGCACATGAATACAGAAATATCATGAATGACGATATTTGCAAGAGGAGACTAGTCTAATTTTCGTCAAGAGAATAAACCTGTCTGCGAGAAAACTCAAAATAGAATACACAGACGGGCTGCGATTATGCAAAAAATGGAGAAAAGTAGAAAAACACTGCGAATGTAAAAAACTGGTCCTATGACCTTGATCAAGCCATGCGATATCGAGACCCTATTATGTGAATTCAAAAGGCAAGAAAAAGGGTAAAACTGTGTTTATCCAAGAGGCAAGGAAAAGGGTAAAGCTGTGTTTATCCAACATTATACATGTTGAAAAACGAACGGTCTGGATACAATTCAGTTGTTAACATAGGTATTCAAGGACAAGGAACATGTGTGAGCAAATTATGCACATAGAGCAAGTTCTAGCCGTATCGGCCTATGTAAAAGAGCGTATAATGTGATTAGGTATTAAGAGTAGTGACGAAACCCCGCCATTCCTCATTGGAGTTCACTCCTTGTGCGATGGAATTAGTACGCTCAATCCATTGGCATTCAGATCGTTGTAGATAATGTGCTAAATCACCACCTCTAGTGGGAATTGTTATTTTATCAATCACTTGCCACTTGATATCATCCGCTGTATGATTCATTTCTGCAAAGTGATTGACCAAGGGAGCATTAGGTACAGAATTTCTGATTCTACTGCGATGCTGTCCTATTCTTGCCTTTACAGGTTGTTGGGTCTGGCCAATATAGGGTAGATCGCAGGGACAAGTAATGCAATACACCACATTTTTGGTATTACAATTCGCAAAGAATTCTAATGTGTGTTTCACATTCTCATGTTCAAAAGATTTGGTATTATGTGTGAATGCACAGGCCACACAATTGCCACATTTGTAATGACCCTTAACTTCAGGTAGACCCCAAGCTGCATGTAACGATCTATTGACTTGGACCGAAGTCTCAAGTGATGATCGGACAAGGTGGTCTTTGATATTTTTACCACGTTTGTACGCGAACATCGGGATTTCCATCTTGGAATCAATACTTTTAATGATATGCCAATTTTTAGTGATCAGTTTCCGAATTTTATTAGTGTGTATACCAAAGGTGGTGACACAAATAAGTCTGTTTATCGCGGGTTTTATTTTGGGGGCCAATAAAGTCTCCCTTGGACAAAACCAAGCTCTTTTCAGCTAATTTTTGACCAATTTATTGGGATATCCTCTGTTTAGTAATTTCAATTTGAGAGTATGAGCTTCCTTCATGTAATCCTCTTTTTTAGAACAATTGCGACGTATTCGCAAAAATTGTCCGTACGGCAATCCGTCTCTAAGGGCACGGGGATGATGACTATTGTAAGTAAGTAACGTATTACGTTCCGTGGGCTTCCTGTGTAAAGATGTATAAAGCTTGCCTCCTTCATGTTGGATGTTTAAGTCAAGAAAGGCAATACAGGATTTGTGTATTGTAGAGGTGAAAGTGAGATGCTGATTAGAGTTCAAAGACAAAACAAAGTTCCCAAAGTCAATTAATGTACCTGACCAGATCAGAAAGATATCATCAATGTATCTTTTCCAGCAAATTATTCTCTCACGAAATATATTCGTGTCTGTGAGAACAAAAGAATGCTCTATATAATTCATGTATATATTCGCTAGACTGGGAGCAAAAATTGCTCCCATGCTAGTCCCAGAGCATTGTTGGTAATAGTCTCCCTCCGAAATAAAGTAATTCCGGGTTAAAGCAATTCGTAGAAGTGATATAATGAAGCTTGTTGGTATTTGCATGGGTCGTGGTCTGGTATCAAGGAGAGATTCTATAACTTTTATGCTTTCATCCTGAGGTATGTTGGTATACAAAGATGTGATGTCCAGAGTAGCAAGCCAATCCGTGTCCGTATTGTATGGTCTATTCTCAACTAGATTGATCATGTGCATAGAATCTTTCACATATGTATCTTGCATAGGGACATAGTCTTTAAGAAAAAAATCAATGTATTTCCCTAATGGTTCCAAAATAGAACCACAGCCCGATAACATGGGCCTACCCGGAGGATCTGTAGTGCTCTTGTGTATTTTGGGGAGCGTATACAGAACTGGAGTTCTTGGATGGTCTGCATTCAGGAACTCAAGTTCCCTTTTACTTAAAAACCCTTTTTCCCACCCATCAGTAGTGATGAGCAGAATCTCTTTCTTTATGCTCTCTAAAGGATTTTGGGATAATTTTGTGTAGTGTCTTTCTTCCTTTATTTGTTTGTTTATCTCTAGATCATAGTCTCTTCTGTTTTGTACAACAATCCCACCACCTTTGTCCGCTGGTTTCACAATTATGTTAGTGTCAATTTTAAGACTCGACAAGGCTTTACGTTCATTAAGACTAATGTTGTATGGTACAAAATGGAAATTATTTTTATTCCATCAATCCCAGCCAGGACTATTTTCTCAAAGGTGAGGAGTTCAGGAGGCATCATACCATTGGGAGGGTAAAAAGTAGATGGTGGTCTTAAACCGGTCACAGAGTCTTTGGTCATTTCTTCTCTACCCATGAAAAATATTTTCAATCGTATTTTTCTGAAAAATTGATACAACTCTGTTTTAAGATTAAAGAAATTAGTACGCTCAGTGATCACGTATGACAGACCTTTACTCAGCAATGAGATCTCTGCAGATGACAAACTGTGCTCAGATAGATTAAAAATTGGGATTGTGGATAGCAAACCATTATTAGGTTCTAATATGGCTGAGGACCCCATTGATAATGTTTGTTCCGAGTTTGGCGTTCCCCCGCATATTGGTGCCATGTTTTGGCCTTTCTCTTTCCCCCCTGGTCTAAAAAAGACTGACCAGGGTGGGTATCAATGCGACTTGGTCCTGGTTGTGCGTCCGAATCACTTGAACCTCCAGATGACTCAGAGAAAGTGATCGGTTGATTTCTCCTAAATCTACCCCACGTATTTTGCCTGTTTTGTGTGCCAATCGTGGTATAGTAATCTTCACGTAGATATGGATACGCTCTTTCTTTTGAAAAATTCTTTATATCTTTTGTCACTTTATCCGCTTTCTTTTTTAATTCAAAAGAATTAAAATCCTCAATCGTTTTGTTAAGTTTGTCTAGGAGTAATTTGGCCTCAGCTACTCCGTCACCATTAAGTAATTCCTTTTCCAGTTCTTCAATCTCTTTTAACTCTGCTTTCGCATGCTCTATCGCTGTTTCAACGCCCAACACCATCCAGTGGCGTGAACAAGTTGTAGAAATATGGCTGAATCCTCCTTTAAATTTTGGGTCATCTCGAAAGATCCCTGGAACATTTCTAACTTGTAGGCCCTGTGGTATAATCCCTGCTTTTAAATATTCAGTTAACATACGTGCATGCAAATCTGTCCTTACATGTTTTTTCTTTGCTTTCTCAATTTTTTCAAGAAGTTGTTGTCTTGGACTTGTAGTACTGACCGATTGATTAGAAAACAGTGATGGACCACTGGCTATTTTTGCAATGTATTCATCCGTGTAGAGAGGAGCCTCTCTTTCTGACATCATATCCTGTAACCTGAAGTATAACCCTAAAAGTCATAGGGTAATAGGAAATCCAAACAGTGGATAACCTCTTGCGGTGCCACCACCGCTCTACGAACGAGAAAAAGAACAAGAGGACCCAACTCACAGGGAGCCTGGGTAAGTAACGTTTCA
Source organism: Calotriton arnoldi (assembly GCA_963921515.1). Lineage (NCBI taxonomy): Eukaryota > Metazoa > Chordata > Amphibia > Caudata > Salamandridae > Calotriton > Calotriton arnoldi. The sequence continues at coordinate 469,092 of CAWUFW010001162.1, forward strand.
AAAAACAACAAGGGCTCCTGTGGAATGTAAAAAACCTTATAAGTAGTAATCAATGCACAATGGCAATTATAATCGGAAGTGATGTCAGAAAGAGAACTCGAACTCCACACAAGGGATGCAGTTTATCCAATATAAATTTATGTAGAAAATATATACATATTCAAAATCTTACTATTTTTAGAAAAACAATACAACAATTAGTGTCAGGTGTCCCAGTGAAAAACAGAACCTTTTTTTTTATACCAAATACAAAAAGTGCAACAAGGATATTCACAAGGTTTCACTATGAAATTCATGCGACCAAAACATTTGAAATCAATATTACAACACTAATCATCATTGTGTGTGTTGTGCAATGGTTCGCATTGATCTATTGTCGACGGCGTTTCGACCCTCAATTGAATAAAGGGTCTCCTCAGGACCTAGAATGTAAGGACACCTATAAGAAAAAAGGGGGGTTTTGTTTTAAAATGTGTTCAGTCTGTAGCCAAGCGTATGTGCAACAGCAGGAGGATTAGAAGATGGACAGTTACCTAAGGGTGATCCTGCACTGCCCAGTGTAAAGACTGTGGCACCGTGTGAAGAGTGAAAAAAGAGAACTTACAGGGAACCCAGCGGGGTGCTGTAAGGACAAAAATGCACATAGAGTAAGGGTAAGCAAAACCAAACTTGTCTCACTCGTCTATTGGTAAAAAGGGAGGGCTTACCCCATGTAAGGGAGAGAGAGGCAGGCAGCTGTATACATTGGCCGGAGAAACTCGGCGATACAGGGCGCTTTGTAATGAAGACGCTATGTTAAAACAAAGAAAGAGTCAACAATATCACAGAAAATGAGATTTAAGCAATATCATAAAAACTAAGAAATGAGAGCAAGAGGCCTACCTGTGCGCAATGATAAAGGCACTCCGAGCGGAGCAATAGGTATACAATCGGGGATGCAATAATTCTCGATGTGAAAGACAGTCTGGAAAGCGTAAACAAACAGACAGTCAGAGAGACCAAGACCAGCGTCTGCACAAACTAGGAAAATATAGTGCTGAATAAGGGCCATACCGTAATCACAGTGATTGAATCCGCATAAATACGAGGGAGCAGCAGCACACGGCACGTCTAGCTCGGTGCAATGACAAGAGCCAACTAAACAACTATCGCTTTTATCCAACCACTAGGCGGCGTGGCAGACCCAATTAATGGAGCCGGTTCATCAAACCAATCTGTTGTGCAAAGGATAATGTGTGGAATTAGACAACAGACTGTGTGGGGCAATCGTGTAGCACATGAATACAAAAATATCATGAATGACGATATTTGCAAGAGGAGACTAGTCTAATTTTCGTCAAGAGAATAAACCTGTCTGCGAGAGAACTCAAAATAGAATACACAGACGGGCTGCGATTATGCAAAAAATGGAGAAAAGTAGAAAAACACTGCGAATGTAAAAAACTGGTCCTATGACCTTGATCAAGCCATGCGATATCGAGACCCTATTATGTGAATTCAAAAGGCAAGAAAAAGGGTAAAACTGTGTTTATCCAAGAGGCAAGGAAAAGGGTAAAGCTGTGTTTATCCAACATTATACATGTTGAAAAACGAACGGTCTGGATACAATTCAGTTGTTAACATAGGTATTCAAGGACAAGGAACATGTGTGAGCAAATTATGCACATAGAGCAAGTTCTAGCCGTATCGGCCTATGTAAAAGAGCGTATAATGTGATTAGGTATTAAGAGTAGTGACGAAACCCCGCCATTCCTCAGCGGAGTTCAGTCCTTGTGCGATGGAATTAGTACGCTCAATCCATTGGCATTCAGATCGTTGTAGATAATGTGCTAAATCACCACCTCTAGTGGGAATTGTTATTTTATCAATCACTTGCCACTTGATATCATCCGCTGTATGATTCATTTCTGCAAAGTGATTGACCAAGGGAGCATTAGGTACAGAATTTCTGATTCTACTGCGATGCTGTCCTATTCTTGCCTTTACAGGTTGTTGGGTCTGGCCAATATAGGGTAGATCGCAGGGACAAGTAATGCAATACACCACATTTTTGGTATTACAATTCGCAAAGAATTCTAATGTGTGTTTCACATTCTCATGTTCAAAAGATTTGGTATTGTGTGAATGCACAGGCCACACAATTGCCACATTTGTAATGACCCTTAACTTCAGGTAGACCCCAAGCTGCATGTAACGATCTATTGACTTGGACCGAAGTCTCAAGTGATGATCGGACAAGGTGGTCTTTGATATTTTTACCACGTTTGTACGCGAACATCGGGATTTCCATCTTGGAATCAATACTTTTAATGATATGCCAATTTTTAGTGATCAGTTTCCGAATTTTATTAGTGTGTATACCAAAGGTGGTGACACAAATAAGTCTGTTTATCGCGGGTTTTATTTTGGGGGCCAGTAAAGTCTCCCTTGGACAAAACCAAGCTCTTTTCAGCGAATTTTTGACCAATTTATTGGGATATCCTCTGTTTAGTAATTTCAATTTGAGAGTATGAGCTTCCTTCATGTAATCCTCTTTTTAGAACAATTGCGACGTATTCGCAAAAATTGTCCGTACGGCAATCCGTCTCTAAGGGCACGGGGATGATGACTATTGTAAGTAAGTAACGTATTACGTTCCGTGGGCTTCCTGTGTAAAGATGTATAAAGCTTGCCTCCTTCATGTTGGATGTTTAAGTCAAGAAAGGCAATACAGGATTTGTGTATTGTAGAGGTGAAAGTGAGATGCTGATTAGAGTTCAAAGACAAAACAAAGTTCCCAAAGTCAATTAATGTACCTGACCAGATCAGAAAGATATCATCAATGTATCTTTTCCAGCAAATTATTCTCTCACGAAATATATTCGTGTCTGTGAGAACAAAAGAATGCTCTATATAATTCATGTATATATTCGCTAGACTGGGAGCAAAAATTGCTCCCATGCTAGTCCCAGAGCATTGTTGGTAATAGTCTCCCTCCGAAATAAAGTAATTCCGGGTTAAAGCAATTCGTAGAAGTGATATAATGAAGCTTGTTGGTATTTGCATGGGTCGTGGTCTGGTATCAAGGAGAGATTCTATAACTTATGCTTTCATCCTGAGGTATGTTGGTATTCAAAGATGTGATGTCCAGAGTAGCAAGCCAATCCGTGTCCGTATTGTATGGTCTATTCTCAACTAGATTGATCATGTGCATAGAATCTTTCACATATGTATCTTGCATAGGGACATAGTCTTTAAGAAAAAAATCAGTGTATTTCCCTAATGGTTCCAAAATAGAACCACAGCCCGATAAAATGGGCCTACCCGGAGGATCTGTAGTGCTCTTGTGTATTTTGGGGAGCGTATACAGAACTGGAGTTCTTGGATGGTCTGCATTCAGGAACTCAAGTTCCCTTTTACTTAAAAACCCTTTTTCCCACCCACCTTTTTCCCACCCATACGCTTGGCTACAGACTGAACACATTTTAAAACAAAACCCCCTTTTTTCTTATAGGTGTCCTTACATTCTAGGTCCTGAGGAGACCCTTTATTCAATTGAGGGTCGAAACGCCGTCGACAATAGATCAATGCGAACCATTGCACAACACACACAATGATGATTAGTGTTGTAATATTGATTTCAAATGTTTTGGTCGCATGAATTTCATAGTGAAACCTTGTGAATATCCTTGTTGCACTTTTTGTATTTGGTATAAAAAAAAAGGTTCTGTTTTTCACTGGGACACCTGACACTAATTGTTGTATTGTTTTTCTAAAAATAGTAAGATTTTGAATATGTATATATTTTCTACATAAATTTATATTGGATAAACTGCATCCCTTGTGTGGAGTTCGAGTTCTCTTTCTGACATCACTTCCGATTATAATTGCCATTGTGCATTGATTACTACTTATAAGGTTTTTTACATTCCACAGGAGCCCTTGTTGTTTTTTGAGCCGCATCTAGTGTAGCCGGGGGAGCCAGAGCTGCCAGGACCCAGTGGCAATGAAGTTCTGGAACAGGAGAGTCAAGTCAGCCTGGAGGTCAGTGCTATTCAATACCCCTGCCGGTGGGGGATGAACTATGGGTGCCGGCCCCAGATAACGTATTCGGGTCCCCTGTGTCAGTGACCATTTCTTGGAGCTTGGAAACCATTGTGTCCCACTGAGGCGCTAGGGGGAATTTACGAATGCCAAGTAGGTCCTCCCTACGTAGCGCCACACCCTCCGCCTTAGCCCAATTAAGCAGGGATCGGCGCCAGGCAAGTGAGTGCGGCGACAGAGGGGATTTCCATCGCCTGGTGATCAATCGTTTGGCCGTTATTAGACCCAGGTCGAGAAATCGTGTGGCAGCTCTATATTTTTTGTTTCTGCTAAAGAGGTGTAATACATGGGCTTCCCAACTGGGGGGAATGGCTCGGGAGGTGCAAGTTGTCAGGGTGACTGTCACATTGCTCCAGTACACATTTAAGGCTGAACAATTCCAGAGCATATGGAGAATGTCTGCATCTAACTGCCGGCATCGGGGGCAAGCCGCGTCTGCGCGGAGGAAGTACCTGTTGATTTGAGCTGGGGTAAGGTAAGCCCGATGCAGCACAAAGAATTGAATTTGTTTGAACTGTTGATTACGCGGAATGTATGTCGGGCTGCCTCGAACAACAGTCCACTCTCTATCTGTGAATGCCCTCCCCAGGGCCCCCTCCCATTGATGCCGAAGCCGAGTGAGGTCAGCCTCTGTGTGTTGCCGGATGGAAGATGCGAACCAGCGCGTGAGGTGCCTCCCTGCCCCCATAACGTGAAGGTATTGCAATGTGTGGTGTATGGGAGGCTCCTGAGTGAGTGTACCCCATTTAGACGATAACGAAGCTATAATTGTTCTATGTAGTAAAAACTGCCCAGGGCACAGGTTCACCTCCGCTATGAGTTCCTGGTATGGGATGAGGGTGCCGTCCTGGAAAAGGTCTCCCACGTCCTGTATTCCCTCCGAGGCCCAGTGTTATAACTCAGTCACCGTCGTGTAGGTGTCCCCTCGTGGAGTCCCCAACAATGGGATAGCGGGTGCGTATGGAATGGTGGTTCTAGTGAGAAAAAGACTCCTAGAGAAGCGCCTGTATGCTACATTAAGTAGAAGTGCGTCGGGGGGTCTGGACTTGGAGCAAGGATGGAAAATTTGTAAAAGGCTACCCTGCGTCAGTGGGGACTGTAAAGAAGCCGTGTCTGGTTAGTAACGGGATGATAGCCACCTGGCAATCCATTGCAGCTGGGAAGCTAAGTAGTAATGCTCAAAGTTAGGTACCGCTAGGCCACCCAGTTCGGTAGGCAAGTAAAGTTTTCCCATGGACACTCTGTGGCGTGATGTTCCCCATATAAAGTCTCGCACAACCTTTTCCCATTGCCTGAAGAAAGGGGGGGAGATAAGGGGTAGAGCGGCGAAGTAGTAGAGAAGGTGGGGAAGGACTACCATTTTAATAAGGGCAATCCTCCCGGAGATCGCCAATGGAAGAGTCTTCCAGAAACCCCTCTGTGACCGAATCGCTGTGGTGGCCCGGAGTATGTTCCCATCGAAAAGGTCAGTTCTCTTCCAGGGGATCCTCATCAATAGTCATAAGCACATGAATAATCCCGCCCATGCGCGGGACCCCGGAAACACATCACATATATGTGAAAAACCATATATGTAGCTCTATATATATATATCCATATATATATATATATATATATAAAAACACACAATGTAGCCTCCCATAAACATGCTGAGCAATGTTGCAAGGAATTCTCATGCACATAAACATATTCCAATAAAGCAGGGAGAAAGAAAACTTTTGAAAACTGCTTTAATATACAACAGACAACACAATCCTGCAAGGAATAATGAAGAAAAACATTGCCAGCACATAGGCTGCATTGTAGAAACATTAGTGTAGAAAGCTGAAAAGCTAACCCACATAAACACTCAGATAAACTGGCACCGTGCCTTTAAGGCAGCCATGACCCCAAGCTTCCCATCATGCCTCAGGGGTGACAGTTAGGTCAGTTGTTCTTTCCGGCTGCTTCTGTCAGGACCCTGGTTACTTCAGCTCTACCTCTTTTTTCTGATTTTGTGTCAGAAAATTCTTCAATTTTTGAGAAAAACCTCTTACTTCGACGTCTTTTTGGTGTTGAAGTATTTCTCTACTGTTTTTTAGAGAGTTGAGCATTGTTTTACAGCAGAATGCCCTCTCTTTTTGACCCTTGCCCTTCCTGTGGCAAGAAGAAGGCCAAATCAGACTTCCATCCTGTCTGTATTCTATGCCTTCCTTCTGAACATAATCCTAAATCCTGCCAGCATTGCCGGCTGCTGTCCAACAGAACTCTAAAGGACAGGGAAAGGATTCGTATCCATGGATTGGCTGAGAAGAGAAAATCACCTTCTAGAGACAAGCCTCCGATGAAGAAGAGGAAAGAGAGCTCATCTACAAGTAAGATTCCAGTATGCTCTCCATCGGCGTCGGGCTCGGCGCCTCAAATCCCTTCATCGGCAACAAAAATGTCGACGAGAAGACCATCGACGGCGGGCTCGCCGTCAAGAGAACACCGGTCGTCGTCGAAGAACGCAGGTACGTCGAATCCTCCGCCGTCGTCAGTCGCTCTCCGTTGGTGTGGGCTTGCCCAGCGTCGAGAGACAGATCTCCGTCGTCGCCGTTGATGCGGCGTTCGACGTCGAGACAGGCTCCGCCGTCGGAGGGTCTCCAGCGTTCGGCGTCGAAGCAAGCATCTCAGTCGACGTCACCCAGACGACAGTCGACGTCGAGACGCACCTCGTCGCCTGAGGCTAGACACTCATCGCCTCTGCCGTCTTCCAGGCGGCGTTCGACGTCGAGGGCAAGATCCTCCACGATGGCGAGGTATTCGACGTCAAGACCAAGAGTGAAATATACCAAACGTCGTTCGACGTCGAGACGGCGGTCTCCGTCGACGGCGAGAAGGTCAGCGTTGAGAGAAAGATCGACGGCGAGAAGGTTTTCTCCGTCTACCCGCTCATCGTTGAGGTCTCCACGCTCAACGTCGAAAGTGAGGTCTATGGGCTCCAGACACACTGAGAGGTCGACGTCGAGGAGAAATTCACCAGTGATGGTGACACAGAGCAGGTCGATGTCGAGACACACCCTATCGACGTCACATCGCTCATCCAGACACCGATCACGCTCCAGAAGCCGCAGAGAGTCCTCTCACTCCATTCGGAGCTCACCCCAGACGGTGGCGTCATTACGCAGTGTTTCTGTTCACTCGCAGGAGCCTACAAAAGCACCGCCAGGAGGTTCTCCAAGGAGACCGCGATCTCCTTCCATCCATCTCTCTCCCAGATGGCTTCAACCACTCCATCATTGGCAGACGGGGTCCGCAGGTCACGCTCAATGGCCTACGACCTACTCCAGTCCGCAGCACAGATCACCATTGCAGAGTCTTGTGCAGGAAGTGGACAAATCACCCACCACTCGGGCCAGGGAACACCGAGGCAGATCCCCTGAATGCAGGTCGTCTCAGGGACATCGCAAGAGGCGGCGTACACCGTCTTGGTCTTCCTCTTCGACACATTCATCCAAAAGGGATTACTCACCTACCCTGACGGATAGTCCTCCCTCCAGAGTGTCGCCTATTGATGATGTGAACACTTTTCATAATGTTCTCACCAGAGGGGCTCAGAAGCTGGGCATCACCATGTCAGCTCCTCAGACAACCAAGTCCATCATTTTTGAGACTCTCCACCAAAGGTCTGCGACTAGACCATTGCTTCCTTTGGTCCCTGGTATCATCGAGCCGGTAATGGATCTCTTCCTCGCTCCAGCATCGGCTAAAGCAGCTCCAGCTCGGATTCTTAAAAAATATAAGCCAGCTGCATCGGATCCTCTTTTCCTTAGATCGGATCCACCTCCGGACTCTGTTATTATTGCAGCAGCGAAAAGACGCATGCGGTTGCATCTTCCTCCTCCGCTCCTCCGGATAAAGAGAGTAGAGCACAAGACTCTTGGGGACGGAAGGCTTGTGGCTCTGCAGCGTCTTCTCTGCAAGTGTCCAACGCTGCGGCTCTGCTGGGTCGTTATGACAGGTCACTATGGGACTCACTGGAGCGCTTCAAGGACAAGCTCCCAAAGGAGGATCAACAGGACTTCTCTGAAATCCTTCACGAAGGTGCTCTGGTGGCTAACCAGGTAATCAGCACTGCAGCAGATGGAGCGTCCCTGGCGGCTCACTCGTATGCACATGGCATATGTGCACGGCGATCTTCCTGGCTGCGCCTCACAGCGTTAAAACCGGAGGCACAACAACGCATCCTGAATCTCCCTTTTCTGGCACTTCACTGTTTGGTGCTCACACAGACGAAGAAATGGCGAGGATGAAGGCCGAGTTGGACACCTTAAAGGCTGTGGGCCTAGAGAAGAAAAAGGAATTTAGGAAGAGATACCGGCCCTACAATCGGAAAAACTACCAACAGAGGGTTCAAACCCCTCAATGGTCACAAAACAAACAGGGCAAATCCCAGTATCAAGGCCGCCGTTCCTCGAGAGGAAGAGGAGGACATCAACAGCAGTCCTCCTCCGCATCAAAAACTCCAGGGAAGCAATGAGTTTCTGCTTCCTCTAGCACCGTTGCACACTCCAGTGGGAGGAAGTATCTCAAGTTACATTCAAGAGTGGCGCAACATAACCAAAGATCAGTGGGTGCTAAATATACTAAAAAATGGGTACACACTACGTTTTTGGACGTCCCCAAGAGACATTCCTCCTGTGAAATCTCGTCATCTACATATAGACCTCCTGCGTCAGGAAGTGTCGACCCTTCTCGAAAACGAGCAATAGAAGAGGTCCCTCAAGCACAGAGAGGAAAGGGAGTGTACTCACGATACTTCCTTGTTCAGAAAAAAGATCAACCGAACAAGTTCAGACCAATTCTGGATCTACGTTCTCTGAACAAGTCCATCAAAAAGGAAAAGTTTCGGATGTTGGCGCTCCACCAAATATTTCCACATCTAAGGAAAGGCGATTGGATGTGTTCGGTGGATCTCCAAGATACGTATTTTCACATCCCAATCACAGCACGACATCGCAAGTTCTTGCGATTCACGGTGGGAACAAGACATTACCAGTTCAAAGTCTTACCCTTCGGCCTAAAATCAGCTCCGAGGATATTCACCAAATGCATGGCAGTAGTAGCGGCAGCATTACATCGCCAAGGCCTGTTCGTATATCCATACCTGGACGACTGGCTGTTGAAGGGACCCTCTCCTCAAATGGTGCAGGAACACCTTCGCACCTGCCTAGATCTCCTTCAGCGCTTAGGCCTGCATGTCAACCTGGACAAGTCGATCCTTCACCAACTCAATCACTCCACTATCTGGGCGCCAACCTCAACTCCGACCTCGGAAAAGTGTTTCCTTCGGAGGAGAGATTGTCATCAATGAAAGACAAAGGCAACAACATCCTTCAGGCTCATCAGCCGTCAGTAAGACAGGTGGCTTCTCTACTGGGTTCGATGGCCTCGTGCATTTTTCTCATACCCAACGCCAGATTGCGGATGAGACCGTTACAGCAAGATCTCGAGGACAAATGGGATCAATCTTCGGGTCAGTGGAACGACCGGATTATCCTCTCTCCTGCAGCAAAGAAGTCCATTCTCTGGTGGCTGCAACCACAGAACCTGCTGTTGGGAGTCCCTTTTCACCAACCTCTGCCAGAACAATCCCTGATCACGGATGCATCACTTCAGGGCTGGGGAGCTCATCTGGGTCATCTGCAAACTCAGGGCAGATGGACCAACAGAGAACAGACGTATCACATCAATATGCTGGAACTGCGGGCGGTTCATTTAGCCCTCAAAGCTTTTCAACCGTCAATTCAGCTCGGATCGATCCTAGTGCAAACGGACAATACAACCACCATGTATTACTTGAACAAACAAGGTGGAACTCGCTCTCGCCCTCTCTCTCTCGAATCCCAGGCGATCTGGCACTGGCTGCTAGCCAGGAACCTATCGATCACGGCAATCCATCTGCCGGGAGAGCAGAACGTGCGAGCAGACGCCCTCAGTCGTCACTTCCAAGAGCAAGAAGACTGGGTGCTCAACGACGAAGTGGTGGCAGACATCTTTCATCAATGTGGTCATCCTTTCATCGACCTTTTTGCAGACGATCAAAACAGAAAATGCCACGCCTTTGCATCCAGGTTTTACCGACCAGGAACGAGAGGGAATGCTCTTTTGATAGATTGGTCAGGGACGTTTGCATACGCCTTTCCACCCCTCCCTCTAATTCCGAAGGTGGTGGCCAAACTTCTGCGATCCAGAATGAGGATGATACTCATAGCACCGGACTGGCCTCGCCAATGGTGGTATCCAGACCTTTTGCAACTCTCGGTTCGCCCGCATCGGAGACTTCCGTGCAGGCCGGACCTTCTCACCAAAATGCGAGGGAAGTTTCTGCACCCCAGCCTTCCCTTGCTCAGATTGACAGCATGGCTCCTGAAGTCCTGCAGTACGGACATTTGAACCTCCCTCAGGACTGCATGGACATTTTAAGGGAGTCAAGGAGACCTTCCACAAGATCCTCATACTCTCTAAAGTGGAAAAGGTTTTACTTGTGGTGTATCCGTAATGATTGGAGTCCAATTAACGGGCAAGAGGAGGTAATCTTGCCGTATTTGCTCTATTTGGCCAAATCTGGTTTGAAATATTCTTCCATTAAAGTGCATTTGGCGGCTATCACAGCATATCGTAAATCACCTAACCAGCCTTCTTTCTTTCAGCTTCAGGTGGTCAAGGACTTCCTGCAGGGGTTGAAAAAGGTTTATCCCCCTGTTCGACCTTCTCCTCTTTGGGAGTTGAATTTGGTATTGTCTAAATTGATGGGACCTCCATTTGAACCCATTCATAAGGCTTCATTGCAACACCTTTCTTGGAAAGTAGCTTTTCTAGTAGCAATTTCATCAGCACGCAGAGTGAGTGAGATACAAGCACTCTGTTCTAAAGAACCCTATACGGTTTTCCACCATAATAGGGTGGTTATGCGAACTCACCCTTCCTTCCTACCTAAGGTTGTGTCAGAGTTCCATGTTATTCAGACAATTTCTCTACCCTCTTTCTTTCCCAGTCCATCCACACCAGCGGAAAGGTCTCTTCATTCGCTAGACCTCAAGAGGGTTCTCAAATTCTATTTGGATGCAATAAAATCCATTAGAAAAGCTGATCAATTGTTTGTAAACTATGGCTCTGTTAGAACAGGCTTCCCAGCTTCTAAAAGATCCATTTCAAGATGGATAGTATCTTGTATAAAGTTGGCATACCAAATTGCAAATAAGCCTCTGTTTGCCTCCCCTAAAGCTCATTCTACTAGGGGCAAGGCTGCTACGATTGCATTCTTACATAATGTACCGATGGCCGAGATTTGCAAGGAGGCAACTTGGAAATCGGTCCAAACGTTTACCAGACATTACTGTCTGGATTCTGACTCCAGAGCAGATACACAAGTGGGCCCGGCCTCCTTGAGGAATCTGTTCCAATGCTAACCTATTGGAGTCTGTATAGGCCTTATGGCGTTTATGTATCGTGATGGTACTCTGTTTACTTGCCCGCAGGATGAGGGGATGGGCTTGCTATTCTATTCATGTGCTTATGACTATTGATGAGGATCCCCTGGAAGAGAAGGATAAGTTACTTACCTGTAACCCTAGTTCTCTTCCAGGGGTATCCTTATCAAAGTCATAAGCAACCCACCCGCCTCCCCGGGCAAGTGAACATGATACATACATCTCTTTGTAAAAAGGTCTGCGAATATCCGCAAAGAACAACTGACCTAACTGTCACCCCTGAGGCATGATGGGAAGCTAGGGGTCATGGCTGCCTTAAAGGCACGGCCAGTTTATCCGAGTGTTTATGTGGGTTAGCTTTTCAGCTTTCTACACTAATGTTTCTACAATGCAGCCTATGTGCTGGCAATGTTTTTCTTCATTATTCCTTGCAGGATTGTGTTGTCTGCTGTATATTAAAGCAGTTTTCAAAAGTTTTCTTTCTCCCTGCTTTATTGGAATATGTTTATGTGCATGAGAATTCCTTGCAACATTGCTCCGCATGTTTATGGGAGGCTACATTGTGTGTTTTTATATATATATATGGATATATATATAGAGCTACATATATGGTTTTTCACATATATGTGATGTGTTTCCGGGGTCCTGCGCATGGGCGGGAATATTCATGTGCTTATGACTTTGATGAGGATACCCCTGGAAGAGAACTAGGGTTAAAGGTAAGTAACTTATCCTTTTGTTACGATAAACTCGGACCCCCAAATAGCGGAAAGGGTCCAGGCTACGGGTGTAGTCCCCACCCCCTCCCCCCACCCCCCCAGTACGTATCCCGGATCAGGAGTCTCCTTCAAAAGTGGTGAAAGTATAGATTTCGCTGCATTGACTCGCAGTCCCGAAGCACGTGCAAAATGGCTGAGGGCTTGGTCAAGTGTGGAGGGGATGTTATGAAGGTCTCGAGCATATAACAGCAGGTCATCTGCGTATAGCGAAATGGTGTGGGTGCCATCTCCCAGTGTAATCCCCAAGTCAACGTGGGTGCGAATATGGACCGCCAGCGGCTCCACTGCCAATGCGAACAAAAGCTGGGACAACGGGCATCCCTGCCGGGTTCCACGTCGCACCCGAATTGGATCTGAGACATAGGGCCCCGTCCGAACCCGGACCGACGGATTGCAGTATAGCAGTTGCACGAAACTAAGGAAGTAGGGTCCGACTCCAAAACGGGCCAGAACGTCGAAGAGGAAATTCCAAGCCAGCGAATCGAAGGCCTTCTCAAGGTCTAATACCATGCAGCCCGAGCGAGGCCAGTCGATCGAGGCATATTCCGCCACCCGAAAGTAACATTGTATGTTCAAAGCAGTATTTCGCTGTGGAACAAAGCCATTCTGGTAGGAGTGCGCTAAATCAGGGACAAGCTGGACCAGCTGATTGGCCAAGACTTTTGCCAGGATCTTATCCGTGTTCAATATTGCAATCGACCGATAAGAGCCAGGAGACGGGGGTCCTTACCAGGTTTCAGCAAAGAATATACATTAGCGGTACGCATGGTCGGGGGTAGAGCCCCATCCGAGATTGCCTCTGTGAACAGCGAATGGAGATGTGGTACTAAATGTTCTTTGTACGTTTTGAAGAACTCGGCCGGGAGGCCATCCGGACCCGGCGTTTTACCGGAGGACAAGGATCGCAACGCGTCTCGTATTTCGTTAGGGGGGAGTCTAGCTCCAGGAACTGGTCAACTGTAAGAGTGGGCAACTCCACTGTGTCCAGAAAGGAATCCACGTCCTGGGCGTTGCCCACTAGTCGGGTCTCATACAGTCGAGTGTAGTGTTCAGTCATCAGTGTGTGAATGTCTCTCTGAGTACTTCACTCCTGGCCCAGATCATCGATTAGCAACTGTATGGGGCGCTGGGGGTGTTCCTGCCTGATCAAGTAAGCCAGCAACCTCCCGGCCTTGTCCGCCGCAGAGTGAGAACAGCCGAGTGCGCCAAATAATTATGGCACCTCAGTCGGTCCAGTAGTGCCTCCCGCTCAATATGGGCAGCGTCCAGGCGCTGATGTTGGTCCGGGCAGTTGACGACCTGCGTCTCGAGTGGAAGCATCTGCTTCTCAATGGTGGATAGTGAAGTGTTGAGTTGTCTACGGATACTCCAAGTCTGTCCCAGACAATGGCCCCTAATCACTACTTTAAAGGCCTCCCATTCGGTGAGAACCGAATCCGTGGAAGCCGTATTGAGTGCAAAATAACTGGCTACCGCAGTCTCCATTGAGCCGCGGAAGAGAGGGTCCTCTAGAGCCGCTATCTGCAGACGCCGGGATCGGAGGAAGTCGCGCCTCCCAGACCAGGTGCATTACCAGGGGATTATGATCGGAATGCGTCCGACCAAGGTAGTCAATAGACTGTATCAGAGGAAGTAGGGCCGTGGATATGAGTATGCGATCGAGGCATACATGCAGATTATGGACCGGGGAATAAAAAGAGTATACTCTGGAGTGCGGATTGCGTTCCCGCCAGATGTCCGAGAGTGCCCAATTGTCCATCCAGGATTTTAAGAGTTGCGCGTTGGAGGAGGCCGTAGTACGAGTGAGAGGGGGAAAGGAGCGGTCAAGTGAGACATCGAGCACCGCGTTAAAGTCGCCTCCTAGGAGCCACGGGATCTCCCTGCACCAGAGCAGTACCTCCGAAAGGTCACTAAGAAAGGTGCCCTGCGTGACATTGGGGGCATATATGGAATCCAACAAGACCGGCTGGCCGTTCAGCTTACCGCTCACTAAGACGTAGCGCCCCATTGGGTCGGACAGGACCTCCTCCTCCTCCCATGGAACCCCCGCCTTGACCCATATCACCACCCCTCTAGCCATGGATGAATAGTTGGTACTATATATCTGGCCCCGCCAGCGACGACGTAAGCGGGTAGCCTCTACAGTCGTCAGGTGTGTCTCCTGTAATAGCGCCACACTCGTCGCGTGACGCTGCAGATAAGCGTAGATGGCGTACCGCTTGGAGGGTGTGTGAATGCCCCTGACATTCCAGGTTATTAGATTAAGATTGGTCATCGGGACAACTGAAGTCAGCGGGCCCCACCCGTGTACTGTGGTGCCCCCTGTGTGGTGAACCGCCCCAAGGAGGGAGGGTGTAAGGGCAGCAGGTCTGTGTGTGTGTGACGACTCGTGCAGGGGGAAGAAAATAATAATGTAGATCTTTAGGATACCTTGAAACAGTAAAAGAGCAGGTCCCCAACATGAGGAACTGCCCAAACGAACACGCCATGTCATGGCAACTGGACTAGCGTCGTTGTACGACTTCGGAGGGACAGACCAGTGAAAGAGAAGAGCAGATGTAAAGACTATCCCCCTCAGTTACCCCAAGAAAGCAGGAGATAGAGCATATAGAGCATCGGAGAGTAACTAAGGATGACATGGCCTAGAGTGACATCGTGTCCTAATAAAGGTTAGGCTCAAATAATGCCGTCTGCGGGGTGACACCCAGGAGCGGGGGGAAATCTGTATCCATGGACCATTCAGGTGTGGATCCGGAGTCTCCGGATTTTGGCAGGGAGCTAGCGGAGCCGGCCTGGGACGGAGATCTGGTAGATTGGAGGCCCGCCACCGTCTGCAGGGCCCCCTGGCGCTCCAGCCTGATTTGGTCCGGGTTTGGAGCGGCCACCATTGGTCTCATGTCCTTGTTCTTTTTCCCGCGCCTGCCTCGGCGAGGGCGCTTGCGGGGTTGGGACTCATCTGATGATTTGGGCGCCGCCAGACCCTGTTCCTCGAGCCAGTCCCAAGCCTCTGTGGGGGGGTCAAAATATTGGGTGTTACCGTCTCTGATAACTCGCAGGCGGGCAGGGAATAGCAAAGAGTATCTGAGGTCTAGATCACGGAGCTGTTTCTTCACTACGTTGAAGGTGGCTCGTCTCCTCTGAACCTGGGCTGTGTAATCTGGGAAGAGGGAGACGGTGACGTTTTGCACATTAGGGCCAGGGTGTTTGCCAAGTTCCCATAGAATAGCATCCCTGTCCCTGAAATTCATAACTCTAAACAGGAAGGGGCGAGGACGAGCCCCCGTAGGCGGCCTGCGGGCAGGTATTCTGTGGGCCCGTTCCAATACGAATTGTGGGGAGGGCGATCCGGGGGGCATCAGCTCTTTCATCCAGGTTTCTGTGAAGGTCTCCGGATCTCGTCCCTCCGCCCCCTCCGGCAGACCAACCACGCGGACATTATTACGATGCGAACATCCTTCTGCGTCGTCCACCTTCTCCTCCAGGGTGCATACTCGGTCCAGCAGGTCTTGGAGCGCGGAGGAGCAATTCCGAGATCGGGGTTGAAGGTCTGCAAGTGCGGCCTCCGCATTGCGAACCCTATCTGAGAGTTTGTGTTGGTCAGCCCGGATGAGCGTGAAGTCAGAGGTGATGGTATCCATCCGGCCCTCCAGGGAGGTGCGGGTGAGGTCCAAGGCGTTGTCGGCAGGACCAGGCTCCCACAGCGCAACAGGCTGCATCGCCCAGGGCCGCCGCGAAGCGTCACCAGGGTCCGGACGACCCTCACCAGGTACAGCAGACTCTTACAGGCATGGTAGATGTGCACTAAGGCAGGAAAAACTGCTGTTTGAAGAGGATGCCCAGGATAATTAGGGGATTAGGCGCGGAGCGTTAGCAAGACACATCCGCCATCTTCGGCACCTGGCCACGCCCCCTTCGATTCATTTTGTACCTCTATGCGCCCCTCTCTTCCTGCGCCAACTTTGAGGGATATGAGGAACCGATTTCGGACTGGCTCGCAGAAGCCAGCAATTCTCATGCCCCCCTCCGGAAGATAAAGCTTGCCCGCCGCCATGAAGCTTCTAAGTGGTTTTCAGTAGATCTGAAAGCCGCTAAACTTGAATTACAGCAGGCGGAGTGCAAATGGCGTAACACTTATCTGCCTGAAAATAGAGTAGTCGTTATCCAAAATTTAAAAACATACAAAAAACTAATCTTGCAGGGAAAATCTACATTCTTCTCTAATAAAATCATAAATTCAGAGACTAAGTCTATGGTCATTTTTGAGACGGTCAGAGAATTATCTAACCCTGACAGACTCTGTACTTGCAGTCCCTACCCATAAATATATGTGATGAATTGAACCTTTTTTTTGTGGAGAAAATAAGTCATAAAAAACAATATCCCCCTAGTACTCGAGCCTTCAATATACCATCAGGAGATAGAAATTCTACCTCCCTTTCTGCTTTTCCAGCCATCAGCAAAGAGCGACTTGCCAAGCTGATGGTCACAGTCAAAACAGGGTCACCGACCGATATCTGTCCTCGCGTCCAAAAGACAATATTTTCTTGCTTTCCGGATATAGCAATGCCTCTCCTCAATTTATCTCTTTTCCAGGGCAAAGTCCCCAACTCCTTTAAGGAGGCAGTGTTGCCTCTTTTAAAAAATCTTTCATGTAGCCCAACACCTTTGCTCCTTTTTGGAGGAGTCAGGCTACCTGAACTATCACCAGGCCGGGGTCCGTCCTGCGCATTCCACTGAGATAGTCATTCTCACTGTTCTGGACGAAATGAGGAAGGAAGCAGATAATGGGTCCACCCAGGCACTGGTCCTGCTGGACCTCTCAGCAGCATTTGACATGGTCAATCATACTTACCGTGTCAGTAATGCAGGACTGTGTGGCACCACACTTGAGTGGATGACCTCCTTTCTCAAGGATCGAATTCAGTCAGTTTCCCTTCCCCCATTTCGCTCTGCCAAAGTCCACTTGGATTGTGGTGTGCCTCAGAGATCGTCCTTGTCCCCCCACTTATTTAACCTCTTATTTTATTTATTTATAAGGTTTTATATAGCACGGACTAGACCCGATGAGGGTATCGGAGCGCTTTACAAAAGTTACATCAAAAGAAAAGTTGCACGCTAGTCACATATAAATGAGTATCTAAGAAGAGATCGTATATGTTGTTAGTTCTTGTAGAAGGTCATGATATTGTTAGTCATTCTCGATTAGAGATCAACACGGCTCTTGGTTGATGATTAGCTTCTGGTTGGTATCAACTTGCATCAGGGCTGGGATCAGGAGAGTCCTTTAATACACTCTCTTCAGAAGCAAGATGTGAAAATATTTAATTACGCTGATGACATGCAGCTAATTTTTGCGATCAACACTATGGAGTCTAAGGTACTCTTTCAAAACACCATGCTTTATATTCAGGACTGGATGAATTTTCATCAGTTAAAGTTAAACTCCGATAAAACAGAAGTGTCGGTAACGAAAAATAACTCGATCCAGTGGAACCCCTCCTTCTGGTCTTTAGAATTAGGCTCTTCCACACACCTAAGAGAGTAGTGAAAAGCCTTGGGATTCTTATTGATGAAGACTTATCTCTCAAACAACAGATTGGAGCTGTGTCATCCTCTTGCCACCTTCAACTTCGAAAAATAAGGAAAATCCGCAGATATTTTACAGAGAAAACTGTCATTCAAATTATCATCGCTCTAGTGATATCGCGGATTGACTATGCAAATGCCTTCTACTTGGGACTCCCTACTGGATTAATTCATAGGTTGCAATTGGTGCAAAATCAGGCGGCCCGGCTGGTCTTCTCCCAGCCACGACATTGTCACACTAAGCCACTGATGGAAAAGCTCCACTGGCTCCCTGTGGCCCAGAGGACCATCTTTAAAACAGTCTGTACGATTTTAAGGCTCTTCATGGTAAAAGCCCCAGTTTTATATTGACCAGACTTCAGCGCCACATGCCCACTCAGCATCTGAGAACAGCTCATCTCAATATACTAACTGTCCCAAGAATCAAAAGGAAAAGGCTAGGAGGGGCCAAGTTTTCTGTTCTGTCTCCTCTCACATGGAACACCCTTCCCTTGGATATTAGATCAGAACCCAACTACGGGAAATTCAGGAGACTCTTAAAAACTTGTTCCAACAATCCTATGCATAAATTGGTGATCAATGCTTCCCTCTGCTACTAGCGCCAAGAGACCTTACGGTGAACGTGCGCTCTACAAGAGACCCATAACATAACATACTGCTGTTACAGAATAAAGGCATTTTTAGGATAGTGGCATACAGAGTATACATGTTTCAAGGATCATAGTCTGCAATACATGGCTTGAGTCAAACACAACAAGAAGAACAATCATTGAAAAAATGGTAAAAGCCATTCCCTCTCTTCCTCCCCGTCCAGCTACCAAAAATCCGCAAGTTATCTGTGGTTGGACCACCGATGCATGCACCCACAACTATAACTAAAAGCTTAACTGTAGCAGACCATCTCTAGCATAGGATGGTTTTCTAAAATGCACTTAGGGGTCTTTATCCGTAAGCTTACATATCAGAGAGGTTCACCATCTAAGGCGGTTTATCGTCTGTTTTGGGATTAATAGCCCGTAGTAATGGTTCCCAGTCCAATGCCAGGTTTGGTGTTGTCGCCCCTCTTATCTGGCGGGCCCTTGCATCTGTCTCTACTCAAATCTGCTTCCCACCTACTGAGGTAGGGGGGCAACGAGGACTTCTAGTTGATGACGAACTTGCAAGAATCAGTAGTTTAAAGGAACAATGGTTCTAGAGTGGCCTAAAAGGTCCAAGGGGAAGTAACCCTGTAAAGGGCACTGAGATAAGTAAAGGAATAGAAACTTAATTCATAAAAGAGAGCAGTAGGAAATATAACGAGGGACATATAGGTCAATGTATGACAAATATTTATTACACAATGAAGGTATTCAGGTGCTCACACAGTAAGTGACAAGCGTGACGTGAGAAGTGAGGGTGAACTTAAAATAATGACATCGCATTGACAACAGAAATAGAAGCTCCTTTAAAGATTTTTACAGAGTATAAGGAGTTCATGTTGTAGGGGGTCGACGACGTTTCGAACTCAATTATTCGAGTTCATCTTCAGGACAAAAAAATGTGAGCAACTTGAATCTGAAATTAATGGGAGCGAGGGGAGAAAGCAAATAATAAAGGATAAATAATAAATAATTATCATAGTTTAGTCCCTAGATATACCAACATCATTTTTAGGTCAATATTAAAAAAAGAAAGAAATGTGCTCTCTAGTGAGTGGTACAGCACAGTTAGGTTATGCATACAGTACCTAAAAGGAGAAACATAATAACATGGGATGTATTACGGTCCCTGAATAATAAAGTACAAAATCAATTAGTAGTAGTGCTTATATTTAGATATTTTTAGACACACAACCTGAGTTTGCAGAATACATGGCAATTACAAATTGACATTGGGTGGCGGGGTTCCTGCAGGCGGCGTAGGTGCGGGAAGCATTAATACGCATAGTTAAACACAAGGAGGCTATGCACTGTAAGGTACCTCGGTGCTTGTCAGCTTATGTATATACGCCGCGGCTAAGATATACATCTATAAGCAAATCGGAGTGCAAGCGGTATAATAGGGCACTTACTGAGCTGAAGAAGGAAATAATATCCTTGGTAAAGGCGTCTGCGTAGCGCTGTGCTTCTTAAGGTGACCGGGATAGCCTGCGAAATAATGCGCGTTATGGTGGGGCCCGGTAAGGGGAAAAAACAAACCTAGGGAAGAGTACACATATAGTTTAAAAAGAGCCTGGAATTAAATGGGTCGCAGTATGTAGGAAAAAAGGGGGTACAAACTTACTTAGTTTGCTGGAAGCAAATGCTTAAACTCCTTCGCCGTTAAATGGCAATGTGCTGTGCCGGGGAATTAATCTAGGGCAAGAAAACAATGGAAGGATAATTAAGGACTTGCAGGGACAGCTGGGAGGGTGGGGTGGAGAGACTATCGAAGGTTCTACTTACTAAATTGGCCGGTCACAGTTCAGTAAATGGAGGCCTGGGAGATGAAAGGAGCGTGTCCTGCTCAAAGGAAAATCCGCGCTGAGTGCGAGAGCTCTGCCGGTCCGACGGGGATAATTATACTCTAAATCAGCTGGAGGTGATTGCCTTGGGCGGGGGGACTAATTGGACACTGCTGTGAGCGCGAGTGTACGTGTTGGGCTGGAGGAGTTAACTCTTCCCTACCTGCAGGGAGCAGTGATTGGATGGGAGGATCTAAGTGATTACGTGGTGTATGCACAGGTCACAAGGGTGATTCATCTTACAGTACTGTGCAATGTTATGTGCACAGTAGCGAAAAAAAGGGGTTACATGTACCCCAATCAGAAAGGCTTAAATTTAGCCAAAATAATTGTCAGTATTATTTGTGTGTATTACACAATTAGCTTGTACATGAGCAAAACAAATAATTAATTTAAGGAAGATAAGCATTTTAAAATTAACATAAATATAAACATAAACATAGTAAACAAAGGCACCTGATGTGCCCTAGGACTCAAAGGAGCAAGCATTTGCGTTAGTGGTGCACGAGTATTGGTACATAAGGAAGGCTGTTGTTTACAGAATGGTATTCCATTCGTCAAGAGAGTTCAGGCCCTGCTCAATAGTACGACATTTGAAAATCCATTTACATTCCAGGCGGTTAAGTATTTGTTGTTGATTTCCGCCTCTATTGTTTGGTTGTAGGCTTTCGATCACCTGCCATGTAAAATCTGTTTCAGAATGTCCCTTGTCCATGAAGTGTTCCACTAGTGGCGCTGTTCTTATTTTACATCGGATCCTGCTTCGGTGTTGTGAGATTCTTGCCTTGATCTTCTGCGTAGTTTGTCCAATATAGCGCAGTTTACATGGACATTCAATGCAATAAATTACATTTTGTGAATTGCAGTTGGAAAAAAAAAACTGTAATGTGTGCTTTGTGCCTTCAAATTCAAACACCTTAGTGTTAACAGTGGAATCACAAGCCATACAGTTATTACATTTATAGTGGCCTTGTAGAGGGGTAGGCCGAAGTAGGAATGTATGGAGTTGTCCTTCTGTGTTGGTTTTTGGGCCCTTACCAGGTGGTCCTTAATGTTGCGGCCTCTCTTGAAGGAAAATAGCGGGGTTCCTGTGGTAAGCTCTAGGGGGCTAGTACTGACCAATGTTTTTTTATCATTTTGGTGAGTTTATTGCTAACTGGGCAGAAAGTAGTCACACGTGATCTTGGAGAGAGGTGTTCTTTCCTTTGGCTGCAAGAGATATTCACGGTGCGAGTACCAGGCTCGTTTCATAGAGCGTTTGACTAACCGTTTGGGGTAACCTCTATCAGTAAGCTTTTTGCATAGTGTTTCAGCTTCTAGGAAGAAATCCTCTTTGAATTTACAGTTCCTTCTAATTCTGAGGAATTGTCCGTAAGGTAAACCGTCTCTCAGTGCCCTGGGGTGTGCACTATTGTATTGAAGGAGTGTGTTGCGTTCAGACCAGGTACAACTTCAGAAGGACAACTCCATACATTCCTACTTCGGCCTACCCCCTCTACAAGGCCACTATAAATGTAATAACTGTATGGCTTGTGAGTCCACTGTTAACACTAAGGTGTTTGAATTTGAAGGCACGAAGCACACATTACAGTTTTTTTCCAACTGCAATTCACAAAATGTAATTTATTGCATTGAATGTCCATGTAAACTGCGCTATATTGGACAAACTACGCAGAAGATCAAGGCAAGAATCTCACAACACCGAAGCAGGATCCGATGTAAAATAAGAACAGCGCCACTAGTGGAACACTTCATGGACAAGGGACATTCTGAAACAGATTTTACATGGCAGGTGATCGAAAGCCTACAACCAAACAATAGAGGCGGAAATCAACAACAAATACTTAACCGCCTGGAATGTAAATGGATTTTCAAATGTCGTACTATTGAGCAGGGCCTGAACTCTCTTGACGAATGGAATACCATTCTGTAAACAACAGCCTTCCTTATGTACCAATACTCGTGCACCACTAACGCAAATGCTTGCTCCTTTGAGTCCTAGGGCACATCAGGTGCCTTTGTTTACTATGTTTATGTTTATATTTATGTTAATTTTAAAATGCTTATCTTCCTTAAATTAATTATTTGTTTTGCTCATGTACAAGCTAATTGTGTAATACACACAAATAATACTGACAATTATTTTGGCTAAATTTAAGCCTTTCTGATTGGGGTACATGTAACCCCTTTTTTCGCTACTGTGCACATAACATTGCACAGTACTGTAAGATGAATCACCCTTGTGACCTGTGCATACACCACGTAATCACTTAGATCCTCCCACCCAATCACTGCTCCCTGCAGGTAGGGAAGAGTTAACTCCTCCAGCCCAACACGTACACTCGCGCTCACAGCAGTGTCCAATTAGTCCCCCGCCCAAGGCAATCACCTCCAGCTGATTTAGAGTATAATTATCCCTGTCGGACCGGCAGAGCTCTCGCACTCAGCGCGGATTTTCCTTTGAGCAGGACACGCTCCTTTCATCTCCCAGGCCTCCATTTACTGAACTGACCGGCCAATTTAGTAAGTAGAACCTTCGATAGTCTCTCCACCCCACCCTCCCAGCTGTCCCTGCAAGTCCTTAATTATCCTTCCATTGTTTTCTTGCCCTAGATTAATTCCCCGGCACAGCACATTGCCATTTAACGGCAAAGGAGTTTAAGCATTTGCTTCCAGCAAACTAAGTAAGTTTGTACCCCCCTTTTTTCCTACATACTGCGACCCATTTAATTCCAGGCTCTTTTTAAACTATATGTGTACTCTTCCCTAGGTTTGTTTTTCCCCTTACCGGGCCCCACCATAACGCGCATTATTCGCAGGCTATCCCGGTCACCTTAAGAAGCACAGCGCTACGCAGACGCCTTTACCAAGGATATTATTTCCTTCTTCAGCTCAGTAAGTGCCCTATTATACCGCTTGCACTCCGATTTGCTTATAGATGTATATCTTAGCCGCGGCGTATATACATAAGCTGACAAGCACCGAGGTACCTTACAGTGCATAGCCTCCTTGTGTTTAACTATGCGTATTAATGCTTCCCGCACCTACGCCGCCTTGCAGGAACCCCAGCCACCCAATGTCAATTTGTAATTGCCATGTATTCTGCAAACTCAGGTTGTGTGTCTACAAATATCTAAATATAAGCACTACTACTAATTGATTTTGTACTTTATTATTCAGGGACCGTAATACATCCCATGTTATTATGTTTCTCCTTTTTAGGTACTGTATGCATAACCTAACTGTGCTGTACCACTCACTAGAGAGCACATTTCTTTCTTTTTTTAATATTGACCTAAAAATGATGTTGGTATATCTAGGGACTAAACTATGATAATTATTTATTATTTATCCTTTATTATTTGCTTTCTCCCCTCGCTCCCATTAATTTCAGATTCAAGTTGCTCACATTTTTTTGTCCTGAAGATGAACTCGAATAATTGAGTTCGAAACGTCGTCGACCCCCTACAACATGAACTCCTTATACTCTGTAAAAATCTTTAAAGGAGCTTCTATTTCTGTTGTCAATGCGATGTCATTATTTTAAGTTCACCCTCACTTCTCACGTCACGCTTATTGTCACTTACTGTGTGAGCACCTGAATACCTTCATTGTGTAATAAATATTTGTCATACATTGACCTATATGTCCCTCGTTATATTTCCTACTGCTCTCTTTTATGAATTAAGTTTCTATTCCTTTACTTATCTCAGTGCCCTTTACAGGGTTACTTCCCCTTGGACCTTTTAGGCCACTCTAGAACCATTGTTCCTTTAAACTACATTACCCCAGGTTCATACATTGGGGCACCCTTGTCTTCCTAAATACTTCCTATGTGCAGTGGCTTCACTGCAAGGGTTCCACTCTTGAAGTGGTTATATTAATTTATCCAGAATCATTTATGTACACCCGCCTAGTAATAGGGCTGCTGAAATAAAACCTTATCCTTCCAATTGTGGACATACCTACAAACTATGTCTACACCCAATATTCCTACATACACCGAGGAATATATTGCTAGGCTCATTAGCGGTCCTTCGCTTTTTCATACACCCACGTCTGTTAGCAATACAGTACCAGATGTGGCAAGTGAAAAACTTACTGCACTAGAAAGGCTTAAAAAGAAGCATATACGCACGGAACTACACGCGCGCATGCTTACTGAATACCTCAAAGCTGATATTATTCCGGTTGGCCTGCAAATACGCAACATACCTGCCATCTTCTTACAAGACCCTAAATTTAAGAACGGATTCTCACACATTGGCACTACCTGCTCTCGCCATTGGATGGTGTTGGGCATCGACACAGCACTTGAACATAGCAGAAAGGAACTGTTAGAGATTCAAGAACTAGAAAAGGCAATCCTAGAGCTGAACAGCTTGGCAGATGCTAAATCAGCTCTAGAGAAACTAGAACGCACGATTCTTGATTTCCAAAACTTTGAACACCACAAAAAATCTACCAAAGTGATAAAAGACATAAAAAACTACAATAAAGAACAAACCTACCCCTACCTCAAGGAAGATTTTTTTACCTCAAATACCCAAGAACAACAGAGATATCCAGCAGGCACCTGGGGCAGATTCAGAAACAGACAACCAGTGACTTTTTCTGATTCCTCATTAGACTCTGACAACTCTGATCCTGGAGCAGGCCCTAGCACCTCTTCCCATAATCCCAATTTTTTAGGGAGAGGCCAATCCTTCACAGGGGAGAGATCCAGAGGCAGAGGGAAGACCAGGTACAACTTCCCCCAGGGGAACGTCAAACGCGACGCAAGTTTTACCAATGGGGGTACCAATACTAAACATTGATCCTCATAACACCACAACTAACATGGACCTAATGCCCATTTTCAATTTATCCAAACACCAACTGGCCTCCTCTGATATCGCACTACTTAGTAGAGGTCTCTCTTATGTAATTACGGAGAAACCCAATTGGTTTGATATACATACTGAAATCCTCCAGTTTTTCAGAAAAGTTAGACTCAATGTTTTCTTTCAGAATAAAGAAACTACTACTAAGACTGATATCACAGGACTACGTCCAAAATCCACCTTTAACCCACCGAGCGGCTCTATGCCCCCGGAAGTCATTACTTTTGAACACCTTGTATTAAAAGATTTCAACAAAATACAATCGGATTACAGGTTCACTCCCTTTAATGTAAGTCTAGAAGAAAGGAACAGCCTCAATAGACTCAAGAAACTGGATGAAGTTGTTATAAAACCCTGCGACAAGGGAGGAGGTATAGTCCTACAGGACAAAACCGCCTATGATAGCGAAATTCACCGACAGCTCAGTAACACCTCACACTATGAGCGCCTTGTGCGGAATCCCCTCAAAGAAATTAGTGACCTCATCCTCACTATCACCAAGAAAGGTATAGAAGAAGGATACATCAGCAAGAACGAATTTACGTTTCTCAACAACAAAAGTCCTCGCACACCGGTCTTGTACACCCTCCCCAAAATTCACAAAAATTTAGAAACTCCACCAGGAAGGCCCATCCTTTCCGGCTGTAGCTCAATCCTAGAGCCATTGGGGAGATATATTGACTTTTTCATAAAAAACATGATACAGGATACTACCACTTATGTAAAAGACACTACACATCTGATCAACCTGATTGAATCTCAACCATTCAATCCCCAGACAGAACTTCTTGTTACTCTTGATATCGAGTCGTTATATACGAACATTCCCCAAGCTAAAGGCATAGAGGTTATCAAAAAACACCTTAACCTCCGACCGGCACCGCACCAGGTCCCCACAGATTTTATAATTTCTCTGCTAGACATAGCCCTAACAAAAAACTACTTTATGTTCCAAGACCAATATTACAGGCAATGCAAAGGCACTTCCATGGGGGCTGTTTTTGCCCCCAATTTTGCCATCCTGTTCGTTGACGACATTGAGATGAATACCATTCTAAACAGGGTCAATCCGTTCCTCCAGCAAATTCGTGTCTGGCGTAGATACATAGATGACGTTCTTATGATTTGGGCAGGCACCAGCACTGAACTACAATCCTTTTGCTCGTGGTTGAACAATACCCAACCTGACCTTAAATTTACCCATAACTATGATAACAACAAAATTGATTACCTGGATGTCACCATTAAGAGTTCTAATGGTGAACTCTACACCACATTATTCAGGAAACCGACTGAACGCAACACCCTCCTTCAATACAATAGTGCACACCCCAGGGCACTGAGAGACGGTTTACCTTACGGACAATTCCTCAGAATTAGAAGGAACTGTAAATTCAAAGAGGATTTCTTCCTAGAAGCTGAAACACTATGCAAAAAGCTTACTGATAGAGGTTACCCCAAACGGTTAGTCAAACGCTCTATGAAACGAGCCTGGTACTCGCACCGTGAATATCTCTTACAGCCAAAGGAAAGAACACCTCTCTCCAAGATCACATGTGTGACTACTTTCTGCCCAGTTAGCAATAAACTCACCAAAATGATAAAAAAACATTGGTCAGTACTAGCCCCCTAGAGCTTACCACAGGAACCCCGCTATTTTCCTTCAAGAGAGGCCGCAACATTAAGGACCACCTGGTAAGGGCCCAAAAACCAACACAGAAGGACAACTCCATACATTCCTACTTCGGCCTACCCCTCTACAAGGCCACTATAAATGTAATAACTGTATGGCTTGTGATTCCACTGTTAACACTAAGGTGTTTGAATTTGAAGGCACGAAGCACACATTACAGTTTTTTTTCCAACTGCAATTCACAAAATGTAATTTATTGCATTGAATGTCCATGTAAACTGCGCTATATTGGACAAACTACGCAGAAGATCAAGGCAAGAATCTCACAACACCGAAGCAGGATCCGATGTAAAATAAGAACAGCGCCACTAGTGGAACACTTCATGGACAAGGGACATTCTGAAACAGATTTTACATGGCAGGTGATCGAAAGCCTACAACCAAACAATAGAGGCGGAAATCAACAACAAATACTTAACCGCCTGGAATGTAAATGGATTTTCAAATGTCGTACTATTGAGCAGGGCCTGAACTCTCTTGACGAATGGAATACCATTCTGTAAACAACAGCCTTCCTTATGTACCAATACTCGTGCACCACTAACGCAAATGCTTGCTCCTTTGAGTTCTAGGGCACATCAGGTGCCTTTGTTTACTATGTTTATGTTTATATTTATGTTAATTTTAAAATGCTTATCTTCCTTAAATTAATTATTTGTTTTGCTCATGTACAAGCTAATTGTGTAATACACACAAATAATATTGACAATTATTTTGGCTAAATTTAAGCCTTTCTGATTGGGGTACATGTAACCCCTTTTTTTCGCTACTGTGCACATAACATTGCACAGTACTGTAAGATGAATCACCCTTGTGACCTGTGCATACACCACGTAATCACTTAGATCCTCCCACCCAATCACTGCTCCCTGCAGGTAGGGAAGAGTTAACTCCTCCAGCCCAACACGTACACTCGCGCTCACAGCAGTGTCCAATTAGTCCCCCGCCCAAGGCAATCACCTCCAGCTGATTTAGAGTATAATTATCCCTGTCGGACCGGCAGAGCTCTCGCACTCAGCGCGGATTTTCCTTTGAGCAGGACACGCTCCTTTCATCTCCCAGGCCTCCATTTACTGAACTGTGACCGGCCAATTTAGTAAGTAGAACCTTCGATAGTCTCTCCACCCCACCCTCCCAGCTGTCCCTGCAAGTCCTTAATTATCCTTCCATTGTTTTCTTGCCCTAGATTAATTCCCCGGCACAGCACATTGCCATTTAACGGCGAAGGAGTTTAAGCATTTGCATCCAGCAAACTAAGTAAGTTTGTACCCCCCCTTTTTTCCTACATACTGCGACCCATTTAATTCCAGGCTCTTTTTAAACTATATGTGTACTCTTCCCTAGGTTTGTTTTTTCCCCTTACCGGGCCCTACCATAACGCGCATTATTTCGCAGGCTATCCCGGTCACCTTAAGAAGCACAGCGCTACGCAGACGCCTTTACCAAGGATATTATTTCCTTCTTCAGCTCAGTAAGTGCCCTATTATACCGCTTGCACTCCGATTTGCTTATAGATGTATATCTTAGCCGCGGCGTATATACATAAGCTGACAAGCACCGAGGTACCTTACAGTGCATAGCCTCCTTGTGTTTAACTATGCGTATTAATGCTTCCCGCACCTACGCCGCCTTGCAGGAACCCCAGCCACCCAATGTCAATTTGTAATTGCCATGTATTCTGCAAACTCAGGTTGTGTGTCTAAAAATATCTAAATATAAGCACTACTACTAATTGATTTTGTACTTTATTATTCAGGGACCGTAATACATCCCATGTTATTATGTTTCTCCTTTTTAGGTACTGTATGCATAACCTAACTGTGCTGTACCACTCACTAGAGAGCACATTTCTTTCTTTTTTTAATATTGACCTAAAAATGATGTTGGTATATCTAGGGACTAAACTATGATAATTATTTATTATTTATCCTTTATTATTTGCTTTCTCCCCCTCGCTCCCATTAATTTCAGATTCAAGTTGCTCACATTTTTTTGTCCTGAAGATGAACTCGAATAATTGAGTTCGAAACGTCGTCGACCCCCTACAACATGAACTCCTTATACTCTGTAAAAATCTTTAAAGGAGCTTCTATTTCTGTTGTCAATGCGATGTCATTATTTTAAGTTCACCCTCACTTCTCACGTCACGCTTATTGTCACTTACTGTGTGAGCACCTGAATACCTTCATTGTGTAATAAATATTTGTCATACATTGACCTATATGTCCCTCGTTATATTTCCTACTGCTCTCTTTTATGAATTAAGTTTCTATTCCTTTACTTATCTCAGTGCCCTTTACAGGGTTACTTCCCCTTGGACCTTTTAGGCCACTCTAGAACCATTGTTCCTTTAAACTACATATTACCCCAGGTTCATATATTGGGGCACCCTTGTCTTCCTAAATACGAACTTGCAAGAATCAGCACAAGGTCTATAAATTTGCTATATAATTTGCAAGTTTAAGGATGTGGCATAAGCTCCAGCAGGCACACCTTGAACACATTCAATTTGTGTTTACCAACCCAGTCTGTAATATGTTTTGTAACCGTAGCCCACCAGTGCCTAAGTACCACTCAGGACCACACCATATGGCCGAAGGCGGCCCCCTTTACCTTGCATCTAGGACAAGCAAGTGATGCATTTGAACAGATGACCTGCAGCCATGCCTGGGGTTAAGTATGTTCAGTGAATATAGTTAAACAGTAGGAGCTTCACCTGGGCATTTTCTGAGACCCAACAGACATACTGCAGGGCACGGGCCCATTCCGAGTCTGTTAGATCTTCCCCCAAGTCCTCATTCGATTTTGTTTGTAGAGAGTCCTGATAGCCTTGCATGCTTTTGTAATAAAATGTTGTTCCGACCCCCAAGTGAATAGAATCTTCATCAGTGTGTTGCCCACCCTCTAACTTTTTCCCAACCTTCCCCCATGTGAGCGCGATTGCATTACATAATTCTGCATGGTTCAAGAATTGTCTCAGTGGTGCTTGAACCCTTGGGTGTGAGCAAAGTGGTGCAAACTGCCAAAACGTGTCCAGAGCCTTCTGTAAAATAAACCTTTTGAAAACAAATCCAGCTGTGTTGGTGCCTGTGTCAAGGCGGCAAAGCAGGAGTGGGAGCAGGTACTTGAACCATTCTAGGATATTCATAATGCGCAGCAAGTGAGGTCACCCTTGTTGTGACCCAGGTGCATTTTCTGAAATTTGTGCTATTGGGTAGAACCTCATTGCGGAACGTCAGGGGTATAGGGCCCTGCCTTACACCTCTGGTTGTATTTTGCTGACTCTAGCAGGAGTGAAGTAACTGGGAGTTTATTCCACAGATTCAAGAGATATACCCAAATATCAGTCAATCTGATGATTTTGACCCCGAAACCCATGTTCTGAAGGTCCAACCACAAAAAACCCAGTCTAAGCAATGATCAGCTTTCTCCATATCACTGGAGGCTGCTGCTGCTCTACTCCACCTAGGCTGGACTGTACTAAGGACTTGGAACTGTATGCATACATTTAATTTGGGGCTATGGTTCTGCTTGGGACAAACCCACTTTGATCCTGATGTGCTGGGCATGGCGGGATGGTGGCAACCTATTGGTCAAAACCTTCCGCAGTATTTTGTAATCTAAATTCAGCAACAAACTGGGATGATATGATTTGACATCAAGAGGATCACGATCCGTCTTTGGCAGAAAAGCTATGACAGCCTCGCTTGTGGTTGGGAGAAGCTCACCTCTTGCGAAGGCCGCAAGATAAAGATCAATGAGATGTTTGATCAACTAACTGCTCCTGGAATATCTTGAACTCCAGGTGGAGTCCGTTGCTGCCCGTGGACAACTGTGTCATAGTTTAATTTCATCAAACAAGATATGGGCCTCTAAACCCTCAACCTGTCCAGGGGTTAGCTGCAGTAGGGATGCCACCATTGCATAATGTTCAGTTGCATCCCTTCAGCGCATCATATGCATATGTGGTGTGTGGCAAAGATCTCATTGATGTCTTTTTGGGGCTGTACCAACTGCTCATCAGCTTGGCGAATAGCCGTGATATCGGAGTGTGAAGTTTCTACACGAACCAGGGCGCGCCAGAAGGTGTCCTGCTTGCTCTCCCTTGGTATGCGTTTGGGCAAAATATTCCTTATAATCAAATAAGCAGAGCCTGTTGCGTATTGGAGCATGGCTGCACTATCAGCTCAGGTTCTAGGTAGGGTTCAATGAGTATGTCATGTTCCAGAACTATAATAAAATTTTCAAGTTATTTAAGCTGATAATGTAAAACCTTCCATACACCCACTGCTTGTCTGGTGCATATCCCTCCCATATATGCCTTAAAGGCGAGTCATGTCATCAGCGAGCCATGCCATCAGAGGATAGTGAATGGATTCTGCATTAGTGGTAAAGAATTGAGTGATCTCTTCTTTCAAGGTTTGTTGGAACTATGTGTCTTCAAGCATCAACATCTGCAACCGCCACATGGGTATCTTTGGAGGGATATTCCCCCACTGTAAGGTCATTAGTAACTGGCTATGGTCTGATAATGTTTTGGTCATTTATTCAGCCTTAAGGATCCTGTTTATTAATGGTGGTGTGACAAAGAACATATCAATGCTTGTGTGTAGCATGTGCAATGGGGAATAATAAGAATACTTCCTATTCAAAAGATTAAGGGCTCTCCAACAGTCTAAAGGGTCTTATCCCCGCACCCATGCAATTAGCTTTTTGGTCAGAACTTCTTGCTGGAGTCCCTGGAAGCGGTGGGTGTGATCTCTTCATATTTCACACACAAGCTATCCTGTTTAAGGTTTAAGCCTGTTATAGTTGAAAATAACGCACCAAAAGGGAAACAGCCCTCCTCAGCGTAAACATATAAACACCACTGCAACCACAAACTAAAAAGTTATTCAAAGCAAGGAAAGTGAGAAAGAATGAGTCATTTATATTTCTTCCTGAACAGGCCAACACAATGTAACTTTGTTATACAAGGTAGCAGCAAGAAAAACTAAGAAGTGTAAAACTAAGTCTAAGATTATTCTGCTTGAGTTTTGTTAATTTGAAATGTCACTAAAGTATTGTTTCTTCTTCCTTTTGTTTCCTCCATGTGTGTGTGCCTGGATTAAGGGTGCAGTGTTTAGAAGCATGTTTTAGGTCTGATCTAATTATTTTATTCAAATGAAATCTAATCTTTTGGCCGTGTTTAATTGTCTCACAGATTGGTAAAATGACTGGCTCATAATAATCTTGGCCAATATGTACTATCACATTTATCCACAGACGCAGACTGGGTAAAACCCTTTGGTACATCATCCCCTTTTTCTAACGGGTAGTATTAATAGCAGGTCAACAGCCACAACACCCTTGGCTTTAAACATTCAATGAAAGGTGTAGTGGCAGGTGCCTGTGAAAAAAGTCCTGTCACCATGTGCATGGGATAGTGGTGAGACTCGGTATATCAACAAAATTCATAGCTGCAAGGAGTCCCAGTGGTATGTATGATACCTTCAGCTAATACTGGCTTTATACCCAACTACACTTTACTGCTGGGATTTGTGAGTCCATAGTTATAGCAAAATTCAAAGTTCAAGAAAATACAGTGTGATATCTGTTCAAAGGTCAGGACTGACCTAAAGTGAGACATTTGCAGCTATCAATGTCCACACAGCAGCAGCACCACCTTAAAGTATTCAGGCAAGGAGTGTGGAAAAGAAGTGGCAAATATGCTTAAAGCATCAAGTTTCAGGTGTCTTAGAATGCAGGACTATAAATTAATCTGCTGTAATTCAAACGTGTAATTGTTTCACAAGGTAGTTGCTGTTGGCAGGGTTGGCCACCCCTCCAATGTCATAATATTCAGTAAGGAGTATGCAAATGACCCCAGAATGTGTCCAGGAATTTGTTTCTTAAAATATTTGAACTTTATTTTTAATTCATTAATGGGCATATAAAGCAGAGAGGGTCCTGGCAAAGTGATTATGAAAGGGGAGATGTGACAGAGGATAATGAGAAATGATAGAGTGCAATACATAGGCTTTCTATGCTTAACACAGTCTAAAGTAAGTCCATTTGACACACTGCCAATGGCAAGACACTACATACCTGCATTACTTCTTCCCTTTGTATTAATTATGTGTTTTATAATAATCATTGAAAAAACATGTTTTGTAAATATTGGAAAACACAGTTTGTGGGGGGGGGGTGTAGGCAGCTGAATAAGCACTTATAAGCACTGATTTTAAACAGTTTTGAAAACGCCACTGAAATCCACACACAAAAAACTGAAACAGGGCAGCCTAAACACAAATTATGGAGCTAAAATCCACACCAATCACAAACAGATCTTTAGAATGTTGGGTTAGCAGTGCAGTAATATATTCTAGATTAGCCATTTAACCTATATTAATGGAATATCAGCCAACTAGATGCAAGGCCCTGCCATCTACATGTCTAAACACACATACATAGTGCCCTTTCTTGTCTGTTTTGTACAGTGGTGGCTCCTCCGCTAAGGCGGAGGAGCATCGGCCCACTGAGAAGGTCAAAAGGGTAAAAATAAAATGATAACTCATTGTTATTATCATTTTATTTTTACTTCCTTGCTCAGCTGGGGCGGGCGGGGCTGCTCTTCTCACAGAGTAGGGAAGGGGAGGAGTGGTTTGCCCACTCCTAGTGCGCATGACGCTTTGGCCGACCCTTTCAGGCCAGTCAAACCGTCATGCGCACTTTGTATGTTCTCCATGCAGGCTGCATCACAGCCTGCATGGAGAACATGCCCAGCCTCCCATTCTCTGGCTGAGCGCCAATCCACGGCGCTCAGACCGATCTCGACGCTGCATTGCAGTGTTGTGATTGGCTATCAGGAGGCTGGGAGCCGGGTGCTTCCTGCCCTGCGGGCGAAGAGGACTGAGAGAAGGAGGAGGCGGCGGCAGTGGTGACAGACACGTGAGTGTATTTTTATATCTGAAAGAAACACGTTAGTGATAGATCCCTTACCTTAGAATACCCCCAGGCATCAGACTGGATCCGGAAAGTTTTCGTCAGCAGTACCCCTGCGCGTCGGAAGGTAGCGTCGTGCGGCTCCGCGTCCGTCGTTGGCCTCGTGGTCGCCGAGATGACCTCGCGGCAGCTACTTAGACGCCGCCCTCGCGCGCTGACGTCAGTTCTTTCTTTTTCCGCGCCAGCAAGCGCAGATCCGGAGAGAGCGGTACCCCCAGTAATTTTTTGACTGAGTTTTTCGAGGCCTTTTTGTCTCTATTTTTCGAGTCGATCAACTCCTGGTGCCGTAGGGATGCCCGGCTTCAAGTCCTGCGAGGAATGTCATCGCATGATGTCGGTGACGGACCCGCACCGCGTGTGCCTCTACTGCCTGGGGCGTGACCACGACCCCAAGTCGTGCCCCGACTGCCGGGCCATGGCGCCGAAGATTTTGCGGGAGCGGTCCCGAAAGTTGCTTGAAGTTCGGCAGTCGGCTCCGCTCAAGGTCCCGGTCCCGTGGGAGGTCGAGGGACCGGTCGCGGATCCACCACCATCGTTCATCGGGATTGAAGTCTTCGCACTCGGGGTCAGGTAAGACGAAGGAGGAGGAGGAGGGTGCAAGTTACGCTGTGGTGTTGCGTAGGGCGGCCGAGGCCCTCCACCTCGAGCGCCCTACAGTGGCCGTCGGGACTAACCTCCTGACAGAAGTGCTTCAGCCGGCGGCTACCTCTGCGGAGCCACTGCTGCCTTTTAATGATGCACTTTGACGTTCTTTTGGGCACCTGGTCCAAGCCCACCACAGGGGCTCCTGTGGATAGGAACGTGGCCCGACGCCATCGCCCGGCCCCGGGCGACCCCCTTTTCCTCTCCCAACACCCCACCCCTGAGAGCTTGGTTGTCCAAGCCTCAGCGTCCCCGAGCGCATTCCCTACCGCATCTCCGGATAGGGAATCCAAGAAACTGGAACAATTTGGGAAGAAGATTTTTTCTTCCGCCAGTTCAGGGCTGCGGTCTGTGAACACTGCATGCCTCTTGGGCCGTTATTCCCACTCTCTGGGGGATACGGTGGCGCAAGTGCTGCCTCAGTGTCCGGAGGTGGCCCGGACAGTGCTCTCTCAGGCTATTGCTGAAGGGAGAGATGCAGCAAAGTTCACGATTCAATGTGGCCTTGACACCACCGACTCGCTGGGCAGGGCGATTTCCACGACAGTGGCGCTCCGTCGCCACGCCTGGCTGAGGACTACTGGTTTCTCTGGGGATGTCCAGAACACCCTGATGGACATGCACTTTGATGGCATTCACCTTTTTGGCAAGAAGGCAGATAGTGTGTTGGAGAGCTTTAAGGACTCGCGGGCTACGGCCAAGTCCCTGGGCCTTTCCGCCATGCACCCTCCTCCGCCTTCTGCTTTTTGCTCCTTTCGTGGCCACGGAAGGGGCGCCCCGACACGTTCGCTTCAGAGCCACAGGCCTGCGCAGCAACAGTCTCAGCGCGGCCGCGGACGTGGGACCCGCTGAGGCGGGTCAGGGGGCCAGCGGACGGGTCAGTCCACCTCCACCCCGGCCACCACTGCCTCCAAACCTTCCTAGTCCGGTTTTTCAGGCTCATCAAACGCCAGTGGGCGGCAGGATTCGCCATCACCTCCCCCACTGGCGCACCATCACTTCGGACAGGTGGGTTTTACAAATAGTCCGAAGGGGCTACTCCCTCCCCTTCGAGACTACCCCTCCAGCCATGCCACCCCAGTACCACCGCATGTCGGGGGATCACTTGGCACTTCTTCAACAGGAAGTCGCGGCCCTCTTGGCCAAGGGGGCCATCGAGCGCGTTCCTGCGCCAGAAGTAGGACGTGGTTGTTATTCCCACTACTTTCTGGTGCCCAAGAAGGACAAGGGCCTGCGTCCTATCTTGGACCTCAGGGACGTCAATCGCTTCCTCCGGAAGGAGAAGTTCAAGATGTTAACTCTGGCTCAGGTCTTGTCTGCCCTCGACCCTGGAGACTGGATTGTAGCGTTGGATCTGCAGGACGCATATTTCCACATTCCCGTCCTGCCGGCCCACCGTCGTTACCTGCGGTTTACGGTAGGCCACGAGCACTTTCAGTTTACCGTGCTCCCCTTTGGCCTTACCAGCGCCCCTCGGGTGTTCACGAAAGTGATTTCGGTGGTCGCAGCTCATCTGCGCGGATCAGGGGTTCCAGTCTTTCCCTATCTCGACGACTGGCTGTTGAAGGCGGGCTCGCCCCGGACAGTCTTCTCCCACCTCCAGACTACCTCCGACCTCCTGCATTTGCTGGGGTTCTCCATCAATGTGCCGAAGTCGCACCTGATTCCCTCTCAGAAGCTCCTCTTCATCGGAGCGGTTCTGGATACGACGCACTTTCGGGTCTATCCTCCCGAACGGCGAATCCAGGATATTCAGGCTCTGATTCCGATCTTTCAGCCTCTATCCTGGGTTTCGGTACGGATGACCCTGAGGCTGCTGGGCCTCATGGCCTCCTGCATCCTGCTGGTCACTCATGCCAGATGGCATATGCGGGCTCTGCAGTGGGACCTGAAGTTCCAGTGGGTGCAGCATCAGGGGAACCTGTCCGATTACGTCCAGATCTCAGAGGGCACTGCACACCAGCTGCAGTGGTGGCTCACAAACCGGCATTGGGTCAATGGCAGATCCCTCTCCCTTCCCCAACCGGAGCACACAGTGGTGACGGATGCGTCCCTCCTGGGTTGGGGCGGCCACATGGGAGAGGCGGAGATCAGACTCCTCTGGTCTCCGGCGGAGTCCAGGCTCCATATCAACCTTCTGGAGCTTCGGGCAATCCGACTTGCACTGAAGGCATTCCTTCCCTCTGTCAAGGGGAGAGTAGTGCAGGTGTTCACAGACAACACCACCGCCATGTGGTACTGCAACAAACAGGGCGGGGTGGGGTCGTGGAGCCTATGTCAGGAGGCTCTGCGCCTCTGGACATGGCTGGAACATCAGGGCATTTCCCTGGTGGTTCAACACCTGGCAGGTTCACTGAACGCCAGGGCGGACGAACTCAGCCGCAGGTGCATGATGGATCACGAATGGCGTCTTTACTCGGACGTTGCTCAAGGTCTCTTTCAACAGTGGGGAGAGCCTTGGTTAGATCTATTCGCCACCGAAGAGAACGTGCAATGTCAGCAATTCTGCGCGTTGGAATTTCCAAGGCAGCACTCGCTCGGCGACGCTTTTCGTCGCGAGTGGAGTTGCGGTCTGTTGTACGCCTTTCCGCCTATACCACTTCTGCCCAGAGTGCTGAAGAAGATCAGGCGCGACCGGGCCCGAATAATTCTTGTGGCTCCGGACTGGGCTCGAAGAGTTTGGTATCCCGAGCTACTCAGTATGACCATCAATCCCCCGATCCGACTGCCTCTTCGGGAGGATCTTCTGTCTCAGCAGCAGGGGACGGTCCTCCACCCGAACCTGTCCAGTCTCCACCTCTTTGCGTGGAGATTGTGCGGCGGCAGTTGATTCCTTTCGACTTGCCTCCTGAAGTCTGTGATGTCATTCTGGCAGCCAGGCGTCCCTCCACTAAGTTGGTATACGCCTGCAGATGGAACAAGTTTGTGGCATGGTGCACAGCAAAGGCTGTGGATCCCCTTTCTGCCCCTCTTTCTGAGGTCCTACTGTTCCTTCTTTCTTTGGCCCAGCAGGGCTCTGCTCTGGGCACTATCAAGGGCTACCTTTCTGCTATTTCGGCCTTTCTCAGGCTCCCTGATCAGCCCTCTCTTTTCAAGTCCCCTGTTGTTAACAGATTCCTCAAAGGCATTACTCAACTTTTTCCTCCTGTTCCCTTTGTAATGCCACAGTGGGACTTGAACCTGGTTCTCACATACTTAATGTACGCTCCCTTTGAGCCTCTTCACAACTGTCCTCTTCGTTTGTTAACTCTGAAGACTGCTTTTCTGGTTGCCATCACCTCTGTTAGGAGAGTGAGTGAGCTCCAGGCTCTTTCTTGTAAACCTCCTTTTCTGTCTGTACTTCCGGACAAGGTTGTCCTCAGGACACGTCCATCCTTTCTGCCGAAGGTTGTTACTGACTTTCACATCGGGCAGACCATCACTTTGCCCACCTTCTTTCCGCCTCCGCATCCTTTCAGAGAGGAAGAGAGGCTCCACCGTCTGGACCCAAAACATGCACTCTCATTTTACCTGAGTCGCACACAACAGTTCCGGGTGGATGACCAGCTCTTTGTTGGCTACGTTGGCGCCAAAAAAGGTCGAGCCGTACACAAGCGGACTATCTCCAGATGGGTCGTCTTGTGTATTAAAGCCTGTTATTCTCTGGCAAACAAGGAGCCTCCGTTGGGGCTGCGCGCCCATTCTACCAGGGCGACGGCTGCCACTACGGCGTTGGGACGTGGTGTCCCCTTACAAGACATCTGTCAGGCAGCTACGTGGGCCTCGCTGCACACTTTTACTAAGCACTATTGCCTGGACAGCCAAGTCTGCAGAGACGGCTTCTTTGGCCGTTCTGTTCTCCGGGACTTCCTGGTGTGATCTTGGTTCGCAGACCAACCACCGGGGTTGGTATTGCTGGGGTATCTATTCTAAGGTACGGAATCTATCACGTGTTTCTTTCAGATGCACAAGTTACTTACCTTCGGTAACGATATATCTGTAAGAAACATTAGTTAGTGATAAATTCCTTACCGCTCCACCCATCCTCCCCGTTCTGCGAACTGATTTCTAGGGTTAAGGTCATCCCTTTCAGGGCCCTAGTTTCAATGCACCATTGGTCAGTATCTTGCATGGCTCTGCGTTCCTGGCGCGGAAAGTCGTGTACAGAACTGACGTCAGCGTGAGGGCGGCGTCTAAGTAGCTGCCGCGACGTCATCTCGGCGACCACAACGCCAACGCCGGACGCAGAGCCGCACGACGCCACCTTCCGACGCGCAGGGGTACTGCTGACGAAAACTTTCCGGATCCAGTCTGACGCCTGGGGGTATTCTAAGGTAAGGAATCTATCACTAACTAATGTTTCTTACAGATATATCGTTACCGAAGGTAAGTAACTTGTGCTTTAACTCATCCCCCCTACTCCCCCTCCCTGAACCAGCCCCCCCACTGCCAGTAAATGCCAGCTGCCACTGGTTTTGTAATAGCTGTGCCATGTATTTGCCCCTTCCACCTTTATTTGTATTTCATTCCTTCGTGCTGCATACGATGTCTCTTGCTGTATTGCCACATGTACCCTCCTCCATTTCATATATACATCAAATGTCTGATGTCTATTGGTAGGATTGCCCAAGCTCTGGTCATTCCAGGTGAGTATTGTAAAGCTTTTGAACCCTGTCATTACTCTCTTATTAGAGCATAGACCCTTGTGTATTTGCCCTGTGTTCTCCAATGTTCTAGCAACCTCTCTGTTTAAACTCATAGCTTCAACCATTTCAGTGTTTCAAATGTAGTAACCTACAGGATCCCATACACTGTGTCCCTCCCTTATTATAAGTTGCCAGCTGGATAAACCAAGAAAACAAACCCTAATCCCCAAACATGGCCCCCCTTCCCCAGGTCCAGGTGTTGAACTACCCTGTGTCCAATGTGCATAAAACTCATCCGGACATATTTTTCTTTATATGCCGGATCAAACCCTAACTGCCAGGGAGAGAACAAGGATGGAACCGCTGTGGCCAGTCACCAAGCGGGGGCAAGACCGATTGTTTGCTCAACCTAGCCAGTGCCACACCAGGCCAACCATTTAGTCGCCCCAAATCTGCTACAACTTAAACCATTATAAACACTTTAGGTGCCTAAATGAAATATTGCCTGTGATGTTGAGTACTAGGTTTCAGAATTGCATATATGAGCAAGCTACATCTCACGCAGGAGGCAAGCAATCACAGGTCATTTGCTTATGTAGGCGTTATCTGTAGAAGTTTGTCAGCTGATTTTCCTGGTTTGTCTTCAGATGATGTGGCTTTTACACTGACTTCCTCATCTATAGTCCTGCCTATTTGACCCAAACAGTTTCCGCATGGTTGTAGCTGTTGCTACTGTCTCCTGGCAGCCTGCGGCTGCTTGGGAAGGAGTGGAGCTACTGCAAACCGCCTTGTTGATTGATTCTGTTGTGAGGACCTTTGTGGGCGCAGGGCTGAGTAGGCAGGAAGCAGAGATTCCATTTCGCTTGTCCGCGCCCAGTCCACACCTCTTTAGGGTCTGTGAAAAACAATGCCTGTTTCGTTTTCACAGGAAACAGAAGCATGTAGCATTAATTTGTTCATCTCCAAGGGAATGGCCCTAAAAAAGTAGAGCAGTTTGGGGAAGTAGGTCATCTTAATGACGTTGCACCTCCCTACAATGGTAAGGTGTAAATTGTTTAGTCGTTTAAGTGCCCGTTTAGTTTCAATAACTAGTGGGGTCAGATTTTTTTCTACAATTAGATCGATATCAGCCGTTAAAGTGACCCCCAGATATTTTGCAGACTGTACCACCCGGGTATCTACCCAGTCAATTTGATTATTATTGATGATCTGGGTTTTACCTTGGTTAAGCGCGTATCCTGATACTTTCCCAAATTTTTTGGCCTCTATTTCTAGAGCGCTAATGGCGGTCACAGGATCAGGGGTGACCACTGCCAGATCGTCGGCGTAAGCCATGATTTTAGTGTCTAGACCGAGTCTGCTCACCGCTCTGATGGTTTGGTTGTTTTCTATAGCCTTTATAAAAGGATCAATATATAGAGCGAAGAGCAGAGGTGAACACGGACACCCCTGACGAGTCCCTCGCGATATTTTGATCTGCTCCGTCGGGGTCCCATTAACTAATACATTAGCTGTGGGATTACTATAGAGAGCTTGTATGGCTTGTATTGCTTTTGGTCCAAAGCCCATTTTCTTCATGACCGCCCAAAGATATGCCCAGGAGACCCGATCAAACGCTTTCTCAGCGTCGAGTAGAATTAATGAGATCGGGCCTCCCGTTATTTGTGCTGCATCCAACAGTGTGATGGCTCTACGAATATGTTCAGTTGTACTTTTTTGGGGGAATAAACCCGTGTTGCCATTGCGAGACCAGGGTCTCTATTCTCAATGATAGTCTTGCAGCAAATACCTTGGCATATATCTTAGTCACAATTTATGAGGGTAATTGGCCGATACGAACCCATTTCTAAAGGAGACTTGTCTTTTTTTGGGAAAATCACTATCTTGGCGTTGGACCAAGAGTCTGGAGGAGGTGCTCCATTAAAGATAGATTCTACCAGTGCACTAAGAATGTTTTTAATCTGGGGGCAAATATTTTATAAAACTCCACCGGTATGTGGTCTGCACCTGTCGCTTTCCCATCCGGAAGGCTTCCTAAGGCTTTGGCGATCTCTTCCCATCCAGGGGGTTCCTCAAGTTGGTCATAATCTTCAGAGTTAAGTGCCGCCAGGGTAATCTGGTCTAAATAGGCCAGACTTTCCTCTTCTCTCAGTTTTGGTGTCCCTGTGTTATCTTCTGAATAGAGACTCTGGTAAAAATCACAGAATGCATTTTGGATCTTACTAGCATCTTTTGTGATCTCTCCAGTGTTAAGCTGGATCGACTGAATTTCACTAGCAGACACCTGTTGTCTAATTCTGAGAGCGAGTTGGTGGCCAATGTTATCGCCACATTCATATATTTTTTCCCTGGCAGAGGCCCATTTCTTAGCAGTTTTTTCAGCAAATATGGACCCTATTTCTGCCTTACTAGCTATTACTTCCAACTGAGCATTTTCAATTTCAGCCCCTAGATTGACTGCTAAGATTAAATCTTCCTCAGCTTTTTTCATCTTGTCATGAGCTTTTGCTAGTTGTGCTTTATCTTTTTTATTCTGTCTGATGGAGTACCGCAGGGTTTCCCCTCGAATGCCCGCCTTCATTGCATCCCATACAGATCTCACTACTGTTGATCCTGTGTTAATTTCCAAAAACTCCTTAATCCACCCCTGCATATGTGAGCGGTAACCCTCATCATATAATAAAGCTTTTTCAAAGCTCCAATTTGAAGTTTCTTTCCTAAGCCCTACCCCACTAATGTTTAAAATAAGGGGGTTGTGGTCCGACATAAATCGTGGGGCCAACTCGATAGAGCAGTTTTGGAGTATTGATGTAGAAACAAAAAAATTATCTAATCTAGCAAGTGAGAGGTGTGGGGCTGAGAAATTTGTGTACCCCGGATGAGTGGGTTTTAGATTAGCCCAGACGTCACTGAGTCCGTGTGTTTGTATTAGATTAAGTAGGGCCTGATAGACTTTGGGCTTCCTGCCTGTGTATGACCAGTGATCGGTTGCCTTCCAGTTGCTGGGTAGATTAATATTCAGATCCCCAGAAATTACCAGTGGCAAGGGCCAGTGGGCAAGTTCACCCGTGAGCCAGTTGATGACCCCAGGGTCATCTGTGTTGCTTCCATAAATGGAGCATAGTGTAAAGGCCGAATTAGGGGAGACTTAACACTCCTCAATAACCCACCTCCCCAGAGGATCGGATTTAAACCTGTTGGAAGTCAGTGGATGTCTATGTTGACCCAGCACTCCAACTCCTCTCGTCTTTGCCCCCTGGGAGGTTCCCCCTATAACCCTATACCCCAGTGAGTTTAATAAGTGCTTCTGGGATCCCTCCACATGTGT
This sequence comes from Calotriton arnoldi, assembly GCA_963921515.1. Taxonomy (NCBI): domain Eukaryota; kingdom Metazoa; phylum Chordata; class Amphibia; order Caudata; family Salamandridae; genus Calotriton; species Calotriton arnoldi. The sequence goes on from CAWUFW010001162.1 coordinate 511,631, forward strand.
TTCTTGCAGGGTGATAAGTTCAGCTCCCAAAAAACGTAAGCCCTGGGCTACTCTCTGCCGTTTTAAAACATCATTTAGGCCACATATATTAACAGACACAATTTTTAAGGAACATTGATTATTCATATTGTCTGACATATTTTTACTGCCTTTCTCCTAGCTGTATGTCCTGTCATATCAAGCCTATGGTGATTCTTACAATATACTGATATTTTTGCTTTTTTACACATTTTTGTTCCACTTTTCCTTTTTTCTTTTCTTTTGCCTTGTGATTTAACCTTTTTTTTTTGCATTTTATTTTCATTATCTGATATCAGATTTACCAGTGTCGTGAGCCCCATCACCAATGATTTGTGTCGTGACCCCCCCCCACCATTAGAGCAATCAGGAGAGTCCTGAATGATGGTTGTCAGTTAAGATGCATCGCCGCTTGGCTACGCCTTTAAATTAAACGAGATGCATTATCGGCTTTATATCTCGACTTTCTAAGCCCCCGAAGGCGAATCGCCCAAATTCGCAAAAAGAGGGAAAAAAGAGGGAAAACTTATCAGATTACACCATTAGATTATTAGGCTCGTTTTTCTTAATTTATCTCTTTACGCTTTTTTTTTTCCCTTGGCATTTTTTTTTTCCCCTACTAGACTTTTATTTATTATCTTTTTTTTCCGCCTTTATCTCCCCTAGGTGCTCCCCTGCCTTGACCTCCGACATAAAGACTCGTGTGGTCCCATTCAGAATCACCTTTAGTCTGGCAGGATTCATTAAAAACACTTGGGCACCTAGCTGTTGAAATGGGGTGATTAGTTGGCGTAGATGCCATCTGCGCTCTACCGTTGTATGGCAAAAGTCAGGTTTAGCGAAAAACATCACCCCATTAGCCCCTTTCGGAGAGTTCGGACGGGCCTGATCATATACATATTGCCTGAGAAGAAAGTTCCCAAAGAACACTAAGAATGCTCTAGGCTTTCCGTCAGAAGGATTACTGCCATTTCGGTTTGGTCTGATGTTGAAGGGGAATCTGTGCGCTCGCTGGATTTCATAATCCCAGTTCCAATTTGTTTGAGTCGGGAAAGCTTCATGCAGTAATTGTACAATGTAGCGCCTTGGGTCGTCACCTTCAGCACCTTCCGGAATGCCTAGCAATCGGAGGTTGTTCCTGCGTTGACGGTTTTCCTGTTCCTCCATTTTCGCCCTGACATCTGTCAGGCATGCCTCGTGACCCGACCCCTGATTTTTCAAAGTGATTACTTCTATTTCCAGGCTTTCTGTACGACCCTCGACCATACTAACCCGGTCGCTCATGTCAGTACATAGCTTGTTTAATTTTCGCAGGCCCCCCTGGAGCTTTTTGGCTGCCCCCTTAGCAGCTCGATTGTCAGAGCGGACCTCTTCTTGGAAGTTTTTGATAGAAGCCAAGATTGAAGATAAGGAGGGTTCTATCGTGGGTTCTGTTAGTTTTAGCACTTTCCCAGACCTGTTCCCCTTCTTCACATGGAGGATAAGACATTTGCGAATCCGAATAGTCCCACTTGAGTTGGCTCCGCCTTTTGGGGGGGTTTCTATTCTTCGCCTGACGTTGAACTGTCCCAGTGTCTTTAGAGAGGTCAACACTGATATCTTCACTCGAGCTGGAGCTGATTTGTTCGCCGTCAGAGGTGGATAGAGAGCCGAAACCGAGTAGAAGTGTTCGCCACTAACTTCCGGAGCCAAGGGAGCTCTGAGGCCGGGATTAGGTTCTACTCTAAGGATATAGTCAGTGATGCCTTTTGTTAGATGATTTACCCCAGTTCCACTTCTGACCATTGACTTGATGGAGTCTGAGTCTGGGGGGCTAGCAGCATCTTCAGAGAATGGCGCTAAAGTAAGTAAGTTGGCGGGTATCTTCTCCAAAGCCACTGAGCCCTCTGTGTGATTTTGGTCTATAGCCTGCTCACCGAAAGAAGTTTGTAAAAGAGTGCCACTTTCTTGAGACTCCCCGGGTTGGCTCCAGGATTCAAGTGCTCCTCAACGTCTACGAGCGGGAGATCTGGTTCGGGCACTGTGAGGAGTGTGGGGGTTGGAGCGTCACTCAAAGTAGCATCAGGATTAGTAGATAGTGTCTTAGGGCCCGCAAGCATTTCTACAATTGTTGGTTGAGTACCTTCCTTTGCCCCCCGAATGCTCCCACAACTCCCAGTTTTCTCAGAAGCCCGTTTCAAATAGTTAGTTTCCCTTTTACCTTTTATAGAATTATCAGGTACAGCACCCTCTCCTGTAGTGTTGCTGTTTGATGTGGGCTGAGGCACCTTTGGTTTGTTGCTTTTCCCAACTCTGGGAGCCCTGGACGACATCTGCCGCTTCTGGTGTGGTTTTTCAATTGGGGGGATGGATCTCAGAGCACAGACCAAGGGAGTCGAACAGCACAAAAGCAAAAAACAGCCAAAAAATCCAAGCGCGCTTCCCAGCGCAGCGTGTCTTCCACCTCTCGCGTCTCCCCAGTTCCGAGGGCAGATCCGCAGCCCTCGTGTCCTGCCCCCTCTCAGGTCCAGGGACAGAAATCCCAAAAGGAACTCAGCGAGTGGTGAAACAATGTAGCAGAGGATTAGTAGGCGGCTGAGAGATTGTATCGCCTCTCCCAGCGTTTCACCCAGTGCGGCGTTGGAGACAAGATCCCGATTCCTTTGGGCTGACAAGCAGGGCAGCTGTGCTCGTGTCCTGTTTGCTCTCAGCCTCGGCAGCGGCATCTTGGAACAGACCGCATGGCCGATTGTCGAGCAGTGCGGCGTGCGCGGCAGAGCGACGAAGGATCAGACTGACACCATCTTGCTCCCTTGGAGATGAACAAATTAATGCTACAAAAATTTGACCACATCTTTTCTCAATTTGTCTGGGCATATTCCCGGCCAAGGCGAGCTTTTAAACTGCTATCTCTTCCCCGAGAGAGGGGCGGCTGGGCACTACCTAATCTGAAATTTTACTATTGGGCTGCGGCCATGCAATACGGTGCGGAATTGCTGCAAGAACAGTCATATACCCCAGATGTAGGTCTACCATCACCCTATCAACTGCTTCTGGAGGAAGAGACCCGTGGATGCCTCTGGAGGCAGCTCTCCTATGGCTATTACAAGCGGGTAAGATTTAAGACTTTAATCAATATCTTTAAAGTCTTTTCCAATATACGGAAAACTTTTGGGCTGGGCAATCTAAATTATTATACCCCTCTTAACAACAACCCCAATTTACCATCGCTATTCAACGCTTCTTACATGCCTGAATGGCATCGAGCAGGCATACTGAAAATGGGCGATCTGATAACTACCGATGGTATTAAATCCTTTGGTGTTCTGAAAACTAAATTTCAATTGGGGGAACATCAGTCGTTTAAATACATGGCTGTAAGAGACTTTCCATCTCGTAAGACTGGGGGGACCGCTGGCTTCTCAAGAGTAGACCTTATTGACAAACTACAAAACTCTACCCCGCCCAGGATCGGCTACATATATACTAAACTAGCGGCTTGATGCCTGACGATATGCTCGCCACTGCCAATAAATGGCAGAAGTATCTAAATATTTCCTATAACACATTTAATCAAGCCATACAATCAGCCAGGAGTGATTTGCTATCCGCTAAACTGCAGGCACAATTTTTTAAAACCGCTTTCTTCTTATATATTACACCGGGTAGAGTTGCAAAGTGGGGGACGGGGCCGGACACATTCTGTCCCAGATGTGCATAGTTTAGCGCAGACTCGATTCATATGTTCGCTACTTGTCCCCAACTTACACCGCTATTGGGTCAGATAGAGGACTTTTTTAGAAAAGTTCTGTCACAGGACATTCAACTAACACCCCCGACTGTTCTATTGGGCACGCAAGATAAGGTCTGCAGAAAGAATGGCGGCGCACTTATCTTTGTTGCTATGACTATTTTGCGTCTCTGTATAGCGTCATCATGGAAGGACCCCAACCCTCCACTATTCTCTCACTGGTTAGCTCGATTGATTTCTACTCATAATATAGAAAAGGCTATATTCTTCAAAATGGGATACAGGGGGAAGAAAAAGGGCCTTGCTATCTGGCTACCATTATCTGCTTGGCTTGGATAGACAGACTTAAGAGGGACTTTGGAAAAGGTCTTATTATTTTTCTGTCCTTTTTTTAAAAAAAAATTGGATGTTAGTAAAGACATTCTTGTAGCTACACTGCTGATGTTATCAATGACCCTTAATACTGTTGGGTATTTTACACAATAGTTTCTTTCTCTCTTAGATATTTTCTTTTTCCTCTTTCTTCTCCTTCTCATCTTTCTCTCTCCGCCTTCTTTTACTTTTATCTTTTTATTCTTTGTCTTCTCGGTCTTCGAAATATCAGACATGGAATAACTGTAATAGATTACTCATCAACCAATGTCTATACTGTTGTTTTTAGAGCCGGGGGGGGGAGGGGGGCAGAGGGCGGGTAGGGAGGTCATGATCAAATAGGTTTTTTTGTATCCTTGTATTTGTCTTTTGTATTTTCAATAAAAAAAAAAAAAAGGAAACAGAAGCATGTGTTGTGTTCCCTTTTTCTGCAGCTTCACCTTTGCGGCACAAAAGAAACTTTGTTGCTGGATTGCTGCTGTACAGTCGAGAAATACCAGGATCTTAGGATTGTCCATTGCTAGTGGACTGAGGTCCCTGGTCTTTCTCTGGATTGCATCCCAGTCCCAAAAATGTAGCATCCTAGATATGAGATAGCTCCTGAGGCATAACTGTTTAGCTCATAAGTAGACAAGAGACTTGCAATATAAAGTCACCATCATTTCAGCTTTCCTGAACTTCAGTGTTGTATTTTAGGCTGCTAGAAAAAACTGTTGAGGATTCCTTATCTAGGAATTCCATGGGTTCCCCCGCTAACATAAAGGGAAAATCCTATTGTATCCTCTTTTTTTCTGGTAGATACTTCTAAATGCAGATTCCTCACCTTAGATTATCCCTAGATGCTAGACTGGATCTGAAAGGTAGCATAGCCCCTGCCCAACAGTAGGTACTGTCATGTGGTCAACCCTTCTTCACCCTAGAAGTGACAGTTGGAGCCGCATATAAGCAACACCTAAGCACGCTGACGTCCGTTCCTTCCTTTCGACTCTACATAGATCCTGAGCTCTCCTAACTAATTTTACTATTGGGCTGCGGCCATGCAATACGGTGCGGAATTGCTGCAAGAACAGTCATATACCCCAGATGTAGGTCTACCATCACCCTATCAACTGCTTCTGGAGGAAGAGACCCGTGGATGCCTCTGGAGGCAGCTCTCCTATGGCTATTACAAGCGGGTAAGATTTAAGACTTTAATCAATATCTTTAAAGTCTTTTCCAATATACTGAAAACTTTTGGGCTGGGCAATCTAAATTATTATACCCCTCTTAACAACAACCCCAATTTACCATCGCTATTCAACGCTTCTTACATGCCTGAATGGCATCGAGCAGGCATACTGAAAATGGGCGATCTGATAACTACCGATGGTATTAAATCCTTTGGTGTTCTGAAAACTAAATTTCAATTGGGGGAACATCAGTCGTTTAAATACATGGCTGTAAGAGACTTTCCATCTCGTAAGACTGGGGGGACCGCTGGCTTCTCAAGAGTAGACCTTATTGACAAACTACAAAACTCTACCCCGCCCAGGATCGGCTACATATATACTAAACTAGCGGCTTGATGCCTGACGATATGCTCGCCACCGCCAATAAATGGCAGAAGTATCTAAATATTTCCTATAACACATTTAATCAAGCCATACAATCAGCCAGGAGTGATTTGCTATCCGCTAAACTGCAGGCACAATTTTTTAAAACCGCTTTCTTCTTATATATTACACCGGGTAGAGTTGCAAAGTGGGGGACGGGGCCGGACACATTCTGTCCCAGATGTGCATAGTTTAGCGCAGACTCGATTCATATGTTCGCTACTTGTCCCCAACTTACACCGCTATTGGGTCAGATAGAGGACTTTTTTAGAAAAGTTCTGTCACAGGACATTCAACTAACACCCCCGACTGTTCTATTGGGCACGCAAGATAAGGTCTGCAGAAAGAATGGCGGCGCACTTATCTTTGTTGCTATGACTATTTTGCGTCTCTGTATAGCGTCATCATGGAAGGACCCCAACCCTCCACTATTCTCTCAAATAGGTTTTTTTGTATCCTTGTATTTGTCTTTTGTATTTTCAATAAAAAAAAAAAAAAAAGGAAACAGAAGCATGTGTTGTGTTCCCTTTTTCTGCAGCTTCACCTTTGCGGCACAAAAGAAACTTTGTTGCTGGATTGCTGCTGTACAGTCGAGAAATACCAGGATCTTAGGATTGTCCATTGCTAGTGGACTGAGGTCCCTGGTCTTTCTCTGGATTGCATCCCAGTCCCAAAAATGTAGCATCCTAGATATGAGATAGCTCCTGAGGCATAACTGTTTAGCTCATAAGTAGACAAGAGACTTGCAATATAAAGTCACCATCATTTCAGCTTTCCTCAACTTCAGTGTTGTATTTTAGGCTGCTAGAAAAAACAGTTGAGGATTCCTTATCTAGGAATTCCATGGGTTCCCCCGCTAACATAAAGGGAAAATCCTATTGTATCCTCTTTTTTTCTGGTAGATACTTCTTAATGCAGATTCCTCACCTTAGATTATCCCTAGATGCTAGACTGGATCTGAAAGGTAGCATAGCCCCTGCCCAACAGTAGGTACTGTCATGTGGTCAACCCTTCTTCACCCTAGAAGTGACAGTTGGAGCCGCATATAAGCGACACCTAAGCACGCTGACGTCCGTTCCTTCCTTTCGACTCTACATAGATCCTGAGCTCTCCTAACCTTTTCTCGTCAGTTTAGTTTTTTCTAACAAAACGTTTCCAGCGTACAAGAGTACATGTCCCCTCCTAAAACGACAGAGTTTAAGCCTTGTCGCATGCAGATATCTGTGAAAAGATCCCTACGAGGTAGGTCTCTTGTGTTTGGGTTTAGGCCCGTTCCCGCTCGAAGTCAAGAGCGAGGAACCGTTCCTACTCTCAAGGCCATTCCCGTGACAGGTCTTCATCGCAGTTTGTTTTCGGGTATGTTGAATTACAAAAAGAAATGTAGGAAGACCAAGCAGGGCTCATCCCAGTCTAGCCACTCTCACTTTGAGTAGTCACAAGGACATCAAGATGCATCCTCCCCCAGTTCCCGCTCCCAGTTCCCCACTAAGGAGCTGATCTTGAAGCTTATCCAAATGCACCCTAAATTTCCGGGGCCGTTGGCGACATTGCAACAAATTTAGGCTTTCAGGGAACCTATGTTGTTCATCATTGAGACATTGCAGGCTCTCTGTGGTGCGCCTTCGCGTCCCACAGATCCACGGAGGCCTCCAGCCGGGTTACCATACGTGGATCATTCCTTTGTGTCATTTGTGCCTCCTGAAGCTGACCCACATCCAGCCCTACGGTTCATGCTGGTTGCTGCTATGTCGACGACCGTCACTGACGCCGAAGTCGAACACTGGCCTCTGACGCCAGAGGAGGATGTCGATCCTATTGTCCTGTTCCACTCCGAACGAATCCGTCTTGACTGAGGTCGCATCCTGAACCCGTCCCGATGCATTGGTCCTGTTTACTCTGACTCGGACAAAACAGCACCTTTGCCTGGGAGCCCCCCCTCCAACGCTCCAGCAACTTTTTGGATCAAATTGGCAGCCAGCCTCTGTTTTCAATGGAGATAATTAGGATGAATTTCCCCAATAATATGATAACAATGCCTAGGTCAGTGGACTGGACACTTTCCCTGACATAGGGCTGGATTCACCCCCTGGCAATTCAACAGAAGAGATAGCCTCATTTGCTGTGGTTTTTAGACAGGCAGCTGATGTCTTAAACTTACAGTTGCCGTCTGTTGAGGTAAAAAAACAATATCCTCACTGTTTTGCAGCCTGGGCAGACCTCGTCTGAGCCATTGCTGCAGTTCAACAAAGCCCTAACACCTGCAAGGGTACCTGGACTAACATGTGTTGCTTCCTACCAGTAAATAGACAGAAAGCGCGACACTAGTTTTGCTCTGGGTGGCCCTACTCTGGAGAATCTGGTAGTTTAAGCCTCCACTAGCAATTTTCTCTTCAGCTAGCCTTGTCAGGAAATCTGGCAAGGACTGTTGGCAGGGTAGACAGAGTAAACAGAATATTGAGTACAGAGCCTCTCAAGATCATACATGGAGTCAGAGGAGAGACGAGGTCCAAAGGGGAAGCTCTGCAAAGGGGAACAGGAATGTCAAAGCTCAGAAAGAACAAGCACTCAAGAGGCAATTTGGCATTCAGACTAGTCAACACCAAGGTAGGATGTGCAAGAGATATTTATATATTTATTCCACAATAACTAAAAGTAGATAATGATCGATTGTGGAATTGGAAATCTTCATTTTGCAGCTTGGCGTGGATAGCACTGTGCTAGTCCTATGCTTAAAGACTTTGCTGTAGAAATGGCAAGATACTTTGTCCCTTTCTATCTTGGCGTGGATGGCACTTTGCTAATCCTATGCTTAAAGACTGATAGAAAAGCAGACATTTGAGGTGAGCAGATCTAGAGTGTTGCTGGTGTTGAGAGTGCTCTATACAGGAACTGCTTTCCACCTAAACTTGAGAACTACCCAGAGTTCTCTGCTTCTTTTTTGCATAATTTATGCGTCACTCTATGCCTGAAGGGGTGTTGTTTTGACTTGTACTGGGTGCTCCCTTGTGTCTGGACAAAGCTATACCTCTCTGAAGAGCTCTGACTGGAGCGAAACACTGTGTCGGGGGTTGCTTTTACTCATTTCAGGTTAGCCTGGTTGGTATTTTACCAATTCAAAGCTGTAATATTGTGCCTGGAGTGGTAAATGGCTTTTGTCATTCTGCAGCTTGGCGTGGACAGCACTGTGCTAGTCCTATGCTTAAAGACTTTGCTGTAGAAATGGCAAAAGACTTTGTCTCTTTCTATATCGGCTTGGATGGCACTGTGCTAATTCTATGCTGAAAGACTTTGATAGAAAAGCAGACATTTGAGGTGAGCAGATTTAGAGTGTTGCTGGTGTTGAGAGTGCTCTATACAGGAGCTGCTTTCCACCTAAACTTGAGAACTACCCAGAGTTCTCTGCTTCATATATATATATAGAAGCCGCAGTAATTTTAAACCCAAATCCAGGTTCAACCCCAACACCCCACACGATAACATTGATTCCTTCCAGGAGGCGGTGGTACGGGACATGCTCAAACTCTAAACTGGGAATAACAATGGGGCAATGACGAACTTAACTAAAGGCAAACAAGCGGCACTTGAATCCCTGAAGCAAACCACCAGCTTTGTTATCAAGCCTTCAGACAAAGGCGGGAATGTCGTGTTGTGGGATGTCAAAAAGTATATGGCCGAAGCCAAGAGACAGCTTGATTTCTCTGGCAGTTACATGAAAACTACGGCGGGCCAATATCTTTCCACTATTGACTGTTTCCACAACATGCTGTCCAAATGGCACACCCGTGGGCTTTTGAGCAATGATGAATTATTGTTAACTGTTAAAAAACCTGTCTCTCCATGCTTTTACATGTTACCGAAAGTGCATAAACACCCCACGAATCCACCTGGGACGCCGATTATCTCTGCTAATGACAGCCTCCTTGAGAACACTTCAATCTTTCTAGATCATTTTTTATTTCCCTATGTGTGTAGCCTGCCCTCTTACTGCCGTGACAGTATGGATTTTATATCCAAGGTCATGGGCATCCCATGGCAATCAAGTTACATCATGGCCACTGTGGATGTGGTGTCTTTGTACACCTGTATCAACCATGACCTAGGCATCACAGCTTGCAAACACTATTTTAGGGACAGACCTATTGCCACGTATGATCACACCAATATGCTGCTTGAGATGCTCCGTTTCTGTCTAGAAAATAACTATTTCTTACATGGACAGCAGTGGTACAGGCAACTGTCCGGGACTGCCATGGGCAGTTGCTTTGCACCGAGCTACTCCTGTATTTTTATGGGGTAGTGGGAGTGTGAATGTGTCTGCGCAAATAACTTTGCTGAATACACCAAGTATCTGGTCCTTTGGTCCAGATACATTGATGACATCTTTCTAATTTGGGATGGTCCTCAGAATGCCCTTGACAAATTCCTTCTGGCTATTTCCAACAATGAGCTAAACTTAAAGTTTACAAGCACCCCCAGTAAGAGCAGGTTAGACTTCCTTGATGTCAGTGTAGAGGTACTGAATGATACCATACAGACAAGCCTACACAGGAAAGCAACAGCCAGGAATAGCATTCTCCATGCCAAAAGCCACCATCCACCCAAGCTAAAGAATAGTATCCCCTACAGTGAACTCCTCAGAGCTAGGCGTAATTGCAGCACACCAGAAGCATACACTCGAGAGGAAGGCATAATGGTAGAAAGATTCCTGCAGAGGGGGAACACACGAAAAGTAGTGGATGAGGCTAGGAGAAAGGTGAGTGGAGTGGAGAGAGAAACCCTACTCAAACCCAGGCAAAGGAAGGAAACCGAACCAGTGATTAGACTGATCACCACTTTTAATTCGGACTGTGCCAAGGTCCAGGCAATGATCAGGAGACACTGGCACTTAGTCAAACTGGACCCCATTATTGGCAAATTGGTCACCCCGAGCGCCAATATCACATACCGCAAAAGTAACTCTCTGAGGGATATGTTGGTCCACAGTTTAATGAAACCCAGTCAGAAACATAGCAGCACTTGGTTGAGGGAACTCCCAGGATTCCATAAATGTTGGAAGTGCAAGGCATGCACCAATAGTACCAATGTCAAGACAGTACCCTTACCCAATGGCAAGCAACACAAAATTCGACCATTCATTAACTGCAACACAGAATTTGTTGTCTATGTTCTGTTGTGTGTTTGCGGTTTGAGGTATGTTGGGAGCACGATCTGTCCGGTGAAAAAACGTGCACCTAAGGGCCATTAGAAATAATGATGTAACATATCCCATAGCTAGACACTGCACATGGCTCCACCAAAACTGAGAGCTTAAAAATCTCATATTTTGGAATTGACAGGATTCCAGTGAAGAGTCGGGGTGGAGACCGGGAACGAGCACTAAGAAGACTCGAATCCAAATACATAATCAGCCTCAACACCAAACACCCGGGAGGTTTGAACCAGGACGAAGAGCTTCAGTTTCATTTAGGATAATGCCATCTGTCCCCGGGTAGCCTGTCTGCAACTGCCGTTCACTCCATTTCTAGGGCTGTGTGTGCTTCCTCTTGCAGTGGTTTTTGACCTTCCACACTGCCTAAGCCCTCTCCTGTCTCCTCTAGTCGCTCTCCATCTTTCTTTCTCTCTCTCTCTCTTTTACCTGAAGCCACCGGACTACTAAGGTCACTGGACCACTTATTGTAATGAAATGTAGAATCATGAATTTTTCTCTCTCTCTCACCTGATGCCACCTGATTTCCATGGTCACTGGACCAATGAACAGTAATGAAATGTAAAAACATGACTCTTGTGGGGAGTTTTTCTTTCTGGGCATTAGAAGGGATTCTGTAGTGATCTTATCCACTTGCACTTGCAATTCCCTTCTTACGGCATATTTTTTTCACCTTACCTATTCATGTATATATATTTATATATTTTTCTGTTAGGGTGAGGCACCCTTTATTCAATTTTGGAACAAAACAACTTTTTAATTTTCTTTAAAAAAGTTTTTGACTTGTATAGTCTTTTTTTTCTTTGTGACTGATGAGATGGCAAAATTCTTTTGTTTATGCCCAAAGTCTTTTTCCTATGTTTAATTTTCCCTCCACTGTGTCTCACTGTATGCCATAAATACAATGCCACAATGTGTATGCCCCAGCTTTAAGTCAGAAAGCAATCCCTTTGGGAGCAAATATTTAAACACACACGCTACTCTTTGCATACACCGCCAATACTTCTCACTCAAACAGGGTGGACCATGCTCCAAGGTGTAGATAACATGAACCAAGAAAATCAAATCAGTGCAAAAAATATATATCGTACTTGTTCCCGAGATTTATTAAAATAATGTATATACATATAATATAAAATTACAAGGTATTAAGAATCATACATTACAAAGACAAATTTAATATCCAAATATATCATTCAATTTAAAAACAAATCACAAAAAATCAATACAAGTTAAAAACTACAATAGCAAGTGGGACACAGAAGGCTGCAAGAAAAATTATTTTCTAATCAGGATGACATCATGATAGTCAAACATCCAATCAATAGAATTTAAATGCACACAACTAGAACAACAAATTCCTGTCAAATATTAATCATGAAGTGTTGCATTAGTCATTGGTCCGTGATGTGTTCAAAAACAGAGCATCGACGCGTTGTGGTGGGTCCAATCTTATATCTCCCCCCACCTTCTTCAGGAAAGCAATAATTCTTCACACCTCATTTCAATTATTCTAGAAAAATATATAAAAAATAAAGCACATATGTATACATTTCAAAAACTATTTTGAACTGATTTGATTCAAAAAGATCACAACAACACTCTCAGCAGGTACACACCCTCAGGTAGCTCTCAAACATCCACACTGTTAAACCAAAAGCCAATTCCTTAACCTGGCACATGTTACATTCATAATTCATTCATACAGAAATTAAATATCAAGGAACATTCATCTCTCAAGGTACACTAATTTCCTAATATGGGAAAATTTGGGAATGCGAGCTATATTAGGCTTCGCACGCACATTCTAAGACCTAGAGATAACATTCCACACTTATGGCATGAATGTCCCAATGGGTCTATCATAAATCACCAGTCTCAGCTAATCCATTTACTCATTTATTGAGAAAACAAGGATTAAATTTTTTTCCTCCTACTTAACGTACTCCCAGACTCGGGTATGCTGGAGAGGCGCACAATAAAATCCTCACCTTCCACAGCTATATGGAATAAGAAAAAATACAAAAAAAACATAATACGGTTCGCCCACTGATTCCTTTTATCACAATTCTTTATTACTAGATGTTGCCCAAACTTTTACCTTATTAAGAGATAGATAATTCCTCTCGCTACTATCAATAACAAATCAGCACCTTTTCGAGAAGAGATACCCTCCCTAATGTGTGCTGAGAGATGGCAAGAAATATATACTGCCAATCTGCATGGACACAAAAAACACGAGAGAATTAGTATTTACGTGTTCTTCTTCTGTGGGGGTCATATTATAAAACAAAGCCTCCCAAAAGGTACCTTTTGTTAAAAAATGGTTTTCAGAATGTTGTCGTCTCGTTTTCAAATCCAGAGGAGGGAAAGCAAATTCTCACTCCATACGGTACAACTAGAACAGATAGAAACAAAATAAAGGTGAAATATAATTCACCATAACTACAATCCCCTTGCAAAAAATGCCCAATATGTTGTACTTCCACAGGAGGTAATGGAGTACGTAGCCTATTCTACTGCCGTGCAGACCAAATAAACTGCTAGCACACCAAATGCTCGAGCAAGTCTCTCTTCCTAACATTTTAAATTAAAAACTAAACCCTACTAGAGAGGATACGAGATCATACTATAAGAGCACAGTTCCACCTAACCAGCCCTTCCAGCTTACCTATAGATAAAAACCGCGTTCCTTGTATCAAGGATTCAGAACGGGGAACTCTGCCTCCGTGCACGTGTCTATTTAGTAATGTGGACACATCTCTATTTAAACTAAAAAAAAGCCCGCGGCTTTCTGATTGATTGATTGCCCCAGCTTTGACAAAGACCTCCTGGTCGAAACGCGTCAGCTATCCAAATAAATTTTTCTTGGACTTACCTGGAGTGCGGGCACTTTTCTTGTGGCGCGGTGCGGCTGCGTCAGCAAGGATCTTCAAGCATATATATATATATATTTATATATATATATATATATATATATATATACATATTATCTACTGGCGGTCGCCAGTAGATAGTTATAGTTACAACCTATTATCCATAGGAAATCCGCGACATTCTATTTGAAATAACTCTCTTGCCGGTTGACGTATCTTCGCGAAATTTTCAAACTTCGTGGGGCGCTCCGGTCCGCTCCTACCCTGAAAGTCTCGGGGTGATACGTCAAGCGGGGCCGAGAAAAAGGGGGTCCCAAAACGCGTTTTCCCCATGCATTTTCCCATAGGAAACTTTAGACACGGCTACAGCCCGAACTGCTGAACGGAATTACACCAAATTTGGCAAAGAGGTAGTTCTTGGTTCAGAAAGAACCCTTTTTGTTAAATGGTGTAAATCCGTTCAGTAGTTGCTGAGAAAATCAAAAAGTAAAAGTACATATATATCTATGGGCACGGAGGATTCGCGCACCCTCCCGATCACGAGCTGCATGTTAATTGGCTGTCAGCTGGCTGTCAACATTCCGATTCAGGAAATGTTGGCAGCCATTTTGTCCCTCGGTAGAACCGAGGGACAGAAACAAGTGCGCAAAGCGCACAAAGGGGGAGGGTAGAAACACCCTGACCCCTAGGTTTGCTCAGGGGTCCCACAAGGACCCCCTGGGCAAAAAAAAAATTTTTTTTTAAAAATCGGCAGGATGCGCTCAGGGAGCGCGAACCCTGCCGATGAGAATCGAGCGCGGTCTCCCGCGCTCGATGTTAATTGGCCCCCGGGTGGCCCAAGTCCCGGGGCATGCTGGGGGGTTAATTTTATGTGTGGGGGCCTCTAAGGGCCCCCAAGCCCGGGGACCACCACCCCCGGGGCTTTATGTACAATGGTGCGGGAGGGCTCTGAGCCCTCCGCAGCCCCGGGGACCACCACCTCCCCGGGGCTTCTTTTTTTTTAATTAAAACCCTGTGTGGGGGCTCCAGCCCCCACACGCCCGGGACCACCACCTCCCCGGGGCACTAAGAAAATTACAATGGGGGTCCGTTTTGGACCCCCAGAGCCCGGGGACCACCACCTCCCGGGGCTGTGCACTGAATGGGAGGGGGCCGCGCGGCCCCCTCCTGGAAGCCCTTGATGGCCCTGGGGACCACCACCCCCAGGGCCGGCTCCTGCAGTGTCCCGGGGTGCCTACCCCGGGACACTGCTGTTTGCAATGACAGGACGGGAGCCTCGCGGCTCCCGTCCTGTCATTGCAAACTTGCTTTGGATATTGGAAGAGAGAGCAGGAAACCTGCTCTCTCTTCCAATATCCAAAGCCGATTGCTTTTCCACATGGGGAGCAGCATGTCAGCTGCTCCCCATGTGGAACAGCAATGCCGGCTCCCAAGGGACGTGGGGAGCCGGGCGGGACTGTGGGGGATTGGGGACCCCCCACAGTCCCCAACGAGAGGGCCAGCCCCGGGGGATGGGGTCCCCGGGGCAAGTAGTGGCTCCGGGAGGGGGGCCACGCGGCCCCCTCCCAAAAAAAAAAAAAATTTTAAAAAAACGATCGGGCCCGCAGGCCCCGCCCCTTCCTTCACCACTCTGCAAACGCGCCCCTGGCGCGTTTTGCAGAGGGGAAACGAATTCCCCTTGAATACTGGGGGTCCCTGGGGCCAACTAGCCCACCAGGAACCTCCAGTATGCGCCAGGGGCTGCCTTGCAGAGAGGTGTACAGAGGCCACGCCCCTTTTTACACCTCTCTGCAAGGCAGCTCTATGGCGCTTTTGGAGGTATATGGTGGGCTAGTTGGACTCCGGGGACCCTCGGGATTCAAGGGGACTTAATCCCCCAACTTAAAACGCGCCACGGGGCGCGTTTGCACAGTGGTGAAGGGAGGGGCGGGGCTTGAGGTGACATGTGTGCAAACAGGCCCCGTGGCGCGTTTTAAGATGGGGAATTAAATCCCCTTCAATCCTGAGGTCCCTGGGGCCAACTAGCCCAACAGGTACATCCAGAAAGCGCCACAGAGCTGCGTTGCAGAGAGGTGTAAAAGGGGTGTGGCCTCTCTACACGTCTCTGCAACGCAGCCCCTGGCGCATATTGGAGGTTCCTGGTGGTCTAGTTGGCCCCTAGGGACCCTCAGGATTCAAGGAAACTTAATCCCCCAACTTAAAACGCGCCACGGGGCGCGTTTGCAAAGATGTCACCTCAGGCCCCGCCCCTCCCTTCACCATTGTGCAAATATTCCTCTAAAATCAGCCGAAATAGGAATTCCGATTTACTCACCTGTTATAAGGAGAGACCTCAGTGCTGTATCTTTCAGCCCAGTACTGGTCCTGAAAAGTAATTTTAACCGTACTTACCGGTAACTTGAATTTCCTTCATAGGCTAACATTGACTGGTTTCACTTGGAAATTCTTCTAAGTGTGGAGTTTTGGAACTTTAAAATATTCCTCTAAAATCAGCCGAAATACGAATTCCGATTTACTCACCTGTTATCAGGAGAGACCTCAGTGCTGCATCTTTCAGCCCAGTACTGATCCTGAAAAGTAATTTTAACCGTACTTACCGGTAACTTGAATTTCCTTCATAGGCTAACATTGACTGGTTTCACTTGGAAATTCTTCTAAGTGTTGATTTTTGAAACATACAAATATTCCTCTAAAATCAGCCGAAATCCGAATTCTGATTTACTCACCTGTTATCAGGAGAGACCTCAGTGCTGCATCTTTCAGCCCAGTACTGGTCCTGAAAAGTAATTTTAACCGTACTTACCAGTAACTTGAATTTCCTTCCATAGGCTAACATTGACTGGTTTCACTTGGAAATTCTTCTAAGTGTGGAGTTTTGGAACTTTAAAATATTCCTCTAAAATCAGCCGAAATACGAATTCCGATTTACTCACCTGTTATCAGGAGAGACCTCAGTGCTGCATGTTTCAGCCCAGTACTGATCCTCAAAAGTAATTTTAACCGTACTTACCGGTAACTTGAATTTCCTTCATAGGCTAACATTGACTGGTTTTCAGCAAAAAGTTTCAAAGTGTTGATTTTCACAAACTACAAATATTCCTTAAAAATCGCCTGTATGACTTAAACGCATTCTTTCAACTGTTTACAGGAGATGCACCAGTGCTGGATCCAGGATCCAACACTGAGTAAGAAAAAGTAACGATAACAGTTTTTACTTGCTAAGTGAATTTCCTTCCATAGGATAACATTGGTGATTCTATGAGAAAAAGTTTCAAAGTGTCAACTTTTAAAATACAATAATATTCCTTAAAAATCACGACTGTAACCAAAACGCTTTTACTCAACTGTTTACAGGAGATGTACCAGGACTGAATCTAGGATCCAGTCCTGTGGTTACAAAAGTAATCCATAAAGTAACTAATTGCATTTAACTAGAAATTCACATTGAGCTGAATGTTGCATTGTGTTTGAAAATGTGTTGCCCATTGCAACAACTGTAACTACTGTACTTAAAAGTCTATTGCCTATCTGCAAAGTATTTAAACTAAAGTAATTCATTCTGAGAAAGTATTTTTTGTAATGTAATGTATAATGTAATTACAATGTAATTTGACAAATAAAATATGTAAAAAAAAATTGTTTCTAAAAATGTAGTAAATCAGTATGAAAAAAATTAATATAACAATTAATACATTTAAAAATTGTCATTTACAAAACCTTTGAAATTCACTGAAAAAACCGTAGGTTTCAGGCACGTTATAGTTAGAAATTAGCATTTAAAAACCTTTGAAATTCACTGAAAAAACCATAGGTTTCAGACACGTTATAGTTACAAATTAGCATTTAAAAAACCTTTGAAATTCACTGAAAAAACCATAGGTTTCAGACACGTTATAGTTACAAATTAGCATTTAAAAAACCTTTGAAATTCACTGAAAAAACCATAGGTTTTAGGGACAGTTATAGTTACTTGGACATTGCACTCGTACAAAACCCGTGAAATTCCCCCGTTATAGTTAGTTCAGCTAACTATAACTCGCGCCCGCAATGCACTGCTGATGACGTCACATATTACATCACTCATGACATGGTCAGTGACATCACTGATGACATCACTGATGACATCACTGATGACATCATCCACGTGATAATCTGATGCACCTCCTCACACCCTAATATAATCTTTGATACACCCACTCTAAATTACAGACTGCCATTCGCAAAACCATAGACACTCCAACACCAATAACTACATACCCACTCACTGATTCTTAGGTCTACACACACACATCCACTCACTCACCCGTACAGTCACTCATACTTACGGTCACTCAGTACAGGACTATCATATGCACTCTTACTCCTATATAGACACTCAAACAACGCCACTCATCCATAGAGATACTCACACACCTAGTCAGTCATGCAAATAATTAAACACACTGCCATTTACTCACCTATACAGTTATACACACACCAGCTCACTTACTCATACAAATAGTAGCACATTGTTACGCTCTTATACAATCACTGATACAAGCACACAATCATCCATACAGCCACTATCACAATCACTCACTCTTGCTTATAGCTATTTATATACTCCAACACACATATATACTGCCTTTCACATATGTAGTTACTCACACATGTACCACTGGGACATACATTCACTCACTAACACACTCTTACACACACTTACCCACCCATACAGTCTATCACAGATGCACTCTTGAAACCATCCACCCAGTGAATCACCCACTCACACATCTATGCACAGAGTTGCACACACCCCTCCCACACAAACACTCAGGCACCCATACAGATACTCAGACAAGCATTCAATAACTCATATAGAAAATCATTTAGCTATTCACAAACACATGCAGCCACTTACACAGCAACAGACAGACGGATACAGACATACACCCAGTTTAGTCACTAACCCATGCATTCAGTAAGATACGTTAAATCACTCACTTATAGAGTCAGTCACGCACCTACTAAATCATCCATACAGACACTTAGACACCCACTCATTCTTCAATACGTCTTTTCCTATATATTTTAAAAATATTTAAACTTTACAGAAACACACAGTCACTGGATGATGTCATCAGTGATGTCATTTGAGATGTCATCAGTGATGTCATCAGTGATGTCACTGACCATGTCATGAGTGATGTAATATGTGACGTCATCAGCAGTGCATTGCGGGCGCGAGTTATAGTTAGCTGAACTAACTATAACGGGGGAATTTCACGGGTTTTGTACGAGTGCAATGTCCAAGTAACTATAACTGTCCCTAAAACCTATGGTTTTTTCAGTGAATATATATATATATATATATAATCCGCAAAGTTACCTCAAACAGAAGAGCCCACACAAGGTAAGATTCGCCAACAGATTTAATGAGAGCTGCAGCATGGGTGTGCAGGACGACACACACAAAGTTCATGTTGCCGACGCATTTCGGGTCCTCTGCCCTTTGTCACAGGCTTTAGTGTTGTGCGGCGAAACTAAGCACGTTAAATGCACCTGGATTCTTCACGATACCCGCCTTTGTGGGCGTGGCCACTCGCATGGCCTGCTGGTATCGGTAGTGCACTCTGTATTCCTCCTGTGAGTTGCTTTGTAAGTCCGCACTAATATTGCACTTCAATCACTCCCGAGTGGGTGGTTACGTTGCCATGCCACACGCTGTTGACACTGTGATGATCCCATTGCCGGCACCTGTCCTGATACAGAATCTGCCGTTTGGCGTCTTCCCAGGTCCGCTGAAGCACGGCGGGGCTCTTTCTACATATATACATTAACGGTAAAGCACTCTGGAGCTCCAATCGGTAAAATTGAAGCTCAGTAAGTTTCTCGCCTGCAATTGCTGTTACAGATACTGACTGGAAATACCCACATATAGTATATACATGTAAAGGCTGGGTCTGTGGAGCTGATACTTATGGTGATGTTATAAAAGTAACTCAAGACAATACTCACACTGGACAAGAAACACCACCTAGGTTGTCAGCTGTGCCCACGAAACATGGCGATGGACAGGAGCAATCAAGGTGGTAAGAGCAAGGGTGATCTAAATACACAACCAGGATAGACAAGGAGCAAGCTAACAGGAGTGCTTTACAGGAAAGAAAGGGACAAATGGCATACTTGGCAGAAAGCAAATAGCAAACCACACCAGGGAACTGGAAGCTGAGACAGCAGAAACAGGGAGGTAGCAAACTACAAACTGGAACTAAGGTAAAGGGGAAAAAGGCAGGAACTGGGTTAAATATAGAAGGAGAAAACGTTCAAGGATTACCCTAAACACCCTACACTACTACCGACGCCTAAACCATAAAATTACCTTTACCATTCTTTACCACTACCCACCCCTACACCCTACAATTACCCTTACCACCCTTTACCACTACCCACCCTAAAACCCTACATTTATATATACACTTACCTTATATACATACCATGTCCGGTAAAGGCACTTGCGTGTTAAAGGCATTGTGTGATACAGTCTGTGTGATAAAGGCCGTTTCCCTAGCAAGAACAGACTGGATTTCACAAAACCCGGCATTGACCTGGAATGAATGAGAATGTGAGAATAAAGTCTATACGGCTGGAAGTCAGTATATGGGTATAGTAGAAAGTCCAGAAGCTTATTTAAACACTGGAAATTCCAACAGGTAGGCCCGTTGGTGGTGAGCACAAGATCGCAGGGAGCAAATCATGACGAACCTTGCCCTTCAGTTTGTCCGAGCCAGCTGTTTGTTGGGTCAGTACTGCCATGCCTTATGGGACATGGTCTCAGAGATCTTGTCAGCAGTCCTGGAGGAATTCTGTGCTTACTTAGCACAGACCACTCAGGATGGCCAGGACATGGTTGAATATGCCATACTGTCAGGCCTGGATATAACTGTTTAGGCAGAGCAGTCACGGAGTAGCTTGGTGCTCCAGTGCACCACATCAAAGAGCTCCACT
Organism: Calotriton arnoldi; assembly: GCA_963921515.1. Lineage (NCBI taxonomy): Eukaryota > Metazoa > Chordata > Amphibia > Caudata > Salamandridae > Calotriton > Calotriton arnoldi. The sequence goes on from CAWUFW010001162.1 coordinate 532,409, forward strand.
GGGTTCTTGGGTGACCTGCAGGTGTCACTCATGGATATGCCTTTTGACAGGTCTCCCCTTTTTAGCAAGAAGTCTGACTCCACCCTAGAATGCTTTAAAGAACCACAGTGTGCTCCTCAGATAACAGACCATATTATTTGACAGGTGGGTCCTGCAGAGAGTTCACTGGAGCTACACCCTGCCATTGCCTTCTGACCCGCTGCCTCTTCCAACTACATCATTGGGGTTTTCAGAGGAGCACCTGTCTCTTTTGTTGCAGGAAGTTCAAGCTCTTTTAGCGAAAGGAGCCATAGAAAGAGTCCAGGACTTGGAAATCAGAGCTGGATGTTACTTCTGTTATTTCCTAGTGCCGAAAAAGGACAGAGGACTTCATTCTTTTTTAGATCTCTGACCTCTCAATTTCTTCCTGAGTATGGACAAATTTAAGATGTTCACTCTGTCCCATGTTCTATGTGTCCTGGATCCAGGAGACTGGAGACTGGATAGTAGCGCTGGACCTGCAGAACGCCTATTTCCATAGCCCTGTCTTGCTGGCTCACAGGTGCTACTTGCGGTTCAGGGTGGGCCATAAGCGTTTTTTGTGCTCCCTCTTGGCCTCACAAGTGGCCCTTGGGTGTTCGCAAAGGTCACAGCATACCTTCGAAGGTCGGATGTACCAGGTTTCCCCTACATTGACGCTAGCTGTTGAAGGCGGACTCGCCACAGCCGTCTTGGACCACCTCCAGACGGTGGTGACCCTCCTGACATCACTGGAGTTCATTATCACCGTGTTGAAGTCACACCGGATTCCTTTGCAGAGGCTTCCTTTCATCAGACCCATCCAGGATATGGTGCATTACCGTGCCTTCCCTCTGGATCACGGAGTCCATGACATTCAAGCTATGATCCCGTGTCTGGTGGCTTAGACTAATGTGTCCACTGCAGGGGCCTGTGTTTGACCTCATGGTCACGGGTTCAAATCTGGCGGGTCCACTCTGCCTTTCATCCTTTTGAGGTCAATAAAATGAGTACCACTGAGTTGGGCAATAAACATCTGTAATTCAGCGCCATGATGCCCACGGGTGAATGTGCGCTTTACAAATACACATGTTATGCGATCCCAATGTATAAACCTTGGTCCTGGGTGTCGGTGAGGGTTGCTCTGAGGCTTCTTGGACTAAATGCCTCCTGCATCCTTCTTTTCAACCATTCTAGGTGGCACATGTGGGTTCCTCAGCGGGATCTGAAGTCTCAGTTGGCCCAGCACTACGGCAACCTGTCTGATTCCATCCAGGTTTGGGAGGAGATTGCAAAAAATCTGCAGTGGTGGCTTCTCGACTGTAATTGGACTAGCAGCCGCAAACCTCTCTCCCTACCTCACCCAGGGCTGACAGTAGTGACAGATGCATTACTGCTGGGTTAGAGAGGTCATCTGGGAAAGGTGGAGATCAGAGAACTTAGGTCTCCAAATCAACTTGCTAAAGTTGCGGGCCATTCGTTAGAAGCTTTCCTTCTGTCTATCAAGGTAAGAACGGGTACAGGCTCTCACAGGCAGCACTGCCGCCATGTGGTACTACAACAAACAGGACATCTCTCTATATAACACCTGGCAGGATCTTTAAATGACAGGGCGCACAAACTCAGTTGGCATTGCCTTGCAGATCACGAATGGCAGCTACACTCGAGGTGGTACAGGCCGTCATTAATCAATGGGGAGAGGCCTGCCTCGATCCTTTCACCAGCGTTGAGAACGCACAGATTTTTGCGAGTTGGAGTTCACTAGGCAGTTCTTTCTCTGAGATGCCTTTCGGCTAGACTGGAGCTCAGGACTCCTGTATGTCTTCCCGCCTCTAACTCTCATGCCCAAAGTTCTGAACAAGATCAAGAATGACCAGGCCTGTCAGGAGCTGGCCTCACGGTGGGTCTTTGAGGTTACTTCCGATGTGGGAGAGAGGATCAGAGTCTGGATTTGGACTTGACAGAAAGCGAAGTAATACAGGCGATTCAGGCACTGAAAACAGGGAAAGCAATGGGCCCTAATGGCCTGCCGATTGAACTATATAAGGTGACAGCCTCCACAACTGCACCGTATTTATTGAAAATGTTTCAGGAAAGCGTCCTAGTGGGGAAACTGCCCGAGGACTAGAGACTTGCCAATATTGTCGTGATCCATAAAGAGGGGAAACCTTCGGATGACTGTGCGGCATACAGACCGATCTCTCTGCTCAACGCAGAGGTAAAGGTTCTGGCCAAGATCCTCGCGACTTGCCTGGCCCCGTTGATGCACTATTTGGTTCACCCTGACCAATCAGGATTTATGCCAGACAGAAATACGGCGCTCAACCTCAGGCGACTACATGGAGTGCTGGGTAGGGCCGAGAATATCGGAGAAGAGGCGGTGGTAGTATCACTAGACGCCAGGAAAGCGTTTGATATGATAGTGGCCCTTCCTGTTTGCCGTCCTAGAACGGATGGGCTTCGGAGGTGATTTTGTAGCATGGATCAGACTCCTATACTCTGAGCCCCTGGCACAAGTGAAGGTGAAAGGGGGTCGGTCGTCAATATTCAGACTCCACAGAGGTACGAGGCAGGGCTGCCTCCTGTCTCCATTGATATTTGCCCTGGTACTGGAACCCCTAGTAGTGTGGATACGGGGGGATCCCCTTATCAGAGGACTTAGGTGGACGGGAGACTAGGAGGATAGAATCTCCCTCTACGCTGACTATATTCTCCTGTAACTGAAAGAGACAATTAGTTATAGATTCCTTACCTTAGAATTACCCCCAGGCGTCAGACTGGATCCAGCAAGTTTTTCGTCAGCAGTACCCTTGCGCGTCGAAAGGTGGCGTCGGTTGGCTCCGCGTTCGTCATTGGCGTCGTGGTCGCCGGGATGACGTCGCAGTAGCTACTTAGACGCCGCCCTCGTGCGCTGACGTCAGTTCTTTCTTTTTCCGCGCCAGCCAGCACAGATCCGGAGAGAGCGGTACCTCCAGTCACTTTTTGACTGACTTTTTGGCGACACAGTTTTTGAGTCTTCGACTCCTGGTGCACGTCAGGGATGCCCGGTTTCAAGGCTTGCGGCTCCTGCCGACGGCTGATGTCGGTGACGGATCCGCACCGCAAGTGCCTGTTTTGCCTGGAGCACGACCATGATCCCAAGTCGTGCTCCGACTGCCGGACAATGAATCAGAAGTCTTTGTGGGAGCGGTCCCGAAAGCTTCTCGAGGCCCGGCAGTCGGCTCTGCGCCGTTCGAGGTCCCAGTCGCGTGGGAGGTTGAGGGACCGGTCGCGGAGTCACCACCAGTCCTCTTCCAAGTCTTCACACTCCTCAGGTAAGCCATGCCACCTCCGTACCATCGCATGTCGGAGGATCATCTGGCCCTTCTCCAACAGGAAGTTATGGCTCTCTTGGCCAAGGAAGCCATCGAGCGAGTTCCTGCCCCAGAAGTAGGCCGTGGTTGCTACTCCCACTAATTTCTGGTGCCCAAGAAGGACAAAGGCCTGCGTCCTATCTTGGATCTCCAGAACGTCAACCCCTTTCTCCGGAAGGAGAAGTTCAAAATGTTGACGCTAGCTCAGGTCCTGTTTGCCCTCGACCCTGGAGACTGGATGGTAGCGTTGGACTTGCAGGATGCCTATTTTCACATCCCCGTTCTGCTGGACCACCGGCGCTACTTGCGGTTCACGGTAGGCCACGAGTATTTTCAGTTTACCGTGCTCCCCTTCGCCTTACCAACGCCCCTCGGGTGTTCACGAAGGTGATGGCGGTGGTCGCAGCTCATCTGCGCAGATCAGGGGTTCCAGTCTTCCCCTATATCGACGATTGGCTGCTGAAGGCGGGCTCGCCCCAGGCTGTCGTCTCCCATCTCCAGACTACGGCCGACCTCCTGCATTCGCTGGGGTTCTCCATCAACATGCTGAAGTCGCACCTGACTCCCTCTCAGAAGCTCCTCTTCATTGGAGCGGTTCTGGACACGACGCAGTTTTGGGTCTATCCTCCCGAACAGCGAGTCCGGGATATTCAGGCTATGATTCCGATCTTTCAGCCTCTATCCCGGGTTTCGGTCAGGATGACCCTCCGGCTACTGGGCCTGATGGCCTCCTGCATCCTGCTGGTGGACCATGCCAGATGCCATATGCGGGCTCTGCAGTGGAACCTGAAGTTCCAGTGGGCACAACATCAGGGGAACCTGTCCGATTGCGTCCAGATCTCGGAGGGCACTGCATACCAATTGCAGTGGTGGCTAACGAACCAGGATTGGGTCGACGGCAGATCCCTCTCCCTTCCCCAACCAGAGTTCACAGTGGTGACCGATGCATCATTTCTGGGATGGGGCGGCCACATGGGGGAGGCGGAGATCAGAGGCCTCTGGTCTCCGGCGGAGTCCGGGCTCCACATCAACCTTCTGGAGCTTCAGGCAATTTGTCTTGCACTCAAAGCATTCCTTCCCTCTGGCCGGGGAAGAGTAGTGCAGGTGTTCACGGACAACACCACCGCCATGTGGTATTGCAACAAACAAGGCGGGGTGGGGTCGTGGACCCTATGTCAAGAGGCCCTCCGCCTCTGGACATGGCTGGAACATCAGGGCATATCCCTGGTGGTTCAACACCTGGCAGGTTCGCTGAACGCCAGGGCGGACAAACTCAGCCGCAGGTGCATGATGGATCACGAATGGCGTCTTCACTCGGAGGTGGTGCAAGGTCTCTTTCAACAGTGAGTAGAGCCTTGGTTAGATCTATTCGCCACCGAAGAGAACGCGCAATGTCAGCAATTCTGCACGTTGGAATTTCCAAGGCAGCACTCGCTCTGCGACGCTTTTCGTCACGAGTGGAGTTGCGGTCTTCTATACGCCTTTCCGCCTATACCACTTCTGCCCAGAGTGCTGAAGAAGATCAGGCGCGACCGGGCCCAAGTCATTCTTTTGGCTCCGGATTGGGCACGAAGAGTCTGGTATCCCGAGCTATTACACATGGCCATCGATCCTCCGATCCGACTGCCCCTTCGGGAGGATCTTCTGTCACAGCAGCAGGGGACGGTCCTCCACCCGAACCTGTCCAGCCTCCACCTCCTTGCGTGGAGATTGAGCGGCGACAGTTGACAGCTTTCGACCTTCCTCCTGAAGTCTGTGATGTTATCTTGGCAGCCAGGTGTCCCTCCACTAAGACGGTATACGCCTGCAGATGGAACAAATTTGTGGCATGGTGCACAGCAAAGGCTGTGGATCTCCCTTCCGCCCCTCTTTCTGAGGTTCTCTTGTTCCTCCTTTATTTGGCCCAGCAGGGTTCTGCTCTGGGCACTCTAAAGGGCTACCTCTCGGCCATTTCAGCCTTTCTTAGGCTTCCTGATCAGCCTTCTCTTTTCAAGTCCCCTTTTGTAAATCGCTTCCATAAGGGCATTACTCATCTTTTTCCTCCTGTTCCCTTCGTAATGCCCCAGTGGGACTTGAACTTGGTTCTTACGTATCTTCTGTGCGCTCCCTTTGAGCCGCTACATAACTGTCCTCTCAGGCTTCTGACCTTAAAAACTGCCTTTCTGGTGGCCATCACCTCTGCGCGCAGGGTGAGTGAGCCCAAGCTCTTTCTTCTAAACCTCCTTTTCTGGCTGTTCATCCGGACAAGGTTGTCCTTCGAACTCGTCCTTCCTTCCTTCCCAAAGTGGTTACTTCTTTCCACATTGGACAGACCATCACTTTGCCCACCTTCTTTCCGCATCCTTCCAAAGAAGAAGAGAGGCTCCACCGTCTGGATCCAAAACGTGCGCTTTCCTTTTATTTGGATCGCACAAAGCAATACCGGGTGGATGACCAGCTCTTTGTTGGCTGCGTGGGCGCCAAAAAAGGTCAGGCCGTGCACAAACGGACCATTTCTAGATGGGTCGTTTTCTGCATCAAAGCTTGCTATTCCTTGGCATAGAAGGAGCCTCCAGTGGGGCTACGCGCCCATTCCACCAGGGCGACGGCAGCTACCACTGCTTTGGGACATGGAGTCCCCCTTAATGACCTCTGTCAGGCAGCCACGTGGACCTCGCTGCACACGTTTACCAAGCATTATTGCCTAGACAGCCAAGTCCGGAGAGACGGCTTCTTTGGCCGTTCTGTTCTCCAGGACTTTCTGGTGTGAACTTGGTTCGCAGACCCACCTCCGGGGTTGGTATTGCTTGGGTAGCTATTCTAAGATAAGGAATCTATAACTGTCTCTTTCAGATGAACAAGTTACTTACCTTCGGTAACGATATATCTGTAAGAGATATAGATTAGTTATAGATTCCTTACCGCCCCACACATCCTCCCCGTTCTGCGAACTGATTTCTAGGGTTAAGGACTTCCTTTCAGGGCCCTAGTTTTGTGTACCAGTGGTCAGTGTCTTACATGGCTCTGCGCTTCTGGAGTGGAAAGTCGTGTACAGAACTGACAGCACGCGAGGGCAGCATCTAAGTAGCTACCTCGACGTCATCCTGGTGACCACTACGCCAACGACGAACGGGGAGCCGACCGACGCCACCTTTTGACGCGCAGGGGTACTGCTGACAAAAAACTTTCTGGATCCAGTCTGATGCCTGGGGGTAATTCTAAGGTAAGGAATCTATAACTAATCTATGTCTCTTACAGATATATCGTTACCGAAGGTAAGTGACTTGTTCATTTGGCCAAGCCTTACTCCTCCCTCAATAGAGTACTACATATTTTCACCCTACATCAAAAGTACTCGGGTATACCATAAATTGGGGCAAGTCGCTTATATATATCCTATGGGGAGGGGGTCCGAGACTCCCTAGGGACTGTGAGGCCGGAGTGGTGACAGAAGGATTTAAGTACTTAGGAATCTATGTAACTAAGGATCCATCAGTGTTCCATAGCCTGAATCTAGACCCCCCTTTGCGCCCCTTACAGGAGGATGTACTACACTGGAGGTCACTACCCTTGTCACTGTTAGGTAGGGCAGCCCTCTACAAAATGATGGCTCTCCCCCGCTTTATATATGTTTTACAGAATACGCCATACGTGGTGCCCCCGGGATATTTCTAGACGGTAGAGACTGAACTAAGGACACTCCTCTGGGATGAAGGCACTCCTCGGATTGCACTGCACAAACTGACCAAGAGCTGGTATGATGGGGGGATTGCACTCCCGGCGTTGCAGGCTTACTACTGGGTGACGCAACTTGTAGTAGTTAATAGATGGGTACACGTAGCCCATAACGATCCAGCCTACAATATTGACAGATACAATATGAGACCAGGGGGTTACCTCAGAGCCATTTATGGTGGGAAACGGGCAACACCACTCCATTCCCCAACTCCACTAAGATATGGCACACAGCATCAAAGGCTCTGTGTTGGAAAGACAAAATAACCTTAGCTACACTACTATGGGAGTCTAGAGAACTTGGATTACTGGGGAATCAACCGGGCTTTGACAAATGGGATTTGATCGGCCTCTCCAGTGTGGGCGACCTTTGGGTGAGGGGGAGGGTTAGACCCTTTGCCGACCTTCAAAAAGACTATGATTTGGCTCCCACAGAGACCTTTCGATATCTCTAAGTTAGACATGCATTAAACCAAGCTATCCCGAAAGGTGCGGATCTTCCAGCCTCTTCCCCCCTTAGAAGATAGGCTCTTAGACGATTATCTAAGTAAGAAAGCAATATCACTAACCTATCGGAAGATATTAAATAATTCCCAAGACACCCTCGATAAATTGAGAGCCAGATGGGAGGAGGATGTGGGTAGTCTGGACGATGAGGATTGGCTAGAGGCTCTGGCGTCGCCCAGAGAAGTGGCGATCCGGTCCCGATTCAGACTGATTCAATTGAAACTACTCCATAGGACATATTATACACGCGTTGCACTAGTTAAAATGAACAGACTTGACTCTGCACTTTGCCCCAAAAACTGCGGCCAAGAAGTCACCTTTCTACATTTATGTTGGAGCTGCCCCAAAATAGGAGAATACTGGAATAAAATTGCCACGCACATGCAACAACTATGTAACAAGACCTAGAGATTCTGCCACAAAACATCTGGGGTAAAACAGACCTAACAATGGGAGAGAAACTTTGGGCCACACTGGGCTTTATGATAGCTAAGCTCAACATAGCGCGCAAATGGGGAGCCGAGTCCAGTCCGATGTTTAACGACTGGGCAAACGATATGGACTGGTGCATGCAAGCAGCAAGAGTGATCTACGAAAGTAGGGGGTGCCCACACAAATGGACAAAGATCTGAGGGAAATGGAACGAGAGTAGGGGGATACTCTGTCAACCAGTTCAAAATGCCAACCCACCCAATTACACGGCAGGGTAAGCACTCTGGGGCTGGGGCGAACCCCAGTGACCGAAAAAAAGGGGATTTGTTGTTAAAGTAGGAATCTTCATTTATTTTCATATCACAAGGTGTAAGATGAATGTCCTGCTATGCGCATCTCATGTCACTTGTAAGTTTATTTTTTATTGAGATGGTTGTCGCTGTCTTAATGGTGTATTGTTTCAAAATAAAAACAGTTAAAAAAAGAATGACCAGGCCTAAATTATCCTAGTGGCTCCAGGTTGGGCCACACGATTTTGGTACCCAAACGTTCTGGCCATGGGCATCTGTCCTCCAATTAGGCTGCTTGTTTGAAAGGGTAGGGTCCTGCACCTAAGCCTACACAACTTGCACCTCCATGCTTGGAGATTGAGTGATGACAGTTGACTGCCTTCACTCTCCCACCCAAAGTGACAAATATGATTTTGGCAGCCAAGCAGCCCTCTACTAAGATCTTTTATGCAGGATTCTGGAAGAAGTTTGTTGCTGGGTGTTCTTCTTGGCACATCCAGTTCTTACAGGCCCAATTGTCGGATATTCTCCTTTTCTCCCTGTCGCTAGCCTAGCAAGTTAAAGGTTATTTGTCAGCTTTATTGGCTTTTCTATGATTGCCTGATCAGCCACCTCTGTTTTATTCACCTATTGTGTTGCGTTCTTTGAAAGGGTGGACCCGTACGTTCCAGCTAAAACATTTGTGAAGCCCCAGTGGGACCTCCAAGGAGGAAGAGAGACTCCGTTTCCTGAGCTCTAAGCTGCTACATCGATCGCACCAAAGATCACCAGAATCAGCTCTTAGTGGTTTTTTGGGGTTGTCATTTGTTTAAAGATCTGCTAAGGACTGGAAAGAAACTGAAGACATGTTGGCCTATTCCACCAGAGCCAAATTTACTACCACCACACTAGTGTGCAGAGTGCCCATTTTGGATATTTGCCAGGCTGCAATATGGTTGTCAGTTCACACATTCACAAAGCACTACTACCTGGATAGAAGGGCTGGCTAGAGGGGCACTTTGCCTGTGTAGTCCAGCAGGATCTCCTTGTCTGTCATTCCACAGGTCCACTACCAGTGGAGGTACTGCTTTGGTATCTGTTCACAAAGTAAGGAATCTGCAGTTAGAAGTATTCATCAGAAGACCAAGTTACATTTCCTTCGGTTATGCTCTGTCTGGTGGATACTCTAACCACAGGTTCCTCAACAACCCACCTTTCGCCCCGTTCTGTGGAAATTGACATCTTTGATCCTTACTAAAATGATTCCAATTAGAGATCGGCATACTGGCACAATCTGATGACTAGGGCCCGCTTCCAGCAGCACAGACAGATATCAGTTAGAAACTGATGATGCTCGGAAATCTTAGTTATATTGTGGCCCTAATGTTACTTCTGGAGTGGGACGGATCTGATGTGGAGCCATACAACGTCACCTACCAGCGTGCTAGGGGATTGCTGAGAAAATTCTCTGGATACAGTCTGGTGCCTGGCCATATTCACAAGTTGAGGAATATGCAGTATCCACCAGAAAGAGCGTTGCTGAAGGTAAGTAACTTGTTCTTTCCATCTGAAAAGGTCCCAAATTAGAGATCTGCTCACTGGGACAAAAAATTGGTTTTAGATCTCCTCGTCAGAGGGTACAGGCAATGTCAATAAAGCAACTGATTTCAGCATGCTTGGGTGGTGCCTATTTGTGGCTCCAGCCGTTGCTTTTGCTGCAGTGCAGGATTGATGTGGAGCCGCATGACACCACTTACTGGTGCACAGTTGGCGTGCTGAAAAAGCTTGTAGATCTAGCCTGGTGCCTTGGGATATTCTAAAGGTGAGGAATCCGAAGTTAGACAGATTATCCATCAGAAAGAACATTACCCAAGGTAAGTAACTTATTCGTACCACACAACTAATCTCCATGGGACCTTTTTTTTTTGCCAGGGAGGAAAAATACCTTTTAAGTCTCAGCTTTGTGCTTTTGATTGTAGCCATTATGTTCTTCTGCAGACCTCTTCTTACTGTGAGCTACAGGAAAATGTCCACAGCTCACCCGTGTCCCATTGCTCTGCCTGCTTCAATAGAATGGGTGGGGAGGGGGAGGAGTGGGTAACATGTTATTAATCCACCACCCCTTAACCTCTTACATTGTTTTTGATGTTGAAGGTATGGGCAACTGAATTGAGCCATAACAATTACTAGAAGGAAGGGGGCCTGTAGGAGGGTCTAGTTCGTGGTAATCTAAAGGGGATCTGTCAGAGCCCCTTTCAGAAGGCCACGGGGCATGGAGGGACTACTGGGCCCAAATGTGGTGTTTGAGGCCATTTATTACTAATGTTGCATGGCCCGACCTATTATGGTTCCTGAGCAACCGGGCCAAGAACTCTTTCTGCACTTGACTCTCACTGACAGCTGTGGATGAGCAGTTTAAGGCTCCTTCTGGGGGAAGTGTAGATACAGGTAAGTGAACCATCTCATAACTCAGAGTGCAACCAGTATAAACAATAATTCAGTATCCAGTCAAATACTTGCTTTTATAAGAAAAATAAGTCTTTTATTTCTAACTCTACCCATGCAAAGGAATAACTACATTCATTAGCAATAACACAATCCCCTTGAGGCACTAGTCGCTGTCAGGCAAATCCCTATCCCACCCTCGTTCGTATAACGTGGTTGGGATTATTCCCAATAACTGATGGCTGCATCCAGGGAATGATTACTAGTTGGCCATACTCAAGAGTTCTCCTTTGACTCACATTTAGTCAATTGTCAATGGTGCTGCATCACCGTTAGCAGCAAGCCCCCCAGGGCTCAACAGGCCCAGTCAAACCCTTAACTGCTCCTGCAGCACGGAAGTGTTCAGCGGGGTAGTGAGTGCCCTCAGCATGAGCATCCACGAGTTCTAATCCTGCTCGGAGAAGTTGGGCAACTCAGGCCCATGCGGTAGCACCCATCGGCGCAGGCTATCTCTCCGAGCGGCACTGCTGGAGTCTTCCAGTTATCGGAGCAGCTCCCAGCTCGCGGAGATGCTGCAATTCGACCTTCCCAAGAAAGGGCGTCTATCCTTTCTTAAGCTCCAAACTGAAGCCCAACAGGGCTGCAACGTCTGCGGCGGCCTCTGCAGTCCTTAGGAGTGTGTCCGATGAAGTTCTCTCGCTGTGCGTGCTTGACTCGCCGAAAGCAGCCTCAGTCTTTTCCTCGGGCGACGGCCAGAAACTTCTTGGTAATGTTGGTGTCGGCAGCTCCTCCTGGCACGCGGGGTTGCTGCTGTAATTTACCGCACGGGCACAGACTCCTCTAGTGCAAATGCCTCCACCATGGCAATTACGAGTGCGAGCACACTTACAGTAGCAACTTTGCCCGTGTCCCTTCCTGGCATACGGGGTCACAGCAAAGTGGCGGCACGGATTTGGCAGTCCTGCACAGCGCTACCTCACTGCTCAGTCTATTGCTGCCCTCTCCTGGCATGCGGGGGTCGCTGAACCAACATTTCTGCAAACGGGCTATGGCCCGATCGGTGCACAGCCGAATCTTCACACCTCGCATAGAGAGACCTCTTGGTAGAGCTCCCCACTGGACCTCGCTCCCTCCTATGCTGTCCTGTTCCTACCAAGGCACACTGGTCTTGGCAAGCAAGCAGGCGCTGGTATTCCAGGCTCCAGGGCAGGTGGTCTTGGTTTTCCTGGGATATGTCCTCTCACCCAGCAGGGAGACTAGCAGGCCTTTGCCCCCCCCCCAGTCCTGGTCACAGGCAGAAGTCTTGCAGAGCTTCCCCTCCTAACACAGCCCATCTGGCTGCTTAGTAGATGACAAAGTTTGTTCGCAACCTTCCCTTCTTATGGTCCATTTCCAGACACCTAAATGTGATTTAGGGTCTGAGTCTTAGAAGTTTTATGTTGGGGTTCTGCTTCTTTTGAAGTGTCCATTCCCTTTTTAGGTCTCGCATAGGCAATGCATACGCTGTCTCGTTCGAAACATGCTGTATCTGCTCTATGGGCTTTTGGCATGCCCATTGGTTTCCAATTGTTCTCATTCATTCTTTTGTATGCCTTTTAAAATCTCTTGGTTCTGAGTGGTTAATCGTTTACATATGTCCCTCCTTCTGGTGCGTTGGTCATGTCTATGGACACTGCCTGTTACATGTATTCTTTCTCTTCTGCTGATTTAGGTTTGTTTAATGGGACTTTTTTTTTTAGTTTGCCTTGCCTTGTTTATTATTTACATGCAGCATTTGTCCCTTCCACCTTCTCCCACGCCATAAAAGACACGCTGTTCTGCTCCAATCGGAGCTGCTGCAACGGGGGTTCTATGCAGCTGGGTGAGTGCAGGCACGCTCCCTCGTTAAAGAGAGGTGGAAATGTGCTCAGCAGGATAGATACGCTTTTATCAGATCAGAAGATGGGTGCTTATTTTTAAAATAAAGATTCTGATGGTGGCAGCTTTTGCTCGGCCCCTAGTACCTTCACTTTTATTCATCATGTGCGAAGAGACAACTCCCTAATGGGCTCCTGTGTCACGTCTCCTCAAGCCCAGAGCGGTGCTAACACCAGCGCCTCAGGCACTTTAGAACTGTGTGTGATTCTTTCTCTTTGTATAAAATACGCCACACAGGCCCTCTGCCCTCAGGAGCCAGCAACAGGAAGGAAGGACTACATAGGCAGGCGCGGGCCACTTGAATCAGTTAAAGAAGGCGGCTATTGTGAAAATGTTTTGTCTTAGTCTGCCAAATCAAGGCAGCAAATTGGTAAAATGTTTAGTTCGTCCCATGTATTTACAATTGCCGTTTCAGGGGCCAACTACTAATAAATATAGGTGATTATAACATTCACAATGTATTGATACCGCTTTGTTTTTCTAACGCTAACCTCAAGTTTTCCAGCCTAATGATAATTAAGATTCTCATACTATACTCCTTTACATTATTTTTAGGGCTTAACTCGTGTTGTATTGCACATGTGAGGAATCCAACCTGGTTTCTGTCTTCAGGTTCTGCCCTACCACTGAAGACGAGCTAAATATTGCTACACGTTAGACATAGAGAGAGGACACACTGACTGATCTAGCATTGTCTCCTCCGACATAGTCAACGGCGGCCGCCATCTTGCAAGTATCTTATCCATTAGTATTTGTTTTAGTAACACCGGTCACACTCATTTGTTTTCCACCAAGGGAAACACCTTTCAAAATAATAGACACAACACTTGGGATATACCTTAGAAGATTTTTTCAAGGTATAGTCGTTTTCGCGCAAACCTATGAAGAGCATTTTTGTTTGCTTAATAATTTTGAGAGTTGCGTTTGGTTTCCATGAATTTTCATTCACTGGAAACTCTATTTTGAAAGCAAACCAGCTGTCACACTCCTAGTGCCTCGAAACACAGCTCCATAGAGATACTTTTGAGTAGCTATTTCTCTCTTGTTCTCAGAATTTATTGGTTAGTGCACCCCCATGTGACATTCAGAGGCACAGACAGCCGTTCAGGGCGTGGCACAATGATGCATAGGATCAAGCATGTCTACTAAATACCAATAGAAAACTGAAGTCTAGTTGCTAGGATCCTAGCTAGACTTTATAGACCAACACACCTTGCTTCTTTTACATTAACAGTTTTAGGTCTCACTGCACAATTCCACCACAGAATTCCACAACTAACAATTCCAATCCAACCCACATAATTCCACTCCACACCACATACATCCACTCCACTTCAAACCAAAACACACGGGCAAAAGACATTGGGGCACATGCATCAAGAAATGCTTTTGCGAGTCCTTAATTGTGATTATTAAGGAATCGCAATTAGGGACTCTCAAAAGCCTATGCATGTAGAAATCGCTATTAAAATAGCGATTTCTAAACATTCCTTAATTGCGAGTCGCAAATTGCGAGTCGCAATTAAGGAATGGCTTCCCATTCATTCCTATGGGCCTACAGGCCCATAGGAATGAATGGGAAATTGCATGCGCAATTTGCGAGTACCAATATGTACTCGCAAATTGCGCATGCAATTTCAAGGGTGCAAAGGTGTCAAAAGGACACCCTGTTGCACCCCTGAAATTGTGATTTGCACCCATGTTGCGCACACACATGCCCAAAGGGCATGTGTGCGTGTAACCTGAAACTTTGAAAAATGCATTTTAGTGCATTTTTCAAAGTTTTTGCAAATTACAGACAAGTTTGATTTCTCTGTAATTTGCGGTCCCAAATAGCGAAATCGCTATTTCAAAGTGCTTCTAGCATTGCATTTAAGGAATAGCAAATTGCGATTCCTTAAATGCAATCGCAATTTAGGAACTCGCAAAAAAGTGCAAATTCTTAAATTGCGCCTAGCAAAGTGAGTCTCTGCTGCGTGGTGTGCGTGTCTTGGTGCCAACTGAGACCGCAGAAAGGAGTGCTGGTTGAACGTGCACTCAGAGTCGACATGAAGTCCCATCAGCGTTGGGTGTGTGGCTTCGTGCCAGAAGAGACCCGGAGGGTTCGGTGGTGAACGTGCACCCGGAGTAACGTAATCTCAGGGGCGTGGGATACGTGGGCCCTGTGGCTGCCTGAGACCTTCCTAACAGTAGCGGCCCGGACTGGCAGCACCGGAGGAGCTGAGCTGCCAGGCCGAGCCGCTGAGGCCCATTGAGAAGTTCTGCACGAAAGGCCTAGTTCATTGAAGGAGGAGAGGAGAGTGGGGTCACGCCCCCAGGTAACGTGGATCACTGCCTGGGCGGGTGCGGGCTCGGAGGGACACTCTCTCGGCCTCTCAGTCCTTCTGACGATGTGAGCCTTTGCTTCGGCTCAGATTGGGGCCCGTACTGACCAAGGAGTGGTGGTACTGGGGCCCGAGTGGGAAGCTGTACTGTATTTCATCGTGAATACGTTTGGGGGGCAACTGGTATCGAAGAGGCTGACTGTCGTAATACACATTGCCAATATTGCTGCTAACGAACTGCCAGACTGTCTTATGACGCCTGACATTATTTCTGCCTAACGAAGTACACGATTGTAGCGCTACGCATTACATTATTTCTCCCTTGTAAAGTACAGGATTGTAGCGGCCCGCATTGCATTATTTCGTCATTGCAACGTACATGATTGTAGCTACGCATTGCATTATTCCTTAATTGCAAAGTACATGATTGTGGCGGCGCGCATTGCATTGTTTCTTCATTGCAAAGTACGTGATTGGGGTGTGACGCATTGCATTATTCCTTCATTACGCCGTACATGATTGTAGCGGTACGCATTGCATAATTTCTCCCATTGCAGCTACCGGAGTGTATCGTTACGCATTGTATTATTTCTCCTGTGCCCAGCACAGGATTGTATCGTTAAGCAGAGCACTATTGTTTGTCCATTGCAACGTGTGTGATTCTAGCATTACGACCAGCATATCGTTTGGAAAGCGGTGGTTGGGATTTGAACCTACCAACCAGCCGGAACGAATATTACCCTTTATTATATGTTGGCTTTTGTAACGTTTGGTCTGATCGTATATCTTTCTATATAAAGTGTATACTCGTTTGGAGTCCATTTGTGGTGTCACCAGGGGGTTGCTGTGGGCGTGGTTGCACACACTGTACACTCGTGCCCAGTGGCGGCTGGTGACATTTGAAAGTGGTGGGGCGTAAAGGTTTGTGATGAGTCCCGTCGCCGGTGGCGAGCGAGTCCGACCATCAAAAGTTGGGTTCCGGGGGGATTTCTTCCACCGAGAAAGTTTTGAACAAAGAGTGGGCAAATGGTGCATTTCCAAGCAATTTTGAGAAAGCCAGAAGGTTAATAAAGCAATTGTGAAGTTGTAGTTATGAATCAATAAAGAGATTTCATATGATAATTATATAGGTAGACAAATGGGAAAGCTTAAGCTAAGAGGAACAGATAGGCAAAGACTGGTAGAGCAACTTTGCAGTATTATCGACAGTGAGGCTGGGACCTTTGGTCCATCTTCCTTTCAGTAGTTTCACAACCACTGCCTCATCCAGCTGAACCATTTTACTGGTTCTTTAAATATTCTGGAAAACTTAAAGCCTATATTGGGCTTTCTGTCCAGCCAGGGGACACAGGAAAGGTTACTATACAGATGCTCTGCTTACTTCCTTGTTTTTAGAGCTAGGTGCACAGTATGCGACAAATTACCAACAGATTTGACAATTGGTCAGATCTTCAAAGAAATCACACAAACGCTGAATTAAATCAAAAAGTCGGTAACCACCAAGAGGTGCTATCAAGTGCGGCATTTCAAACAATATTAGCTTATCGCCAATCACAATGCCAGGGACCTAGATCAGAGGGTAGGGGGGCAGATACCTGCACTTTCATTACTTGACAGGTTTTCAGCTGTGTTGCCCAGGCCAGAGGAGCTAACTGACCCTTTGAGGTCTATGTTTTTTCCATCTCTGGTTAAGAGATTGTTTCACAGGTTTGTCCTTTACAACACGTGAGAACCTCTGGTATGCAGGTGTTATCTATTTAGTAAACAAGGAAGGGTGATTAGGTATTGGGTGCCCTTAATAACTACAGTTTTATGCCAGATGCTGATATATAGGCCTGTTTCCATACAGGACCTAGCGGAGGCGCATTAACTCGGTAGGGTGGCATAACCCTCCTTCCCACACTTTAGCAGCGTAAGTGTGCCTCTGGGAAGTGTGTAAGATAAAAACCTTTCATATGTTGTTTATGACTTCAGTGACTTTGATGGAAGGCCATCATAAATAGCACTGCAAGAGAATAGTATGATGAAACTGTTGATTTGGGGAACAAATGCAACAGGACAACACAAAAAGGAAGAGAAGGGTGGAGCAAAGAATGGAAGGAGAGAAAGATGGATGGACTGGGAGTTCTGACCAGGAGAAAGATGGATGGATGGATGAATGGAACGAAGGAAGAGAGATTGTTGGAGAGATGGGTGGATGGATTGAGAAATGAATAGATTTAAGAAGGATCATTAAATGGGGGTAGAGAAGGATGGATAGGCGCATGAAGTGAGGAAAGGTGGATGGAGAGTAGGAAGAATGGAGATGGATAGATGGATGACCAAATTCACTGAGAATGTAGGTGCAAAATATACCATTTAGTTTATTTCTATGCCTACTCTATTGAATCTTTGCGCTTTGGCAGAGGCGCTCGCGGGAAGTAAGGCTGGCTGCAGGGGTGCTGCAACATGTCCAAAATAACAATGCTGGAGTTTAGAAGATGAAGGAGCAATAAAGATGCCTTCAAATTTTGTTTTTATCCTTTCACATTTTCTGTGCGTTCAAAGAGGTCCAATGTCAGACTCAGTCATTTGACAAATTGCTGCCTATTGTTTTAAAAGGGAGATTGGTATTTAATTTTCTTTCTCTGATTGCAGTGAGAGAATTTTGTAAAGTGAAATAAGACGATTTTGCTGGGTACAAAAAGGAAAGGCTGTAGGATGCCATTTTTTGTCACAAAATCAGAATTCAAACCCTGCTGCAAATGAACTGTACAAACATCCCAGAATGCACAAGCAGTTAGGAAAGCACAAATGTAAGCACATCTCCATAATTCTGAAATGCGAAGGAAGCAGAGACTCCAATTGGATCAAAACAAATAGTCATTTTACTTTATGATGCACAGAATACATTTTCACTGAATCCCCATTTCCAGACATTATCATTTGTGTGTTTCATAATCCCATCAGCACACCTGTGCCTGCGCAAATCCGGTGGCCACCTCAACGGAAGATGTGCCTTCTGTAAATGACGGTGTGCTACCGCATGATGCTTTAGTAATATATTTTCAACAGTGTGCTCCAAACTCCAGCATAAGCTACATACTAACTACACCTTTACCACTCTCCACTGAATACAACTGCTGTCCTTGCTGTTTGTGTGATGCTTTTTCACAATTCCTATGACTTCAGTGATGCAACACTGGAAAACTGTTCCAGAACAACTGCGTTCCTATCTGTGACTGTGGGAAAGTAGTTGGTGCAAGGTTTCACACATTTCAAACGTGAATTTCTCCCCATGAATGGAACAGGAATCCTTGAGAAGGCCTTACCTAATGCTTCTCGTTCGTTCTTTTAATAGTCATTTTGCACTGCTTCTTTAAAGCAAGTATGCACGTATTTCAAATTCCCTGAAGCAGCTTTCCTTTGAGGTGTGAACAGCAGCCAGTATTATATGCACACTGTTTCTGAATATTGTTTAGCTTTGGTGCAGAGCTACCCAATGTGGCGGTAAAAGAGACTTTTCACATGTCTGCAGAGCGCATGGAAGCCGCCCTCTTCCAGATAAGCACGTCAAACATATCAGCTCCGTTTTCCGGAGGTGCCGAATTCATGAATTAATGACCACCCCAGGCTCCGTGTTTAGAGTAAAAGGCGAAAGTGACAGGCCCAACTCAGCAGTTATATAACCCGATGGAAAGTAAAGAAACTCGGCTACAATTACAGAGAGTCTATTCCTCACTCCATTGTACTTTTTTTTATGACATACCAACCCAAAATAACCTGCCAAAAAATAACACAGCAGCGCATTTTAGTCCCCAAAAATCTAGTACGCACATGGCATGCAACCGACAGGCATTCGTTTGTGAAGCGCACGACAAATACTTTGACGGACTGCAACTTCTAGAATATGAATCTTGAATACAATGCATTTTTCACCGAAAGTCCACAGCGTTTCCATACTGATCAAGCACCCAATTGCCTCACTTACCACCACCACCTTTGAAGTGTCGATCTTGGGCTGCTTGGGTTTTTCCTGCATCGGGCCGATACCAGAGCATTGGGTTTAGTTGCGGGCACCGACTTTCCTCGTGGCGCAAGAAAAGAAGAAAGAGAGAGACGGCCTCATCTCATGTCACGTGTGCACAACAGTCTCTAGCAGAAGCCCGGACTAATAACGAAAACACAGCGCTTCTATGTTCGCGGGAGGGGGGGGTATTTGGGGAATAAAGAAATAAAAATAAAACGTACGGTACCTTACTGCCGGGTACCGCGCAGCCTCCACACCTGGCCGGTCACTGTCACTGCTCCTGGGCCGGTGTCCCGCGCTCTACGAACAGGAACAGCCGCGACGTCACTGCCAACCCCTCTACTGACGCTGCTCCAGCAGCGCCAGGATTGGCTGAGGGCAGGGAGTATCCCTGCCCATTAGAAGACCGAGGGCTGCAGCATGAAGCAACCCTCGGTCTCTTAAGGGGAAGGCTAGTGCGCATGTTCGGGCTGATCGTAGAAATTACAAGCCCAAAAACGAACATGCGCCCTATTGCTGTGACAGTTGTTTAGTGCAGTGCTGTCACTCAACTCCCTGAGTGCTGCCGCAGCCCCGCCCCCTCCCACCCCCTTCAGCGTCTTCGTTCTACTTCTCCGACGCTAATTCCAATCAGGAGTCCTGATTGGAAATAATAGCATCGGAGAAGTAGAATGAAGAATTTGAATGGGGCCGTGGCATTGGTGGGGCAACGCCCCAGCGCCCCCAATGGACGCACCGCCACTGCTCGTGCCTTGGAGATAGGCCTGGCTGCTCGTGCCAAGCTACTAAGGGGGTGAGCAGGGCTATCTCAAACGGTGTCCTTACTTGGCCTAACGTTGAGTGGGGAGTCCCGGGTCGCGCATTTGTGACAGTGACGCGTGATGGGGACTCCGGCTTCTAACATTTGGCTGCAGAGCAGTGGGATACGATCCTAACGTAATTCAAACGCGTGTGTGCAAAACCACTCACAGTAATTGGTGTACATCATAAATTGATCGCAGACCACGACGCAACAACATATTGTTTTAAATTGTTGGTTCTATTGTTGAGAAACCTTTAAACCACACGTCATGTCTCAGGAGGGGAGCCAGATAGCCGGTGAGGCTGGGGCTGCAGAATTAGAGTTTAACATTGAGGCATTGTTGACCTACAAGGTTCATCAGTTGAGGAAATTCTGCAGAGCTTTGGGATGTCCCATTAAGGGTAGCGCCAAGAAGGAGGAGCTGCAAGTGGCCTTGAGGGCCTGGTGGGAAGCCAAAGAGGCTCAGGAGACGGGTGATGTTGAGGTGGATGAGGATGACCCAGGGAATGGATTTGCTCCACAGGATTTGCCAGTGGAGGGACCAGCTGCAGGGGCTGGTAGTAGCCATTCAGGGAGGAGTTTTTCACCAGAGGAGTTGGAGGAAAACCAAAGGGTCAGACTGCATGAGTTGGAGGTGTTAACTTAAAACTCAAGCAGAGGAGAGCAGAAACGCTTTCGCGTTGGAAGAGAAACAGATTCTCTTCGCTCATGAGTTAAGCATGAGGGAACTGGACATTAAGGGTAGACAAGCCAAGCCCAGTTCGAATGGTGGCAGCGCACCACCAGTGCCAGTAGGGAAGGTGTACATTCCCAAGGATTTAGTGCGAGACTACCAGAGGGGGGATGATATTTATGCGTGGTTCACGGCATATGAGATCGCACTAAGGATGAATGAGGTGCCTGAAAAGCATTGGGGGGCGGGCCTATGGAAACACTTTGAGGCTTCGGGGAGGGACGTTCTATCACTTTTAGAGAGGGCGGGAACCCTGACCTACGCCAACATGAGGGAGGCTTTATGCCTCCGGTATGGGCTCACCCCTGAACAATACCGGCAGAAGTTCAGGACCTCCAAGAAACTAGAATCCCGAACTTGGGTAGAATGTGTGAATGAGTACACACGGGCACTGGATGGTTGGATGTTGGGCAGCAAGGTCAATGATTTTAAGGGCTTATGCAATTTAATCAGTTGGGAGCACTTGAGTAGTCTGTGTTCCAGAGCTGCGCCAGCATCTATTGGATAGTAAGCTGACTGATCCCAGTAAGCTTGCTGAGGAGGCGGACCGCGGGACTAGTACCCGGGTCCACAAGGGGATTGGGAATACCACTGCCAAGAGTATGCAGGGTCCCCCGCCTAAGGTGGGGGAGGACAAGGGTAACCCCAAGGAGTCCTCTAAAGGGCCCCAAGGTAGTCCCCCCAAGAAAGGGTCCCAGTCCCCGAAGGCCAAGAGGGCCTGGGCCTACAAGGGCAAGAAGGAGCCCCGAGGTCCTCCTACGTGTTACTTTTGTAAAGAAGTGGGTCATATTTTCCCTAAATGCCCCAAAAAGTCGTCTGCACCCACTGGTGCTCCAACACCTGGTTTAGTGAGTGTAGCATTGGGGGAGGAATTGAGTCCTTGGAATGGGGAGGAGCAAGCAGTTATGACCCTGGTCTCCTTAGGAGATCGAGAGATAGTCCAGGAAATCCCTCTGCCTGAGAACACTAAAAAGTACAGGCAGTGGGTGACCATCAATGAACGGAGGGTGGAGGCTCTGAGGGACACCGGGGCCAGTTTGACATCTGTCAGGTGTCAGTGGGTGTCTGAAGAGCAAGTTATTCCCGATGTGCTTCACCCTGTAATGTCAGCAGACAATTCAGTGCGTCTCTGCAAGGTGGCGCTGGTTCCCTTTGAATGGGGAGGGGTCTCAGGTTCCTTGAAGGTTGTTGTAAGTCCGGCCATGCCTGTAGACTGTCTGCTAGGGAATGACCTGGAGAGTTCCCGCAGGAGGGAGGTGGAGCGCCAGGCGCATTTGGAGATGTTGGGTCTACCTGAGTGGGCGTGTGTGACCACTCGGTCTATGGTAGCCAGTAAAGGTATTCAAGAGAACCTGGAGGCTGAAACAGTGGCCCAGGTGCCTGCCAGGAAGAGAAGAGGCAGGGGGCCCGGGAAACCGGCCCCCACAGTTCCCATGGTCCAGGAGGAGGCACCCTTTGAGGGGGATGCCCTGGAACCTACGGGGGAACAAGTGGCTGAACTGGGGGACCTACCCGGGCTGACTGAATTGCAGCAGGAAGGGGGGCCCTCCAGGGAGGAATTCTGTGAGGAACAGAAGGGGTGCCCTTCTCTTGTAGGTTTGCGGCAGCAAGCAGCAAACCAGGCAGCAGGTGATCAGTCGAGATCACACTTGATTTACTGGGAAAATGATCTCCTGTATAGTGAGCCAAAGGTGGCTGAGCCTGGGTCAGCCCGGGTGCTGGTGGTACCCCAGCGCTTCAGAGCCTTCCTATTGGGGTTGGCTCATGATGTACCTTTGGCGGGACATTTGGGGCAGGACAAGACCTTTGAGCGGCTGGTCACCCACTTCTACTGGCCCTAGATGCGCAAGAGTTCTGATACTCATTGCAGGACCTGTCAGACTTGTCAGGCGAGTGGTAAGAGTGGAAGGAAGCGAAAGGCTCCGATCCAACCTTTCCCTGTAGTCAGCAACACCCTTTGAGAGGGTGGGCATTGACATTGTGGGGCCTCTGGATCCCAAGACGGCCATGGGCAACAAGTTCATCCTGGTCTTGGTGGACCATGCCACTCGGTACCCGGAAGCCATCCCTCTCTGGACGGTGACAGCCCCCGTGGTGGACCATGCACTGATGGGGATTTTCTCCCGTGTGGGGTTCCCCAGAGAGGTGATGTCCGACAGGGGTACTAATTTCATATCGAGGTATATGAATCTCTGTGGAAGGAGTGTGGTGTAACTTATAAGTTCACCACACCTTACCACCCCCAGGGCAATGGTCTGGTTGAGAGGTTTAACCGGACCTTGAAGGGCATGATTATGGGTCTGGAGGAACCCATGAAGCGTAAGTGGGACGTCCTCTTGCCATGCCTGCTGTTTGCGTACAGAGAGGTGCCACAGAAGTCATTGGGGTTCAGTCCCTTTGAGCTCCTGTATGGGCACCCGGTCAGAGGACCCTTGAGTTTGGTGAAGGAGGGCTGGGAGAAGGCTCCTAGTAAACCCCCTCCCCCCACCCCCCCCAGGATGTATACAGCTACATGCTGGCCTTCAGGAACCAAACTAGGCGTTTCAGGCAACTCGCTCAGGCGAACCTGGAAGCCAGCCAGGAGGATATGAAACGGTGGTACGACCAGAATGCCACTCTGGTCGAGTTTCAACCTGGGCAGAAAGTGTGGGTGATGGCGCCAGTGGAGCCTTGTGCGCTCCAGGACAAGTGGACTGGGCCTTATGAGGTGGTGGAGCGCAGGAGCGAAGTGACCTACCTGGTGGACTTACAGTCTCCTAGGAATCCTTTGAGGGTTCTCCATGTGAACCGCCTCAAACCACACTTTGAGAGGTCTGAGGTGACCATGCTCTTGGCTACAGATGACGGGGCAGAAGAGGAGAGTGAACCTCTTCCTGACCTCCTGTCAGCCAAGGAGAAGGACGGGTCAGTGGATGGGGTGTACCTCTCTCCTACCCTGACCCCGGAACAGCGGAGGGACTGTCGCCAGGTATTGGGTCAGTTCACCTCCCTGTTCTCCCTGACCCCAGGAGTCACCCATTGGTGCGTCCATGATGTGGACACTGGAGACAGTCTGCCTGTGAAACAAAGATTTTACAGGGTAGCTGATCAGGTCAGGGCCAGCATCAAGGAGGAGGTCTCCAAGATGCTAGCGCTAGGGGTGATTGAGCCATCCAGCAGCCCCTGGGCCAGCCCAGTGGTCCTTGTGCCAAAAGCTGCTGCGCCGGGTGCCACTCCCGAACTTCGGTTCTGTGTGGATTACCGTGGACTCAATGCGGTCACTAAGACTGACGAGCACCCCTTCCCCCGAGCTGATGAGCTCGTGGATCTGCTAGGAGCTGCCCGGTACCTCAGTACATTTGATTTGACATCGGGGTACTGGCAAAGTGCCTTGACCGAGGGGGCTAAGGAGAGGTCGGCGTTCTCAACGCCAGAAGGGCACTACCAGTTCAGGGTTATGCCCTTTGGGTTGAACGCCCCTGCCACCTTCGAGAGACTGGTTAACCAGGTGCTGAGTGGGCTGGAGGAATTCAGCGCCGCTTACCTGGACGACATTGCAGTGTTCAGCTCCAGTTGGGAGGAACATTTGCAACACCTCTGTGAAGTATTGAAGGCCTTGCAAAGGGCGGGCCTAACTATCAAGGCAAGTAGGTGCCAGATAGGGCAGGGTTCCGTGGTGTACTTGGGACACCTGGTGGGGAGCGGCCAGGTGGCGCCCCTACAGGCAAAGATTGATACCATCCTGGTGTGGGAACCCCCCAAGACCCAGACAGGAGTGAGGGCCTTTCTAGGACTCACTGGGTATTACAGACGGTTCTTGAAGGGGTATGGCACCCTCGTTGCCCCCCTGACAGAACTGACGTCCAAGAAACAGCCCAAGAAGGTGGTCTGGACTGATGCCTGCCAGACCGCCTTTGATGCCCTGAAGTCTGCCATGTGCACCGCACCAGTGTTACGGGTGCCGGATTTCTCCAGAGAGTTTATCGTGCAGACAGATGCTTCAGAGCATGGGGTGGGAGCAGTACTCTCACAGTTGAACATCGAGGGCTTGGCCCAACCCGTAGCTTTCATTAGCAGAAGGCTACTTCCCAGGGAACAGAGGTGGAGTGCAATTGAAAGGGAGGCTTTTGCTGTGGTCTGAGCGCTGAAGAAGCTGAGGCCCTACTTGTTTGGGACCCACTTCTTGTTTCAGACCGACCACCGGCCCCTCAGATGGTTGATGCAGATGAGGGGTGAGAACCCAAAGCTGTTGAGGTGGTCCATCTCCCTACAGGGGATGGACTTCACTGTGGAACACCGTCCGGGAACAGAACACGCCAATGCTGATGGTCTGTCCAGATTTTTCCGCCTTAGTGATGAGAACTCCCATGAGGGTGGGTAGTTCCCCCCCACTTTTCGGCTGGAGGGGACGCGTGTTAGACCTGGCATATCTTGCCGTGATTTCCCATGACTTTTTGCCTCTACCTCCTTTGCTTTTAGATGCTTTGGGTACTTTGCCACTGCTGATCAGTGTCAAAGTACAGTAATTTCCTGTGTAAAGTGTAATGGTAATTGGTTGGCCATGATTGGTATGTTTGCCTTACTAGTAAAGTCCCTAGTGATGTGCACTGTGTGTGCCAGGGCTAGTAATGCAAGGGTGCGCGGAGAAGGGAACTCAGGCCTACAGTGTAGGGCCTGTGCGCAGTTTGCTAAGTTAGCATGTGTCCTGACAAGTACAGCTACTTGTCAGGCCTTACTTTCCCTTTTACATGCACCGTGGGCACCCCTGTGGTAGGTCCCAGGTAACCCCTGGGCAGGGTGCCGTGTAAGTAAAAGGCAGGACATATACTGAGGTGTGTGTTATGTCCTGACAGTGAAAAACTCTCCATTTCGTTTTTCACTGGTGAAAGGCCATTCTGCCCATAGGACAGAATGGGGAGGCTGGGTATTGTGTTTGTTAGCCTGGTTTCCCATAAGTTTAGAATGGAGAAGTGAAGTTTGGTATGTATGAACTCACAGCGTCATAACTCATCTTTCTATGAAAGTGGTTTTGTCACTGTGTGTTCAGAAGCCGCTCTTTTAGAAAGTGGCTGAGTTTTGTGCTTTAAGCTTTTCTGTGTGTCTTTGTTGAATGTGGATTGACTGTCTGGATCTGAGAGGGGAGGGGGTGAGATGGCACCAGGCTGACCTGCAGCTGGAGAGTATGCGAGGAGAAGCCCCGGGAGTGAAGAGGCCTGGGTTGCGGCTATAAAACAATTGACCCATCTCCTGCTGAGTGATTAAGGATGCAGACCCCCAGTATCAAAGGGAGAAAGGTGACACTGGGAGGGAGACACCCAGAACTGATTTAGGCAGGGGTCAGGGACCCCTGAGCACAACGAACTTCAAAGACATTTAGGGGTATATCTATGAGAGCTGAAACCCCTGAACGTTGGAATGAAACAGAAATGGATTGAGACTGAAAAGGCTTGGACCCATTCTGTGGTCAAGAGGAACCTCTGCTAAAGAAGGAGCAACTGAAGAGACTGCTGGGGAGACCAATCCTTGCTTCGTGATCTGGGGCTGGTCTGCAGTTTGCTGTTCTAACTAAGGGAGAGGCTGTTGGGACTGTGCTTGGAGGCACTGGGTCCCCCTGCTTGAAGAAGACTGTGCTTTGTGCTGTGTCTTGTAATCCCAAGGGCCCGAGGTGAGCTGGCTCCCTGTTTGGAAACACAGGAACATAAATGTTTCCGGAGACGTTTCAAGTAACGCGGTGGGCGCGTGTTGTGGCAGCTTGAGACCCTCAGAAGGTGTGCCCTGTGATCTTGGACACATGGAGGAGGAGCGAGACTCGGACGCGCTGGATGCGTGTCGTGGTGCACAGGAGGCGTTGGTGAAGAGCGCCTGGTGAACGTGTGCATTGACGGAGGAGTGAGTCTCGGACGTGCAGGGTGCGTGTCGTGGTGCACAGGAGGCGTCGGTGAGGGGCGCCTGGTGAAGTGTGCACCGGAGGTGAAGCGAGACTCGGACGCGCAGGGTGTGTGTCGGGGTGCACCTCTGGCGCTGGTGAAGAGGGCCTGGCGAGCGGGTGCATCGGAGGTGAAGAGAGTCTCGGACGCGCGGGGTGCGTGTCGTGGTGCACTGGAGGCGTTGGCGAGGAGCGCCTGGTCAACGCGTGCATCAGAAGTGGAGTGAGTCTCGGACGCGCAGGGTGCGTGTCGGGGTGCACCGAGGCGTTGGTGAAGAGCGCCTGGTGATCGAGTGCACCGGAGAAAAAGCGAGGCTCAGACACGGTGAGCGTGTCGAGGTGCGGCCAGAGGCGTTGGTGAGGAGCACCTGGATATCGGGGCACCGGAATTGGAGTAAGTCTCAGTGAAGCAGTGTGCCTGCTTTGGTGCAACCTGGGACTGTGGAGGTGATCGGCTGATCATCGTGTGCACCGGAAGAAAGTGAGTCTCTGCAGCGTGGTGTGCGTGTCTTGGTGCCAACTGAGACCGCAGAAAGGAGTGCTGGTTGAACGTGCACTCGGAGTCGACGTGAAGTCCCATCAGCGTTGTGTGTGTGGCTTCATGCCAGAAGAGACCCAGAGGGTGCGGTGGTGAACGTGCACCCGGAGTAACGTAATCTCAATGGCGTGGGGTACGTGTGCCCTGCGGCCACCTGAGACCTTCCTAACAGTCGCAGCCCGAACCGGCAGCCCCGGAGGAGCTGAGCTGCCAGGCCGAGCCGCTGAGGCCCATTGAGAAGTCCTGCACGAAAGGCCTAGTTCATTGAAGGAGGAGAGGAAAGTGGGGTCGCGCCCCCCAGGTAACGTGGATCACTGCCTGGGCGGGGTGCGGGCTCGGAGGGACACTCTCTCGGCCTCTCAGTCCTTCTGACGACGTGAGCCTTTGCTTCGGCTCAGATTGGGGCCCGTACTGACCAAGGAGTGGTGGTACTGGTGCCCGAGTGGGAAGCTGTACTGTATTTCATCGTGAATACGTGTGGGGGGGCAACTGTTATCGAAGAGGCTGACTGTCGTAATACACATTGCCAATATTGCTGCTAACTAACTGCTGGACTGTCTTGTGATGCCTGACATTATTTCCGCCTAACGAAGTACACAATTGTAGCGCTACGCATTACATTATTTCTCCCTTGCAAAGTACAGGATTGTAGCGGCCCACATTGCATTATTTCGTCATTGCAACGTACATGATTGTAGCTACGCATTGCATTATTCCTTAATTGCAAAGTACATGATTGTGGCGGTGCGCATTAAATTGTTTCTTCATTGTAAAGTACGTGATTGGGGTGTGACGCATTGCATTATTTCTTCATTGCGCCGTACATGATTGTAGCGGTACGCATTGCATAATTTCTCCCATTGCAGCTACCGGAGTGTATCGTTACGCATTGTATTATTTCTCCTGTGCCCAGCACAGGATTGTATCGTTAAGCAGAGCACTATTGTTTGTCCATTGCAACATGTGTGATTCTAGCATTACGACCAGCATAGCGTTTGGAAAGCGGTGGTTGGGATTTGAACCTACCAACCAGCCGGAACGAATATTACCCTTTATTATATGTTGGCTTTTGTAACGTGTGGTCTGATCGTATATCTTTCTATATCAAGTGTATACTCGTTTTATCAAACTCGTGTGGAGTCCATTTGTTGTGTCACCAGGGGGTTGCTGTGGGCGTGGTTGCACACACTGTACACTTGTGCCTTGGAGATAGGCCTGGCTGCTCGTGCCAAGCTACTAAGGGGATGAGCAGGGCTATCTCAAACGGTGTCCTTACTTGGCCTAACATTGAGTGGGGAGTCCCGGGTCGCGCATTTGTGACAGTGACGCGTGACGGGGACTCCGGCTTCCAACACACAGCAATATCCTTTTAAGTTAACCATCATGGGTAATTTTATATTTTGATAGAGGCCAGAGATGTTTTAGACTTAATTAAAAAGAATTTTAAGGCTGCACATTCGCAATTGCCATATTACAAAAATAGAATTTAGTCAGATTTAATTGCTTAAATGGTTAGTACAGCACTGGATTTGCACATTCCAGCTATTGAGCGATGCTAGTTTTAGAAGTCAGAACTCTCCTGATGTTTCCAATATGTACGTATATTATAGAGTCAGCGCCAATTACTACACTACTAGTCCAACCACATTTTCCATTAAAAGTATGCTTTTTGGTTTGCTTATACATTTTTTGCTGTTAAATGAGCGCACCCTAATGAATCTGGGTAAGTCTTGCCATGCCACGTTTTGTGTAGATTCATGCAGGGGAAAAAAGGTAAGAGGGCTGGGGGTCAAAAAAGATGTATGTGGCACTGTAAATCCCATAGGACACTGTGCTCACCATGTCAGCAAGTCCAATTATAACAAATTGGGTTATTAGTTGAGCATGATGTGAGTCCTGCGCAAGTAGTGGAACCACAATTGTCTCCTTACTGGGGACCAGGTACTCGATTGCAGCACTTGACTCTCTCAGGGTAGCGAAGCCGAGCAGTCCAAGGCCTATGCAGGGAGTGGCAGGTGGGGGGGAGGGGAGAGAAGGGTAGAACATGAGATTGGTATAGGAAAGGACGGTACTTAATTTGTAAAAGAATGAGTGTCATGCCGAAGCTATGCTCAAAAGCCCGCAGACAGTGCTATTAAAATACTTTGCACCTAATAACAAGGCTTGTAGTCTTTAAACACCTCATACTGCTTTATTCTGCTATGCTAAAAAGCCTGCAGCCAGTGCTATTAAAATACTTTGCACCTAATAATAAGGCTTGTAGTCTTTAAACACCTCATGCTGCTTTATTCCACTACCAGACACTCCCTGCCCTTGAATCTCTTTGCAGGCCCCTGCTTTCTCCCTTTATGGTGGTTTTTCCATCTTTCTCTTCTTCCGTCTTTCTGATCTCTGTGTTTTCCCTCTCCTGTGCTCGGTAAAATATCTGAGGCAAAAAATAAGTGCTGGTGCCAGACCCCCATCTCCCCTGTCTCTCCCCCACCACCTCAAATTAAGCTCTGTAGAGAGAAGGATAGGTAACAAAAATAAAGAGAAGAGTCATGGTACACAAGGCCGGACTAGCAGTACTGGGCTTAGGCATTTCCCTGGCAGTCTGGAAGTGTGGGGGGTGGTTTTGTTACTGTGGGGCAGTTTTGTAGCAGTGCAGCAGTTTTAAAAGCACCCGCTGCAGAGATCCTTGTATATCCAGCAGTTTTCAAGCAACAACAAAAATGTCAAGATAACCGGTGACGAATGTACCTACTGAAGAGAGATCAGAGTTTTGTTCAGTGGCAGTTTTGACTCATCTAAGGTAGCGCAGAGGGGTAATATGCCTGCTGCAAAGAATCTGCAGATCACAGAACAGTATCTCATGTACATAGCTCAGTGGGTTACTGCTTTTGTCACATAGAACCTTTTGTTACTGTGCAGTTTATAAGTTACAATCGTAATCTAGCACAGTGAGATATGAACTGCCATCAAAAAACGGATGCAAACTCCATGGTGCAGGTTAGAAAGTTCCGTTTTTCCCCCAGTATTTCATTATCCGAATGTTGCCAAAAAGGGTTTGTTTGGGTAGAAATACATTTTTAGTAAATCCAACCCTAAACACTGTTACGGTGTCCTAGCGAAACGCTGCATTGCCATGTCCTGGAAGGCAACAACTGCCCCCTCAATATCAGCGTGGCAATTAGATCTGGTTTGTTGGGCCACAGTAGAGCTCGCGATAAGAGCCGACACACAAGCTAAGGATGGGAGGTGTAAACTCATGGAGCAATGGGATGACTATCTGACTAAGTTGAATGACCTGTTGACTCCGGCTGACTGAAACCCAGATGGCTAAATGGGAGTCCCCGGGAGGTGACTGACCCTCTTGGGAATAATATGTTGTATATAAATATATGTCAGTATTGGGCAGGGAGATGGGGTAGA
Organism: Calotriton arnoldi; assembly: GCA_963921515.1. Taxonomy (NCBI): domain Eukaryota; kingdom Metazoa; phylum Chordata; class Amphibia; order Caudata; family Salamandridae; genus Calotriton; species Calotriton arnoldi. The sequence continues at coordinate 562,765 of CAWUFW010001162.1, forward strand.
GCACGAGGAGAGGTGATTTCGGGCTTGGTTGTTTTGTAAAGATTGATTTATTGCCTAATTTTACTTGCTCCTCATTATCCCACCAGGCATAGGTGAAATTATTCTCTACATGTTAATGTACATGTTTATATATTTTTTTCTTATATTCAGATTTTTGATAGTGCCTTCTGGCACTGATGTGTTCTGTATCTCATTCGACCTTGTCTACTGAATGCTGAGATTATATCTTGATGTACACAGGCTTTTGTTATGAGTAAAACCAATAAAACATATTTTTTTTAAAACACTGTGTTACATTCTGAATTCTGAGTTTGTGCTTCTCCAGATCAAGCACTCTTAAAAAAATTAAAAAATGCCTGCTAGTATGGGTGACGTGAATCCTACACCTTGTAGTTGCCTTTGTCTTATGTATCATTTTCTATACACTGATTTACACGCGTATGATTCACTGGGCCTGTATGTGTGTGTGATGCACTATTCTGGGTTTTTTCCAAGAGCATCTTACCTAGAGTATTTCAGTGTCCTCAAGACATGTTTTAAGGTTGATAGTGTACACCTGTTGTACCCACAACTCCCCTTGAAGTTTTTATATTAAATGCATAGGCAAGCAAAGCTATGGAGTGCACAGTATTGAGGTGTCTGGTCTGAGCAGGTCATGTTTGTTTAGTACAGGGTACCGCAGTATTCTTTGACCAGAACATTTGCAAACCAAATGCATGTTACACAATACCCAGAAAACTCAAAACTAGCAGCTCAAGCATTCTGTTAATTTTTCATTAAGGGAGAGAAGGGAATGCTGGAAGTGTCACCACTAGTAGTGGAAGGCTAAAAGAGGCTAGAATTGCCAAAAAAGACAAAAGAAGCATGCAGGTCTTCAAAACAGAGCGGAGAAAGACACAGGCCCAATAGAGAATGCGCTATGGAAGGAAGCACTTGAATCAGCACCAGAGTAATCAGGAAGATCTAGTTACCACTTGGTTCAAATGAAAATGTTCCACCAGGATTCAGCTGTGGAAATTTGGGAGAATTAATACCGAAATTTGGATGTGAGAGTTCTAGGAGCAGCATAATGGACTTGGCTAAATGAGGAGAGCAAGTCAAGCGGAGTGAGTAGTTATGTGCAGTTTTGCTGCTAGCTAAATGCTTAGTAAGTACAAGAACTTAAAAACTACCCTAGAATTGATAATTCGTAGCTGAGTGAGGAGAACAAGTCAAGTGGGGTGGGTAGTTATGAACAATAGTGCTGCTACCTAAAAACTACCATGTATTAAGATTTTGTAGCTGAAACTGCTTGCTACAGTGTATGTGGTTTATTGTGCCATTTTGCCTGCATTATATTCGTATTTGGTTATTACTGTAATATATACTCCATATTTTCATTTTGTAATGCTATCACAAAATGTTAGCAATAGTTTGAATGAACATAAAAAATGAAAAACTCAATAAAATGTATTTTTTAAAGATTTTTTTTTCCCCTCCTATAAACTATGAAATCCCTGATCAAGGTTCCCCTAACTTCAGTTGTGTAACCAAATGTACATCCCAGGGTGGTAGCCGAAATTTAATTAACTTAATTTGAAAATGTCAAATGTTTGATCCAATTTTTTTGCTGTTTATATGGCATACATAATAGGTAACTACTTGTGTAATATGGTCCAATGCTCCCATCAAGATCTTCTGGTGGCATCAAACATTTTCAGGCCATAGGCCTAGTGGGTTGGAAATTCCGCTAGAACCCCGAGCTGGCAATAGAGGACTATATCATAAGTGGAACTGTTAAGTCTTTTTTTTTAATTACATGTTTATTTTTGGGTACTTAGCTTGAACAAGCTGTTTTCTTCAAAAGCCAGCTAACAGGAATTTAAAAACGGACTTATGGTTCTGACTCAAAAGCAGACAACCAGTCAAATTTGCCGCTTATGGTTACCAAAGCACAAAATGCATGACACAACTCGTGCCACTCACCATGTTGCTGCCCTTTTCTTTGTTTCTGTTCCATTGGAAAACTGGTGTTTTGATGATGACGGGCAGCGTGGGTTATATGGCCAGGGCTGTGTGTATTAGTTACCAAAACTTGTGAGCTTCAGTGGTTTTCCGTGTTTGTCAGAACCATAAGTCCGTTTTTTTAGCTGTGTTTTTTTTTAATATGTATTTTGAAAGGGAGGATAAATGATGGTTAAGTGAGCATTATGATATTAGGTAGGGGTGTGTGAAGTAGTTACAGGGTTTACTGCACCACATTTTTAAACTTCATTGCTTCATTTTTAAAACATGAAAAGCAGCAAAGGCAGGGGCAGCCGGCACAGCTTGCGAGTGGGGGGTGGGCGCGGGCTGCTTTTAAAAAAAAAAAAAAAAAAAAAAAAACGTACCTTACCGCCGTCACCGGGTCCCGCATCTTCTCTCCTGGTCGGAACAGGAAGCAGGCAGCCAGGCACCCTTGTGATTTGTCTGAGTGCCATGACACAGTGCTCAGCCAGAGGCTGGAGGGGTGGGCATGTTCTCCATGCAGGCTGTAATGCAGCCTGCATGGAGAACAGGGAAGTGCGCAAGACTGTTTTGGGCGGCCCAAGAGGGCTGACCAAACAGTCATTGCGCACAGGAGTGTTCTACCACTCCTCCCCTGCAGCTCCGCCTTGCCCCCTCACGCACTGCCGCAGCAGGAGGAAAAAATAAAATGATAATAAGATTCCGTTATTATCATTTTATTTTTTTCCTTTCTTTGCTGCTCCTGGCAGTGAGGCGATGCTCCTCCGCCTTAGCGGGGAGCCGCCACTGTGCAAAGGGAACATGAGGCAGCAGGAACGTTTCTGCTGCTGCACATGACCAGGAGCATTCTGCAGTCCATCTGCAGCAGCGTCCCTCTCCTTCCACTAAACCAAAAGCTCAGCAGGGAAAACAAAATATGTACCTTGTTGGCTGGTAGTTATGGTGTTAAAATGACAACATTTCGACGGGTGTCAATCTCTAAAGTAACAGATCTCTGCAATACTTTGTTGTTTTTTAGCCACTGCCCATTCATCTTCGTGGCCCACCCATTCTTGTTCATGCCCCTCCTAGCCCAAGAATCCTAGAGCCAGTCTTGATCACAGGATGTTGAGCCGACGCCAAGGCTCGAACCTGGTTCCTCAGTTCCCAAGTCAGCAGCGTGGCAATAACGGCACATCCTCTCCCCTCTTTATCCAGGCAGAAACATTTCAAATTTGCTGCTTCCCTCATCTGCCCTTCTCTTCCCCCAGATCCAATCAACACTCAGTCCCTTCCATCAACCCTACTTGTGATCCCCACTGCCAGTGCATAACCTGCAGTTCTGTCAGTCTGTATTTCACAGCATTACCAACTGCAAGGTTTGCGGTGTTCTACACAGTGTCTGCACCACCCAGCAATGCATCATATCCGGCACTGCAATTGTGAGGTCTGTAGCGCTTTGCACGATCATTGGAGCTCGTTGCCTGTGACACACCGCACCACTAAGGAAGAACGAGCTGGGCTGCACTACCATGAGCATGGATACTTACATTGCAGTGCAACGCTATTGAGCCCCCATGAATGCAGAGCAGGAGGCTCACATCAAGCCTCGAACAATCTGTGTGCAGCACAACCATTCTGCGGGATATCTACAGCACTGCTTCCGAGTACAGTAGTGCGTGCATTTTCCCCGTGAAACTCTCCCTAGGTTACTCTCAGGGGCACATGTATTTACAAAGAGCTGTTTTTATAAGCGGGCCGTCTGAAAAATACCTTTTTTTTTTTTTTTCTTTGGCCAACTGTGTGTCTTTTCTGGGTGTGCACGTCCTTCGGTTTTAGAGAGGAGACATTCCCTTTGCCGTCTACCAAAAAGAACAAGAGTTTCACAGTGTCACCATTGTTCCCTCCTCATGGTGAATTTATTTAGCTATATTTGGTGTGAGATTGTATCTAGTCATTCCCGAACCCAGACACACCGACTGCTTATTACACAAGGTCACACAACCTGCGTTTTATAAGGCACGGGGAGATTAAGTGATTTGCCCAAAATCACAGGATGTTGTTTAGCCAACATTCGAACCAGGTTCCCCAGTTCCAAAGTCAGCAGCTTGTGCTTAATACCACATCCTTTACCCTCTGGTGCCTCAATCCTTGCCCAAACACGCGTTCCTCTTTACATCTTGTTTAAAAATTTACTTTTGTGCTACTTTTTTATTTTTATTTAACTCTACCATAATCGGTATATTAAAAACAAAAAATAGGTGTGATGACGCCTGGGTGTTGCCACGTCAGGCGCGCCTGCGCTATAAGCATTATCAAAGATGTGTGTACTTTGCCAGTGCTTGTTAAACTACCAGAGAAATCCACCTTCAGGCTAAGGCGCACTGGCAGAGCTGAGTCGATACTGCTTGTTTAAATGGCAGAGATTCCCACATTTCAGGATGAGGCAGTGCTTAATTTGTAAAAAAATAAAAAATAAGTGCCAGGGCCCTCTTCAGGAGGCTCTGCAGCTTGCACCACACAAATCACACTAGACCAGTACAGGACCCCAAAGCTATAAGAATGGCTTGGGCGGCAGGTAATAGCCATTTTGAATGTATATTGCATTAATAATGAATTGCTATTGAGGTCATCTCTTAATTAGCCAGACTGCGCCACCTTGTGGCAGACTGTCACAAGCCTGGTGTTTACAATTAAGTGCCAGTGTCGAGCACCGGAAACCATCAGTTCAAATTAAGCACTAGGGCGAGGATACATTGATGAACAGTAAACTAATATTGCATGTTTGGTGTGGCAGAGGTTTTCGCAAATGTCATGCACAGTTGAGGTGCAGTGACAGAGAAGTTCTTTGATATTACATGTTTATAGTGAGTGACAGATTTACAAATGCTAGACCGAGGTGCACTGACAGAGCTGCGTCTTTCCATTGCATTTTTTTGACTGAGAGGTCTTCCTTTAACACGACTGAGGGGCACTTTTGGAGCCATAAGCTGAAAACACATGTTTGGAGAGGCAGATGTTTCCGCATTTTCCTGGGTTGCACTAACAAAGCCTTGAGTTGATGTTTCATTGAAGTGATTGCGGTTTGTCCGTGTGAGGTTGGAGGGGTACTGAGTGAGCTGTGTGTCATTGACCCATTGTGAGAGCAATAGAGCAAGACCTCATCTTTGTGTATCTGTGGTGGCTCCCCCTGCTGGAATGTTTCTGAATGCTGTATTGATGTACGCTTCCAGAGCAGTGGGACTGCATCACACTTTCGGTTCAGCAAATATGTCTTTGTATCTGGTTTGAAGTACAGACCGAGATTGAGAGAGCTGTGCCGTTCTTCAATGGTATGAGATTCTGCTGGCCCCATAAACCCTTAACTGAAAACAAACGCATTTTCCTTACCCAATCAGGCCTCAGCATCAGTCACTGTAAATAGGAATTAATTAACAAACATAAAATAGGTACTTGTCAGCAGCCCCGGTCTTTCTCCTGACACCCTGTTTTCTGTTATCACCGACACCCTCTTCTAATAACATTTATCTAATAATCAGGCATTCAATATATGCAGGACCACTGGAATTATGCAATTCTGTGGCCGCAGCTTTTTCACAAAATTATGGATTTGCCACATAATCCATCATCTGCTGCATAATCTGCAGTGCATGTTGTAATGTAACCCAAAAATTTGTCTCTAGCTCAAATGAATTAAAATTTAATGAAAATGTGGCGCACAGTGGAAGGCCCTTCACAAAGGTTAACTAGTCGTCTTTCTTGCTCATTTCTGTATTTGGTTGTTAAACTGGTTCGAATGAGGTGAAATCTTTGGTCAGTCAGTATTACCATGTGTAAAAATTTAAAAAAATGAAGTAATACTATCAGAAAATATGCAGCAATATGCTGTATAATTTGCCTTTTCTTGCCGCATAATTTATTTATGCTGCATAATTTGCCTTTTCTTGTCGCATAATGTATTCAACTCTGCCTCATAATTTGGTGCTCCCCTGCTGCATAATTCCAGGGGCCCTGAATATATGGATTATTGACTTGGATAACAAAGTAGCCCAGGCTCGATTCATTTAGATGGGCATACTATAAATGTAGATTTTAGCTTCCCCAGTTTCACAAAAGTGAATCAGCTGGTTCAGTTACCTTGGACCGACAATTTATTTTGAAATTTTTGTGAAAGTTGTGACAAAGGAGGATAATATAAGAGTTTCCCCACTTAATTAAGACCCAGAAGTGGAATCTAGTTACAGCAGAGGAGCTGGGCAACTGCTTTGATAATGTTCAAGTGCTCCTGGGCAATACTTGCATGAAAGATGGCATAATGAAGAAGTTGGAAACATTTTATATACTTATCACTGCTCCGTCGGACCTTTTTGGAATAAATCTAAATATGTCAACTGTAAGTGGTAAACTGCTAGTTTCAAACCCCCAAAAAATATTCTGAGAAGTCTAGCGAAAGATTGGAGACCGAAAAGTAAACCCGAAGACCAAACTACAAGAAGAAAATACAATTAAAGTTATTCCTCTAAACTGGGCCTTTCATGACTGCTTACCAGTGCACATGGGGTGCCCCCTTCTAAATAGATTCTTTGCCCATGGACTTGAATTCTATTATTTGATTCTAGTTTGGTGGACCTTTTTACAGGCCATACTTAAGGCTCGTTCAATAGTGTGCAAGAAACAACTCTTTTAAAAAAAAAAAAAAAAAAAAAAAAAAAATTTTTTAAACTCTTCGTCGGTTAGAAATTGTTTCAAAATATTATTCTCACTTGAAGTTTTGAACAAAGATTCCCAAAAATACCATTTTGATAAACATTTCGGCGATGCAAACCCACATTTTGAGATAGATTCCTTAGGGACCTTTAATTTTCAAAATAAACAAATAATAGGATGTGTCGAATTTTGAATTGTTCTTGTCATGGTGTAATGTAATTTTACGCAAGAACCCAGGTAACCAATGGCTATCTAGAAACAGAGTGCTCCAACCATAAGAGCCCATAGGCTAAATTGAACACATTAGTGCATTTAAATCTATATGATATGTAACTTCAAAAGTTAAGCTCATGTGAAACAACAAAACACTTTTTAGTAGGTAATGTATCACACTATAAAGAATCCACTTCGTTACAATGACGATTCAAGAACAATGATGTAGTAGCAGCTGTTAGATGAACGAGTCCCAATGCATTTCGGGTGGACACACCCTTCATCAGGAGTAGCTGAAAAACAATATATGTTTACAACTGCTCACTGCTGCTAAGCACCAGTCCTGTAGGACGCGTGATAATTTGGTTGTATGAAGCGTGGTATGTTGTAGCCACTCTTCCATATGTTAAACTTATCACTATAATATCACTTAGCATTATCCCCGCGTTTCATCTTTGGGCTTCTCTTTGTAAATACACAAATGTTAGGTGATTCTCTGCTTACCTGACCGCCGACTTTCCGTCTGCCGTTTGCTGTATGCTGCAGTACGCTACCGTGAGCAGTGGCCGTAACCCAAAGACCTGCGTAACCTGCAACCCGGAATCAGGGTCGAGGGCTGAGAGCGCCTGAACGCCGGCGGGCGGCAACCTCGGAATGCAGGAGGGCTGGGCCGGCCGATGAAGATTAACCCGAGAGGAGGAGAAGCGTGGTGGAGACCTCGTTCTCCATAAGTGCACCGCAGTTAAGGTGACAGTCCTAAGAAGGGATCCGGTGCATAAGCCAGCCCATGTTGGACTGGTGCTTGCCCGGAAGCAATCACGGAGTGAGCCTTTGGGGGTCGTGAGCCATCCACTTCCAACAGAGATAGGGGGTGCACTCGAGCGCACAGGAGTGGCCCACAGCAAGGGGCTGAGGGATGCCATCGCCTACAGAAGAACCGGATAATAATCGAATTGGAACTTGTAGCTACTTCCTCGGATGGTGGTGCCACAGGGAGCAAGTTAGAGAGTCGGTAAGGCAGGTCAGTGAGCAGAGGTAAGTATGTGAAAGTATTTGGAATACAGTTGTGAGAGAGATAAAACTGAAAATGGTTGGTGAATGCCAATTGCTCTACCCTGACCTATTCTGACCGGAGTAGTGTGGCTTTTGAAAAAGCAGGACTTATACCCGGAAAAAGCGGGCTGCAGACATCCCTCAAGCCAGGGTGGGCAAGTCAAAGAAAGAAAAGATATGGCATTAGGGAAAGCTAAAGCACGTAAGGGACAAACTACCCGTGCAAAGACATCCAGAACCCTAGAAGAGGGAAAAGCGTCGGAAGGAACTAAAAACAAGAGGGAAGGAAACAACAGCCGGGTGGAGGAAGTAACCCCAGAGACAAGCTGTAAAACCCAGGCCAAACAATCGCAGTCTAAAACCCCCAAACACAACAAAACAGAAGGAACATCAAATGGACCGTCCGTCACTAAATCAATAAGAGACTTTGTAGATAAACACTTTATGAAGAACCAATTAATAACTGACCCACAATCACGGGGGAAACAAGCAGTAGATGAAAGCCTGACACTACAGGATGTGGAGTCGTCCTACGTCTGCAAGCAGGATATACCAAATATAAGCAAACTGTTGCTTGAGCGAAGATTGTCCTCGTCGCCCTGCTTCTTCACCGACCGTGAGTTATGTAACTCGGAGCGGGAGGGGAGTATAGAAAGCGAGCCTAGGAGTATGAGGTCAACGAACGGAGAAGGAGTTCAATTGGAGACAAACAAAAGTATGGAATCGTCACCAGTCCTAGGAAATGACCGGACAGAAGGTTCAATATCTAACCTTGAGATGACAGCTACCTCAAGTGCCTCAATGCTGGAAGTAATGCTGATCCTTCAAAAAACCCTGCAAGGTCTATTGGAAGTATCAGTGATGAACAATGACATTTTAAAAACCCAGAAAGACCAGAAACAATTGAGTGTGGGAGAATTGAAACAAATTAAAGATTTATTTATTTATGAGATTTGTAAAGCGCTCAATTACCCATGGGTGTCTCGGCGCTATGATAGTTAGGCCAGTTAGTGAAGAAATATCCATGGAAAGTTTACACCATCAGAGGGAAGGGGAGAAAGCAGTCTCTTCGCAGATTGAAAAACAATGTGTTTATTTCACTTCATCCTATGCTCATAAAGAAACTGGGTGAAGCAAGGAGATATAGACAATACATACCCAGGACAAGGAGATTAGTGAAAAGGTGTAGGAAGGGTAACAATATGGATATAAAATATAAGGAAAAGGAAATCACTAAATTAGGAGGGCTCAGCGGGGCAGAAAAACCTCACAAAAAAGAGCATAGTGTAAGAAATGCAGCGATAAAAATTGGCACTGGTAATGCAATGGACACGGTGTGGAATGGTAGTGAGCAAAAGAAATTGTTAAATAGACCAAAGAATGCTAGAGCACAGGCAATGAGTGCAAATGAGTGGGGTAAAGGTATGAATAAATCAGTGGGAAGCAAAGAGAGAAAAGAGAAAATGCAGGAAAAGAAGGGGAAAGGGAATGGTAAGGAAACTCCACTAGACAATGGCTTATGGCTATACCTGGAAATAACACAGCAAAAGAAAGAGGGAAAGAAGGTAAAGAAACTAAGTCCATTAAATCGCTCTCAACTTCTCTTTCTCCAAGTGTCCAAAACTGAGTGATATAGGGACTAACGATTTAAGATAAGTGGGATTCACGCAAAACAGCATGGGAAAAGAAATAACAAAGGTCTTGTTATATTCACGTCTGGCTAAGTCAGCTATATTAAACACGGAGAAGGAGTTACTTAAAGAGGGGATTAATTTTACCCCCAGACAAGAAATGTTGGAAGGGGATAAAGGCGAAAACCCCTTTTTGTTAAATCATGCAGGGCTAGGTCTAAGACAAATTAGGCTGATTAACCAGGGATGTGAAGCGAAAGAGGATCTCAAAATTGTTATAAGACCCTATGCAATGGATGCAGCTAGAGAAGATTCAACCCTAGCAAATAGATACAACGTGCTAGCACCATTAGAAGATGAGGAAAAAAGCTGGATGAGTGATATCGATTAGAGGGGAGGGTCGCCGCATACCCTGGGCATACTTACTTGGAATATAAATGGATTTAGCAGAATATCAAAATCAGAAAATTTTAAAAGGCTAATCAACAGTCATAAAATTGTATGCCTTCAGGAAACTTGGCTATGCGACGAAACCCCTCTAATACAAGGGTATGCACAACTAAATTCACAGGCTAGAAGGGGAAAATTTAGGCGTGCGTCTGGGGATCAAATAACATTGATATCGACTAAAATAGCCAAGAAGATGGTCCCGCTGAAAGTCAAGTGTAAATGGCTAGTGGCAGGTAGAGTGACTCTCTTGTATCCTACCCCAGAGTATGAAGGTATCGTTATAGTTAATGTCTATATGCAGGGGATTAGAGATAAAAAGTATAAATCTGAAATGGAAAAATTCGAAAAAGATGTGCAAGGTATAATTGAGGTACATCCCAGAGATCTGTTTATACTGATGGGAAACTTTAACCATAAATTGGACCCTTGTGGAATCGACCAGGGGTATAAAGAGTTATTGGCAGCATATAAGATTATACCCGCTTGTTTTCCTAGGGGGAGATGTGTAGCACGAGATATAGCCCTAGGGAAGTTTTTGGGTTCATTGGGCCTAGTCTGTATAAATGGAAGGATGGAATTAGATCAGCTAGCAAATTGCACATTTAGGATAGGTAATCAACTATGCCCCATAGATTATATCTTTGTCCATGCTTGGGATTTTGAACTTGTAAGAGCGTTTGAGGTAAAGAAAGAGGAGGAAAGTGACCACTGGCCACTAACACTAAAGATTGTAGGAGGCAATAATAAATCAAGTGACACAATTATCTCTCTGAAAGTGGACTATCCCAGACGACTTACTACTCGTCTATCAGAGGAGTGTTTGGGAAAGCTAGCGGCGTTCCATCAGGTACAGACACTAGAGATAATCCCTAGCACGGAAAATACAGGATGGTTCGAAAAGGTTATTTCCGATGTGGTGCAATGTTTAAGGGTGGACCTAAAAAGAAATAGCCGTAGGGACCATAGAAAGGGGGGGATCTCAGGGTAAAAATAAGAACTGGTTTAATGAGGAATGTAGGAAATTAAAATTGAATATAAGGAAAAAGGAAAGACAGCTAAGATTAAAGTATGATTTATATACTTTCAACAGTTTACAGAAACTAAGGAAACTATATAAAAATTCTATTAGAAAGTACAAAAGAACATATAAAGAGAAGTGCTGGGGAAGATTACTGGAAGCTATAGAAACGAGAAATGTAAAAATGTTCTGGAAATTAGTCCAAGATGGCTCCGGTAGGAAACAGGGGGCTATGAACTGTGTGGTGACCGAAGAGGCATGGGAGAGTTACCTGGGAGAATTATATGGGAAAGGGGTTGGTCAAGAAAGACAGAAAGATACATTATGGATAGAGGTGGAACAAGATATTAGGTCTCTTTTTACATTATCCAATGTAAGACGAATTATATCTAAGTTAACACTAACCCGGGCCGCGGGACCAGATAATATTCCGGCAGTAATTATTCGAACTAGACCAGATTGGTGGGCAGATTTTTTCACGAAAATGTTCAATAGCATCCTTGATTCTGGGAAAATACTGGTAAATTGGAGAGGGGCAATTATTAGACCTATCCATAAACGGGGAGATATTCTGTTACCCAAAAATTACAGGCTAATCAATCTCTTGGATATCAGTGAAATGGTGTTTTCTAAAATAATTTTGGAAAAACTTAAGGAGTGGGCTGAGGACAATCAAGTTGTGCCTCCAGAACAGGGTGGCTTCCGGGAGGGCCACTCTACAATTGATCACTGTTTTGCGTTATGGGCAATGGCTTGGAAGTCGATGGAACAGGGGGGTCGTTTGTTCTGCTGTTTCGTAGACTTTCGGGCCGCATTTGACCTGGTAGATCGAAACGGCTATGGGAAATGCTGGGGGACTTAGATATCCAAGAGCAGTCAGTCACAAGCTTTTGAGACTTCTGGGAGTTACTAAAACCTTTAGAAAAAACCTTCCCAGTACAGTTCCGTTAAACAATCCACAAACTGATTAGTCCTTGCTGCTCCAATTTTAAAAGGAATTGTCAATAACCACATCGGTAAAAAACCTTCACATCCATGTGTATGCCAAACTCAACAAATGAGAAAGTGAAAAAATGTAAAAAATGTGAGAAAGGCTAGGAAGCCCCTCACATGCGCAAACCCACAGGGCTGCTGGATGGTACTCACCAGTATGCCCACGTTATCATCGGTTGCTTTCGTAACCTTAACAAAGAAAAGAAAAAGAGGTGTGTGTTAGAATTCCACAGAGGTGGAAGGTCAAACAACATAAAAAGTGTGTGACAGACAACACTGAGACTCCGTGGTTCACTAAGTGTTCATTCGTCCCCAACCGTGCAAGGAGAACAAAGTTCTCAACAAATTAAAAATGAGGTATCACTCACATTCAGCACAACCTTTATTCAATGTTGTGAGCGTCCCCAGTTTAAAAAGCAGGCATGTATCTGGCCACTTTCATTTGCCAAATGCCAACATGTTTCGTTGCCAAACCATCTAGGCAACTTAGTCAGGGCTGTTGGGGAACCAATCTTCACCGCAGTCCTTTTTGCACACCAAATCTGTGGTTATTGACAAATTAGAAAAGGAGGCGAAATGGATTTTCACTGAGAAAGTTGATCGCCAGGGTCTTAATGATTCCATTGAATGATATAAGATAGGTTAATGCCTTGATTATGTGTGAGGAAGGTACACGCACTGATACTTGTAAGGAAGCCAGTATTCTTTGATTTGTCATCAGGTGAATCATTTAGAAACTGATGTGTGATTCCATGCATTAAAATATCCCTCTTCTAGAAAGTACAATTAAGCTGGGTTTTGTAACCTTGTACTGCAGATTGTAATCAAATAATTGGCGTCATACCATTATCTAGGTTGTGGGATACTGAAATTGAGGAACATGAGCACAAGTACACCACTTAAAAATGGCCGCCGGTTTGGCAATAGGTTACTGATTGCATATCTGCATGCCGTGGTTCTGGGTACCATCAATACTACACATATCACAACTAAGTAATCGATGTTTAAATGTATTCCAGGTCTTAGAAATAGTTGTTAGGGCATTTGAAACGCAGAATATGACCATCTGCATGCACGCGTACTCCGGTTTAAGATGGCCGCCGCATGGACTTTAGTCTGTGGGTAATACGTCCGCATCACGTGGTCCCGGGCGCCATTAAAATAACACCAGCGCCGGGGACGGGTGTTTGGGGAGGACAAGAGAATGTGAAGAGAGCTCACGAGTGCGGTAAGGGGGTTCCGATAGAGGGGCTCACGTGAATTGGCCCTCATTCATTGCTGCCTGATGCGGGTGGCTTTTAAAGGGGTGGATGATTGCTACATGGCCCTCACGCTTAAAAGTTGGTTAAAGCGTCACTCGAAACTTGCTACATTAAGATGACAGTGCAGCAATAGGTGTGGAATAGTGGCACTCGTGCCTCATGAGGGGATGCCTAACGAGACTTTCGGCTAATTTGTTAATAACCACAGATTTGGTGTGAAAAAGGACTAAGGGGAAGATTGGTTCCCCAACAGCCCTGACGAAGTTGCCTAGATGGTTTGGCAACGAAACATGTTGGCCTTTGGCAAATGAAAGTGGCCAGATACATGCCTGCTTTTTAAACTGGGGACGCTCACAACATTGAATAAAGGTTGTGCTGTATGTGAGTGATACCTCATTTTTAATTTGTTGAGAACTTTGTTCTCCTTGCACGGTTGGGGACGAATGAACACTGAGTGAACCAAGGAGTCTCAGTGTTGTCTGTCACACACTTTTTATGTTGTTTGACCTTCCACCTCTGTGGAATTCTAACACACACCTCTTTTTCTTTTCTTTGTTAAGGCTACGAAAGCAAGCAATGATGATAACGTGGGCATACTGGCGAGTACCATCCAGCAGCCCTGTGGGTTTGCGCACGTGAGGTGCTTTCTAGCCTTTCTCACATTTTTTACATTTTTTCACTTTCTCATTTGTTGAGTTTGGCATACACATTGATGTGAAGGTTTTTTACCACTGTGGTTTGTGTATGTGATGTGGTTATTGACAATTTCTTTTAAAATTGAAGCAGCAAGGACTAATCAGTTCGTGGATTGTTTAACTGAACTGTACTGGGAAGGTTTTTTCTAAAGGTTTTAGTAACTCCCAGAAGTCTCAAAAGCTTGTGACTGACTGCTCTTGGAGGTCAGACTTAGAAGTGTTTATAACTGTTGGAGTGGGGGGCGGTCTGACTTCTTGATCCCCCTGTTGGTCCAATTGTTGACTGGACTTAGATATCCCCAAGGGCCTCCTGTCTATAATACAAGGGCTACATAGTCAGAATTGGGCCCAGGTTATTCTCGATACAGAGGGTACTCTGTCACGGAAGATATTGATTCAAAATGGGCTAAGACAGGGGTGTGTATTGGCCCCGTTGCTTTTCTCTCTATTTATAGCAGATTTGCCCGCCACTTTGAGAATGGTGCAGGGGGACCAGCCCAAAAATAGATGGGAAACATATTGCATGTTTACTCTATGCAGACGACTTGGTAATTGTGGACCAAACAGAGATAGGTCTGCAAAGAAAGCTCAAAGTGTTTGGTGATTACTGCAGTCATAAGAAACTAACAGTAAACTTGGAAAAAACAAAGATCTTCTGCTTCAGCAAAAAGATGAAGATTTTCAACTGGGTCCTAGGCTCCATAAAACTGGAGAAAGTTAAGGAGTATAAATACCTAGGAATCTGGTTTGAGAAATCTATGAAGTGGACACCTGGATGCACTAAGAATTCGGGCCCTATCCTCGGTTAGCGGCCTGAGAAAATTTAATAACATCTATGGAGAAATGATGGATAGATCAGTCCTGAAAGCTTACACAGCTATGGTACCTCCTCAGTTCTTATATGGCGCTGAATTGCTATTCCTAAGTGGTAGTGGGATGCTGAAGAAGGGAAATGTGTAAAACAATTACTGTCCCTACCTAGATCCTTCATGATCCAGGCAATAAGATTAGAAACTGGAATGGTCTCATGGGAGAAAATGGCAATCATGGCACTAATAAGATTCTGGCAACGCCTGGGTTGTGAAGAGGTGCAAAAAGTCTCCTTTTGGTGTAAATGTGAGTTCCTACAGAGCGAAATGAAGTGGGCAAAGGGGGTCCGAGAAACAGTGGCTACAGTGTGTAGGGAACTGAGGGCTGACGTATGCCAGCAGAACTTTCATCCAACCATAAATAAAAAGGAATTTAGGACAGTAGGGAAAGAAATATCATGGGACCTGGATAGGCAATACTTGGAAGGGAAAAGATCTGTATGTTTCATGATGAAATCTTGGCAAAACGGCCAACAATTCCCATACATGGATATTCTTCCCAATTGTTGGTTAATGAGAGAATTATTAAAAATATGGATTGTGATTAATCCATGTTATGAGAATGATAGGATTAAGAGGGCTATGATCGACCTCGAAGGGAAGTGTACCTGTAACATAGGGACAAAATGCAATATTTTGCACATCTTATTAGATTGTTTAAATGTTCTTCATGCACGTAAACTGTGGCTTTGACCAATCTTCCTAAAATACGAGGTTAGGAATCGTGCACAGGCAGTAGATCTGTTATCTGAAATGCACGCATTAGATATCGCATGTGCAATATGGAAGTTTATGCTTGCAGTTAAAAACGTTCTTAAAAATGTGTAGAGTGGATGTTTTAGCACTAGTAAGGATTTGATGAAAAACACCAGTTTTTATTTATGACACTTGGGATTCTAAATAATTGTTAGATAGATTATATTTCTTTTATAAGAATTTTTAATGTAATTGAAGTGTTTTACAGGTATTATAAAGTTTTTAACTCAAGCTGGTTTTTAAATCGAAGATTGCTATGTTTGTATGTTTGTTCATGTTTAAAGACCAATGGTCTAAATAAACAATCTTTTGGAATTGAATTGATATATGTATTGTCATGACACACTGTATTTACAAAAACGAATCCATGAAACTTGAGCAGCAGTAAACAAGAGGAGCATACACTGAAGCCAAGAACAAACATAAGGTCATGAAGAACCAACATCTTAAAAAGTGAGTATTACTGTATGCAACCAGGAAAGAGAATGGGAGCGTTAAAAAACTATGCAAAGGATCACGGAAAATACGTGTATGTGCATGCGACGTCTTGAAAATGTGAGTATAGCCGTGTGTAACCAAGAAGGAAAATGAGAAAGTCAGTGAACCATGCAAAGGAAAATGCGTATATGTGCGCACGACAGAGCCACAGTGAACAAAGACGAAAGTGTCCAATAAATCACCTTCGCTGTATACCTAAAATGCACTAGAACTCAGGTGCCCATAATGCATCAAAAATGTTGCTTACAGAGGCTGCGAAACATTACTTCATGAGGGTATGGTGTTTCAACCCGAAAACAACCACAGCGTGGTGAACTATAAAATGGAGAAACACACATAAACATAAAAGTGAACTGAGTGGTTGGATCCTGATAACCATGAAAATAATGCAAACCCACATGAGCGTGCTCACTTACATATGTATCCTCGAGCTGACAAAGAAAACAAAGAGTATAGCTTCGTGATCCAGCCAAGCTAGAAGTCTGTCGGTACTTCAAAATGTGAAGTAACCCTTGTTACTGCAAATAAACCTACCCAAATAAATATGTATAAGGTGCAGAGAGATGTGTGGAAGGAAACTCCCGTGCAGTTACAAAAATTACTTACTGAGTAGGAATGTGAAAAACTGAGAACTCTACGTCCTGCAGCACTTTTGGCATACTGAGAAGCTGAGATCTGAACCCGCCCTAAAAGGTGTTGCATACATGATGTAAGCAGGGATAAACATAAAGAATAGACCCACGAGCCAAAGCCTAGGGTGATGAATCTGTCCATGGGAGATGTTTCTTTTACAAAATATATACATAAAGAACACAATATCAGTGGCAACTGACTGAATATAGGACATGTTCACAATGCAAAAAAAAAAAAGGTGTTTACACCTGTACAGTCAACTCAAAAGTAGGTGTAAATGAAATGTAAACAAAAATAACATATCAGCTGAAGCAAGCGCGTATCGGATCTTCCACCAATGCAACACACAGATCCGGTATATTCCGGTGATAAAGAGAACAACGGCAATACTTAATAAAACAGAACAGATGTACATGGGACATTTCCCACAAATTAAAATAAAAGATTAAACAGAATGATTTTACATGTCATGAAGTCAACAACCAAGATTCAGTTACAAAAAGCATGACATCTCTATTTTATCACTTAACCCATTGGGTTCAAGACTATCCAGATATTTGATCCAAAATGTTTCTCTTTGTGCTAGAGTAGTGGGTACATTGGTATTAGAATTGATGGTAATTTTCTCAATGACTGTGTAGCGCAATTGTGAGATGTTATGCTTGTGATCTAACCAGTGTACCACCAAATTGGCATTGTGATTCTGAGTGTGGATCATACTCTCGTGTTCATTAATTGTGATTTTGACTTTTCTCTCTGTTTTGCCTACATAAATGAGGCCGCAGGTGCGTTTGATAGCATAAATCGGTTTCTCAAAATTACAATCAGAGGTGTGATGAAGTTTGATGGGTTTAGCAGTACTTGGATGAGACAAAACCCTGCCTGTGATCACATTGCCGCAAAGAGTACAATTATAACATTTGAGCATGCCTTTAAATTCATGCTCCTGTGTAATCTTGGGAGAGGAGAGAAGAATGAGGAAAAGCAAAAAGAGGTTTTTCCACAAACAAACCCTTAAAGTCTGGTTCTGTTTGAAGTAACTCCCATCTTCTGTGCACAAAGTGTTTAATCTCTTGTGCTTTGGTGCGGAATTTCAATACAAGAACTTCTCTGGTCATCAGGACTTTTGAACCCTGTTGTAAAACAGTTTCACGATTCATAGAGCTCAGATGTTGTGTGGCTGCATCCAGTATGTGATCAGGTTACCCTTGTTGGGAAAACTGAGTGTGGTACTTCGTTATGATGCTCATGAAAGCTTGCTGATTAGATGTAATTCTCTTAATGTGAATCAATTGTGAGGCAGGTAAATGCTGTTTGAGAGATGGAGGATGGAAACTACTAAAGTGTTATGTATTGTTCCTGTCTGTGGGCTTTTGAAAAACACTGGAAGACAAACCAGCAGTGGTCAGTTCAATATAAACATCTAAGTGGTCAATGTGAGAATTACTGATGGAATGAGTAAACTGTATGCGGGGATTGCATAAGTTCAAAGCTTCGATGTTCTGTTCTAATATGGTTTTGTTGCCCTTCCAGATCAAGAATATATCATCAATGTACCTGAAGTGGATGAAAGTGTTATCAACCAGGTTGCATTTTCAAAAATGTTTTGGTGTTAGAACTTAGCCATAAAAATATTGGCGTACAATGGAGCTCCAGAAAAACCCATGGACGTGCCTGTACACTGTAGAAACAAGTCATCTTTCAAAGTAAAATAGCTGTGAAATAGGCAAAAATGTAGGCGTTCCAAAAGAAAATCATTATTAGGTCTGATTCCATCGTGTCTAAATAACATCCATTCCACTGCCTCTAATCCTTCCTCATGTGGGATAGAGGTGTAGAGCGCTGTAACATCTATTGTGCACAGCCAGTATGTTTTAGTCTCAGACAGTTGTAGTTGTAATTTGTTCAAAAAGTCAGTGCATCCCGTATGTAGGACCTCCAGGATTAAACTAACAGCTGAAAAAAATAGTCCAAATATTTGCCAATGGTTTCATACATCGAACTACTTCCCACCACAATGGGTCTAAATGGAGGATCATGCACATTTGTATGCACTTTGGGAAGCATATGAGGGTGTGGTCATTTAGGGTGATCCATATACAAAAATCTATTAATGCGTTCAGTGATCCATCCCTGATCTAAGGCCTGATTTAGTACTGTGAAAGGGTCTTGACAAAATCTAGTGTTGGATTGTAATCAAGTAAAAAGTACATCTCCTGATCCATCACATATATAGTAACTTTCTGTTCATAATATATGCGATCCATAACGACAAGCGCACCACTCTTGCCTGCAGGCTGAAAGATTACATCAGTCTTCTTACTAAGTGTTGTTAACACCTTTTGTTCTTGTCGTGTTAAGTTTTTGCTCCGTGACGAGGAAAAACTAATGCTTTGAAAATCCTTTTTCAGAAGAGTTTCAAATGCATCAAGTGTCTTGTGAGAGATGGGAGACATTATGGTGCTTTTTGGTTTAAACTCTTGATACTCTGGTGGTTTGTAATGGAGGTAAGTAATGAAAGAAGGAGCGCAAGCATAGGTTCCACATAAACTTGAATAGTTCAATTTCGCACTCCAACACATTAGTGTTATAAGTTGGTATGAAAGAAGTACGTTTATTTAGTACGGCCAGTTCTTGTGCATTCAGTTGTGTAGAAGAAATGTTTATAACTAGATTTTCGTTTGACTCCTGAGAGTGCGTTTTTCTGTTTTGACCTGCTTTACCCTGTCCTCTATGGGTCCTGCGTGTACTATTGGACTATCTGAGGTTGCCTCTGGTGGTCGGTTGTAGGCCTGACTGTTCAACAAAAAAGAAGCTCTAAGTTGTACTGGATCTTTAGTGGACGTGGATGCTTTCTCTACTGATTATCTCATCTGAATAATGGGTTGACTGGTCGACATGGTCTCACTGCCTGAAACTGAACTTTCATCAGAAGATGCTGTGTCAGGTTTAGCATAAACTCGTCTTTGTGAATATTTTTCTACCCATGTGTAAACCTCGTCTAACTTGTAGTCAATCGTGTCCTGTTTGAATTTACGGAGTTTCCTGGCTTGAATTTCTTTAGCATGTTCATCTAGTTTCTGATTAATCTCATCTAAAGTGGCTTACCAAGTTTCCCCATACACCCTGGTTTCCAATTGTGATTTCAAATCATGAATCTCAGATGACAAATCTTTAAAGATTGATGACAATTCTTCAATAATCAATAAAATGAGGCTGTATGCGGTGTGACACTCTCACGGGATGCGAATGCTGGGAGACTTTCCTTCTTGAAGTGGAAGCCATATCGGATTAACGCCCGCCATGATTTCCATAGCTTCTACACGAGATTATTGCACACCACCGAATGGCAGTGCGGTGGCTTCATTGCTCCTTACTGCCACACACCATCCCCGGAAAAGTAGCGACTCCACACTAGGCTCCTGACATGTCGACTGCGGCGACACCAACCCACTTCTCATCTGTGTGATGCCCTCTGCATCAATTGAGACAACCCTATCTCCCCGCCAACCCCTCCCCCCTCCAGTGACACAGGGAACGAGAACCAACCCAACAAGATAATCAATTCCTGGTTTCCTTATCGGTACACACACCTATATGGTGAGTTGGCTCCCCCTACAGAGTCAGACTGTACTTGATGTGGCCCCATGGACTTTTTCTTACAAGCTTATGATGGCCCTTAGAACTCTTGAATTGCTGACTTTTATCTCTTTTTTTTGTAATAGTCTTTTTTTTCCCCTTTTTTCTGTCATGTTGTTAACAACTGTGCAGTAACTATCGACATTCCCACCAGAAGTTGCTCAGTGCTGTAAGTAACCTGCACGCCCCATCCTTATCTTGTAACCCTGCTACATGTTCATGCATTCAAGAGATGCGAGTCCCATCTATAACTGCTGTACCATGGCATTTGTGTTGTCAATAAAAAAGATTTATTAAAAAAAAAAAAAGTCTGCAATCAATAAAATGAGGACTAATGAACATTTATTCAGAATCATGTACCAGCGAGACATGAAGCTTTTGTTCAATTTAAAGAGCATGGGTTTTAAGGCTATCTTTAAACCCGGAGGTATATGTTGTACCTTGTGATATTGAATAAGAGTTGATTGATCTCTTTCTTAATGATATATTCTAACTGTCTTAACAATTGTGTGACCGTGCCTGGTGAGGTATCAAATGTCCTGGCTTCTTGAATTAAGGAATAGATATCTGCTGCTTCTTGTTGTGTGTATGCTTTGGTTTCTGCTTTGTTGTCAGTTATATGGGCTATATCTTCAAATGACCTCTTAAATTGCTGGTGCACAGTAAAAATGGGCAGGAAAAATATAAATGAGGAACCAAGATAACACTGTGCACTCAAGGCTTGTGTAGTTAATCCAAACAAATCAGAATAGGTGTGCAACTCTGTAACGGAGCCTACCCGGCTCTGTATAACAAATGCAAGAACCCAGGTAACCAATGGCTATCTAGACACAGAGTGCTCTAACCATAAGAGCCCATAGTCTAAATTGAACACGTTAATACATTTCAATCTGTATAATAAGTAAATTCAAAAGTTAAGCTCATGTGAAACAACAAAACAATCTGTTGAAGGTAGGAAGTCCACAGGAGGCCAGGTTGTGGTTCCAAGAAGTAGCTTTATTCAGGTACAGGTTACATAAGCTTAGGATATAGCCAAGATGGTAAGTAGGTCTATATGTACGCCCCACCAGGAGCAGCCTCCTAGCTGCTCAGCCTGCACTCACCAACTGACTCAGATCAGGCACCCAACATTCCAAGTGATCATCAAGATTCCACACATGCTCAGGCTGAACAGCAAGGGGAAAGGGAGAGAGTACAGAAAGAGGAAAAGTCACAACACTACATATCCTCTTTCTTTACTCTGAAAAACAAAACAAAGCAAGAAGATATACCAAGAAGTAAATACATCACTAGAGCAAATACGTGCAATATGAGATAGATAGAGAAATAGTCCAAAATGCAATAAAACGATAGCAAGAATAAAATGGCATATGAACGATGTAACACAGTAGGATAATATCATTAAGAAATGGAACAGGAGTAAAAGATGGAACAAACTAATGCAATAAAAGAAGGCATAAATGCAATGCAATATAGCAATAAATTGTGGCATAGGAAGGCACACACACACCATCCCCTTTTCTGACAAAGGAGTGGAAAAGCAAAACAAAGTAAAAACAGTATACCAGGCACCTGAAAGGACAACAGTCTCAGGAAGCATGCAACACGTACAAGACTTGTACACCAGACGTCTCCGGCACCCCTACGATCTGTGAATCAAATCCGCCGTATGGCGCACAGTGAACCAGCACTGTAAGCATGGCAGGACACAAAAGACAGATCATAGAAAAATTGTACGTACGTGGTTAACAATGAATGATAAGTAAAAACAGAATGGCGCAAAGAATGCATACCCACAAACGCCAGACAAAATACGGGATACACTCACCCACAAGCGAAGTACAGGGATACACTCACCCGTCAAGCAAAAACATGAACTGGGATACACTCACCCACAAGCGAAGTACCGGGATACGCTCACCCGCCAAGCAAAAAAACATGAACTGGGATACACTCACCCACAAGCGAAGTACCGGGATACACTCACCCGCCAAGCAAAAACATGAACTGGGATACACTCACCCACAAGCGAAATACCGGGATACACTCACCCGTCAGACAGAAAACAAATACTGGGGTACACTCACCCATCAATCAGAAAAACATACTGGGATACACTCACCCGAACAGCAGAAAAAGTACCCGACAGAACGACCAGTAATGGACACACGCTCACCCACCAAAACAGCATAAGTACACGCACCACAGACACACGGACCGCCAAAAAAAACACTGGGATGAGCTCCCCTAACAACTCACCCATGTAATCAGCAACAGAAACTGCACTGCCAGCACAGAAAACACTTACACTGTGCGCTTGGCAAAACAAGTAGACTATCAGGCCTACACAGTAAGTATAATGCACAACGAACAGCGCACAACCCCCGTAAAGCAACAGGGATAGAAAGATATAATCAACATTGTAAGTAAACAAGGCAACAATTAAACAAGGCAAAGAAACATGTAAGTTGCGCTTAAGATCTCAAGAAGCACTGTCCGCCATAAAACAATAAACTAAAAAAAGTGAAGTAGTCACCGTAGTCATGCTCAAGCTTGGAAACGTGTGGAACGCAAACAAGAAAAAAACAGTACCTTGGTTGAAGATTAATCACTGAAGAGCAGCGAGCAGAGGCAAAGGGTAGCTGAAACACAACTTAAGTAAAAAATTCAACATGAGGCGAAGATTACTAGGCCTCTAGGATCCAACGACGTTCCGATGACATCAGGTGAAAGGAACTACAGAAAGTGAGACATCTTGGTCGGCAAACAAAGTACGTGGTTGGCAGCCAGGGTAAAGAAAAAAAAATAACATAGGCTGGCGCCAACCGCAAGATGGCAGCACGTTTTAGCCGTAGTGCCGAGGGGATCAAGGCACGTTGTTGCATGCAGACATTGCTCGGAGGCGGAGAGGAAGGAGATGAAGAGACGTCATCAGGAGCTCCTCTGTTGTTGCGCGCGGCAGCAATGAGTAGTATGAGACGAAAGGAGACCGTTGAAGGTAGGTGACGGTTTCCATTTGAACTTTGGATATGAGTGGCGCAGTAAAGTCAAAGACATAACGAACTCTGTATATGTGTGGCGCAGCAAAGGCATGACACATCCAGATCGTAACATTGCCCCAAACATGACACATCTCGCGCAACAAGAGGTGACCTTCAGCACGAAGTGAGGGAAAAAAAAAACGAGGTTTAGAAATGTCAGGCAATGTAACGGCTCCCAAAGAAATTGCATGGCCACTGCCGAGAACACATAATTCAATTTCCCAGGGTGACACCAGATAACAAGGATGACACACCGCATAGCAAGCGGGCAGTAGAAAGTACACGCCTTCGGTTAGCCTCAAAACGGCACGGGCACTGGAAAGCCAAGAAAATAAAAACAAAGGGGAAGTGCTTTCAATGCACTTGAAACGCTGAGGCCGTTAGTAGCAAAGGCGCTGGGCAGGTATTACAGCATAAAACACAGGCAGTACATAACTCACCAAGCTTGAGAGAAGTGAGAACTGGCACGCCCGAGTTGAGGCTGACCGGTGTGAAATGGTCACTGGTGGGGCTGGGGCTGCCAGATGATAACACGAGGATGGTTCAAGCTTGTATTTCTTGAAGTAGTTGAAGGGTTTATAGATTTCTTAGTTGCTGAAAGATGGTTACTAGTAATGTAAGTCCATAAATTTGAATTCACGCAGGGTTTGAAGACCAGATCGTCGCCAAAATGTTGAAGGTAGGAAGTCCACAGGAGGCCAGGTTGTGGTTCCAAGAAGTAGCTTTATTCAGGTACAGGTTACATAAGCTTAGGATATAGCCAAGATGGTAAGTAGGTCTATATGTACGTCCCACCAGGAGCAGCCTCCTAGCTGCTCAGTCTGCAATCACTAACTGACTCAGATCAGGCACCCAACATTCCAAGTGATCATCAAGATTCCACACATGCTCAGGCTGAACAGCAAGGGGAAAGGGAGAGAGTACAGAAAGAGGAAAAGTCACAACACTACACAATCCATAGTGGATAATATATCACACTGTAAAGAATCCACTTTGTTACAATGACAGTTCAAGAATGTTGATGTAGTAGCAGGTGTTAGATGAACAAGACCCAATGCATTTCGGGTGAAAACACCCTTCATCAGGGGTAGCTGAAAAACAATATGTGTATTGCCATGAAATACATTTACAAAAACTAACCCATGAAACGTGAGCAGCAATAAACAAGAGGAGTATAGACTGAAGCCAAGAACAAAGATAAGGACATGAAGAACCAACATCTTAAAAAGTGATGCCCAAAACTGCATTGCCCCATTACAAGAATGGCTGGTAAGAATTAAGCATGGACACTGAAAAGGACACCAAATTATAGTCAAATAAGGATATACAATTATCTTGTGAGAACAAACAACAATTCCTAATATTTTATTAAGGTTCAGTCAGCAATAAATACACCCTAGGAAATGTTTACAACTCTTGAAAGACTAGCAGCTCCCCTTGTAGAGCAGTGTTGTAGCCTTATGAGTAGATTTCGGGGATAAGACTATTGCTTAGGTAAAGAACATCCAGGAGGTATTTGAAGACACTCGATATCAGTAACTGGTTTTCCTAATTTCTTGTGGGATAGCCCCACAGACGGCCAATTTAGTAAAGTTGAACTACAGTCTACAAAATAATTTGATGAGCTCAGTGATAAACATAAGCAGTCTGGGTAAGCACCTGGAATTTGTCCAGCTAATATGTTCTCTCTTTAAAACAAAGTAGATCCTATGGAACTCTATATCATCACCTCCATCTTAGCTACTGAGATTCAACTATCATAAAAAAAGGCATAATCATAGCTCATTAACAAGCACCCCACAAGGTGCTTGAGAAGGCAGTATCCCTCCATTCTTAAGATTAATCATAAACTGATGATTTTCAGACAGGATTGATGCTTGAAATGGATACAAGAGTGATGGTGTCCTCAAAGGTACCAGATGGTGGCATTGTTAGAGTACTGATTAATTTCAATGTATCAGCTGCGTTTGGCAATGTGGCCCATGGCATTCTCAAACAGTGTGTATCTGTCCAGTGAGAAGGTGAAACCCATAGTGCAACTACTCTTTGATTTCAATGTTAGACTTTATTTCTATGCTGATGATACTCAAATTATCTTTGGTTTGATAGAAGGGACTTAGGATTAGAAATCATTGCTTGAAGCAGTGCAAGTGTTCATGGGCAAACTTTTTGTTAAATTAAATGCCTCTGAAAAATAAGTTATATAATAAGGGCACTATGGTTTCCAAAAATACTTTAACGTCTCCCCTACCAGAAAGCACAAGCTGTCTAGTTGCAAAATACCTATTGAGAACTAATAGTGGACTTGCTTACCATTGGCTGGCTTGTTACCCTCATTTGCTTGCTTCTTATTCAGTGTCTTGCCTTCCTTTTCTTGTGGTTGTCCCTCCCCTGGAACATAGCTTCTTTACCATCCTAGGCTTTTTCACTAACTGACTTGTAACCTTCAACTACTTACTTTTAGGAAACTGCTTTTTGTTTTTGGTTAATCACTTCAAAAGAGTGCTTGTGTTATCAGTCTGTCTCCCTCGTGTGATTCTCCGGTGCCCAATACTCACTCCACGTGCAGTGTTGCTCTAACCCTTGTGTGCTTCTCCCCCCCTAATTTCCTCTGCCCTGCTCCGGGTTGCTGTTTTGCTTATGTGCTTCTCCCCTCGCCCTCTGTGTTGCTCTCTTCTTCGTGTGCTACCCGTTCTTTTTATCATGGGTTTCTTCCCCACCAACCCACTACTCACGCTTCATGTTGCTCTCTCTATCACGTGCTTACAACCCCATCCCTGTGCAGCTCTTTCCCTCAGGTGCTGTTTTCCCCATCCCCCCACTGCTCTCCTCACCTGCTCCTTCATTGCCACCCTCCCCTGCTGTAGCGGTTAATGATTTTTTAATATTTTATTTACCAATCCAAGTGGCATCTGCCATCCTGGATCAGAAAATTGTCGCCCACTTCATTCTGTACGCACATGCTTGCATTGTGATGCATGCATGCGCCAACAGAATGACAGGACCACAATAGCAGGCACATCATCATTTCTTTTTATCTTTTTTTGTCAATGTTATGCAGCATCGGCAACAAACATCTTGCTTTTTGCCAATTGGCATATCCAATAGATCCTTAAGGCGAGACCTACTGGCTTTGCCAGTGCTTGTTTTTATATTTGTTTGTGAATTAAATGAAATATGTCATCATTTGCGTTTGTGTTTGACTACTTTTTTGTGACTCTAATTATCTAAAATACTTAGGCAGAGGTCGCCGGATTCCAGTAATGACTCACACGGAGTCCCTGGATTCCAATAATGATTTGGGGGGCAGGTTCCAGTAATGATTAATTAAGTCGGGAGTCCACAGAAGTCAAAGGATTAAGAACCATGGGACAAGAGCCTAACAGATACCCTAATAATAAAGTTATGCACAAAACAAATCAAGCACTGACCAAGCCAAAAGACTGCCGGCCAACACCAAACTAACACCTCTGCCAATGTATGTTAAGACTGTGAAATACAGAGTGTAGGAAACTAGGTTTTTGTTGCAGGAACCCCCCCCCACCCCCCCACCCCACACTTTTTGCCTGGGTTTGGATGCAACCTCGACTGAAGTGTACTGGGTCTTCACTGACCAGGTTGCCAGTCCATGTGTTCTTTCCCTAAAAACTGAACCTATTGTTCCCACAATTGACACCACTTTAGCTCACATATAAGTCCCTAGTAAAAGGTACCCCTGGTACCAAGTGCCTTGTGGTTAAAGAGGGTCCCTAAGGACTGCAGCACGAATTGTGCCACCCTAAGGGACCCCTTATCAAGCACATGCACACTGCAACAGCTGAAGAGTCAACATGGCACACATCCCTGTGTGCCATGTCCACGGACAGTGTATGAGCTATAGGTAAGACAACCCTCTAGCAGGCCCTAGCCCTAAGGCAGGGTGCACTATATCTCCTGTGAGGGCATATCAGCATGTGCAGATATGCCCCTGCAATATC
The DNA here is from genome assembly GCA_963921515.1 of Calotriton arnoldi. Taxonomy (NCBI): domain Eukaryota; kingdom Metazoa; phylum Chordata; class Amphibia; order Caudata; family Salamandridae; genus Calotriton; species Calotriton arnoldi. The sequence goes on from CAWUFW010001162.1 coordinate 590,165, forward strand.
CTTGTCGATTCCTGGGTATTGTAAGTGACCAGGGAAGCCATAGTAAGTACGTGGGCTGGACACTAGTCATTACGAGTTCCCCAGCTCCATGATGGCTTCACTGAAATATGGGACTTTTGGTATCAAACATCTTGACATAATAAACCTGCACTGATTCCAGTGTCAGATTTATTAAAAATTGCACACAGAGGACCCCTTAGAGGGTTCCCCGGAAACCTACCAACCCTTAGTGTGGCCACCGACTGTCCTAAGCCAGCCTGCTACCACCGGTATTCTGACCTAATGGGTGAGTGCCTGCATGCTCAGAGGTTGAGAACAATGCCTTTCCTGGGTGGAGGTGTTCACACCTCCACCTGGTCAGGAACAGCCATCTGTGGCGAGGAGCTTCAAAGGCCTTGCTGCCTTTGTAATGCAACCCCAGCCTCTCCTGTTAGAAGGAGCAGGCCCCCCTTCCTCTCCTCACCCCCTTTTGCCAGGGGAACAGGTGGGAAAACTCAGCTAGAGTAGGAGGTGTACTCCCCTTTGCCAACTCCACCCCTCAGGTGCTGGAGGTGAGGTGAAATACACTTTTCAGTGCCCACCATCTTGAAGATGGTAGGACTTATCCAGTCAGGGGTAGGTCTGTGTCCCCCTCCCACAGGAGGTGGGTATAATAGAGGGTGCAGACACCCCAGGAAAGGGGCCCATTGACCACACTACCTGTCACTCCCTTGTAACACAACTAAATCTAGTGTTTAGGTGGCATCCCCAGACCCTGAGCCTGACACCTCAGAGTCGCACCAGCAGAGAACACTGCAGAGAACTACTGACTTAGCCCCAACCCTACGGGCCTCTCTGCAGCCCTCAACGATCCTGCTCCAAAAGACGACTCGTCCTGCAGCCCAGTGACCTCCAAAACCTTGAGAGGACTGCCTGCCTTCAACAAAGATCAAGATCTTCCGAGAACAGCGGACCTGTTCAAAAGCAACCATCTTCAAGCAAAGACTCTGTGAGCTGAAGAACCGCAAAACTCTGTTACCGGTTCCATCTCTGAACCCAATGCCTCCGGCTCGAGTTCAAGCGGCCCATCGGTCCCAGTGAGGTTTCCCAGTGCTCCAAAGCCCAAGTCCATCATGGGTTGACCCCTTCTGGAGTCCTCGACGTAGGCTGCAGCCTCTGCACGGAGATCCCCTCAATCACGACCTGCTCTGGTAAGCCGTTTCTGACACCAAAAGACACCCCGGTACCCGTCCGCCCTGGGCCTTGGTGAAGAAGACCTAAGGTGTCTCTACGTCCCCGAGCATCGCAATTTACCTCTCCATCTGTTGGTTTCCTTTGACTGGCTTCCTGGCCTGACCCTGCAGCCCTTTTCCGATTTGGCCTTTCTCCATCGCTTTTCATCGGGCACATGACCCTGTGTTAGCATTCTGCAACTGGCTGCCCCTGTGCCGCTGGTGGTGTAGTGTTGGTGCTGCTTTGAACCCTGCCCAGTGCTTGCTTCAACCCCTGGAGACTGGCCCCCCCAAGCCGCTGCTACTTACCTGTAAGCAGCCTCAGTCCGATTGCCTCATTCTTCATTGAGTTGTATCGGACGCCCAACACTATATTAGTACCCTGCACCCGGCCGTCCCTGTGTCGCTGGTGGTGTATTATTGGTGCAGAACTGAGCCTAGTCCAATACTCACCTTAATTTCCTAAGACTGGTGTTCTATGTTGATGTTACCTATCTGTATGCTTAATGTTTTCTTCCTCCCATAGGTTAACATTGCAAAGTTTGATATTGAAAAGTATTTCTATTGCAAAATGTATTTACCTAAGATGAAGTTCTGTGGTTCTACAAAATAAATATGGCCATGTATTATTTTTTATAAATTGATCTCGGATTTATTCATTGTGTGTGTCTCATTTATTGCCGCTGTGTGTGCAACAAATGCTTAACACTAAGCCTCTCTGCTCGCCCACACTACCACAAAAGAGAGCATTATAGTATTTTCTACTTTAGCCTCTATAAAGCTTCTGGGGATCTACTGGACTCTTTGTATACTATACCTCTTTTTGGTATAGTATATAGAGAGCCCAGTGGCCTAACACAACTTGAGGGGCTGTGGGCCCCCCTGCAGAGTACGTGGAGGGGGCCCCCTCGGGACTCAATCTGGAGCTCTCCAGCCGAAGTGCTGTGCTGAGGGGGCCCCCTGGAGCTTGCCCGCAGGGGCTGCGGCGGCCTGTGTTACGGCCCTGAGAGAGCCAGCTTCCTACACAGAGCCTCTCACGAACTGGTTGGTACAACAGGCAGAAGGCACGACTGGAATTGTTATCTCGAACAAAATATGGAATGGTAAGAACGGCAGCGACCGGCTCAGCTATAGGTGACAACTTTCGGAAGGTGCTTCAAGGCGGAGTTTAAAAAGAATGATTTATTTTAACACCAAATATGTGCCACTTGGAAAGCCAGGTTGAAAACGGTTTACTTAACGTCTGTTTCGCTTAGTTCAATACTTTAAAAATTACATTGATTTTCTTGGTTGTATTCGTGTCGTTCTCGTTATGTGGGCTTGGCTTACTTCGACGTTTTTTTTACAGGCCTTGTCCTTGTTTTAGACTTCTTTTAAAGGGACGTTGTGCTTATTTTACAAATCGAACCGGACAACGTGAGACTAGAAGCCTACTCGTCACTCAGCGCTAACACAGGAAGAGTCCGAGTATTATCTTTGGGTAAAACATCCTCTATCTGTAGCCTTTCACACCACAGCCTACCATACTCGACCTGACAGTCTCTTCTGCCTGTAGAGTCTGAGCGATCCCTCTACCTGGCACCATAATCCTTGAGTGAGCTCCTGCTTTTCCAAATGAGCCTCTCTGACACTTGATTAAGGGATCATCTGTCTGATTTTGAGCACCTATACACGTGAGCCTTTGTCTGAACTCGGTAGCTCCTCTGCCGGCTTTTGAGACTCCTGTCTTCGAGAACCTCTCAAAGCATATATAAATATACTCGTCAGCCTCGTGAGATAGAACGTAATCCCATATTTAAGATTGTATAACCCAGTGGAAGTAAATGATGGGTAAACCATTATAGGAGGGAGATGCAGGTTTCTGATCGAGGCGGAACCCATTTAAATCTACCGAAGCGTGTGTTGTTATAGGACGGTGAATATCATTGAAAAGAGGGTGGCACTCTTCAAATGAGGGGGAGTTGGCAGGTATACCTATAAGCCCCTCGTTTTCTCTGCGCCTCGTGTTTGTTCTACGCTTCCAGACCAACTCCTTGACCAGATGAGCTCTCTATGGTGCACTAACTCACTGCCTCTTCTCATCCCCTCTGCATGTATCTAAGATCTTTGACTTCCCCAGAGCTTTAAATGTGGCTCGTTCTGCCAGTCATTTTAAAAGAGACACTTAAACTGTTACGTACTATGCCCTATATTAATCCCCATATCTGTACGAGGAAAATGGTATTTTTCAAATCTTTGCGCAAGTACCTTTAAGGTAATTCAGATCAGTGATGAGTTCATGTTATATTTCACAAGTTTTAGTTCACGTTTTATAGTATGTGTGTTCCTTTTTTTGCTAGGAGTGTTCTCCTTTCCCAGAGGTTTTTATATTATTTTTTTCATGCAATATATGGGTGTTGTTTAGTGCAAGCTGAGTTACCTCTTCGAGTCTTGGTGAGTTCACAGGTGCGAATGGGTGTTAATGGATTGGACAAAATTTGAGGCTGACGTAGTTATTCCCCTGGGGGGGAAATGGTTTCACTACTTTAGTGAGAAATACCTTCTAACGGCCATAAAAGGGCAGAGATGAAAGAACTGAAGAGGCTAATGCCCGGTTACTCACCGGTAATATTCATTACTCCGAGTCCTGGTCTTCCCGTCCCATTCCTGAGCCCTTCCCTCCCTCCCTGGGGTTTGTTTGTGGTGATTGTTTTTGGTTTCTGGGTTTCTTTGGTATTCTCAGGATGTGGTATGACGCACTTCCCCCTATATCCTCACCTGATTGGTGGCGCCATGTTGGGGAAGTGCTGACAGCTCTGCTAGGTATTAGGTTTCTGGGGAGCAGACTAGCTGCTCACTGTTCAGGAATGGGACGGGAAGACAGGACGAGGAGGTAATGGGCACGACCACAATGTTGTAGTCAGAAATAATCCCCGGATGCCTTGTGGTGGGTACCCACATCCCACAGTTCAGTAGAGAAATCTAGAAATAAGTTAAATATAACAATGTGCAAGTTTTATAAGGGTATAGGACTGGAATTCATCAAGCATGGTCTAACCGACTTAAGAATACCAGGCTACTACAAGGAGGATGGGGTATGTTTGTCCATTTTCCGGGGTTGGCACAGATATATTCCTACCACACTGCCAGGTTAAACAGAAAGACGCAGCATCCCATCCACGCTTTCTGCTTAACCTAGCAGGTCCCACTGGGGATACAGATATTCAGCCTTCTTCCTTCTCTGGTTTACACGTATCCAGGGAGAATCAATAAGGAATTTTTAATGAACCTTCAGTGATAACACTATTCAGCCCCCTCTTCTTCTGTGTGGCTTACACTTGCCCACAAGGAAAAAATAAGAAATCTCAAACCCTGATGAAGTCCCTTGTTGGGACGAAACGCGTTGGCTAGGCTGCAGTTTGATGTTGGGAAGAATTAAGAAACTCTTTTTTTGGATAACTTAAAATGGCTCCTGCGTTATATTGGATCTATAAGAAGAATTCATATGTTTGAATAATCTGGATTAATATGTAATTAAGTGAACTTTCAGTAAAAACATTGGACTTCCTCAACACTTCCTTTTGTATATTGTTTATCACTTTGGTTTATGGTTTCGGAGCAGTAGGACCATTAGAAGGTTTAGTGTTATTGCGTACATATTAACAATACAAAACTGTGCTGTCAGAGCCAATACTACTCTTTTTTTGGAATTACAGGTTTTTGGAATGTTAATAAACTGCAGACATTTGATTTTAGCAAGTGACTTCCTTATGAAGGGTTTAGGATTATAATTAGGGCTCCCGGTTTTATGGTATTTTTTGTTGTTGACATTTCCGTCTGTATTTATCCATATTTATTTTTTGCTAATTTTATCTATATTTATCCATATTTATTTTGGCTTTTGTGGAACAATTAAGCTGAAATTAGTATATTTCCACATTTATTTAACCGGCAAATATGCTCTCATGCTTGAATGCCTACTATGTGTCAATGCTGTAAACACCCAAAGAAGATAAATCAATGCACTTATAAGAAAATATGAAAATTCCAGTATCAACCATGTGCATATCTAGTGCTGTTAAAGCCTCTTTACTACAAATCCTTTCTTTTTTAGCCCCTTAACTATCAATCCACACAGCTATTGGCCTGGCAGTCATGACAAACAGTATTTAGAATTACTCAAAAAGCAACCCAATTTCCGTTTTTATACACATTTAAAAATAAATACAGACAAGAAAATAAATGTTTTCTGTCTGTATTTATCTGTAAAAACGGAAAACAGGGAGCCTTAATTATAATCATGTTCATGGTGGGATTTTCAGGCTCAGAGGCCCACATGCTGAATTAACTGAAATTGTACGAATACACAGTGGCCAGCTGAACTCAGATATTCTTGCTAAATTTTGGAAAGTGCATTAACGCTGGCTATATTTTAAAGTCAGGTGTGACACTTGGCAAGGCTGTTTTGAAAAGGTTAATTAGGGTCTGTTATATTCTGTTCATATTTAATATTTGTCCATTTTCTTAATTGATTTCCCTTTCCTTCCCATTGTGAGACTCCGGCTAATTTTGGCCTTTTAAAAAAAAATTTACAGGCCTTTTTATTTTGTGCTTCTTTTAAAGCAACGTTATGCTTATTTTCAACATGCAAAAGGACAACGTACGTGTGGAATAGTGCTCGTCTCCGTGCCAGCACAAGAGAAGTCAGAGGAGCAGCATCCATGGGTAAAACATCCTCCATCTGTAGTCTTTTTGAGCCTTTCATGCCAGAGTCTGCCTTACTGTGACAGCCTCTTTTACATAATAGATTGAGACCGATCTTCTTCCTACCACCATCAGCTCCTCTTCCTGCATGAGTCTCTGCCTGCCCGATCGAGCCCCTTTGCCACCTGAGTTTGTAAGCATATGTCTGATTTTGATCATCTAGGCTTGTAAGCCTCTATGCAAACTCTGTAGTCTATCTGTTTGCCTAAGAGTCTATTGCCTTTGAGGTCCTCTGCATGCCTATTCATACCTGTCAACTTGTGAACCTTTTGGCTTGTGAATTAGGGTGAAGTTCAATATTTAAGAGCGTGATCTCATGTAAGTGAGTGAAGGCTAAACAATTTTAGGAGTGTAATTTAGTTTTACAAATCAAGTTACCCTTTTGAAGTCTGTGGAGGCATTTTGCTTTTAAGGGGGTTGAATATCCTAGAAATCCGTGTTACACCCTTTGAATGAGGGTAAGGTGATGGGTATGCCTCTGAACCCCTCATTTTCAAAAAATGTTCGTCGTTTTTAGATCGAAGCCTACCAGACATCACAGCTGTCTAGTTGCAAAGACATATTGAGGCATGCTAAAAGCTTACCCTGGAAAGCATTCTGGCCATTGCTTACCACTGGCTTTGTCACTCACATTTGCTTGCTTTCTATTTGCTGGCTTTTTTATTTTAGCCTGCCCAGCTTGGGTTTGGCTCTCCTGTGGAGCCTAGCCTCTAAATAATCTCTCTGATTGATTGGCTCCTTATATTCTTCTTTCGAGTCCTTGCTTTTCGGGAACCCTTATTTTAATTTTTGGCAAGTACTCCATGAAAGTGCATGTGTTTCCAGCATTCTCCCTTTTATGCTGGTCTTCTAAACTCCCACTGCCCCCACCCATGCTCCTTGTCGTCCTCAAGGGTGATGGTGGGGCTCTGACGGGGGAAGAGGTTGCATTTCAAGAAAAAAATATACACCTGAATTCAAACAATACTTTGGGGGAGCGACCCTTTATCTGCCCAACAGCGGAGGGTGAGATGATGTTCAGCGTGGACAATGCATTGTTGGTGGTGATGCATTGATCCTGGCGTCACCTGAGTGCTGATTCACTGGTAGCTGTGACTTGAGCTGCAGAGTTTGCTGTGCTGTTTATTGCAGACTGACTATTTTAATTGTTGCTGTGGTGTTATTGCCCTTACTGTCGTTTAAAATTAAACTTTCAAATATGATAACTAATGTTTCCGTTAGGAGTGTTGAAAAGAGCCAGCTGTGAAACAAATTGATTCTAAGCACTACAACATTTAAGGCACATACACAGCCTTTTAAAACCAACAAAGAATATCGAACAGCCATTGAACTAATAGGGTTACAGGGCTTGGAACAATTCTCTAATGGGGATGTGCCAAGTGGATGCTGCCCACCTTATTTCCGTTTAATCAATCTTAAAACTAGAGGGCAAAGAGGGGTGGTAGAGACCCAGTGCTCAAGACAGGGCATATGGTCTATATGCGATCTTGGCTGGGCTACCTCGTGATATTAAATCCGGTAGAGGGGAAGGTAGAATTTCACAAAGGAGATAGGATCGACCTTTAAATCAGTAGGGTGGAGAGAGAAGCAGGGGAATAAGATGTTAAATTGTCACTATGTAGAGCTTCGTGGTACACACACACACACACACACACACACACACACACACACACACACACACACACACACACACACACACACACACACACACACACACACACACACACACACACACACACACACACACACACACACACACACACACACACACACACACACACACACACACACACACACACACACACACACACACACACACACACACACACACACACACACACACACACACACATTGAAATTGTCAAATAATTTGAAGCATTCCATCAACTTTTTAATATGTTTCTTAACATTACAAGTCAAATTAATTATAAAATAGACATCAACTAAAATAAAAAAATAATGTATCTTTATAGCTGGCATGTATACAGTGAGCTGTGTGATGCTTTATGATCCATTGCTTAACTGGAGCCTCATGGCTGCAAGCATACAGAAGTGTGATCTGTAATAAAATGCATCAATGACAAGAATCAATAAATAACACATACAAGAGACAGAATCCTCTTGCTCGTATAAGCCTAGTTTACATACTTAAATAGTTTAACAAGCACAAATGTTCTGTGTTTTATGTAACCGGAGAAAAGAGATCTGCCTTACTCCTCAAATGCCTCTTCATCCTGTCCTGTGAATCATCTCTCTCTGGTCTGTCCTCTGCAATGTTTCTTCTGCTTTTCTTTGTGGTACACCCTATGTAGTTTTTCTGTAGCCCATCCTTGAAACATGTCTCAGTAATATGTCCCCTGCACTCTGTCAGTCTTCAGCCAATCTTCTGAAGCCAAACTATGTTGCCTGCCCTCTGCAATCTTTCCCTTCTGCTTGTCTCTTAGGCCCTTTTTAGGTCTTGACTAGACAGCGCATGCATTGTCCCTTCAAGACCTTATGTTTTCTAGCAGCGGGCTTCGAGTCCACCTATTGCTCACCTTCATTGTCACTCCTATTTCCTTACTTGTTATAGGCCAGCTGCCAAAGGCTTCCTTCCACTTCTTGTGTTTGATTCTCCTGTGGAGCATGGTTGCATTACGTGTTTTTCCACTGCTCATTTTTTAAGGCGCTACTTTTATCTTTGTGTTTAAGTACTCCACCAGAGTTCATATTTTTCAGATGGCTCCCTCGTGTACCTCTTCCCCCCTCCGTGTTATTTCTGCACTTCCTCCCTCCCTTGTCCGTGTTACTTTTCCCCACCCTCCCTTCCTCCCTCTCTCATCCGTTTTGATTGCACCCCATCTGCCCTCCCTCATCCGTTTTGGTTGCACCCCATCTGCTCTCCCTCGTCCGTTTTGCTTGCCCCACCCGTCCGTTTTGCTTGCCTCACCTGTCTGTCCTCATCTGTATTGATTGCACCCATTCACGTTTCCACCTTTCGTTGTCTGTCATTGCTTGGCATCCCCAACCTGCCCTCCATTCTTCCATTGTCTGTGTTGTTGTTTGCTCCCACTTGCCCACTCTCCTTCCGTTGTCTGTCTTTGCTTGCCACCACCCGCTCTCCCTCCTTTGCTGTCTATAATTATATGCCCCCAGCCGACCCTCCCTCCATTGCCTGTTGTTGCTCGCCCCAGCCGCCCTCCCTCCGTTTTCTGTCATTGCTTCCCCTCACCTGCCCCCTTCCCTCCCTCCGTTGTCTGCTGTCCTTGCTTGCACCACCCGCCCTCCCTTCTCCCGTTGTCTCCATCATTGCTCGCCCCCCCGCCTGCCATAACAAAAAGAAAACGCTGGCCTCGTTATAGCACTTTCCTCCTCCATATTCTCTGTTTTCCGTGTTGCCTCCCTTCCATGAGCAATTAAAAAAACAACAACAACACTATGACGTAGACCACGCTGGCCCATCCTGGTGACTCATTCTGTCAGTGCTCAGCACTGGAAGCAATTAAAAAGTAATTTGAATGGGTCCCTCTGGCCCCTATATTCATGTCTCTTTCTTTATAAGCAAAAATACTAATCTTTCTCCACAGTGTATTCTATAGCCTCTACAGCAGTGGTCTTCAAACTTCTTAATACTGCAACCTCCCCTGTAAAAAAAAAAAAAAAAACTCTTCGGGGCTCCCGCAATTTTTTCACAACTATTCTGCTAAATTGGCATTGTTTAAATAAGTGTAAAAATATTTAAACCTTGCAGTTTAGCTCTGTTACCCCTTTTTACACATACTCCCAGTCAGGAAATAAATGACAAAAGTTGTTAGAGATGGCCCATTACAAGGTGGCTTACTGCCGCCCATGTTTTTAGCACTTAAAAGAAAGCATGATGCTTCTCCTGGCCAGAGACTGGTGCCCTCCTGAGATCACTTAAGGCCCCCGGTTTGAAGACCTCTGCTCTACAGTAATCCAGGTCAGTGATGCAGTCTCTGTTACATTTCACCAAATTTACCACCCGATACATAGTATTTGTGTCCCTTTTTCCTAGGCATATTTTCTTCCCCGATATTAATGTATTTTGTTAGCTTTTTCATCCAATGTATGTGTCTTGTGTAGTGCATACTTCAAACTGAGTCACCTCTGGCTGAGTTCATGGTGTGGGGTGGATGTTAATGACGGCAAGCTTTGAGGCTGGAGGCAGTGATAGTTTCTAACAGTGCCTGTCACTAAATCTAACTATTCTGACTAAAGGTTCATACAATCCTTTACATCTCTGCCGAGCGCACCAAGGAATTCTCCCATACATGGCAATTGTAATTACCATTCTGTTTGAACGGAGATAAACAGATGTATTATATGGGTAGCGCCAAAGGAAAAGAAAATTATGTGTGTATGCGCGAATGCTTGGATGGTGAAGTGGAGGAGACAAAAGAAAGTGCATGAAGAAGTAGAGTGAAAAGGCAGAGTTGGGGAGGAAGGAGATGATGTGTATAGAAGAACGGTGTTCACGTATTTTAGGCTGCACTCATTGTTACATAGGCTATGACTCTGTAAAAGATTCCTAGTTACATCTCTTGGCCTTCCACTTTTGAAACCTTCTCGCCTTCTGCATCCCACTTGAAGCATTAGGCTGGCCAATGAGCACCATTATGCATGCATGAGATTGTTCCAGATTTTCTCTGGCTGCAGAGGAGACCTATCCTCTTGAGACACACCAGCCTTGCTTAATGCTTCTCACTGCAGGTGTCCGCTCTTGTGTGAAGGGTTTACAAGTCATCTTTCAGCACCAGCATTATGACAAGTCTCACCAAGCAGTTGCCATATATGTCAACTTCCTGTCAGGCAAGTGCACACAGGGAATAAACGGAGGTGGTCTAAGACAATCTTGTTTTCCTTCTCTCAATCGATCTCCCATCTCCACTCTCTTCTTCATCCTCTCCATTTCTGTCTCTGCTACCTTCCTATCAAAAGTTGACCCCAGTGTGAGAGTCTGCTTCTTTACAAGTGTCCTGCATCTTGCCATCAGGCTTTTTATGCAGGACCCCATAGCAATCACAACTAGTTTTATTATTTTCATCTCACCCTTTGAGAGCAGTTTCTTGTGATCATTTCCTACAGTTTCTAACCTACATTACTTTTAAAGACATAAAAAAACAGAGTTCCAATGTTTTTTCAGGAGTCCAGTGGTGTTCAAACAGCTGTGTATATTAAAAACATTGCATGACAAAATGTACACATTTTGAGGCAGTTGTATCGAGGGTCAGGTTACAAACCAGACACCTTTTTTTTGCACAGAACTAAAATGTGACGTAGGCCTTTTTAGATCTTGCCTACTCAACAGCTTTTGCTGGCAGTAGAGGAAAGACTCTTATGGGCCATATCAAAAACTTACAGTGGGCTTGTAGCCCACCCATTGTATAGCATTGTTTGGCTTTCTCGTCACTCTTATTTGCTTGCTCCTTATTCACTAGCTTTTGATTGGTTGACTTGTGTCCTTCCACTGCTGTCATTCAGGGAACCTTTTTTACTTCAGCACTCCATGTGAGTGCATCATTTTCTAGCTTTGTACCTCGTGTGCTGCTTCCTACCCAAACATTTTCCCTTCCACCCCTGCTCTGTGTTGCACCCTCACTCCTCTCTTCTAACTGGTCAATTTCTCCCCCTTCTGGTTGTTATGCAGGTTTGTAAAGCGCACTAGCTCCTGGGAGGATATCTTGGTGCTGAGTAAGTGTGAGTCTAGCCAAACCTTGGGGTAAGTGGGACTCCTCGAAAAGCCAGGTCTTCATCTTCCTGCTGCATTCAAGAAGTGGGAAAGTGACTCTTATGTTTAGGGGCAGGTCATTGCACCCTTTAAGAGCAATGTAGGAGAAGGCTGGACTGCCGCATCTGGTTTTCCGTGTGCATGGGATGTGTTCAAATTGGAGTTCGAACAACTGGAGGTGTCTGGAAAGTTTGTGAAAGCAGATGCGATTGTTGAGGTATTCTGGGCCAGTGTTATGTATTGCATTGAAAGTGTGGGTGAGGAGTTTGAGTTATGCTCACTTGTTTATGGGGATTAAGTGTAGGTCCTTCAGGTGTAGTGTGATGCGAGTGCGGCATAAATGTTTGAGAGTGATTTTGGCTGCAGAGTTCTGAATGGTCTGTAGTCTTCTGGTGAGTTTTTGGTTGATACTGGCATAGAGGGTGTTCCTGTAGTCTAGCTTTGTTGTGACTAGGGCGTGCGTGTTGGTTTTCCGGGTGCTGATTGGGAATCATTTGAAAATCTTACTCAGCATTTTCAGGTTATGGAAGTATTATGAGGCGGTGACTAGGGTGGGCATGTAGAGTTTGTCGTTGGTCCCGATTTCTTTGCGTAGGTGGTGTGGGTGAGTGTTGGTCCTACCTCAGTTGGCCAACAGGTGGATTTCTATGGTGAAGTGCTGTTCCCAAAGATCACGATTTCGGTCTTGTCGGTGTTCTGCTTCAGATAGTTGGTCTTCGTCCAGTGGGCGATTTCAGTCATGCAGGCATTGAACTTGATCCGGGTACCGGGCGTCTTGTCTGTGAGGAAGTAAATGAGTTGTTTGTTGTCAGCTTAGGAGAGGACGTTGATGTCATGAGAGCGGATGATACTCGCTATAGGGATTATGTATGTGTTGAAGAGGGTCGGGCTTTTATTATTTTTCATTTTATTATTTTTTGTAGTGGATCACAAGGATCTAGCTTCAAGTCCCTCCTTTGCTCCCTCGCCCTTCCCAGTCCTTCGTTGACCCCAATTCCTTTGCTGTCATATATTTTATTTTAATTGTATTTTTACTATTTTTTGGAGGGCCTAGAAATTTGCCATATGTCGGGCCACTTCTCCATGCTAGAAGCTCTTTTACACAAGAAAAATAAAAAAAAATTGCCTACCACCTTGGTTTGGTAAATAAAAAAATAAATGGTGCCTGCGCCATTCCCTAGCCGTGCACACGTATGGTGACACATGCACGCACATATGTCATCACACATGCGCACGCAGAGGGACTGACGTGGCAGTCAGCAGCAGCTGCATCAGTGTGCCTTTTTTTTTCTTTTGCCAATGCTACATAGCGTTGCCGTAAAGCATTTTGCTTTTTGCCAATGCTGCACAGCATTGGTTAAAGTTTTAACAAAGCCAGCAGGTCAGTAAGGCGAGACATGCTTGTTTTGCATAGCATTCAATTTACTAGTCATGCACGGTGCAAAAAGGGTAGTCATAAGGCTTCACAGAGCCCATGCCTAATTAATGTTACTGATGCTCAATTCCTTGTGCAGATGCTTACAGATTCAGGGATGGAGACCCGAGAGGTACAGCAGACCTCCATTCTGCATTTGTGGAATGCTGTCATCGCACCTTTGTCCCTTAAAAGGGAGAGGATTTTCAATGAAAAAGAAGGAGGCACTATGTGAATGGACATTGGGAAGAGCATGCAGTGTTCCTATGGACCACTATCTTCTCCAGTGGCCACAACTGACATTCACATAGTGGGAGATATCCTTAAATCAAATCTTCTATCCATCAATGACCGCGTCCACTGTACAGTTGGATATCTCCCATTTCAGGTGTAAGTATTTATTTGATCACTGGTTTCCGACTGCAGAAGCTGTTGCAAACTATAGAGACCTATCTTGGTGAGTCTCAAAGAAGGTTGAAATTCCTTTCTGACTCGTTTCCCTTACGATTTGCAAGAGTGCAAAAGAAGTTCTTTTTTTTGCAGTATGACCATAGATATTCCATAATCTTTGTAAAATTCATACATTATCAGGCTACTTATTTTGTGCTTGAGCACCTGTTTTCTCTGCTGCTTATTGAGAGACTTTATTAAACTTTATAATGTACCCATGAGCCTGGCCGGTCTATATTTTTTATTTATGGGTCTCGCACATCTGAGAAGTAGTTTTACAGTTCCTTGGCAGGTTGTGAGCAGAAAGTAGGGCGGAATGGGAAGGGACCAGAAACCATAGAGCTCCATGTACTGATCAATAATAATTTATATATTAGTGTTTTTTTAATGTAACATGGACCAGTGCCCAATGGGTGAAAGCGCAATCTACAGGTTACAAGAGCAAGTTGTGCAGCACAGTACAGACTCAAAGGCGAACAAAACTTAATGTGGTACAGGTAACCAAGTAACAAAGTAACAATAGTTGTGTACCCAGGAAAAAAAGCAAACACATGAATACAATATGAAGATAGCTGTATGCAAAGGCATAAATCATTAATCATTAAAAAATGTCTTGCATGCACGAATGCCAGCAGCAACATTAGAAATACTAATTATATTGAGACCTGATACTTGTAAGAATGCTGTCCCTTCAAAGAGGAAATTGTCACTTCAGTAAAAAGGATCTTAGATCTTTTTTGATAGCTACTTTCGAATAGTTGTCATGATAGCTGGTGGGATAGAATTCCAGACTTTGGTTGTCCTTCTAGAGGAAGGTTGCTTTAGTGTTCTAGACTTCAGTTTTAGAATTTCAAGAAGGGTGTCAGTGCTCCATAGATGGTGCTGGTCACCTGAGCTGATCATTGATCAAATGTCTTTGCTGTCTATATGCTTAGAGTACTAGGTGCGTTTCAAGGCTCTTCTGAACTTTGTGGGCAAGTCGGAAGGTAGGTGGATAATATCTCTAGAGTTTACATTTCCTAGGCAATGGTTTGTGGGATTTGATAAAAATAAATTAGGACCCATGCAGGAATCCTCTACTTTAAAGCTTTTACCTTTTTTTCTGGAGGGATAGTTCGTTCAGTGATGGTGCTGGCTCTTTTTGACGGGTCGGGTAGAAACATTCCAGAGAGACATTCCAGGCTATTGAATGTTTTGTTAGTTGGGCACATGGTTTTAAGGTTTGCTTCATGATTTGTAGAAAGTGTGGCTGTTTCTTACTGTAATGAGCTTTCAGAACACGCCCAGCTGAAGATTGGTTCCCGAAGAAAAAGAAGGAGGCACTATGTGAATGGACATTGGGAAGAGCATGCAGTGTTCCTATGGACCACTATCTTCTCCAGTGGCCACAACTGACATTCACATAGTGGGAGATATCCTTAAATCAAATCTTCTATCCATCAATGACCGGGTTCTGGGTTCGTTAAAGCTTTTTTTTTTTAAATTAGATCCCTTTTATACTATTACTATAATCAAGGCAGGACCCCATCGTAACATGCACCAGCAGTAAAAGAAGGGCCCCTATTGCTGCTGTTTTGGGAGCCAGTGCTTCGAAGAAGACCTTTTGATTAGTTTTTGTTGCAAAGTCAATGGCAAGTCCCATTCACATTCTTGGTCTCTTGCTGGTATGCCTATGTTTGTTTTTTGTATTTTTAAACCTGTTAAAAAACGAAAAACACTTGAAACTCTTTTAGCCTTTTTTCAGGATCTCTAAATTGACTGTCATAACAATTGAAGTTTGTAAAGAAGGAAATCCTGTGTGCACACTCTTTCTTATTTCATCCATGTACTTAAACATATGTTTAGCTCCATTTTGCATGCACACAGGATTTGAACCATCAGCCTCGGTTCTCTGTTTTTTTGTCTGTGCAGATCATTGAATGATAAATCCACACTGAGGTGCATATCAACTCATGTTGCATTCGGAATCATTAGTCAAATGACTCTGTTTTTTTCATTAACCTTTTCAGGCGCTAATAAAAAAAAGGTGCCTAGTGCATTTCTGGGTTAACCCCTTCGCCACTGGACCCTTGATCGCACAATTACAAAAATTGCATCTGTGTGTAGTCTTATTTTCATTCGTGTAGGATGCCGTTGGCATGTCCGCTCCATGTTTCATGGACAGTTGCCTATGAAACCTTCTGTAATTGTGTGATCAAGAGCCCATGTCAAAGTATCCAAATCATGCCTTAATTAGCGGTACTAAGCAATCCGCATAGCATCACAAAAATCTATATAAATGTTATAAAAATATAATTGACAAAAATGTAAAAAGAAAGACCACCTTTTCACAAAGAGCAACAGATTTTATCTAGTCATTTGAGATGAACAGGCAAAAAAAAACCGAAAAAAACACGCACATTACAAGATGTTTGTAAATCCTGATGGGGACGGTAACCATGATACCAGCTGGCCCACTTTAAAATTATGATATATGCTGAGTTACTTTGAACATCATAGGTTTCCCCAGGAGATTCGCCTGCAATAGCAATTAAAATCTCTGGCTGAGCCTGCGGGGGAGAAAGAGCAATTTACTGGGTGAATTGGAACCTGAACTACCCATTTCCCCTAGCAATTATTTATTTATTGTCACATCAGATGAAAAACATTCATCAACGATAGTACAAACACTGATCTAAATATGTACAATGTATGGAATCACAAGCATTTAAAACATGCAAACATCCAGGGGTTTTTATCTAGCTTCCTTAGCGCAATGAAATTGATCAACAAGATCATAAATACAAAATGCAGGTTTACAATATATAAATCCAAAAATATCTGAGATACACAGTGTAAAATTCATTTGAAAAAAGACAGAGACCCAGAGTTATTGGGCATCCATTAAAGTGCAAGATAGACTGATGCTAGTCAATAATAAACCACATCCTCCAGTACCAGACTGATTCCAAATTTTAGCCACAGAAAATAGGCTGGTTTCATATTTACAGATCCTACAGGCATCTTTATCAGGCCTGGGCGTAGTTCGCGGAGGTTTGCTACGTGGAACTCCGCGAAGTTACAAAAAAACTCTGCAAAGTTCAGCAAGTGGCGGAGTGAAGTGCGAACTGCAGTTTGTGCTGGTATTCCTGCCGCTCGGGTAGAAATTCTACCCGAGCGGCAGCTCGCGCTCGCGAACTTACCATTTGCGATCGCGAACTTACCGATCGCGAGCGGGGAAAAACCTCCGCTGCACATCGCGAAGCGGAGTTTTCTGCACTCTGCGAGCTCCGCGGAGTGCAGAAAACTCCGCGAACGGAGCGAAGTTCACCGCCCAGGCTTAATCTTTATAAGATTTTATTCCCAGAAATCGGCAAAGGGGGGGCAATCCATTTAGATCTTTGCTTTTGGTGGACAGGACAGACAGCCCAAAAATATGTTCCTCACTTTCCTTAGTTAAACTGCAGGTGGGGTAATCCGTCAATCCTCCAGTTGTTAGTAAAGTCGGCCAACTGTAGTACTCCCAGCCTCAGTTTAATGTACAAAGTCGTTGTTTTTGGTGGAGTAATACAATCCATATATTCTTCAAATTTAGGGTCAAGTTTCATCATCAGGAAAGTGCTTGTCAGCTTGCCCATCACTGAAGATCTTTGCCAACCCTCCTGCTCGCAGTACCAGAATCTGTTTCTAACACTAATTCGTGAATTGGTGGTGATAGAACCGGTGTTATGCCAGAGTTTACTCCAGTCTAATGATATAAAAAAAAGCTTAACATGTTTCAGCCATGGAATGTTGGATGCGCATGGTCTATTTAGGATATCTTAAGCACGCCCTTTCGTTGACCAGATACGAAGCCAAAAGAGGATTGGCTTAAGCTTTAGAAGACCCCATATTGGGTTGAGTGCCAGATACACTCTCAGTGGTATTAGGGGCGTGCATTTAGGTAGGCACAGCAGAGTATAATACATTTGTTTTCCGCTGCCCCAATGTGTCTCAGTTGGAATGACCCCAAAGTTCTGACCCATATAGTTCAGCAGACACTGCTTGAGCTCTGTAGATTTCTATTGCAGGACTATTGATCTTCCAGTAAATCGTAAGATAGCAGCTGCCTTGTGCTTCAGTATAAAAAAGCTCTTAGTGATCGGGGAATACCAAGACTGTGACTCTGAGATTCTAACCCCTAAGTCATCAAATTCAGATACTCCCTCCAGATTTACCCTACTCAATGACATTTTGCCCCTGAAGTTCTTATGTGGGCTTATTTCCATACATTTAGTTTTAAGAGAGTTAATCTGTAAACCATGTATGGAACAGTACAAAGTGAACCTCTCTAATATAGTCTGCAACCCTTTTGGAGTTTTTGAAACCAAAAGTGTATTGTCCGCGTACAATAGGGCAGGTGTTTTTAACCCAGCTATACTTGGGGAATCATTCTTACAGTTTGTTAAATTGCTAACGCAGCCATTTATAAATAAGAAAAAAAGAGTAGGGGGCAGCCCGCAGCCCTGTCGCTCCGCATTGTGGATAGCTATCGGCTTGGTCACTTCCCAATTTGAACCCCAACGCACTTGGGCATAGTTGTTTTGAATACAAACGAATGACCATGTCCAGCAGAGCTGGAGGAAAATCCATCTCCCCCAGGACTTTCCATAGCATTTCTCTCAGCACCATGTCCAAGGCCGCTTTAAATCAACAAAGGCCACATTAAGACTGCCTTTCTTAGTGTCAGTTTCTTTCCACTTCATCTTGAGGAACCTAAAGACTTGATCCACTAAACTAATCCTAGGACAAAACCCCGCTTGAAAATGGCTAAAACCGCTCTCTCTTCAGTCTAGATAGTCAATTTATCTAAAACCTGTTTTCAAAACATTTTCTGGATATTCTCGTTAAGGCTAATTGAACGATAATTAGCAGGAGAACTACGACAACCTTTTTTAAAAACTGGAATTATTTCAGCTCATTCCATGCTAAAGGAAATGATGCTCTGGAAGCTTTGGCATTCAAAAGGACATTGATATACGGAAATCAAAGTACAGGCTCTGAGTCATACGGATTTGCCGGGATTCTATCTAGGCCAGGGGCCTGATCTTTTATCTGTGCACAGATTGCAGCATGAGTATTCTTCAAAGAAAAATAAAATGTATGGGGATTACACCTTTTAGTGTCTCCTGCAGTGTGGGTGCGGGACATGTCTCCACTTTTGGGGCAGTGTAATCCTCCATGGCCATCCCTTCCTGTGCAGCTTTGTTAAGTTCTGAAAAATAGGTTACCCACTTGTGTGCTGGAATACGAGTCTTAGGCTTCATACTATTATCTCACCCTGTATGGGCCACTATGTGCTAGATTCGTTTTTAATATGGCTGCTTCCAGTAAATCCTCCCATTGGTCTGTTTTCCATTACCCCTAGTAATTACTCCTTACTTGGGGATTCTCTGGGTTCCACTTGGAATTTCCATTAATTCAGTTACTGACCCACCCATAGTGGAAATGAGACTCCACCATCCGGAAACCTTGGCATCAGCAACTTAATACGTTTCAGCATCTTAATCTTTAGCTTGGCTTTGGTTGTCGGTGTGCTCATGTGAATGTACTCCTTTGTATATTCCAAAGATCATATCTGTCAGATCTGTAAGTGACAGACAGTTATGGGCCTTTCCATACCTGGGGACAAGTCAGTGGTAGACCTGTTAAGTTATGAATGGGGTCTCTGAGTTCCCTTTTTGTATATTACCCCTCCTCTTCCTCCGGAGGAACTCTTTAAATGTCAATGTCTCCACCTTCTTCCTTGTTTGTTAGGGATTTAAGAGCAAACACACGCAAAAACATATCAACCCCAATGAAGCAGTTGCTTTATTTTTGCCTGAAATCTCAAAACCTAATCACAGATTGTGTTCTTCAGGGTGCCTAGTCAGCAGAATTAAAGTCGTGCGTCATCCGCAGTCATGTAGGTCTCATTCTGATGTGGCTACAGATACATTTGTGGTAAAAGATTTCTCACATTCTGTGCACACATTGTCGCCACTTGTGCTTGGATTCTGATAGTTGGTGATTAGTTAGCTGCAGTGTAACATTGTATTGGATGATAGTAAGTCATACTTAAATTATTCCCTGACATACTGAGAACACAGTGGTTTATCGGTGTAGTATCTAATGTTTACCCTATCCTGCCACAATAGGACAAATGTTGTATGCCACAATAGGAGCTTTGTGTCGTTTTTGTCCCATATTCACGGTGGAACCTTTCTCCTCTTCCTCTTTTCTGAGGGGGATCACCCTCTTTTGCTGCTCTACCAGTGGCCTCTGCATTATACAATACTTCATGGTATCTTGCTGAAGACCATGCACTGCCTCCTGTAAATCCACTCTAGTTGTATTCGCCTGTGTTCTGCGACATCCACACAGGCCTCCTCTTTCGTGAGTTCACTGAATGCTAGGGCCGTACCCATGCCCACAGGCCAGTCCTTTCCTTCTCTGGACACCACCAGTAGTCCTTGAGTCTTCTGGCTGCTCTTCTCGCCAACAACTGCTTTCCTGGTAAGGCCTTCCCTGGATTTAGTCTGATCCTGCTGCAGCAGAAATAGCCTCTTTTGGAACCGATCTTCTACTTTTATCTTCAGAATATTTTTTTGTGTAGTGCTATGAGACCTCATACAAACGATTCCATTTACAAACCTGTGTTAGTGCAGGTCTAATACTAGTTTATTTACTGTCTCCTAGTCAAGAAGCCAGGAGGGAGAATCCGCTGTTGACTGCCAGAGGGAGTTAGCAGGCGGCAGTTCTGAATCATCTTTTAATTGTGAAATTGTTTCAGAAATTATTGCCATTAATTATGCAGCCCATTTCAAACGTCCAACCTAATTTTTGAAGCACTGGGCTTTCCCATTGCCTTATATAATGTAAACCTATTTGTACTCATGTTGCTAATCAACTATTCCCATTGCTATGACATCTAAATGATGCTTTGATATGCTAGCTATCTACCTGAGAGTGATTCTTTGTAAATGTTAGTATGTTAGCACTTTATACCATTTGTAAATAACCAGTACAGCAATCATCTATTTATTTTGTAGTTATTTTAGTGTATCTGTATTTTATGTTGTTTTGCTTTGTTACTTTACGTTTGCTATGATTTTACTTTGCAATTAAGTAAATTGTAACAGTGGTAATACCTTCAATTATGGATTAACTTTGTTACATCATGTAACTATTGTCCTGGTAAGAGGAAAGCTACTCTACAACTGGAAGTAGTTCACATGTTGAATCTTCACAAAGATACAGATAAACCAATATCTAATTCATGTTTTCTCCTGATTGTGCAATTTTGTTTTAGAAAAGAACTGTGTAGGAGACTCTGGAGGTTCCAGCCCAGAACATCGTCAAGGTCACTTTGAAATGGACCGTAATCCCTCGCCACCAGTGAGCGATGAAGAAGGTCCGGCTGAGGATTCAATTGGCAACACCATCTATAGCAAGCACTGGTTATTCAGCACGCTGACACGGTTGATTGAGGTTTGTGAACATGTCTTTATTAAAAGATCTACGATACTGTTCCATATCCTGTTATTTCCAAGCCATTCGTGTTTCACGCTGTATTGAACACACTGTGACCCACTTAATAGGTTTCTCAGCAGCCCTGATTCAGGTGGGAAAAGTAGTTTGTGCCTGAATCGGTGTAAGAAGATACACTAAATACAGCTCCCTCTTGTGTTTTTTTGCCAGCACATTTTACCAGTCAAAATCTGGTTGAATATGTCTGCGGACGAGTTCCTTGAATGTGAAAAAAACCTGCACGAATCAATGTGTGAACACTGATTCTCACTGTAATTCACCATTCATGACGTTGAACTATGTAAAGGGGCAGTCGTATTGCCCATTGTAACTAATGAACCCCACAACATCAGTGAATACAGTTACAGTTTTACCAGTGGAGATTACCTGCACACCACTGAATGCGGATTGTTGTGTGCACTTGCTTCCAGTGGCTGTAGCGGGTTCCAAGACTTAGAAATGCGAACGGCATGAGAATCGGGCGACAGGTTATAACAGATGTCATCCTAAAGTAGTCGTAGAGCCATGGCCTTAATCAAGCCAGAAGCAGTGTTTTGTTCCCCCATCAGAATTAATGGGTCCCAAGGATACTCTAGCGAGATTATTTAAAAAATGGATTCGTGCCTAAATAGTATAACCTTTCTGATTCTTGACTCTCACCTGTTCCCAAGCATTGAAAAGCTTTGCACAGTTTTGTTTCACTGGGAAAGGCTTCTTGAAGCTCTATCCAGTGCTGTGTACAGCTTTGTACAACAAGGTGTGATAATGATGGCTACACCCGTTCCAATGTACAACTGTTCACCATCTTTACTTTGCTGTCTTCTGACTGCGATGTGGACTGAAAACTGCTTGGTGCTCCTTTCCTGGCACAGGGGCACTGCCTTGTGTTTTTGTTATTTTGGTTTCTCCCTGGCTCGGGCAGCCTGTGCTGCAGTGTTCTAGATTAAAATACTGCGTACCTTCGCAAATTGGTTGTCTTTTTATGCCAACTACTCGGCTAGGGTGCTGTAATGGAAAGTGATTGTAATGGGAAGCTTTTCATAGCCCTATACTGCACAAGCACATCCCTTCACCTGCATGAATTCACACCCTCATGAGTCCCCTCTTTCCTCTTCACCATTGTGAACTTTGAATCTTCTTTACTCGCACGTGCTGATCCCATTTTCTCCTCTTTATTTTTCTTGCGTTTCTTTTGCCTCTGCTTTTTCGCAGCTTGGGCACATTGTCCTACAGCACTTTGTTATAAAAGTTTGTTCATTGTGCCATAGGAAGTTTCAGGCAGCTGGCTTTCTCAGTTACTGTGTGTCCTGTTTGGTTAACAGATTCATGCTTGCTCCTGGTGTGCTACAAAGCAGTGAGATATCTGATGAATCCTATGTTGCTAATGTATAACAACGGTGGTCTTGTACCCCAGGAGGCAAAATATTTCAAATTGTATTACAAGAATGCAGAGGTTTGTGGTTCAGCCTAGGTTTGGGTGTCTCAAAGACTGTATAGGCATTTTATCTATAGGCTCTCCTTCTCTCTGGTGGAGATGACGTCTCAGTACATATGCAGCTGTGAGTAACCACTAGCATGCAGGTAATTCCGTCTGTCGAAACAACATTTCTGATCTCTTGACAGAGCAGTGCCAAAAGACCTTTTAGTGGTAGATGTGTTCCATATAAATATGTTGATTGATTCATTGAAATGTTTGGAAAAAATGTTTTGGGCAGAAAATTGTGCCCTGTGTCAGACCAACGCTAGTGCCATAATTGGCAGTTTTGGGTTGCATTTGTGGTCAGGCTTGTTAGTTACATCCCCACTAGCCCAAAGTCTTTCCAAGAACAGTATCGGTATATGACTAATCAAGGCAAAGAAGCAGCAGAACAAAGATTTCAGTGACCAAGTGCTTATTGGCACTACCTCTCATGTAACTGGTATGGATGTTTCGAAGTTCAGATGAGTGTAGATTCCTTACTTCTACTTGAATCAAGATGCTCAAAAATGGATAATTGATTTAGCTGCACAATCTGCTGCCCTACTGAAAAATGTCTTGTAATGGAGCAAAGCGAGCACTTCAGACCCACTGTATTGGACCCCAGACCTCTTCAATCAGAGACATTCTTCCAGTTGTTTAAGGCCAGGACAGCCTTTTATCTGAATCTCTGCATTCATCCCATCTGCTGAAGACAAAGAGAGGTGCTGCAGGAGAAAACATAATCCTGATTCCTGTTCTAGCAGAGGCCAAAATGTTCCAGTTACTTCCCGGTGGGGATCATATCCCTTTAGCAAGTACCACTTTTGTAGGTTACACTACTCTAGTGGGTTAAAGAGAGGTCTTTCCTGTGGTCTGACTATTAAAAGGAATTAATGTTTGTATGCATTCGCTGTGTCTCTTATTAGCATGGTTTTCTGTAATAATTCAGCGTAAAACAAACCCCTGATGAAGCTTCAGGGTTTTTTACTTGTAGAACCAGTTCTAACCAAGGAAGATAAGTAGTAAACTCTCTACTGACTAGTGAGGATTCTCAGTGACATGTCCCGGTAACTGTGCAAAATAAGGTAGCTGACTGTTCAGCAGATTTACACAGCATACATTTTAAAATCCTGAGCCTTCTGGACAATTAACCATTGCTGAGATTTGTCTTGTGCTAGCAGTATAGCCATTGCCCATTCTCCCCACCTTCCACTTCAGTGAAGTCCCTCGTGTGATTACAGAAGTGCTGGCACCAGTAGCTGTGTGTCTTCATCTTGAAAAAGACTGTTAATACCATCCTAGGCAGTTGATAAGAGTTCATCCTTAAGAAAACACATCTTCCAACCCGGCCTTTTTCCAGATTCGCTTTCCACCATGGGATTTTGTGTAGTGCTTCTCTGTCCTCTGGCACAGGTGAGCTGTCATCATGGATTACGGTACCAGATGTATGCCAATGATGGACACATCCACCTTTGGTTGCCTGGTGCCTCTCAACATCGACTTGAGCTCACTGAATGCTTGTAGCACATCATGTCTGAATGAAGAACAACCTGTGCCTGAATAAACCAAACCATATATTGTGACGTGAAACGCAGTCTAGACAGGTTACATTTTGGATTAGGCACAAGCTTGAAGTAGTACCAATATTCATAAGACAGATACCTCTACCAGACAACAGCTTATGGGGCTCAGAATGGTACTCCTTCACTGGACCCTTACAACTGAGTGGAAACCACAGGAACACTGATTTTATATCTGCTGGATTATTGTAGTACTGTTTAATATACACCCCCAAAGAAAGACAAGTCAAGATTAAAGTTCTCTGCACCTGCACTGTGCAGAATGTCTCTGAGAGCTAAGGGACTGACTACATGCAGGAACTATCCCCAGAATACAACCTTGGATCAGGCACTGCCATTCGATCTAAATCCCACCAAGCAGAGAGACTCCAGTTCATCCAACACCCTGGATTACTGTGTGCTTTTTCAGTATGGTATGGATCACCAATTTATTGACCCATCAATGCACTCAAACAGCAGTTTTCCCTTTTACTTTTCCTCCTTTTAACTGTCTGTTTCGTTCTTTTCTTCACGAATGACTTGCCCCACTTACAGACAGACTCCTGCGGCCACCTCAGAATTCCCACAGTCTCTTCCCAATCCCCACAGCAGTGCTATGTCGTTTTTATCTGTAATGTGTTCATTTGTATACAAATCAATACTTAAGTATTCCTGTAGATTAAATTCTTTTTAGGAAAAAGAAAGCCTGCTTATGCCAATCATAGCCAGTAAACCTACAAAATGAACACCCAAATGACAACTATGAATTTAAAATTAGAATTTTAAAGTTATAAATGAATTTAAAATTGGTAAAACATACAAATGTGTAATAGAGCAGAGTTGCTGATGTTCTTCCTGATGGCAGTGAAGCAAAAGAAGTGACTGAGATCTTCAGTTAGAAGGAATTTATCAGCTCCAGTGTCAGTAGTTCAGGGACTATAAAATACAACATTAACTTTCAAGCAGTGCTTCATTTGTAAAAATAAATAAATGCCAGTGTCCTTGTCAGGAGTGCACCGCAGCTTGCACCCCTCCTTGCCCCTGCCTGTACTGCCAATGACAGTACCAACACAACTACTAACCATCACACTCCTACAGTTGTGAAAGTTCAGACTCTTCCAATCCGCCCAGTGCTATAACAATGGCTTGGGTGGCAGAAATCAGTCGTTTTGTAATGTAAATTGAATAAACAGCTGTTGTTCATCTCTAAATTAGACAAACAGCACCACCATATGGCAGACTGTCATATGTGTTGGTGCTGACAATTAGGTGCTGGTGTCGAGCACTGAAAACCACTGCCTCAAATTAAGCACAGCTAAAATGATGCTAAAGATTAGCCATGATTTCTTTCTGTGTTTTACTTATAACATGTCGGTGTGCCATCTTGAGGCCACATTTTTTTGGAATAAAGGTATTTTATCCAGCTTTTTTCTCTCTCAGCCTACCCATATGTACCAGCTGCCCACTTGTTCCTGTTGCTCATATTTCCTATCACTTCCCTCCCCCCCCTCTGCCCACTAGTTCCTGCTACACACACTTTGCCCCCCTTGTGCCTCCTACTCATTCTACTATCCAGTGCCAGATGTTTCCACTCTTCTCCAGTGCCAGTTCCACCTAGTAGTCAGCAGATCTGCTTCCCCCTCACAATCCCCTCTCCATGTGCGCATGAATCCTCCACTAGAAGCTGATGGGTAAGTTTAGACTTTATGACCAGTCCGTTCTTGTTTTTTTCGGCTGAGGTCGCATGTCATAGGATGTATGTCACTAATTTGTAGGTAAGTACATAGAGAATAATTGCATTGTAGCCACTACACTGGAAGATACAACACTGGGAGTACTGTCAAATTACAACTATTAGGGTTTATGTTTAGAACATACATTAAAAAAATGAATACCTACCTAAACTTACCTGCGATGTAGTGTTCCATCCGTTGTACCGACTGTCGAGGTAAAGCCCTCGATTTTTTGCAGTTATACTAGTCCACATGGTTATTGTGACTTTTTTAAATTGAATATTTACACACATTCCTCTTTTCTTTCTTGCTTCTTCTTCCATCCGATTTCTCTAACATAATCATTCTCACTTCCTGTAAAACCTTTTCTTGTGGTCCAAGGGCAGTCGTTGGTTTGTAACTTGTAGGATTAGTGTCATTTAGCACCACCTGTAGGATTACTGTTGTGTAACATCATTCTCCTGGGACCATAGTACCTTTTCATTCAAAGTAAATGACCAACTTCTCCTTTTTAGCACTTGACTCTCTCATGTCGGCAGGATCGAGAAGTCAAGGCTTACCCCAGGAAGTGGTGTAGGGATAGAAACTCAGAAATAGCTTAATGTCCTAGATGACAGCTACTAACTGAAATGTCCAGACCGTTTTTAACTTATAAAAAGACAATTACTTTATTACAAATAAGTACAATATAGTACACTTAAAAATAGTATGCAAAAAAGCAGGAGTGCCTGGCACTTTCTGGGCCAGAGAACCAACCCAGGCTCCTTATGTGGAGTTGAGACTCCTCAGGATCGTCTTGGTATAGTTCGGAAGCTCTCGGTTCTCTTCTCTAAAAATAAAGGTTTGAATTATGGGATACAGGCATGGATATCGGTGCGAAGGCTTTACTTTGATTTTGCTGCCTGTTGGTACCCTAGAAATCTAAAAATAAAAGCATACCGCTTAAAAATATTGAACCCTATACCCTTTAAAAATGGCTGTACCAAAACCCACCCCCTAAACAACAGAGAGTCCAACTAAGAGAATCCTTAACACATGCTACCTCCTTGCTGAGTCCTTTGGAATAGATGGCTTTTCACTGGTGATCATTGGGGTCACAGTCCAAGTTACTGGAGTCCTGGGTTCCACTTTGTTTTTTTGTTTTTTTGTTTTTTTTGCTTATGGACTGGTGGTGAACTAGGGAGCCAGTTCCCACTATTTTCTTCAAAAAGTTTCTTTATCCTTCCCAGCAGAGGAAAGCCATAAAAGAAAACAAAATATAGGCAGCGTTGCGCACACGAGCGATATGAAAAAATCCCCAACTTCATCATTTTGTATGGCACAAAGGAAACCCACAGCATGGAGGAAAAGAAAGAATACGAAATACTAATGACTCATCTCAGTGGCCAATATACAGAAACCAATGTTTTTCTACATGCTTGCCTCATTTAAGACGCCCGTCCAGTCTTACGTCAATCACATGGGACGGGGTTAGTCGGAATTATTACTTAACCTATCAGCCAAAGCTAAATAAGCTTTCACATCCCATTAAAGGCCCTCATCAATCGGGTATAAGCATTAAATGCACATAAAGAAGAGTAGTACTTACCTGACATCTGAGTCCGTAAAGGAAAAGACATGTTGGTCTGTAGTGCACACTATGTGGAACATCTGGATATCTCATTTTTTTTTTGCTCATGTTTATTCCTCCAGTAACTTGTAGTCAACTCCCCGAGACTCCGATGTAGTTCGCTTAGCACTAAATATTTTACGCACTTAATAGGTTTTCCTGCATTGGTAACCATTTTACTTTCCTACTTTGTTGTCTTAACGACAGTCTCACCGAGGTCTTAGATGACTTGTTACCTACCCTCTTTGGTGAGGAACCAACAGCTCCGTGGATTTAGTGCACATGTTGGTTAGGAAACTAAAACTTCGATAGGCAGAACTGAAATGGTGGTTAAATTCCTTGCCAGTTTCCTAATATCAATACTTTCATCAGATTACGAGATTCCTAGTATCAATACTTTGATCAGATGGTTGTATATAAGCAAAAAGTACAGGAGGCAAACAAACTTTATTCCTCAAAATGGATGACATATGCCCTTCCCTTGTCCAGAGAGTTATTTTGCATTGTGGAGAAACATCAGTCATTGCGTTGTATATTTTCTTAAATTCATTTCTCCGTGGAATAATGTGATGAATTGTCCCTTTTTTTTAGGAAAAGATTACAACAATTGGAAATTCAATTTTCAATGAGGAAATCCATTGTCATAATACCATTAATGTAGAGTGTTCTCCTCTATGTTCCCATGTCTGCTTTTCAACAGTTTAACTTATCATTTTAGGGCATCTAATGAACATTATCTTGCAAACCTGGCCCTCTGGCTTCCGAAAGGACCTTTTGTAGGAAACTGGAATTTTGTTGCCGTTGTCCCCCCTTCTTTTTGCCCCTTTTTAGGTCTCGCCATGCGCGCTGCATAGGAGGACCTTTAGCCGTCGCTCTGGTCATTTTCAAGCACACACTCGTGCTTGTGGCGGCATCCACCTTGCGGGAGCGAGCAGGGGCGCGCCGCAAGCACGAGTGCAGTGCTTGAAAATGAGCAGACTGCGCACGCACGCAGCACTCCCGGGCTCTCTCGCTCTCTCCTCTCGCTTTCTCTCTCTCTCTTTCTCTGTCTAAATCCTTCAATTGTCTTTGCATTCTTATCGAAGTCTTTCCTATTTGCTCACACCCTAAAACTCCCTTCACCTCCCGCACCATGTGGTATCCTGCTGCTCAGCCAGCGATTTGGGGACAGTTCCTACCCCATCATGCAGTTTCCCAGAAGTACTTGCCTACCTGCTTTCATTTACTGCTTGCGCACTAATGATGAACTGTCCCCTGCATTCTTCTACTACTTTGTTAAAAAGGATTGGACTTCGTCCTGCCTACTTCTGCGCTTTCAATGCTTTGATTTGGTCACCTACTACTTGCATCACTGCCTACCTGCATGTACTGCTGCCTACTTGCCATGCTACCTTGGAGGAAATCTCCAGCAGGTCTCTGCCTGTCCTTGTTCCCTGGGTACTTGTTTATGTGCATCGCGCACCCTGCTGTTCTTCATTCTCATGCCAGCACGAATACATGTCACCCTTGTACTTTCATATCTATCGTGGAAACCCCGATGAGTGGTCTTCTGCTTTTGATTTGCTACATGCAGCGATTTGTTATCCCTACTCGTACTCCTCATGTTTGTGCCAGCCCTAGGGGTTTCCCGGTCGTTTTGAGGGACAATTTCTGCAACAACCAATGCCGAAAGAGTAGTGTTTAGAGCACCCTCAAGCTCTCCCCTATGTAACTCGAGCTAATTTACCCCGAGTTTTTCATGTGTTTCCCCACTCTTCACTTTAATGCGACATAGAGATCTAATATCTATCATACTTGTTAGTAATTTGAGACATGAGCTTTCATACCGTTATTAAACTGCCACCCTTTCATTCAAATGCACGCACGAGCACACCTCAGAGCGCGCATTCCTACCTTCAGGCGAAGCTTCTCTCTAAGACCTCTGTGATGTACTTTCTTCATGGTTCATCAATTTGCGGAATTTAGTGCACCGCCGCGCTGTGAGCCACCCTGCAGCGACGTGGTGAACGTGCCTCCATTTGGAAATTGACATCGTCTTTCTCACATGTTTCTTCAGAAGTGCAGCCTTTCCGGATTATGCCATCCTTCGTCATAAATTACTTACAGCGCTTGTACTATACGCATGCTCTTCTTTCTACACCGAAGCACTCCTGATCTGCAAAGCGCCCGCCTCTACTAGTGCTAACATTTCCTTTTAACCCCATCTGCAAACCAGCTATTCACCGAAGCTCACAGTACACTCAATGCCATCTACAAGGACTTCAAATTACACATCATTTCGAGATGCTTCTCACGTCCAAAGGTACTTTTGACTCACTGCCTGATTTATTTCCTGATTATAAGTACATTTTGCCACCATTACTTCATTCCTGATTTCAATACCTATTGGAACCCTTCATGGTCACTTCATTTAGCTGACAAGGAACTGGACTTTCTCGGAAATCTCTTAATACAGCTTTTCTGACATGTTGTTTTACATGTGCTCAAATTATCTCTCCCATGTGCCTTACTTTGTTTCCATCATACTATAATTACTTACAGGTTTTGCTTCCTACCCTGCAGGTGAAATTTAAACCTATGCTTAACCTATTCGTTATTTCCCTTCTTTTAGCTAACTGAATGTGAATTTACTCACAAATGTATTTAAATATTATTTACCTGTAATTTTGCGTGCCACTTGCCCCACACCTAATTACACAGTTTCATGTGGTACTACCACATCTTAAGCGCATTTTACTTATTGCATTTACACAGTTTCATGTGGTACTACCACATCTTATGCTCATTTTACATATTGCATTCACATTGTTTCATGTGGCACTCCCACATCTATTGCGCATGTTGCATTTTACATTTTTACGTTGTTCTGTGTGGGTCCCTCCCACACCTTCTTCTCCTTTACCGTACGATTGTTTCATGTGGTACTTCCACATATATTGCACATGTTGCATTTTACATTTTTACCTTGTGTTGTGTGGGTTCCTCCTACATCTTTCACCCAACCTGCTCTTGGGGAAGTTCTGTAGTGTAGCTCACCTTTCCTTTCACACCCTTTCCCACCTTGTGAGCTTAACACCCGTTTATTTACTGTGTTTCATACCACTGGTGTATTCTGCTTGTGTGAACGACAGCCTTCTTTTCCCTATGCTTTTGCTTTACTTGTTCTATCTACAGCTGTCTTCCACCCTTTCACTGTTCTCTTGCTTCTGTGTTTCATTCTCTCCTTCACCTTTTTGCTTATGCCTTTGTATATTTTTGTGTTTGCCTGGCCAGCTTTCATATCTTTGTACTTGGGTTTGTTTTGTTATTTATGTGAGGGAGGATGTGGGTTTGTCTTTCTGTGAGAAAGGGTGTTGGTGCATTAGTCATCGTTTTCTTTTCATCTTTTCATCTTTTCTTGTTTGCATTTCCTATTTTTCCATCTTTCATTTCCATGCTTTCTTCCAGTGTATTTTCTTCTCTATTTTCTTACTTATTTTCTGATGTATTTTAATACTCCCTTCTTTTCCATTTGTAAAGGAGGGAGATATGTGGTATCCTGCTGCTCAGCCAGAATGATTGTGTGAGAGAATGTTGGGATGTGGAATGTTGGAGTGCCCGAGTCAGTTGGTGTATGGGCTGAGCAGCAGGGAAGCTCATCCTGGTGGGACTCTTATTATACTCTTATTCTTCCTTTCCATGTAACCTACTCATCAATAAATCTTCATGGAAAATTACTTGGACTCGACTTCTTTCAGTATACTACACACCACTTCTCAATTTCTCACTCCTCTCACAACACACACTGCTCTGCTCCAACTCAGCCACCACGTCACTCGCCACCATCTGTTCCCTACTCTAAACTCTAACTCCACCTTCCCACATCAACTCCCACCATCTACTCCTCTAATGCCCTCAGCCCACCTTATCCTTGTCACTCCATCACCTTCTCTACAGCTCCAAACGTACAAATTGTTGCCCCAGAATACCACTTAATTTCCTACACCCCTTCAAACCAATGAACACACAACCTCAACAGTAATCGTAGACATATTTATTCAGTTCCCTACCAATTAACTGAAAACCTACAACTCAGCCCTCACTTGAGAGGAAATAACTGCAGCCACTAGGACAGCATTTGAAAACTCCCAAGCCAGCTGTAAACTGGAACGCCCACAACCACCCAATGGCAGTAGATCAAACAAAACTACTTTCAGCTGAGAAGCTTAGGAAACCCACATGCTCCACAATAGGCACCCTGATTAACAAGAGAGAAACAAAGGTTCAGGGATACTACAGAACAGAGGCGTAGGGCAAGGAAGACTACCACAACAGTGCTTCGCTGAGCAAGTCACAATTACAACAAGCATTGGCATAGCCAATAGGTCTCGCCTTGGGACCTTATAAGTGTTTAGCCATGCAACAGTTAATGTTGTTGCAGTAAGGATATTGTGCTGCATAACTAAATACTTATAAGGTCCCAAAGGCGAGACCTATTGGCTATGCCAATTCTTGTTTTTTACTAGATGCTGGTTTTCAACTCTGACAGTGCACTGAGGCCTGGTAACCAGACCTCAATGCCAGTGTTCTTTCCCCTAAAAAAAGTTAAAGTCTAATTATTACCCAATTGGTAAGGACTTTAGCTCCCTTATAATTCCCTAGTAAATGGTACCCCTGGTTCCTAGAGCCTGGGTACTAAAGAGGGTCCCTGAGGGCTGCAGCATGTCTTATGCCTCCCTAAGGGACCCACACACACATTGCAATGCAAACTGCGCGTCTTGGTGCACGTGCTGTCTAGTTCCATTACTAGATGGTACAAGTCAACAAGGAAGCCATCTGAAGTATATGTACTGGGCACTGGCCATTACTAGTTCCTGATGGGTTTACTGAAACCTATGGTGTTTGGTATCAAACACCTTATCTTAATAAATCTGTACTGTTGCCAGTACAAGATTTATTACGACATACACCAGAAGGGAACCTTATAAGTCCCCCCTGCAAAACCTGCCACTATCTAGTGTGCTGGCTAACTGGTATCGACCAATCTGCCACCACAGCCGAGTTTGTGACCCCCTCTGCAGGTGAGAGCCCATGCTTTCCGAGTCCAGAAACAATGCCTGCTCTGGAGGAAGGTGTTCACACCTCCTCCAGCAAAAAGGCTAGTGATTCAGCATATTAAGGCCAGGGGCTTCAAAGCCACTGCTGCCTTTGATATGCAACCCTGGCATCCTCCAGATCTGAGAGATGCCACCGCCGGACCTGAGCCCCATTTGGCACCAAAACAGGTGGGAAATTAGCTATACAAGTAGGCGTGTTGCACCACCAGGCTAGTCACACCCCTAAGGTGGGCTACCTGATGTGCTCCACGAAATAAGGGTTCCACCATCTTGCTTTTGGTGGAATTAGGAATTCTGGGACAGGGTAATGCTCACTCCCCATAAGAAGTGGTCATTTAGGGGGTGTAGTGACCCCACGGGTAAATAGCCCATTGGCTACTATCCTTCCCTCCCCATAACACCCCTAAATTGAGTATTTAGGTGGCCCCCTAACACCAGAAAAACAGATTCACCTGCCTAAGAAGAAGGACAAAGAAGAGCCAAAGGACGCAAGAACTGAAGACTAGCTGAGGACTTGGCACCAAATCCTGCCTGCCTGCTCCTGTCTCGATAATTGCAAAGACCCGACTCCTCCTGCAGCTGTGCATCCTCCCAAAAGCCTCTGAGGGCTGCCAGCACTTCGTAAACGAGCCAGCATCTCCATTGAAATGGAGGAGCCACTTCCCTGCATCCTGTAGGCACTGACCGCAACGTCCAGTTCACCGATCTGCTGAACACCGGGTCCACTGAGGCAGCAGCCTCCCAGGAGGAAGTGACCGTTCTTCAGGCGGTCAGATCCATCTCCTCAACAAGTTTGGAGACGCCAGGACCTCCAGGAGCCACCCTGCACCAAAGCCACGAGTACCAGACCCATTCCAGCAGCCTAGGCTTGTTCAATGTCTAGCCTGGACACCAACACCGCCAAGTCCGGCCTACCAACGAGGGTCGTCAGCACCAGAGAGGCCATCAACGAAAATGGCCCTACTGTTCTGTCCCCATATCCAGGTTGACCTAACAAGTGAGATCCACCAACTCAAGCGACCCGCCGGGCAAAACACTTCTGCACCTGGGCCTCACAGCCCGAGTCTGAGCCTACCGATGGTGCACCGTTGCTTCAAACCCTCAATAACCGAGCACCCCTTTGGATTCCAATGGTCTTGTCCCCAAACCCCCAACTGCAGTCTTTTTTCTGCTACAGTTTTCTTCATAGACTTCAGCGTTCGTGTTCGAGGCTACCCTTGCGACCAGCACCTCTGCACCCGGAGACACCGGGGCAGGTAAACCGAAACTGCTGGTGGTTCTAAGGACCTTGGCCCCTACTTACCGTAAGTCCAGGAGAACAACCCTGTAATTTATTTGCTAGTATGACTGTGCAGTGTATGTTTCTCCCGTAGGATAACATTACTGCATTCGAGGGTCATGCCTCAAATCTGACAGCTGTGTTTTCTGTGTTTCTGAAAATCGCTCACTTGAAAAGTACTTACCTAATCTCATAGATCTTGGTGTCTAGAAAAATAACATAGATTTTTATAATAATTTAAATTGGTGTCGGATTTTCTTATGGAGTGTGGGTCTCATTTATCGACTCTGTGTGCAACAAATGCCTAACACTCCCCTCTGATAAGCCAAAGGCTGCTCAACCACACTACCACAAATAGAGCAGCTTGGGAGTGTTAAAGCACGCCCCTGTACACTAATAATGGATACTTGGACTCTGCACTGTGCACCTCATTTTGGTACACTAGATGGGGAGCCAGCTTCCTAATCCTTTGCCCTGCAAAATTAATGACACTGCTTTGCCATTATTTAGAAAGGTGACCTTTAACTTCTCTTCATTACTTATCTTTCTCGAGGTACAGTCTCTGAAGAGTGGAAACAAGCAGTGATCAACTAAAAAAAGACCTTCATTCAGCCTAAAGGGTCCTAGCAATGTGCGGCCTATCTATTTGCTTATGTGTTTAGGCAAACAGACTTGTCTTCCACCCACTACAAAATCTTTATGAAAATAATGGGCTGCTTGATGTCTTTCAAGCAGGCTTCAAACCGAATTAAAACAATAAGCTAGTTGTACTGTCGGTGCTAGACAATCTAGCCGGTGCAGACTGTGGTCGGATCAGTGCATTGCTACTTTTAGTTGCTTTTGACACCATCCGCCACACTTTACTCTTTTCTTCTGCTGGACAGGGCGCACTCTGTATCCATTGCCCCTTTCTCTTCTAATTCAAGACCTTTGACATGTGTCCCTCAAGGCTCCACTCTCACCTCTGCTGTTTAATCCTGTACTTACGTCCCTTGCAAACTATTCAATCAGCAGGAGGGCACAATTATGTATGAATGAAGATGATGCTCAGATCAGCTTCACTATTGCTTAATTCCAGAAATACTTATCTTTCTGTGATAATGCAGCCAAACTGAGTAACTGCCTGCCAGTCACCCACCCGATGGTGGACGTCCGACAACTTTATAAAAGGAGGTCTATTAAAGAACAGACATTTTACTTACTTCTGTAAAACTGGAACAGTAGAACAACTTCTGTTGCCCTACAATTAAGTCCCTGTCCCTTCCATCGATGTACAAAACCTTAACCTCTTTCTCGATTCTCTTGCCCCTGTTTTATTAGAAACATCAAGGCCACTAGTATCTTTTATTTTTCTTTTCAGCTCTATGTTTCTGAAAAACCTTCTCCCATTCTTGGACTCCCATCTCCACTTTTCAATCCTTTCCAGGCTCGACTATGGCAATGCAATTTATCTAAGTTCACCTATTAAACTGTTTCACAGCCTCCAGTTAATGCAAAATGCTGCACCTCTGCTGGTTGGAGGTTGCTCCATACATGATCACATTACCCCTGTATTGAGGTCACTTCATTAACTGCCTAGCTGTAGTAGAGTCATTTTCAAATCCACAATCATTGAGCATAAATCCATTTACCAGAATACCCCGCCCTTCTGGCCTCTAAATCTTCTTGGTATCCACCCTCTAGAATTCTGCGATATGATGATCGGATCCTATTACTGAAACCTAAATCTAGACTTGAACCCTACAGCGATAGAGCATTTTCCATTGCAATGCCCAAGATATGGAATTCCATGCCTCTGCATTTACACACTGAATCTCACTTTCCTCTTACTAAGAAATTCCTGAAAACATGGCTTTGTAACTGTGAAAGCGGTAGTTTTAAGTCTTTTTTTTTTTTTATGTCCAAGTTATGAAGTTTGCCTTTCTGGAATTGAAAGCCGTATGTCTATGTGCTCATACAAATAAATGTAACATGGTTTTTATGTTGGTTTCTTCTTCTGTTGGCTGGTGTTAATATATCATAAGGAACGTTGAACATAATCCTCACTTCTGAACCTGCTATTGAATCTTCCATTCACAGTAATGGTTTTTCCAGTTGAAGACCTGCGACAGGCCATGCCTAGGTATCCAGGGCATTCGCTGAAAGTCATGGTGTCACTGGTGGCCATTGGCTATTAATGCAGTTGTTCCACTGGTCCATTTGGTAAAAAAGATGATCACTACTTTAACCGTCATTATCTCTGGAATTGTAAGGACAGGGATGAAGGCTCAGATGGCTCCAGTTCTGGGCTACCTCCTCTAGTCACTTGGGAAGACCTCACACCAGGCAGTGAAGACTAACTGGCTCAAGGTGTCTCAGTAGCGAGAAAGGAAGTAGGTCGAGGCTTCCCATGGGCTGGTGAAGTTTGGGGGCGATGTAGTGTTACACTTGTCGACCACTGAAGCCGTTGGAGCAGATCGATGACCTAGGCATTGTTTTTTCTTGTGCTTGCTGAGCCATCCTTGAGGTTGCTGGGCATTTTGTATGCCATGGTATGTAGCCATTAAAGTCGTTCCAGTCAGGTAGGCCTTAACGTTCTTTCTTTGGATCAGGCACTTATTCCTGGCAGCTGGAGTCCAGCTCCTCAAACAAGCAGGTAGATCTACCTCCTCTCTACATTTCAACCAACAGGGCAAATCCACATGCTTCCCTAGATTTAGGCCCCTTCCGGAGGACTAGAGGCAACCCAAGTAGAGGTTCACTCTTTCATATTCACTCCTGGTCCTGGTGCACAGGACCTCCTCAATGCACTGTTGTCGAGGCCAGTATTCAACCTTCTTTTGTGACTGAGCCAATAAGGGGGAGGCTACACCTCTTGAAACTCCAGATGCTCCTCCAATCCTGGGGGTGTTCATTTTGCCTTTGGATCGCAAATTTGCAGGCTTCCTGTTCTGCTGTCCCTTCTGAAGACCGGTATAACCTGGAATGGCTCTGTCTGGGGAGCTGGTTCTCAGTGGATATTTGTCCCAGGCAGAAGAAGATGAGGGTGGAATTCGCCCTGGCAGAGGAAGCTCATCTCTGTTACATTAATGAGCAGGGGCTGCATAACGTCCAAACCAGCAGACTTCTAGGTTTGGAGAGGGAGACAGAAGATGTGCCCTAGGAGCCCCCCCCTTCCACCCATTAGTGCACATGTACACACACAAACATACTCTTTCTTCTCCTCTCTCCCGTATTCTATCTTTCCACCGTTCCACCTCTTTCACCTTCCCTTACTGACCCTCTTCCTCCCCTTCCTTCTCATATCCTCTCGCCCCTCTCCCCTGCTTTCCCCACTCCTACTCCCTTTACCCATCCTGTTCTTTTTCCTAATGTTTATTGTTTAGTTTTGAAAAAACGTTAAAATACACAAAGATCATTATTCATAAAATGTAAAATACATATACTTTTAATATTTCATACACAAGACCAATCTGTAACAGTGTTCATATTGCAATCACTGCTTTCCGCTTATGTAAATGCATCTTGATCATGTTACATTAGGAGTAGAAACAATAGCATCTCCTTATTGCATATCTTGATGACATTGAAAGCATTATACTGACTTGCTCACAAGCAAATTTCTCTGTAGTTAACTAAAACAGTTATACCAAATATTTGACTCTTTTTTTTTTTCCCCAAACCTAATGGATAGTGAAAAGTCATTTGCTCCTTGGAGTTTTTAGTGGCACCATAAGACGTCACCTTGCTAGTGACTCAGAGACTCAGAGAGGTGGTCAGTAACATGTTTCAAGATGTAGATTCCACTTCACACTTTCTCATGGATCCTGTGGTATCCCAGATACTTGAAGGTGTCCACTTTATCCAAATAATATACTTGATTCCTCCATCTACCAGTTGAGCTTCAACTTTTAGCCCCAAAACCCATAATTTGTATCTTCTTTACATTGATGAATACTTGATTTTTTTCAGCATACTCTGCTAGGAAATTTAGTTGAAAGTAAAGACACTTTTTTGCCTGTGTAGGCAACATGGCATAATCTGTATGCATAAGTGGTGAGGCTTCATACTGTCCATATGGCTGGGTCCAAACTGGAATGGCGTGGCGAGCAAAAAAAGATGGATTTAACCCAGATCTGTGACTGGGGTTTGATTTGTTCAGAATTCCGTCTATCATCTGTTTTTTTTGCATTTGTCCCCCTCATTTTGCAGTAGGCGATCTGTGGTGCTTGACTTCAAAATGACACAATTGACAAAGCACTTTTATTTATATATATATATATATTTCATTTTTACATTATTCTCATCCGCCATGCTATACACCATGGCTAAAATTCATAGCCAACGCCAGTAGGTCTCATAGATAGGACCAGTTTGCTTTGCCAATGCTTATGAGAGCCGACACAAGCATGCCTTTCCCAACCTCTTCAACAGCAGTTGGTCCCACTCCTCCATGCTATGCGTCACCACAGCTCGAAATTCCTTGGGGGGGGGGGAGGGGGAGGCTGCTTAGTACTGGCGTCCCGGTGTACCTATTGTACTCAAAGTAGCTGAGGTTTTAGGTCTCGCCTAGCGTTGCAGCGCATACGCTGCTTGCTTTCCAAGGCATACAGTATACGCTATAGCGTGGAAGCTTTGTGGAAGCTCCGCCCATTCTCCGCCCATCTTTTTGATTGACTTAGGTCCTAAATGCTGCCTTCCCATTGGTTTTAGCCTTGTTAGTCCCTCCTCCTGACGGCCATGTCGTCATTTGTATATTTCCATGGCTACAGGCCCCATTACTTTCAACACTATTTTGTTCTTGTTGCTCCCCCCTCCCCTCCCGCAGTCCGTGACTTCTCAGCCCACCCACACTCCCGTTCGTGCCTTTTTGCCCGCACGCACTCCCGTTTCAAATGCAATAGGAATCGCGTAAATGCGAGTTCTATTGCATTGCAAATGCTTGTTTTTAAAGTAGTGCGCAGTCATTTACATTTGACATGCGCGCGATGCCTTACATCACAGCCACCGCCCCTTCCCCCCGCACAGCCCCGCTCTGCTGACTCAGTGCCTTAGTCAAGCGTTTTTTTCTTTCCTGTTGGTGTTACTCTATTGGAGCGTGTTCAACTTCGGTGCCCGTATTTTATTGTAGTTTATCAGCACGACTCCCGCTTAACAGCCACCACGTTTCAGGTTTCACTATGGCAGACACGTGCCTAACTTTTAGCTACACGAGCGCCGCACTTCTTCATGTTTTAGAATAGCACCCGCGTTCTTGTTTTTAAAATGTCTATCATACACCTCGCAGCTCGCGTTACCAGGCCATGCCCATCCTTACTGCACATCCTGCTCAGTTTGTTCCACCCCCTCCTCGGCCTCTCTCCTGCCCTGCATTCACATCCTCCCAGTCCCCGCAAACCATTGTTAAGTCGGCGCTGCCGCCAGTTCGGTGGCTAACTTTTAAATTGCATATTTAAGTTTCCTGCTGCCTCCCGCTGGAGAAGCCAGTGCATGATTGAAACTGCAGTCAGCACTCGGCACCCAGGGTACGCAAGCCCTGAAACATGAGAGCTCTCCTGCTCTCCTCCTCCTCTCCTTGCTCTCCCCCGGAAGCCTTTGTGCTGCTCAGAGAGCACCTCGGCAGGCATGGATCGCT
Organism: Calotriton arnoldi; assembly: GCA_963921515.1. Classification (NCBI taxonomy): domain Eukaryota; kingdom Metazoa; phylum Chordata; class Amphibia; order Caudata; family Salamandridae; genus Calotriton; species Calotriton arnoldi. The sequence goes on from CAWUFW010001162.1 coordinate 629,587, forward strand.
GCACTTTCACAAGAATGCAAACAGCCTGGGCGGGAGCGGATAATAACCTTGGATCGTGCTTAGAACACAACCCGTCCCAGGTCTCCACACAGACTTGCCTGACACCTCGTTCAGGTGATGGGCAACACCCGTCCCTCCATGCGCACACTCTACGGCTGACCCCTTTCTGTTGACAATGTGAACACAAAGTGCCTCACATTGCACCTCTCATGCCCTTTTCCCCCCTTCCCCATTTCCATGCCCATGCTCAGGACCTAGCAACTCTCTAGCCCTCCTAACCCACCCCCCAGTTCCACTGCACCAGACCAGTACATAGTGAGTGTCTGCAAACACATAAGAGATTCATTCCTCACTCAGTGTCTGCCCCTTTTCTGGCCCTCTCTCTACGTGTCCACCTATGTGCCACAACTCCGTGTCCAGCACCTCTTTATGTACCACATTCCCTCCATTTGTATACTCAAAGTGAGGCAGCCTCCGCATTCTGATGGGCGCATTCTCGGTGCCTAGTACCCCCTCCAAAAGCTGCTTTAAGCGTTTATGGGCTGCACTCCCGTCCCTCCATGTGACCATTCAGTGCCCTGTCATTCTCTCGCTGATGGTCTCCCGTGTCCAGCTTTGCACACACTGCCTGCCACCCATACTACCTACCTCCTCCATGTCCCTCTGCCCACACAGAGATTGGTTCATAGAAATTGTCTTCCACGAGCACCCGTAGATAATAATATTTTTTTCAAATCTTGTATTTTGAGTGATATGACCACCGAAGGCCCTGATTTTATATTTAAAACCGAGCTTTGGACTCTACCATTTCCCGCTAAAAGGCAATATTTCTCTCCATGTGTTCCCATACCTGGCGTGTCACGCAGTTTGGTGCTTACTTTCCCTCCATGTTAAAGAACAGTAGATGTTTCAGCACCCAGGCTAACATGCTGCATTGCTAAATACATATAAGGTCCTAAAGGCGAGACCGATTGCATTGCAAATGCTTGTTTTCGAAAGGCAGAGATAAGTATTCCTGTCCTGATTTAGAAAATCATTTATGTGATACATCGGATTTCTTTTTTCTGGTGCCAGCAGATGGTGCTGTTGCATGAAAGTTGGTATTCGGGAGCACCCAAGAAATCAATTATTAGAATCGTGTCTTCTGTTTAGGAAAGTACATACTTGTGTTGCCTGCATGCAGATGTAACCAGGTGTTGCCTTTCCATATGCCCAACGTGGTGTTTCCTGTGGGTCCCCGTCAAAGATCACCCATCAATTCCTTCTTTGCGCACACCCAAAATAGAAGAAAGCTCTTTGGCAATACTTAATTAAGCAGACCATGATGTTTGCTGCTTGCTATGTTGCATCAGTTAGCTAAGCAGATATTGTCACGTTGGTCTAATTCCCAGGGTGACGCGCTCCCTCATTTTTGTAGTATTTCCCAAATGGGGATGGTATATGCTGATAGGTCCACCGAATAAAGTATGAAAGTAAAAAGCGCACTGTACTTCATCCACAACGCTTTTTTCCTTTTTCCCTGAACTTTCTCTTTTCTTGCATAATTTCTTCATTATTCATCTTTCAAACAATAAAAGCATGGTCCAATAGTCAAATATTATTCAGATATTGTAACTTCTGTGGGCTTAGACAGTAGGACCCTGTTAGCGGGGAGTTGGGTTTGGTGGTCAAAGGGTGTAGGGTATATTAAATTCACATTTACTCCTGACTGATGCAGGCTCAACAACCAATAGCTAAATCCCTTTTTATTGAGTTTGGGATCAAGATGTAGAGACTGTGTCCTTCAGGGTAAATAGCCTGCGGTTCAGGAACATTCACCTATTGTTATATGTTAACAGCTCATAGCACAGAGCCTACTCCTGTGTGCCAACCACTGACATTTCATTAAAGAGAAAGTAGGGTGGCAGCCTCTGTTGTTCTGTGTGAATCAGTTGAGCCCTGATCTATGAGAAATGAGCCCCAAATAGCACAAAAGATGTGCATCTGAACTATATTATGCGTTCACAGGAGCGATTTGTAGGAGTTAGTTCAGCCATTTGCAATGGGTTGGTGCAGAGGCTAAGTACCAATGGCGGAGAGTGCATCTTTTGGCTGCTGTCAGGGATGTAGCTGCAACCATCTGTGGCTAAGTACAGTCAGTCCGACTATGTCAGTGGTGTTGTGGAGAATTGCCAGGAGTACAGATAGTGAAATGGTAATATTGGCAAGGTTCGTGAGTTTAATCAAGACTGTTCTAAAACATAATTGTATAGTGCGGCATTCCCATCTTATGTGAATTATATGACAACCATCTCAATTGCAGTTCCAAGAGCTGCAGTACTTCCGAAGACCAGATTTGTATAGTTTCAGCGGTGTCCAATTAAAAGTTTAAATTGAACTCCCTTGCTACCCTGTCATGGTGTTGTAGCACTGAGGTCCAGTGTGTCTTTGTGTGTCATAGTGTCTTCTAGTGTAACCTAGAATTGAATTGAGTGGGTATGAAAATAGATGTCTGTGAAGAGAGTACTGTATATGCCCGATACAGCTTACAATATTGCCCCATGAATTGAGGTTCTTCTTGATGGTGTATGTCAGCAATGTTGCTGAATACGGGCCAATACTGCTTTGCAGACAACACTATTAACAAACGCTTTTACATTTATTTGTCCATATAGACATACCATAGATTGAAATAAATTACTAAGTAACTAAAACAAAACAATCTCTAACAAAAACAATTACATAGTCAAAAAATGGTTAACAAATAGCGTTAAGAAAGCACAACTGCCACTTTTTCTGAGTGCTGCGTAACTAATGCAATGCCATGCTCACAGTCCTTTACCCCACTCAGGTATAGGTTTTAAAAATTATTTTCTCTTTTCTAAAACATAAGGACATAGAAGTTTGAAATGAGCTAAATGTGTAGAACCGGTTTGGCACAAGCAAGAATTAACACCTTTATTTTAAATGTAGTGCATGTTATTATGTACCTTTAATCTTAGTCGTAATATATATGAGGCAATGTGGTATATTATATGGTGTGAGGAAATGTGGTATATTGTATGGTGTGGTTGTCAACCTCGCCATATAATACACTTACCAACCCCTTTAAGACCAGTAGGTTTCGTTTGTTAAACCCTCTAGCTCAACGCTGGGTAGCTGTGGCTCTGAGCAGCAAGGCTTACACATAAGAACAAGTGTAAAGCATTTAAACAGCACCAAAACAATTGAGAAGAAATACTCGAGACACTTAAGGAATCCGACACCGATTTATAAAAATAGACTGTATTTTTATGTATTTTTAGACACCAAATCAAAAAAGATCCACCGGAGGGTTCTGGAGATATAGATTTTACCAGGTACAGTAAAAACGCACTTTTTACTCAACTGCAAACAAGCAATGGCAAATTCAGCGAATTTGACACTTAGAAACGTTTTGAACAAAAACTTTGGCTAGTTGTATTGCGGTAAGTTAGAGTTAATTTGGGCGACCAACTCTGACAGGAAGCCAGTCTTGGGGACCAGCAGACACAGTTACCTCGGTGAAGGAAGCAATCTTCAGTCAGTTCCAGGCACTTTTGTCCCTTTCCTATAGGTTCCAATGGAAGTGATCGTGATGTAAGGGATACAGGATGTTGAAGATGCTCAAGGATGCTGTGGATGCGATCGGTTGACGGGGGTCTTTCTGGGCTACTCCATGGTCCACGAGTGGGGTGAGGCAGTCCTGGCCACAAAGGTCAACGTCTCTCGAAGTCCTCTCGGTCCTGGTAGAAGTCCAGCTGCCACTGGGCTACCAGCTGCCTGGTATCGCTGTTACACCCAAATCCTTTCCTGGGCGATGACTCGTCTTCTGGGCGACCAAGCTGCACTCCGACGACTATCCTGGGTCTAGCGGATTCAGGTGCAACTTTGAGCGTTGGGACTTGGTGTCTGGAACTGCACAGTGGCGGTTGGCTGCGATGCGAAGTGCTGGGCTACCAACTTGCCATAGCAGGCTTCTTCAGCTGTCGTGGCCCTGTACTATGAACAGGTCTGCAAACTGAACCTTGGAGTTTCTTGCTTCGGCTGGGCTCTGGAGATGACTTCCCCATGAGCAGGACACAGCAGGCATAGTCCCGTCTCCTTTGCTAGCCACGAGGTTCAGCAGGTGCAGTCCATGTCGGTGCAGGCTTAAACTCATGTGACTCTCTGGAATTGAGTTGTTGTGATCCAGTTGCCACGTTTTCACGCCGTCGCTGAACCGCCGACTGCAGTGAGCAAGCGGGAAGACGCCAAACTGCTGTTCACGACTCCCTCGCTGATCCCCGGCTTTTCTGCCTTTCTTCTCTACGGGGCTTTAACATCCGGCAGCGGGCAGCCTGGCAACCGGGCAGCAAGCCGGGCAGCCAGCCGGGCAGTCAAGCGGGCTGAGTGTGTTTGGGAGACTGCTTCTGTTCGTCTTGTGAGTGAGTGGAGTGGACCTGCAGCCGGAACTAAGCCGCGTTTGGAGCGGACCAAGCTTGCGAGGAGGGACGGCTCCCCCGCTCCCTTACAGCAGGAGATTGTTACCGGCACTACCGGTGCCACATGTCTTACCAGTGTTTCCAGTTACCGGTGCGAGCGTGAACAGGAGATTGTTACAGCGAGCGGCGCAAGGAGGAGACCGCTGCAGGCTTCAAGTCGAGCCAGGTTGAGCAGGATCAACTAGCAGAGAGGAGTGAAGGCTATCTCCCTACACTCCTGCTTCCCTGCTCCTCTTTGCCCCCCTCTCCCCAACAGCTTAAAAGCATCCCTAAGCAGAACGGGCAAGCAGGACGGGTGGAGTATTTTTCCGCGCCACCCATTATACTGCACCACTGTGGGGTGGAGAGGAGGGGAAACAGCGGTAAAGCAGCGTCAGAGCCTGGTGTGAAATACTAGGTTGAACTAGAGAGGAGAGGAGCAGCGGAGCGGAGCGGCTGTTTGGCAAGGCGACCTGGTGTGGAATACTAGGTTGAACCAGGACATACTGCGTGTTGACCCAAACACGGGCCACAGAGTCATGAGATCGGGCCGAGTAAGGAGGTCTCCTTTAAAACCAAAATCAAAGTCAAAGTCCAAACAAAAACAAGGCAATGCAAAAGCGAGCACAGATGAGTTAAGTGGCCCACGACTGGGGTCAGTATCTATCAAAAAACGCACAGAAAGCACAGTAAGCACAGTAAGCCCAGAAAGCACAGAACGCACCCCAGCCATGGGGATTACCAGGACCCACTCCGGCACAATCTCTCCCACTAAAAGCAACGACATCAACGCAACGCCAAAAAGGGGAGAATCAACTTTTTACCAACCAGCTAACCTGACGCATTCACAAGGAACACAAGGAAGACAAGGGGTCTGTGCTCTTATAAGCCTTGACGGGGCCCCTCAAAAGAATACACCCCGCACCATCCAACCCAAAATTTACACAAAGTTCGCGTTTCTGAAAGGTCCAGGTACAGCAATTTATTCAAAAAGCGCGAACGTAAAACGGTTGCAATCGCCATTACAGCCAGAGAAGTTTGGTTCAACTCATCAGCCAACTAATCAAGCTTCTTTTGTGTCACCCACCAAGTTACTTGAACCTCAACCTCAACTCTTATTTCACCAACTCAATAAACAAGTTGAAAATCAAGTTAAAACCGATCAAAGGAACACATCTACGACAGACGGCCAGAATTCTCCAAAAAGTACAGCTGACAATAGGACAGCTGAAAATGTCTTTGAAGAGGATTCAGGGGCAATAGTTGGAATTGATATATTAGGAGGCATGCCCCAGAACCAGCTTATAGATCAACTGGGAATGGCTCTCCCGCTGTCCCCAAAAAATTGTTCTCCACTCCAACAGCATAAATCAAAATCAGGAGGACCAAGTGTATCTGAACACCTGGTGGGCCCCAACAGCCCCTCTGCCAGCAAACCAGCAGAACGTCATTCGATGTCTCCTTATGTAGACTCTCATATATCAAGCCCGGACTTGTCCTTCCTGGCCTCTCAGGAATGGGAGGAGCTTGTCGCTTCATATAACTTAAAACCTTTTCAAAATAACTCATCTCATGTACCGATTAATACACCACTGCAGGAAAGAAGTAATCGCAGTACTATTACATCCACTGAACCAATTTGGGCGGCAATTTTAAACTCAATGCAATATTCAACTACAGCTCTACAATATCAATCGCATAAAATGGACTTGCAGATTACGGTTCTTCAGACACTGGCTGACTTTACGTCGGGGATCGATAAAAAACTTTCAGAGCTCAATAATCTAATTAGGCGGGGACAAGAAGCGCTGCACGGAAGCCAAACCACTCATCTTGAATGCACCTGTGCCCCAATAATTGATAAGCTCACAACACTACCGACTATGTTAGGGGACATTTTATCAGAAATAAAAGGCAGTGTTCCATCGTCCCTTATATTTACAGATGGTCAGCACAAAGAAGGGACAGCCTTGTCTGAACTTCAAAAAATCGAACAAACAGCAACTATCTCTTCCAACATTGCTGTAGATAACGATGCAATGCCAATAACGGCCCTAATAACGGCTCCTTCAAACAAAAATCCTATTCCCCGGAAAGTTCGCAATAAACAAAAAAGGAAGGGTCGTAATAAGAAGCTACTATCTCTTGCTTTAAACACACTAAGCAAATCTCCTGTCAGTGCAGTTGAACCAGACCCCGATTTTGTTGAAACCGGGACTAGGTTATGCTCCGTCTTGCCTGGCAGGTCGGACCACTCCTTCGTAGAGCCCTCTTCAACTATGGCCGCCACCTCGGGACCACCATCGAGGCTAGTAAGAAGGATCATTCCAACAGAGAATGTGAGGCAGGAGTTAACACTAACAGCAAAAGATCCAGCAAGAAGGAACATCCCAATAACAAATGAGAGGCAGGAGTCGATATCAATGGCAACAAATCCAGCAACTTTAAAATACAACAAGGAAGATCAACCACAGGGCGCATCGTCCAACGAAGTTCACTCGTTAAAAAACGAGGATCAACAAAAACTATTGACGGGGGGCACGGCAAAACAAGGCTGCTCACCCAATAAAATTAAGTCTCCAATTACCCTCCCGTCAACCTCTCGTAAATCTGTAAATCAAGGAGAAATACCGAACAACCCTCTGCAAATAAGGCCTCGCCTACAGGACGGAATCCCTACTTACAGATTCAAGGAAACCCCGACTGAAGAAGTGGTCAGCATCACTCTCATTCCTGAATATGAATCACGAGGAAGAGACGACATATTAAACAGAGGGAATGTTCTACGACTCCTAAATTCCATCCCGAGCCTTGGAAATATAAACTCATCAGACGTACTTTCTATAGAATTCCTTCCAAATAATAACTGCCTGGGCCCAGAGGTTTCGAGGACAAGATGGAGCACAAGTGAAATTGCGAATAAAATCAAGGAAGAGGAAAGCACGCTCAAACATTGGGGTATAAAAATGGGAGTCGAATTGAAATCTCCTTATCCAACTCCATTTTTAATAGCCCGAATCACCGTCCCAGATAAAATTACCACCTCAGTCCTAAGAGGGGCAAGAAGCAGAACCCCTGGCGAACTCACTGCTTGTACAGAGGATTCTAACTCATACAGAAGCTTAGGGCAATTAATCCCAATTTTGAAACCGGGATCTGACCTCGGCCGCAAATAACTCGTACAATACTAACAGACCGTCCAAACTGACAAGAGTGTGACACACCACAGACCGCTCCACCCGCGCTAGGTCAAATTAAACTCTGCATCTGGAACATTAACGGCCTGGCAGCCAAATTGGTCGATCACGAAGTAGTTAATTACTTGAAAACATTCGACTTAATACTTCTCCAGGAAACCTGGGAAGATAATGTCAAAGAACTCCAAGGATACTCCTCCTACTTCGTTCCGGCAACAAAGGTCTCCAACTTTGGTCGCTGCTCAGGGGGATTAATGATGTTGGCTTCAATAATCACAATGGGCTCAATAAAGCCCATAGAGGCAAACATTTCACCTCCTAATGCAGTACATGCAATACAGATAAAGCTTAAATTCAACAACACGACACAAGAAGTTATAATAATTAACATCTACGTGCACCCTAAACGAAAACAAAAAGCCGTAAAGGAGCTGTCAAACGAAATAAAACGGATTATGGATGAGCAAGACATTGATCACATAATTGTTGCTGGTGATTTCAATCTACACCTTCTTGGGTCAAGCCAAGACGACGGCCCAGTGCATGAACTTACATCACTTTGGGGGATACCAAATCAGGGCCAAGCAAATATTGGCAAACCTTCAAGATGGGCCAAACATCTGCTACAAGAACTAGAACACTTAAATTTAAGAGCACTGAATGGCCGTTTCTTGGAGGATAACCCACCAGTTGCCACTTTCCATTCCTCAAAAACATCCTCCTATTTAGATTACACGTTTGTAACACTAGCAATGTTTGATAAAATAGTAACCTTTAAAATAGGTGATAATATCCAGAGTGATCACCTCCCACAGGAAGTATTGCTGAATGCGAGGCCAGTTGTTATATTGGATACTTGGAACCCGACTGGAAGCGAAGAAGTATCCAATTTAAAGCGCCTAAGGTGCAATGCCAACAATATTGAAGCTTTATCAGCCTCTGCCAAAACCTTATTCGAGAGAGAAAAAAAAACTGGCGCCACAATTGTAACAGCATGGGAAAATTTTATTAAGACATTTAGTGGCAATTTTGCGACGAGGACTGGGTCAATACTAAGAAAATCAGAAGACGTATCAATAAAAGCGAACTCCAGTCCGGAAACCAAGACCCTCAAACGTATTACAAATCAAACCCTTCGACAACTGCGAAAAACACCAGGAAACTTGGAGTTGCAGTTGACTCTTCGACAAACGAAGGCACTATTGAGAAGGAGGAAGTGGAGAAAAATAAGGCAAAAGAATGATGAAACGTGGGTTAAACTATTGCATGATGCCAAGCAACAGAACAGTGCTAAGTTTTGGCAAAGAATCCATAAGTTAGATCGACCGAACCACCCAGGAATCAGTTCCAATATAACAGAGGCGGACTGGGTTGAGTACCTCTCCGACCACTTTAACAACATGGAAGGGGATTTCAACAAGGGTACGGGCATCGCGGCACTAGAAATCAAACCCCCTATTAAGGGAAAAATGATACTAAACTGCATACCCAAAGCTCACTTGGTCAGCAGCATTAACATCCATAAGCAACAGGGGACCCAGTTGGCTGGCGAATTAAACCTCTTAGACCACACTGATGAGGAAGGATATGCTCCCACGGAAAAACAGATAAAAGGCCTAATAAACAAGAGTAGAGACATGGGAACGCCCGGCCCTAACGGGATCCCCCCAATATTATGCAAACATGACGCCGGTTTTTGGAGCAAGGCTCTATTATCAGTCTTCAAGGGCTTAAACACCGGAGTAATTATTCCAGACTCTTGGAAAGGATCTATCATCAGCCCAATCTTTAAACAAGGTAAAAGGAATGACCCAAACAATTATCGACTGATCGCCCTCCTCGACGTTGATGCCAAATACTACGCTGGAACACTCCTGGACGAGTTAACAATTTGGGCCTCAGACAATTCTATTATCCCCATTAATCAAACTGGGTTTTGCAGCGGCCAAGGAACTACAACTAATATATTGGCTCTCACGTCGCTAATGGACGCAGCCAAAGTATCAAAAATACCTCTCTTCCTGTGTTTTATTGATTACACAGCTGCTTTCGACCATGTCGATAGATCCAAACTCTGGGGAAAACTGGAAAAATGGGGTATACCAATCACACTTTTGGATCGGCTAAAACAACTGCATACAGACACATGGATCAGGGTCTAACTAGGTGCAGGGTCACACATCTCAAAACGAATTACGACCTCGAAAGGCCTCAAGCAGGGGTGTGTCCTTGCCCCGATTCTTTTTAATCTCTTTTTGGCCGATCTGCCCGGGGAGCTGGACAGCTGTGTATCCCATGCTCCTAACCTGGGGAACAAGCTAATGTCAAACCTGCTATATGCCGATGATCTGGTTTTAATCAGTCGGACACCAATTGGCCTTCAGCACCTATTAAATACAACATGCAGCTTTTCGAGCCGGAACTCCCTCAAAATACATTTTAAGAAGTCCAAAATTATGGCAGTCAACTACCACAAAAAGAAGATCAATAGCTGGTTCCTTGATGGCCAACGTTTGGAATAAGTACAAAGTTATAAATACTTGGGAATACTACTGGATCATACAAGCTCATTTAAACGTCATCTAGAGTCCATGCGAAGAAAGGGGACTACAACTTATCTATCATTGAAGTCATTGAAGAGACGCCTTCCCGACCTTACGCTTGGTCCTTTTCTACAGGTCCTGAGGGCTAAACTGCGGCCTACATTGACATATGGGAGTGAGGCTCTAAAAGGGAAAGACGCAGCAGTTTTAGACGTCATAATAGCCAATTCTTACAGAGCTATTTTCCATCTCCCAAAATACGTCTCTCTGGCTCAAATCCAGTTAGAATTTGGGATCCAAAGACAAACAGTGGAAAGAAGGAGCACCTACGTTAAAAGTTGGCACAAAATCCGAAGAGCTGAGGCGGGGTCTTTAAATTTCCATCTTTGGAAAGCCTTGCAAAATCAGGAATTATGCCCAGCCAGGCATTATTTGTTTGATTCAATTGAGACACTGGGCCTGTCTGATCTCTGGGCTGTATCTACAGATCATCTTTCCTTCAAAAAAGCAGTGAGAAAAACAGCATCTATGCTATCTATCTTAGAAGACAAAGCAATTCTCACCAAAAAGGCACACGGCTGGATAGTGCTCAGTGACTATGTAAGGCCAAAACCCCAAGCCTACTTGAGTGCTGGAATGAAGATAAGCAGGAAGGAAAACTTTTTAAGGTTGCGCATGGGGGTAATTGCGATCAAACCTCATCTTCCCCCATGGGAAAGGGACATCGGTAGTCCGACCTGTCGTCTATGTGGAAGTGGTAAGGAAGATATTACTCATGTTATCTGCAACTGTTCCAACTTAAAGGACATAGATACATCTTGTTACGTCCCTTTTTTAAGTATTACGGGATCCGGCAGTGAAGTTTTGCTTCAATTCTACTGACGTCCAGCTTAACTGTCGGCTAACAAAATTTTTTGCGATGGTAACTAAGAAACTTAAAACTCTGTCGCTACCAGGAACACGCTAAAAAACTCCTAAGTGTCTACTCTGTTTTAGTCCTACTTGCACTTTATTTACCCAAATTTTAATATGGACATGGTTAAGCTGAGCATCCGATCTGAGAAGTTGTGGTTGTCACTGCTAGCCAGTATTTTATGAGACGTAAGAGTCTATGAGAACCTCTTTTAAATAGCTAACACCATAAAACAGGAATATGTAAATGGTGACCTTTTTTACATTATGTGCTTTTTAAATCGTTTTAATTGTATTTATTTGTGTACAAGGGGAATTTTTGTGTTATGTATTTGCAAAGATTTTAATTAATCAAGCAAAATAAACTTAAACTTGAAAACATGTCGGTGCAGCCTCTCTTCGAGGATTACTTGGTGCAGCAGGGAAGTCCTTATTCAGTCTTTCTTCCAGTCCAAGGCAAACACAAGGAGATGATGGACTAAACCCAAATCTGTGACTGGGGGGTGAGTGTCTGAAAAGGTTCAGCACTCCGTCCATCGTCCCTTTGTATTTGCTTTGTTCGCCCTAAGTTGGCAGGGTATGCCCAGACGTGGGTCCCTTGCTCACTTTGCCACTGGACTCAAGCTAGCCTGGCTGATGAGGGGTGTTACCCCGAAACCGGTCCCATTATGCTTGTTTCTGGTCCAGGGAAGACCTGGCTTGGCAGTTCGGGCTGGACTGTTCCCATGAGGAACAGGGTCAAGACTGATTTGCATATGGCTGGGTTTGAATTGGGGTGGCGAAGTGAGCTAAAGAACGATGATGGATTAAACCCAGCTCAGTGACTGGGGGTGAGTGTCTGAAAAGTGTCAGTGCTCCGTCCATCATCTCTTTTGTGTTTGCTTTCTTCCAGTCCAGTCGAGGTCTGAGTTCCTTTTGGGCCAACACCCATGTGGCTTCCTGCCAGGGAGAGATAACACCTCTCTCCTGTGCATGGTGCTATTCTCATCTTTCCTGGGAGTTGTTTGCTCGTCTCACCAGGAGGGCAGAAAGCGATCTTGGAGACAAACCCCAAGTGTGACCGTTAAGGGCACAGGAGGCTAAAGGCAACATAGCGGCAAATTTGTAAAAGTTGCACACTGCAAGTAGCTACAATAATTTTGACTTCAGCATCAAGTTGGGTTTAATGTAACGAGCTGTTTGATACTTTGGGAGTATCAGCTTTGGTCACACCCTTCAGGAGTTAGCACAGCTGACGGATCAGCGTGTAACCCTGCACTCGTCAAAGGGGCGACCAAGTCTTTCCACAGAAAAAAATAACAGTTCGGCGTTTTTACTGCCAGAACGTGTCAAATACATGTTGCACCTTGCCTTAAGGCTCGGTTGGGCTGCCACAGGAGTGACTTGCACATATTACAAAGGGTTGTTCAAGCTTTGACACAATTTAAATGGCAAAGTCAGGCCAGCAGTGTTATACTGCTCTTCCAGTCTGCAGTGGCAGACTAAGAGACATGTTTTACCGTGGTCACACACTGGGGAGGCACAACCAGTGTTGCAATCTCTGAGGTGACCCTCTAACTTACAGGCCCTGAGCACCATATACTATGGACTTATAAGTAAGTTAGTTTATGACAGTTGTGTATAACCCAATTCTACATACACACTTTTAGGTCCGGACACGGGCACTGAGATCTAGTTAGCAGGCCTTAGTGCACTTGGAGTCGAAAAGCCAGCAGCATCAGTTCAAAAACATGGGGGTGACCCTGCAAAAAGAGACATTTCCTTACAACTGGTAATGGGAAACTGCCTTTACAACGCAGGCATTGCCACGCAATATCTTTACCACGCATCATTTACCACGCATCATTTACCACGCAAATGTTTACCACGCATGCCTTTACCACGCATGGTAAGTACAGTTAGGGTAAGTATATGTGTGTGTACATATGATGTGTGTATGTATGTATATATACTCACTCAAAAAACATAGGTTAAAGCAACGTTATAGTTAGGGGAATTTGTCAGTATGAACATTGTTTTGAACTAAAAAAAACACAGAAATTCACCAATTATCGTTAGCAGCACTAACTATAACTTGCACCTTCGCCATGCACTGCTTATGCATATGACATCATTTATGACATCACTAATGGCATCTCAAACCATTCAAGCTTCGTTTTCCCACATATTGCGATATAAATTACTGTGGCGTTAGAGGTCTGGCAGTAAGTGCAAAATAGCTCAGGAGAAGATCAGGCATCATTACTATCAACACAACTCCCTTCGGTGTTGAAAAAAAGCATTATGTTCAACATTGACCCTATAACATACACTTTACAGGCAGAATAGTTCACAATAATAGCCAACCACAGAAATATGGGAAACCCTAATTGAGTACGGTGTTCAGTCTGTGTACAACTGTTCAGAGAAAGCCAAAATAGTGAATGCCAATTCGAAAACAAATGCCCTACTACAGACAGCTTTTATCTGTATCAAACCCCTGACACACGCCGAACCTACATTAAGAAATGATGTTATCAGTAGAGAACTGAGTACTGTAAACAGTGTTTACTCTTTGGAGTGAGTTCATTCTATACCACACTGTTTGCAAATAGTGAAACCTTCATGAGAAATACACCATAGAGTATTCAAAACAGTGTACATCCTATGCAACAGTTGTCACCCACCATACTGTCATTGGGGGAAGCGGAGGAAGCCCCAAGGTTCCCATGGTGCTAGCCATCTCCCTGCATACAGTGGAAGCATGCATTGCTCCTGTCCGCAGGGAGCAGCTAATAATGCTGCTCCCTGTGGGCGGTAGCAATATTTAGATGTTTCCCTACCCACATCATTGCGGGCAGGGAAATAGGTCTAAAGTTTGCTCCCAGCAGGTGAGAGCATTTTTGAAGTTCCCACCAGCTGGGAGCAGATTTGGTGTTTGCTCTGCTTGGCGGGAGATTTAAAAATGCTCCTGCCAAGCAAGAGCAAACATAGCTTTGCCTGCCTGCACTGTTGCGGGCAGGAAAACCTCCATTCCCTGGGGGCGGTCTTCCCGGCACATAGCCTGTGAGCCGGCACCAGGGGAAGGGGTCCCTGGGGCCATTAATAGCTAAGGCAGAGGGTGACGCTCTGCCTCCCTCCCTTAAAGGAATCGACTCCTTTTCAGGCTCGGGGAGGGTTCCCACATGGCCAACCCCCTCCCTATTTTGTGAAATTTCGGCCCTGGGGGCAGGATCCTCAGACCTTTTGAGTGACGGGAGGGGGCCATGTGCCCACCCATTTCATAAAGTTTTGGTACCGAGGTGGTCTCACTGGGGTATTTCGAGGCTCCGGCAGGGGGGCTGGCAGCCCGCCCTCCCCATAAATAAAATCGCCCCTGGGGGTGTGTTCCCGGTGCCTCTAATGGCTTAGGGAGGGGGGGCAGCGCATCTCCCCTCCCCATTAAAATTGTTTTTTTTGCCCATGTGTGGGCTCCCCAGGACATATAATAAATAAATGCGGCCCGGCCGTCATTTTTTTTTTCTTTTTTCAATACCGTTAGACTCTTGCAGGGTCGTGGTGTTTTTTGCCATTGTTTTTTTTTCTTTTTTGTCCCAAGTGTGGGTCCCTCTGGATCACCCCCATGAGGTTTAGGGGGTCAGGATATCTCTACCCTGCCCTCATATATTTTTTTTATTTTGTTTATTTTTTTAGAACTTCAGGACAGGGGATCAAGTCCCCGAGTCCTGTAATGGCTGCCTGCAGCATTTTTCTCATGTTGCTGGCAGCTACTCAGAGCTCTCGCTCTCGCGGGAGTCTGACTCCCACGGGAGCCAGATGGCCGAATGGAATTTAAGCTCTCTGGGCAAATCAGAACACTCTATTTTTAAATACCGTCCAAATATCTGTATTTTTTTAACCTTAATATCAGAAACTACTGAACGGATTTACACCAAATCACAAAAAGCACAGACTGCGGACCAAGATACAGTGTCCTGCCGAATGTGTTGTAATTCCGTTCAGCAGTATTTTCTGTAGCCCCCCCTCAAGAGTATATGAAAATTGCATGGGGATTTTGAGTTTTTGAGCCACCTTTTTTTCTCAGTCCCCGCTTGACAGATCACCCCAAAACTTTCCAGGAAACAGCTGAGGTGGATGAACATTATTTTCGGAAAGTTTTGTGAAGATTCGTCTTCGCCAAAGTTATTAGCAAACTAAAAAAAGCTCAGTCGGTGGAAAAGCAGACCTAACTATAACTACCTAGTGGCCACCGCCACTAGTTAAAATATATATATATTTTTTTTACTTCCCTTATTTATACTTACCTGCGTGGCAAACACATGCGTTGTAAAAAAAATGCGTGATAAAGGCATGCGGGATAATTGCATGCGTTAAAATGTTGTACAACCTTGTGTAAGATGAGATTGGCAATAAAAAATAGGTAGTCTGTCTTTCAGTCTCCCGTTTCAACCTATAAAAGTGAGTTGACGTGATTATAACTGACTGACTATCCTCATAGAATGATTTGATCTCAATTGGTTGTCTCCAGGCCGTTTTATTTGTAATTATAGGGTAAATAAGTTTATATTGCATTATGTAAAAAATAATTTTTTAATTCGAGAAGTAATACCACCTCTCATTTTCTGGGCATAATCGCTCTGGCTTTTGCACAAGTCTAGCAGGCACTACTTTAAGAAACTGATATTCCCTAAATTAGATAATGATGTAGGGAAATGTATGCTAGCCACCTCTCTTTAAAAAAAGAGATGAACTCTGCCCTGTTTCAAGGCGAATATTGTCTAGGCCCACACACATCGGTCGGGCCAGGGCTTGTCAAAAAGCCCATCCCTCAAACTTTTTAAAATCAACCCCCCAATAGTATATCGGATGTACCATAATTCAGAATAAGTTTAAATTTTTACAGAGCATGCTTTGAGAAATGGTTCAACCTACCAACTCCCAAATGGAAATTATATCAGAGTAATCCCAAAGGGATAATTTCACCCAAGTTAGAGTCTACCTAATATGCTTGTCAAAATTTAGTTTATTATTAAATAACATTCCCGAATATTTATAAAAATCTAAGGAATCAGGACCCTATTAAAAGGTGAATGATGGCCCTCAATATCTATAATCTGAGTTTTTTAAATATTGTAAGCCTGTTTATTTTACAGTAGGTTTCAAAAGCAGTTAACTGCCGTTGTAAACCAATGGCCTTTGCAGACAGTGCTTGAGATGGTGGTGATTCCAAAGGTTCAAATCATGTCACATTCTGTAGCCAGAGGCGAAAATGTTTTGGTTGTTCTTTAAATCATATATTTCTGTTTTTATGATCTTGCTGCAGTGCCTTGACAGCACTGATCCTCACTTCCAGCTCCTCCATTCTTGGCTGGCTCTAACATGGTGGGGGAGGCTGAGATAGCTGGCCTTCATCCCTCATCGCAGATCGCAGGGCTTGTTGCAAATGGTCTTGTATGTAGACAAATTTCCCCCTCACTCTGGTGTCACATTGGGTCCTTCAAAGTCATAAATCTGCCTGACAAGGGTACCAACCTGTGGAGCTTACTCGGGGAGCTGCCATCTTGTACGTGACCTGGCTCAGTCTCTCCCATGTCATTTTCATTTGGCAACAATTTGCAGGGGCCCTTATCCTGAGCAACCTCCAAACAATGCTCTTTGGTGTTCTGAGATGGGGAGACTAAGTCCCCTTGCACTGTAAATGCAAAGGATTTGCCCCCTTTAACTCTCTGTACACAGGCCCCTCAATGGTAGCAGGATTTTGAAGTATTTGGGTTCAGTAGCTGAACCAAGGAAGAATGCTCACTGACTTCCCAGTGAAAATTAATTCAAGGGGCTTGGAGTAGATATGAACTTTGTGGGTTAATATTTTTGAGTGTTTGAGAACATATTATGAATCATTTTTGCAGTATTGATCATGAACATTAGAACATGTGAACACTGAAACTGCTTTGTGATCACGAACTGTGCACGTGTTGATCACTGCCATGTATTTCTTTGTAGGTATGAGTTGCTGCAAGCTGGAGGATCTATGCTGCCTCTAGTGGCAATAGAGACAGTCCAATTCCCCACGTCTTCTTTCCTGCCACAGCAAGCCCTTCAACATTGTGCCTGACCGTCAATATGTAGGCAGTAGCCGCACCATTCCATTCTTTAAAATGGGCAGGAGGCACCCTTCCTAGGAACCCCTGTCCGGGGTTTTATGTAATGCACAGACCCTGAATGACAGTGAGACAGAGCCTAACTTGCATGGTTTACATTGCTGTTGGTACTCGTAGAACATGGAGCTGAGTGCTGCCATTTCCCCCTGGCTTGGGTCAAGCAGGAAGACCCTGTGAAACTCTGCTGGCCTACCCAGCTGCTGACCTTACCTGTGCCATGCACTCACCTGGTCCCAACTGCGGAGACGATACTGGAGCCGATGCTTGACCCTCTGTCCCCCTCAGGGGCGAGCCCGTTCAAGGAACAAACTCCTTAAACCAAGCACTGCCCCTGGGGAAAGTGGGGTTGAGATAAAATAAGAAAAGAGAGACTTGCAGTACTGGATCTGCCCAGCGGCTGTGTGACACTGCGTCACAGGATTTGCCGCTCCTGAGACCTTGTGTGTCTGCGAGGTAGATGTGGACTGGACCAGAACCTCTGTTTTTGCGATGACACAATACACTGGAAATAACAAGAGGAGGCAGTTGTCATCAGTACAAAAACAGGCCTCTAAATACAATGGCCATGCATTGACTTCAGTGATATACACTTGCAGGTTTCATCAGCAGCTTGGCATGAGAACAGAATAACCAAGATCATAGTTTCGAGTTTCAGGTGCTTACCAGGAATCAACTTGACATACAGATTGGAGTTACTGGCACTCTCAAGGATAAAACGCGGAACACAGTTTGGAGTTACTTGCACTCCCAAGGGTTAACTCGGAGCACAGATTGGAGTTACTGGAACTCCCAAGGATTGAACTCAGAACTCAGATCTCGGTACAAGGTTCATACAAGTACGCTCTGAAGTGCTTTCTCTTGGCGCTGCTGTTCATTAGCGAAAAAAGGGAGCTAAAGTCTTTAGTTCCTGCACAATCACAGTTCAAGCACCAAGGTTGCAAGAAGGGTCCGGAGCATGAACACACAAGAAGCGCTAGAAGAAATCACTGAGAGGGCATGGAGGAAAAGTCCATAGTGTTTGAAGACGCTGATACTCAGTCCTGCTTACTACTATAGGAGGATTAGTGTGCACTAACCTGATATCAAATACTTAGCCTTGTTCTTCCACTTGTCTGAAGTAGGAAGAAGATCTTGAGGCTTTGACTCGGGGAGTCGCAGGGGAACAGGAGTAGCTGTGCAAGAGGAAGAGATGAAGGAGGTGCCAAGCGAGCTGGAGCCATCTGAACCACCGGTTCAACATGGACTTGAAGGAGACTTGAGTGCTTCTTGGTTCCAGCTGGATTCCTCAGGTGAGTGGGAAGGGTAAAGCTTGTTCCACAGGGAGCGAGCCCCAGCCCGGACTCGGGATTGGGCGTGGTTTATATACCTTCTCGAAGGTTCAACGGATATAGCTAGTTCACGTATGGCACGTGGAGCACATGACAGTCTGGAAGGTTCTCAATGACCCTTAAATGAAACATGCGTCAGTACCCTCGCTTTGACCTTAAAGGAAGAGCAGGTGCAACTTGACGAATGGAGCCAATTAACCAGGAAGCAAATGTATTGTTTTTGCTCAAACGTGCATAATGGAAAACAACACCAAGGCCCTAGTAACAGCGGGTGCAAGGTACTCGATTGGTTCACAGGATTCTGGGGGAAGCTTGCAGAGACTCAATGGGAAACCAGACCAAAGCCCTAGTAACAGCAGGTGCAAGGTACTCTACTGGTTCATGGGTTCTGGGGGACGCTTGCAGGGAGTCAAGCACAGTGGAATCACAGGCTTTTGGGAGCATCAGTTATGGTATCATAGCGTGTCATTAAACGCCACAGGGGTAATACAATATGAGCTCTGGCGCTAGGCCCACTACACAGAGGGCGCATGAGGTGGTTGTGACAGCCTGTGTAGAAGTCCTCAGCCAGCCAAAGGAGACCATAGATGCAGAAATAGCCGCTTGACCCCTCAATCCCCTAGCAGCTTGACCCTTCTATCCCTCTCAATAGATTGGAGGAGGGCTGCCTCAGAAACTCAACCTACAAGTGAAAAGGAGCTCAGTGGTGACTGTCTTGCAAGAATAATCCGTCCCTGCACTAAATGTTATTTTTGTTCTTTGTAGACTGCTGCTTTTGAAGGAAGTCCAGCTTTGAGTTGGCTTGCAAATTAGGGTTCACTCCTATGACTGTGGTTCAGACCATGGTTCTTCCCCTTCATCATCTAGGCTGGTCCCTCTACTTTAGGAGCTTCTAATCATCAGGAGCCTGCAGCACCCATGTAGAGCATGCTCCCTATTTTTAATTCTAACAAACACAAAAGATGAAAGGAGGGATGCTTCCAAATAGTGTAACCACTCGCAGTTGCTCTGTGTCGCATTTCATCCCATTGTTTTTGACCACTGTGCCACTCTAGACTGAGACCTACCTAATGCAAATCAGTACTGACCCTGCTTCTCATGGAAACATCCGTCCCTAACTGCCAGACGAGACCCCCTCCAGAAGATACCAAAAGCAACCCTACATTGCTGTGTCATTGTGAGCAAGGGACCCACGTGAGGGCATGCCCTTGGCCACTCAGTGAAGAAAAGAAGTATAGGCAAGAATCCACCTGGAATATGTTTAAGTGAAGACGGAAAAAAAACAATCTGTAAAAAATATGCAAAAGGTTCAAAACTGGAACTGTAAAAACAATTGCAGACAATAAAGAAAACATCAAATCGAACTTTGTCAAACAGCACATTGTTCGATGGAATGAAACTGCCTTTAGAGAAGTTATCATTAATCCCCCTCAATATATGCTCAATTCCTCGTCCTTGGTTAAACCTTGGGGTGCCTTGGTTTCCAAACTAATGATATACCTGGCATTGGCAGAACTGAGTTGATCTTGTTTATTGCTCTGAAGAGGAGTTTTTTGTGAATTTGATACTTTGAATATTTTTGATATAGAAAAAGTAGTTTTGATTAGTATGTGTCTAATTCACCTGCAGTGTGTGTGGAAATAGCAAAACAAATTCAAAACATTACAGGCACATGTGCAAATAAGCCATTGATCGATGAATTCACACAGCTGACCAGGAAATCAATCAATCAATAATGGAGCGCACAGCTACTCGGAGAGTGTCCCGGCGCTATACGACTCACTAATCTGTACTACACATCACTACTGAAAAGCTCTTTCAAAAAGCCAGGTCTTCGGAAGGCGTTTCAAGGTCTATATTTAATGCCCTTTATTTCACAGGGTACCCTGGGGTGGCCGGTGGAAGAGTCTTGAGAACCTCAAAGGAGGATGCATTTAAAGACTATGATCTGCACTGTCCCTCCCGTAACGTAGACCCAGCGTGCTTCTACATCTGTATGTGGCAGGAACAGCGCTTTCAGTGTCTGTGCATGCATTCTGTCCTCTGAAGGTGGCCATTAAGATTCCCAGGTGTAGGAGCTATCATAACTCACATTGTAAATATTCTGGCCCATGCTACTGAACATCCATCTTTGGCAACTGACTGTATTCAGGGGTATAGAGAGCCATGTGGTTACATGAGACCGCAGAGCCTGTGTTGGAAGGGAAGTGATGGAAAGTAATGGCAGAAGTATTGTCTCATGTAAGCAGAAAAGAGACACCACGAAGATCCTGCACTCTGTCATAGCTTCTTGTGCTTTGGGTACAGGTGCCACAGGATCTTCACTTTCCTACTATAGGGTCAGTGACCCTAAACTGGGGTTAACCTATCAGTCGGTCTCTTGCTGCCCTCCTAAGCCCCATGCTGTTGAACATTCCTTTCTCATGCAGCTGGCAATCAATAAGTAGCAAGGAGCGAAATGGTTGACTTTTGAGTTGAGTATGTGTTGGAAGGGTTTGCATGTTGCAAAGTAATGGCAGACTCCTCTTTGCCTTATGTATGTAGGTTACAGACTCAAGCAAGTTCCTACTCCATGTCTGTGGAGTCTGTGCCCCAAATGAACTTAATTTTACCCATGTCTACCACAGTGAGTGCCAAAATAAATCTGTGTTGGCCCAGAATGTACTTGAGAACTCCATACTTCTTCAGTGAACATGAAATAAAGGACATGGGTATCTAACAGTTTCTGGTAAATTACCCCGTTTCTTCTTTTCCTCTTTTTCTTGCTTGGTTTCTGATTGCTTTTGGATCCTAATCTGTTTTGCCTCTTGTACCATGCATACGTTACCCTATTTTCCCTATGCGCTTTTAATTGGTTATGAACTGTAAAATTTTAATTTTATTATTTGTCTCCCTATCTAAGTTAACTACAGAATGCTAATTCTTTCAGATGGTCCTTTAACTAGACTTTTGGTCTACGGTCAGCCCTCCTCTTTTGCAGCAGTGTTTTGGGGCAGGGGTGGGAACTGCACTATCCGTCTGAGCGGTGAATCCATTGATCAGGATGACAAGGTGATCCTGATAAAATAGCTTATATTATAAACTACATAACCTGTGCAAATCCTTCACTTGCATTTGCTTTATTATTTTTAAATAATTTTTGTAAATTTTCAACTCGGTTACAACTATTCTACTACCGTCTTTGATCCTCGCCTTTACTTTACTGGTCCTGGTTTTGTACCATGCATATTGTGTGCGGTCTTAAATCTAATTCTCTCTTGTGTATTATCGAAGGCTCTTGTGGTACTATATGGGGCTGAACTTTCGGGCTGCTCCTGTTCGAAAATATCCACCATTGAAAATTCATTCATTAGGTAGTTATTTGGGATACTAGTTAGTGCCATTGTTTTGCCACCTCATTTTATATTAGGTCACGATGCCATAATAGGGAAAGTAAAATTAGTGAACCAACTTATTCGGGTTTATGGTCCAGATAACTGCAAAGCCTTCAAAAACAATCTTACTAAGTTTAAACCAAGGTGGCACCCATGTTTTCTCAAAGTTTATTCATCTTTAGTAATCATTGGCCACTATAATGCATTGGTCATCTCAAGTAACATACAAAAACCTTTCATCGCAAAAGGGAAAGTATCAAAAGTTTAGTGAGACGTTGTCTATTTAATATGAGAAGAGCCCCCTAACCATCCGTATCTGTTGATTAAATCTTTATGGGACTCAGACGTTTATTTTGAGTCGATGGAACCCCCAACAATAAATAAATTATGAAGTTTTGTCTAAGGTTCCTACCCCAAGCATTTTTGACACACAGTGGTGTGGGCCTTGCTCTTTCAAGATACTTGTGGATTTTCCTGCCCAGCCTATTCTGGGTTCCTTAAAGTGACTAGTACAGATGTTTACAAATCTAAGTTCAGAAATATGTACTATGCCCAATTTTATGCAAGTTTGCCACTGGTATTGGTTCTATTTTTGCAGGGATCCAGTTTATTGTATTTGCATGGTGAGTTATGAATACATTTGCAAAACATGATTTTGATGGAAATATGATTTGAACTACAATAACTCTTTTAGTTGACTGCTGTTAGCAAGCAGTCAGCATCTAGCGGTGTACAATACTGAGAATTTCAGCATACCAAAATCTGTTATATTATGTGTACACAATTCAAAGCTGAGCATCTGATATTGTGCTTAACTATTTATTTTTATTTGTACTATATGCTTTGTGTTTTTATCTTTGTTGATTGTTTTATGGAATTCTTATGTGACCATACCTTTTCAGCACAAGTTTCTTACTCCATTTTCACATGCTGTATATGGGCTTCTCTCTTTGCTCGCCCATACACTGGTCTGTCAACACACCTTCTTGTTCTCTGCAGTGTATATCATTACTTCCATGATCACTTTCTCTTTCTCTAAGACCTTTTCCTTTTGAGCACTTCTACTCCAAAAATTCAGGCCCCCATTTACCTAATCTCAGCTTCCTCCGTTAGCTAATAAAGGTTTTTAGCTCCATTTTTCTTTGGTATACTTTTCCATACAGTTATAAAAATGCGCTATATCTCAATTTGCGTTTTGTGTAAAAACCACATAGACATTCATGTGTACAAACATAGTATACCGTCTAATTAATAAGCCCTTTCTAACTTTAGTATTAATTGAGCAGAGGCTTTACTTCCCAGTTCAGTGTTTTACTTACTGTTTATGCATTTCACTTGTACACCTGTGTGCTTCCACTTGGGTATAGTTAGCGTTTTTAAACAGTGAAAAATAAAATTAAAACATTTATAACATAAATAAAATAAATGAATCATAAGATTTTCACACAATTTCTGCTTTCCTGTTGGTGATGCCAGACGTTTTGATGGGTGTGCTATGCTACTTTTCTAATCCCATTAAAAATAAGATCTTAATGATTGTGCTAAAATATCTTATACATGTGTTCCCTTTACTAGAAGGGATGTTTGTCCGATTTTCAGAACTGCTTTGCCTGTTTTCAGATGTTGGTCAGAATGTAATGTGCACAATTTATATTTTGTTTACTATTGTATAACATTTTGTTGGAATATGTGTGGGGTAGGACACTTTGTTAAAACGTATTAGTAAGGTGGGCAAAAAACTACTTAACCAGCTTCTAGCAAAGCATTAAAACCACTGTAAGGAGTTTTATTGGCTTCATTGCAAACTTGAGAAAGCAATGTAAATGCACGTCTGTGCATCACATTAAACATCATTTAAGGCAGGATAAATAATTCAGTGTGTTTCAACAGATGTTATGTTTCTTGCATTTTATACTAGCACATTTAGTGGCCAAGTCTTACATTGACGTTTTGTGGACTGGTATTTCTTTTGATTGTTCCAACATTCCTGGCTTAAAATCACTCCTTTTGGATGGGCATTGTGAATCATACGTTGATCATTTTTATTTGCCTCTCACCTTAGGTCGTAACAACTGAAAAGAATAAACAAGATTCACAAGAAGATCTTGATGAAGAAATGGAGAATGAAATTTGTAAAGTGTGGGACATGTCGATGGATGAGGTACTATAACTATAATATTTGTACCATTTTACGCACAGAAAAATAAATTAATCATATGTGTTAAGTACATCTATTTAAACAGATAATAGGAACTGGAATTCTAGACCCGTGGTATTGAAAGTAGAAATAGCTGCTGGAAATGTGAAAGTATTGATGCCCAATGTGGGACAGGGAACTGGTAATGCAAATTATTCTATGTTATACTACTAATTTGTACAGCACGTGGCTGCCCCTGTAAGGGCTTCCCAGCGCTACTTGCTTCTACTGTGACCGCCTCAACACAAAACCAAGGCTAGGCTGCAAACATCCAAGTCTTCAACTGTTTCCTAAAACAGAGGTGATTAGGAATTTTTTGCAGATGTATAGGCAAATTATTCCTTAACACCGGAGCTATCGCTCTAAAGCAGCATCCTCCCTTCCGCTACAATTTAAAGCGGGGTACCACAGCCAAATTAGAGTCTGCTGATCTTAATGCCCTAGTCGGGTTGAAGGCCTGGAGCAGAGGCAACAAACTCTGTGCGCCCTGCTTATTCATGATCTGGTGAACCACACACAAAACTTTGAACTCGATACGCTTCTCTCCAGGAAGCCAATGCAGATTGTAAAGTTGCTGAGAGACTGAACAGAATTTCGGGACGTAATCTAATAATCTTGCAGCAGTGTTCTGGACAGTCTGCAGTCTGTTTTATTTTACCGTCCTGGTGGAACCCAGGTGCAAGATGTTGCAGTAATCGAGGCGCAAGATGATTTAAGACTGGATGATCATCTTCCGCACCTGAGGACGGAAGAAGTCAATAAAGCTTTAAAGGCTTCTAAGGGTGCCGAATCAAGCAGAAGTCCACGCTTTGACTTGTGGCTAGAAAGATAAAGAATGTTCTAACCAGATGCCCAGAGTTTGAGCAGCAGATTTAGGCTTGGGTTGAGACCCTAGCATGCTGGGCCACCAATAATTACCCCACTCTTGCAAGTGTTTCTCTAGCAGAAGAATCTCAGTGTATTGACATTCGACTTCAAGCAGTTAGAATGCATCCATTCAGCAACTCCTGTCATACAGCTCTTAAAATTGACTGAATCGGCTTCAGTCACCGCAGACAATGATATAATAAGCTGGGAATCCTCTGCGTAGGATACTAATGATAACCCAAATGATTTCACCACTAGTGCCAATGGCCTTACATAACTATTGAAAAAGAATAGGACTTGTGGCGGAGCAAAGTGGGACAATCTAAAGTCCTCTTGGTGGAGGCAAAAGGTGGCAATATCACCTGGAAAGACATATCAATTAGGAAAAAGTCAAGCCAGGCCCATGCATTGGCCCGGATGCCAATCTCATACAGTCGACTCATGAGCACCTCATGGGCCACTGTTTCAAAAGCTGTGCTTAAATCTAACCGAATAAGCTCTCTGGAACCTCCATCGATAATTTGTCGAAAGGCCTCCAACACTTTAAGAAGGACAGATTTGGTACTATGGCCAGATCTACGAATGGTCTAGCAACTGACGTTTTTCTAAGAAATCCACCAGGAGACTGTTCACGTGTTTCTCCACCATTTTTCCCTGGAAAGGAAGGAGAGAAATGGGTCTGTAATTTTCAGGCAGGGAGGAGTCTATAGTAGATTTTATTAGAAGTGGGGTGATTTCAGCATGTTTCCATGCAGTAGGCACCACTGCAATCGACATAGGAAGAATAGCTTGGCTATGGACCAGACTTGCATACTGGACTATGTCAAAACCCTCTCTTGTATGGAAAATAATGTAGCATGATGGAAGAATGGCTGACTTCCTGTGGGAGTGGTGAATACTCTGACACCTAAACCCAATACGTTGGCAACGTTAGGGAACTGGATTTGGTTGAGAACAAATAATTCGGGAAAAAAATGGTATGAAAGAAGACAGCCGATAACTGTAATTTGATGGGACAGGAGAGAGGCAGAAAACAGAGAACAAAGTAGATGGGACAGGAAAGGAGTTCACAGACCTGATTCATGCTAATAATTTACATACTTTCATAACTGTACCTTTATATCGGTTACTGAAAAATAATATTTTTTCATTTTTTCTGAGGATTAAACTTTAATATTATCCCACCTCTGATCCAAAACTCTAAACTAGAACTTTTTTCCCCAAACCTAGCTGCTGCCCAGGAATAGAGCTATCAAATTTAATTTAAATCATTCAATAACTTCCCTAACAGGCTGGCTAAAAGATGTTTGCTGAACTTGAAGTATTCCATTTAAAGTGCAGGCACCGACCTTGACATGGGCCTTCGATTTCTGTGTGTTTGTGTTCAATAGATAGTCTTAAGTCTTAAATGCTGTTGTTTTGGTTTTATTCGAAATGATGCTTTACCTTTGTTATAGGATGTCGCTGTATTTCTCCAAGAGTTCAACGCTCCTGAAATACTTTTGAGTGTGATCGCCAAGTCCAAATGTTGTCGACTTACTGTAAGTAGAAGAGCAAAGAAAGTTCTAGTCTTTAGTGCAATTCCTATCTCTTTTATTTGGTTGCTTTCACTTAAATTAGAATGCAGGCATGTATCTGCAGCCTTTCCCATGCATTACTCGTGTTACTCAGTTGGCTTTGACCTCGCTGTATCTCATCTTTGTCACATTTCTTGGTGCTTAATGCTGAGTTTTCCCATAAAGACATGTTTTCACTCCTTCCTTCCCTTTAACAAGTGCAGACCATATCTGATTGTGGGTAACGCTAGGCATACGTCAGTGCCATTTACCCCATTTGCTTCCCTCTCTTACTCTTCCAACACCAGTCCCATTTCCTCCCCACCCTTGTTTCAAGCTTCTGGGTTTCAATGAAAAAAAAAAAATGTTACTCGAAAGTTGCCATTGTGTGTTTTTTCATACTGTGTTTGTGATGATTATTAATGTTCTTTAAATAGCCTGGATGGGAAGTTAATTAGAAGTCTAGTAATCTGCTGCTTACTACTTGACCACATAAGATTTGAACAGAAAGTTTATTCGGGACTCCAAAAAAAAGAAAATGTTAGAGGGTATTTCAAAACATTTAAATAATGCCAAACATATGCACTGTTTTACTGCCCATTTTCTTTTTTTCATTTTATCTCCATGAAGAAAACTATTTCAGTCTTCACAGTTTTTTCTGTTTTTATTGTGCTAATAGCTGCTTTTTATATTATTAAAAAGTGTTAACATCACTATTTTATTTGCATTCTTTAAAATCAACAACTGCCAGCCTACATCTGTGGATACCTGAATATTTGGCAATGTCTGTCCAGGCTCACACTTGTTATTCAGAGGCCATCTAGAGAGCAAACTGTCACTCATCTGCTACTGGGTACATCCATGGAATGTCATGTTAAGTTCATTCTCTAGTTCTTTTTAACTAAAATGTATTGATCCATGCTTGGGTATAAGGTGCAATATATAAATACATTGATAATGGGATTACTTTCTAGCTACTATAAAATGTATCACTTCTTTTTTTGTTTTAACAGGAAATTTGTGTGGGCATATTAGGCAATATGGTGTGTTTTCCAGAGTCATGTGCCTCTATAAGCAAAAATGATGATCTTGGGTAAGTGCTGGACCAGTCTTCTGATTACTTTAACTTTTCGTTAAGCACCATTGTAAGGAAATGCCTCTTTTTGGACTGATGCTGCTTGTTTTTCGACTCTTGAGAGTGCACTGAGGCCTGATAACCAGCCCTCCGTGCCCGTGTTCTGACCCTATACAAATTGCCTGTCGAATTGGATACCACCAGTTGGCAAGGTCTGACTTACATGTAACTACCCTGTTTGTGACAAAGTACAAAATGCCTCTCAGCCACTGCAGACTGGAAAGGCAGTATTTTACACTGCCAGTTTGACTTTGTCATTAAAACCAATGGCAAAGCCAACCACATCCCCTAACAATACATATAAGTTTCCCCTAAGCAAGGCCTATAGTCCTTTATAGCAGGGAGCTGTATCTTGTTAAATAAGACGTATATCTTTCATATGTCTTAACAGCAACACTTCCAAATTGTCGTTTTGCTGTGGATTAAGTTAGTAGCCCCATTGGCTAGTTCAGGGTTCCCGGTTGGCATCCCAACCCGGGTAATTCCTAAATGGGGCTACCTAACTGGGTCATGTAAGGTAGCAAATTAATCATGACATTAAATGCGACTTAATGGTCAAGTTGACATTTATGCCACTTTTAAAGGTAGGCAACTTTTAGTAAGTTGCCACTTTGTACTCCAGCGGCCTCATAAAGGCCCTGGCACTACAGACCGCATTCTAACCGCCTGGGGAAACGTGTAAACGACTCCTCAGCCCAGGAACAAGGAGGGAAAACTCGCCCCCAAACCGGTTCTACCATGGACATGTAGCCCTCTGGTAGCCGCACCCTTAAGATGGGTTACCCCCAAGCTCCTTATGACCAAGGAAGGGTTGTGCCATCTTGAAAGGGGCAAGAATGAGGCCCTCTGGGATAGCCAGATGTCACATATCACAGGAACTCCGTCACTAGGTAGAAGGGGGCCCAGTAGCCCATGTGCTAGTGACCGTGTGGTCTCCTTAGGGCACTTTTCTGGGATAAACATGGCACCCCAGGCACTCTGACCTTTAGATCACACTGGAATCGAAGAGAGTACCGAAGAAGGACTGCCTTGCTTCCCTTCACCGGCACAAAGAAGTTGCTCCGCGGAGAGGACTGCACCTTATGCACTTTTGGGCTAGTGAGATTGGGACTGCGCCTACAGCTCCTGTCCTTGGAAAAAGTTGGTTTCCCGCCTTCACCCACAGCAGTGACTTCAAGGATCAGTCAGCTGATCCCCTGGACCCAGCTCCAGGAACACAAGAGCTGTTGTTGCCCAAACCAACAAAGTGGTAGCAACTGCTGAAGTTTTGTCACTACCAGTTGACAGACTTTCAAGTCGACAAATCCAAAATAGCCAAAACCTGCACCTGGGTCTTCCTGATCTGGGAGTGCTGTCCAAGACCGGATTTGTTGCACCCAGGGACACTATCCCCCACGAAAGGATTTGGCTCC
This sequence comes from Calotriton arnoldi, assembly GCA_963921515.1. Lineage (NCBI taxonomy): Eukaryota > Metazoa > Chordata > Amphibia > Caudata > Salamandridae > Calotriton > Calotriton arnoldi. The sequence goes on from CAWUFW010001162.1 coordinate 658,705, forward strand.
AACTGTGGTACAGACTGACCCGTAGCCCAGCATCGGCTGGCCTGCTTCTGCAACATAGAGGACTTCTTGAGACCTCAATCTATGTGTCCAAGTTCATTATCCATCATCAGTGGACCTACGAACCACCACAAAGACACCCCTGTCGACCACACCACAACTGGAGCATCCTTTGAGCATCTTTTCACCTGTATCCCTCAGCATCAGGACCACTCCATTAAAGTTTATGGCGGTGTCTTGTAAAGTTGGGATCTTGCTCCTAAAACGCTGTGGTGGCCAGGTAGCTGCCCGAAGTCTCCTCTCTGGCGCCCTAGACCTCTGTCCTGACTGATTTGGTCGCCCAACCCGGGCCGGAGTAGTCAAACTAACTGTTCCAAACTTTTCAAAAGTTTACAAAGGTTTTGTTGATCAATGCTTGTTTGTGGTTGTATTTAAAAGATGTTAATATCGTCTAAAATCTGTATCTCCGGAACCATCCGGTGGATTTTGCTAATCAAGTTTCCATTTATATAAATTGATGTCCTCTTTCTTTCATGTGTTGTGACTTTATTTTGTTGTTTGGAGCTATTAAATGCTTTACACATAGTTCCTCTGCTAAGCCTTACTGCTCGCAGCCACATCCACCAAGAGTTTAGGTTAAGTAAACAAGCCTGACTGGACCCAAGACAATATTTTGAGTGTACTGCACAATAGGACACTCCAGCCCTATCATATAGTACACCCAGATCCTCACAACAATGTATACCTGAAGATTATTTGATTCTCTCAAGCTTTGCACATATAGCTCTTATTCTTCCACCCTTTGCTTTGCTCCTGCTCTCCATGAAATAAAGTCCCCAGCTCTCCATGCATATAAAGGCCCCTGGATCATCTACTTTATTCAGTTAAGAAAAACAATCATAAAAGCACATAATACATAGCATCACAGTATATAAAACACTAAAAATATTTTTTTAAATGCATGTATTTGCGGCAGCTAACTATACTTTTTAAGAAAGAAGCTACTGCAAAACACTGAGTTCTTAAGAGACTGAAGGGAAATTAGGGAAGATCTACGTAGTATAAAATTTATAGGCTTTAACAATTGAAAAAAGATATAACCTGGAATATTTTACTTGAAATTTACAGAAAAGAGTAAAAAGTGTTAAGGTTTGATGGGAAACATGACCACAAAGACTAACAGGGAACAGTCCCCCACCCCTAAACTGTCCCAATGGAAAGCATAGCAGTCTACGTATAGAACCTGTTCTGAACCTCAACAGTTGAGACCTCTGCCACTGACTAGTGGTGTACAATAACTAAGGTTCGATAACAACAGTAGTCTGTAGGAGAATATACTGCTCAGTTGTAGGCTTATCAGTTTCCCTTATATCTCTTTTAAAATGCCTGTCATAGAAAAGGTGTGCTTCAGCCAGGATTTGTCAGACTTGGTCACGCTGTTGGAGGTAGTAAAAAGGGATGGCCTACCCAATTGAGAAAAACAAGATTTGACTTAAGAAAGCACGCAGCTAAAACTATCCTTAATCATCAACTCCTTGAAGAATAACCAGGGTATGGTCCATATAGTCAGCCAGAGCATCAAGGGTGAAAGTTTTATAAAGCCCTCAATATAGGTGAGCTTGAGTTCCTCATGACATACAAAATGAGGGCAGCAAGGGGGTTGGGATAAAAGTCTACATCAAAAACTGTTTTCTTCAATTTGAAAGCCATCTATGTCAGCATAAACGCAAACATTCTGTGCCGTAGGTGGCAATAGAGACACATTGTATTTTTCTTACGACTTACCCTCCCACATAGGAATGAAATTGAAAAGATCACTGATTGATTGAGTAAATTTAAGAAGCCTGGTATATAATTTGGAATGTCAGAGGCCTGATGAGTTGGAGGGAACTCCAGATCTGTAAAACTGGTCACTGGAGGTAGCTTATTGGAATTAAATATAATGTCTCTTTGGGCCACATGCCATGATATGGGAACTTGTCTAATTGCTATCCATATCTAAGTCTCTCATAAAGTCTGCGAAACCCTGCAATAAGTGTGACAGGCTTCTAGGCGTACACACCAACAACACTGCATCATTGGCATAAAGTAGCGTTGGAACCTGTAGGTTGCCGATCTGCGGTACATCCTGTCCGCAAGTAATCAGGTGGTGACTCCGATCATTAATATAATGCATACAAAAATCAGCGCTCAAATACATCCCTGACAAGCCCCTCTTTCCAGGCTGAAATGATCTGTACATTCACCATTTGCTCCAAATCTAACCCTAGCAATTGGGTTCAGATGAAAGGAAGACAAAAAAATTGACCAGGGCAGGGGATCCATACCTTTATCAATTAACATGGACCATAACTTGGACCTGTTAACGTGATCAAAAGTACTAGACAGGTCCATCAAGGCCAGGTACAGTAGTAGGCAGTGCCTGGCGACAACATATTTTCCGATTATAAGTTGGAGATTTAGACACTGCTCCACAATACCAGGGTACTGCCTGAAACTGTACTGACAGATACTTAAGATGTTATAATCTGGTTAAAGATACCTCTCCCTAGCTGGAGAATCGATTAGGGAGATTTGGGGCCAGATGTACGACCCTTACAGTTTGCGAGTCAAATTGCGTTGTTTTGCGACTCCGAATTTCCCCTGGGGAACGAACCCTTCCCATTTGCGAGTGGCTTACCACTTACTTGAAGTAGGTGGTAACCTGCGAGTGTTTTGCGACCGAAATTGCGGTTGCAAAACAATCATACATTGAAGTGTGACTCGCTATTAGGAAGGGACGCACTTGGCACCCCCCTTCCTAATATCAAATCGCAAACTCTATTTTGCGAGTCGGTAATAGGTTTCTGACTCGCAAAATAGGGTTTTTACATGGGGCAGACCTATTTTGCGGTCGCAAATGGGCCGATTTCCCGTTTGCGACTGCAAAAATGGTTGTACATCCAGCCCTTGGTTCTTAACATAGGAAGTCCGATCGATTCCCCGCTTCTTGAAAATAGGTACTATCAGTGAAGAAGACTAGGAGGGTGGTAGGGATGAAAGGTTCAATCAGTTAAAAATATTGGCCTGCAAATCTGCCCACATGTCATTATTACATTTTATTGTTAGGTTTATTGGGACTCCATCTGGCCCATGGGCTTTATTAGAGGGACAGTCCTGAAGGGCTGTCATTACTTCATCCAGGTCTATCTGTAGACAGGTACTTAAATCTCCAGCAACCAAATGGATTGTATTTGGACCCTCGCTGAAGCCAAGACACTAAACGTTTGAAAAATGAGCAACCCAGTCATCCACAGTAATATGTGTACTGAGTGAAGTCATAATGCTGTTGCTAGTTCTTAAGTGGCTAAACTTAAGATAGAATGATTTGGAATTTTTCAATTCATTGACTTCCATTATGGCCTCATGGTTCCAGGCCCTGATTTCATTCTTTCTGTGCTTAAGGGTGTACCTTTAGTGAGCCCTGCAACTCCTCACTAACTTCTTGTTCCTGGGTTTAGTACCCAAAACATGCCTCAAATTAGTTTGGCCAAGGAGCAAGCTGAATCGAATCATTTGAGGTTCCGGGTGTCAGAGCTTGGGACGGGCTGTGTAAGCAGTTTTCTTACCATTACACAAATCTCAATAAAAGACTCAATTACTGCACCACTCTCCACTTCTGGTGTTAGACCGGTTGCGAAAGCCGCAAAATTATCCTTAATTAATTTTTCTAAGAGGTTTGGAGGGTCCGGTAATTTCCATACCAAGCGCAAATTGCCATCTTTAGTGCGCATGGGGGTATTAGAGCCAGGATAAAGAACAGCTGTCATACAGGACGATTAGTAGACAGAGTGAGAAGGTTGTGGTCTCTGAAACACGTTAGCAGTTTTGCTGTTTGAGACTGAGCTAGTGAGGGATCTAGACAAAGAAATGTAATCAATAATAGTTGAGCATCCACGACCATAAAATGTCGGAATAACAGGGCATTGTAGAGAATATAGTTTGTGGATATTTATAAAGTATCTCTACAAGAAAAAATTCGCAAGCTGTGTCCCTCTAAGATTAGTGTGCGAAAGAGTGTAATGTAAGACTCTATCATTCCTATAGTCTTGATCTGATATTGTACGTTTAAAACAACATTAAAGTCCCCGCATAAAATTACATTAGTGCTATGAAGCTCCCCCCGTGCAACTTGATAACATATCTACCACTTCAAACAGCCTCTTGTAGTTGGCATTATTGGAGTAAGAAAACTCATCATTATAAAAATTTATTAAACATAATTTACATTTTTTTCTACACTTAACTAATGTCTGTATCACGCTGCAATCTACAGGGACTGGAGTAACCTTAAAATTTTATGATAACTTGAGCCGAATTGATAGCCCTCCTTTTGCTCTCCCCGAGCTGTATGCTTGAGCAGCAGTAAAGTAGCAACTGTATCCATTGGGCTGGATCTTGGACACCGCCCAGATCTCCTGCAACAGTATAAGTCTATATGAAAGAAGACCAAACTCTATACTCAACCCTAGCGGTGAATCCTGCAACGTTCCAACTCGCCACCTTTAATGAATCAAAACTAGGGTAGGACAAGCCTCCGTCGATGAGGTGGGCTGTCTTAGAATTTGAGGCAACTGCTGCGCTGGAGCTATTTTGATTGGGAGGCTGAATTTGTCAGTATCCATGACATCTTTCAGTGGTAAAAACCGGCTCTGCAGTGGAATGGCACTTTCAGGCATGGAATTTGATGGACAATTACAGGTCAAAGGCACTTTGGGACAAGAAAGATCAGGTTTGCAATAAAATCCAATTGGAAATACCAAGATGTTGCTAGTTCTGCCAGAGAGATTTTAAACACAGGAAGGTAAGCGACTTACAATGTGACAGCTTTTAAAGTTAATGACAATAGTGTCGCAGCAGACTTTTTTTTTTTAGATAGATCAATCCACAATACTCGCTTCACAAAAACAATTTGATCAAAAAGGGCTGGGCTAAAATCAAGATGTTTACTAAGCAAGTGGAAAACCTTATTCTTAAGTTGTGATGCATTTTCAGATACCCCCTCTATGAGTAGGGGATTACTGGCTAGGGTAAGCGTATATATTAGCAAGCCTCTGGGGAAGATGTATTCTAGGTACCCGGTAGGGTACGAGTCTGATTTTAGATGAGACGGTAGGCGAGCGATCCCTTCTAGTACCCAACAGTGTGCTCAAAAATAAGTGTGAGGCCTTGTTTTCAATACTAGCAGGTGCAAATGAAGTAGGCATATTAGCTGCCTTTGGAGAGACACTAACTTCACCGAGCGTTATTACCTTTGGCATTTTTACGGGTGGTGCAGTAATATTAACTACTTATTAAGAGATGACTTGATATGTGCCAGCTTTGCTTAAAATGACTTGACAAGTTCACTAAAGTGGCCAGTCTGTCAAACAGTCACTCTGTGAGCACTGTTTCCAATGCACCGGGGCAAGCCTCCCCTCCTTCCCGTATCACAAGTGGTAGTCGATTTCTGCCCCTTCCTCTTTCTCTTGATCTCTGGCTGAGAAATCCGAATTTAAGCGGGGACATTGTCTGCAGGTCCTCCAGTGTTTCCAGTTTCCCTGTTCAGCACTCTCACAAACCTACACAATAAATGTTTTGATAATATTACTATTAGTGCCACTGTTGGTCAGTGAGCATAGGTTGCCAGTAGTTGTACACTTACCCATTTTCTCCTGGTCATGAAATGCCTTTGGTGGGATCACAGATGAAAGAGGGTGGCCCCGGCCTGGCGTAGTTCAGGCACGGACAGGCACAGACTGGCCGGTCTTCGCCCTGGTGCATTCCTCTCAAGTCCCATGCTGCAGGAATGCGTGTTGGTTTTTGCATCGCCTCCCTGTCTACTCATAAGTCCCAGGGCTTGCTGGACGTTGGAGTCTACTGAAAAAAGTGATCAGGTGAATGTAGAGCGCATACCACGCTGCGTGAGAGCGTATTGATTTTTGTATTGCCTCTTCACAAGTCCCAAGGCTTGCTTGACCTTGGAGTCCACTGAAAAAAGTGACTAGCTAAATGCAGAGCGTGCATACACATGCGTTTCAAAATTCTTCAGTGAAGCCTCCTAGTTCCAGTAGAAATTATCCAACCGTGCGCCATTGATAGGTGATTGTTCCCACCAGATATTTAGAGTCCCAGGTTTTGAATTACTTTCGGCCCAATTTTTTACCATGCCCTCAGTTTTTTGGTTCCCGACAGGAGTAGTTCCTCTTTTGATCTTGCATTTTGAAGGTTTCTGAAGCAGTAGAAGGGTAACGTAGTTTAGGTGCCCTGCACAATAAAGAACCTCTTACACCATTTACCCTCATGGTGTTATTTGCAGACTGGTTGCAACTGTAGTAATGGTAGTAACTAGACATTTGGGAGCTGATTACGATCTTGGCGGATGGATATTCTGTCACAAACGTGACGGATATCCTGTCCGCCAAGTGACAAGTTCCATAGGATATAATGGGATTGTAATTTGGCGGACGGGATATCCGTCACGTTTGTGATGGAGTAACCCTGTCAGCCAATATCGTAATCAGGCCCTTGGTCTGTAGTAAATTAAAGTTCATTCATCCAGTAGTATTTTTTGACCAGTTATTATCTTGTAGAAAGGTCAATCTTGCATTTGAAAGACTTATGTAGATTTATTATTGGTAATTCCAAGTTAAAAAGCATAAAGTTCCATCATAATTTCATAAATTCGTAAGCGGACTTAGATTCCATCTTAAAAACAGCCAACTTGTGTTTCGCGGAAGAATCTGATTCATCAGGTCCACTTTAAGTGAATCTGCAGTTATATCCTTTTTCATCCTACAAGCATATTAATGGTCCTGAATTTACTGATTCATGATAGAGTATCAGTGTGAAAATCCCAATCTTTGAACATTAGTTCTTACTAACTAAAAGTTGTGGTCAATCCCACATGAGAAGGATTCTTTGTGGTTGGTAGCACCACTTCTGTGTAACCGCAAGGGATGCCAATGTGGCAGACCGGCCACCTTATCCCATCCAGATCCAACAGCTGTGACCTATGTGACATTCCTCGGCTGGGGGATAGGGCTACCTGTATGACATGAAGGTCAGTTGACTATGGTCCCTGATGGAGGCATATCAGTCTTCTGGGGCTGCATACCATCCCGCTGACCCTCCAGGCCTTTCTGAGTTTCTTCATGGGTAGGTGTATCCAGGTCCTGATGGACGACACAACCACCATGTGGTACTGCAACAAGCAGAGCAGTGTGGAATCTCGTTCTTTCTTTCTTTCTGGAAGCTCTGCGACTGTGGCAGTTACTCATGTGATTTGTCCGTCGGTCTGTCAATTAGTTGGCTTTCTGAGCATCAAAGCAGACACATCATCAGGCATCATCTTGCCAACCACAAGCTGTATCTCCATCCGGAGGTGGCAAAGGGTGTCTTTGCCCAGTGGGTGTCTAGGGTAGATCTGTTGGTTTCCTCCGGAACAAGCACAGTCTGACCTTTTTTTTTTTTTTTTTTTTTTTTTTTTTAAATATATTTCTTTTTATTGTTGCATTCAGGTCATATACAAAATACAAATTCAAGTAGTTAATCGGTACATATTCATTGGTAGCATGACAATTATACAACAGGACTATCAACATTGGCCGTAAATCATATAATTCACCTCCCTTCCCATTAATCGAATTACACCACTTATTCTCACTGTGTTGTGCTCTTAATCCTCTTCAAGTGGGGAATTGGTATTGAAAGGCGGACAGAGCAGCCCCCTAGTTGAATTCCAGTTCCCCCATATTTTGGTCCATTTTTGTGGGCAGCCTCTTCCTTCATATACCACCCTCAGCCTGCATACACCAATCCATGTCGGTTTTCCAGTCTCTCAAAGCTGGCGCAGAATCCGCCCTCCATTTCCTCGCAATGTTGCAATTAGCCACTGTAAAGCCTAGTGTGACCCAGGTTCTTTCTCCCACTGTTAGGTCTGTTTTGTCCCAGATGTTTAATAAACACCACTGGGGTGACTTCTCTATCTGTCCCCCACACACTGTAAGCATACATGTAGTAATCTTTTCCCAATATTCTAGTATTCTCTGGCAGTCCCACCATAAGTGGAGGAACGTACCTGTCTGTCCACAATGTCTCGAACATTGTGATGATTCAATTCTACCCATTTTAACCAGTGTAGTGTTTGTGAAATATGTTCAGTGTAAAACTTTTAATTGGACTAATTTGAATCTGGAGCGTATGGCTACCTCCCGGGGGGGATGCAAGCGCCTCCTGTCACACTTCATCAGTGAGGGTTCCCACATCCTCTTCCCACTTTGCCCGGATTTTCTCCAAGGTATCAGGTGAATTGTAAAGCAATTTCCGGTATGTCAATGATATTGCCTTGTCTTTAAGGTAGTCATCAAGGAGTATATCCTCCAACGGGGAGGAGTCTGAGCGAGCTGTACCAATTGGGATTGCTCTTGATAGGGCATGTTGTATCTGAAGGTAACAGAAGATTTCTGTTGAGGATAACTCGTATTCCCTCTGAAGGTCTGCAAAGGGTGTAATTTTCCCTCCCGCCCATAGGTCTCCCCTGGAGAGACCAATGCAGTCTCATTTATCAAAGCCTGGTTGATGCACCAACAGTCCCAATCGTAATGAATCCCACTACGGTGTGTCTGGAGTAATCTTATCTTTCCATCCCAAAGATGCTGACGCCATATGCCAGTGTCTGACTTTTTGCACCTTGAAGTTTCCACTTGAAGTTCCCTAGGAGATGCTTTCCACCTTTGGGGAGACTCTGGCCTTCTTTGCATGTTTCTGCCACTAATGCTCATCTCACTGGTCCTGAGGAAGGTCAAGTGGGACCGAGCACAGCTCACCCTGATAGCCCCTAGGAGTCTGGTACTCGAACATGTGGAATCTGAGCACATTCCTTCCACACTGACTACCTTTCCGGGAGGACCTCTTGTCCCAATAGAGGGCAACATCATTCACCCTGACATCTGCATATTACACTTCCATGTATGGAGATTGAGCGGAACCAGTTGAGTGGTTTTGATTTAAGGTTAGAGATGGTGGATGTGATCCTTGCTGCTCAGCGCTCATCCACCAACCCTGTCTGTTCTGGTCATTGGGCTACATTTGTGGCCTGATGTGATGGCCGACAGGTTGACTCTTTTCAAGCCATTTTGTTTGATGTCCTTTTGTTCATTTTATGTCTGGCCTGGCATGGCGGTTAAAATTACTTTTCAGCACCTCCATCCTTTCTGCATTTGCTTGATCAGCTTTCCTTATTCAGTTGTGATGTGTTGTTCGAAAGGGCTTACATATATGTTTCTGCTTGCACCTTTTTTTAATGTCTCAGTAAGACCCTAATTTGTTCTTACTTTTTTGATGTGCACACCTTTTCGGAGACAAGCACAGTTCTCTGGGGTTAATAAATCTTAAAATATTTTTCCCTATAGTGATTACTATAGTGTATACTTCTGGACATTGTGGCAGTGAGCTGCAGGTGCTTTCCTTCCGCCATATACCACCTTCTTTTTGTGCAAGTTTGTGCCTATAACTATGACATCCGTTCTTCCGCTAGTGGTGTTGCCCTTCCATTTGGGCAGTCCATCTAGCTTCCTGTTCTTTTCTCTCTACCACATCCCTCTAAGGAGGAGGAAAGGCTACACAGACACAGGCTGGATCCTAAGTGGGCCCCGATTTTCTACATTGATTAGACTAAGGAGCACCAGATGAACAACCAACTATTTGTTGGATTCGCTGGCACAAAGAAAAGAAAGGCCTTCCAAAAAACAGGCCTTATCACTGTGTATTGACCTTTGTATCAAACTGTATTTTTCCTTGGCCAAGTAGGAGCATCCCGAAGGCTTTTGGGCTCATTTCACTAGAGCGAAGGCTGCCACCATGGTATTTTCTTCCGGTGTTCTGGTATTGGACGTCTACCAAGCTGCTACATAGGTGTCCACACCAGGTACCATTGCTTTGGTTCCCAGGTCCACAGGGAGGGCCATTTTTCTGCTCGGTCCTGTAGGTATTTCTTGTATAAAACCAACTCACTAAGACCTCCTCCTTTTTGCTGTTACTGCTTTGGTATTGATTTAAAAGGTGAGGAATCTGTGGATAGAAGCTTAACTGCACATTCCTCACTGCCTGCCTTTCTGTTCTTTGGAGTTGCCTTCCTGTGATTGATAAGGTCACAAGTTAGGTATTGCACACTGTTTATTTGCTGACTTGTCAATTGCTAGGCGTCTGAGGGTGTAGAAGGTGTGAAGAGAAAACTGATGTTAGTGCGCGGAAAATAAGTAACTTGCCCATTTGTTACTTCTGGGTTATTTTATGGGGGCTAAAATAATTTAACAGTTTACTTCTAAAGGTTTTTAAAATATGTAAAGCTAGTTAGAGATAACAATTCTATGTTGATCTTACCCCCTACAATCAATTTCTAACTCTAAATTCACTTTGTCTTTCAAAGGTTTAAGCATAATTTAAAAAGGTACTCCTGTCTTTTACAAATGCACTCCATGTTTTTAGGGATTCTTAATAAGTGTTTAACCCTTTTTAATAGCATATATGTCTTTTTCCCCTTAAAAATAGACTGGTTGAACGTTTTTAGCCTCAATGTTTTAAGTAATCCAAAAATATTTTACCAAATTCCAACATGTTGAGAAATCTTAACACCCTTCCTGAAATAATCAAAAGTTTTGATTAAGTTTATACGGAGCCGAAAAGAACAATAGTGAAAGTTGACTGACAGTTCCAACTTCTACAATGTTTTTTACATTTACTCTTTTTTTTGGAAACAAATTTTTATTACTTCTTTTCTTCTTTTATCGACATAATCTTGTATCTTACATAAATCAATCCTGTGGGATGGTACTTTTGAACAAAAATGCGTGGGAAACTACTTTACATTGCAGAAGTAAACAAATGTCTTTGCTGCAAATCATATATACACGCTTACAGTGTACTACATTCCCCATAATAATTGTCACATCCCATATTCGTAAGCCTCGCAGCTTCCAGTCTCTATCAAAATTCACTATTCTTCATACTTCAAACTACTACTAAACTGAACAACAAACCCCCAACAACGCCCCTCCTCCCCCTCCCTGCAGTCCCTTTGTTGACATATAAATCTACCTTGTATACTTATGGCCCAAGATGATAGCTTGGCTTACAGCAGCACTATACAATTAGCTATTAATACAATTTACCCATACCTATATGTCGACCCTGTTCGCATCACCCCAACGTTTGCTTACATGTACCTCGTTCGGGGCTTTACTATAAGTGGCTCTTCCATCGGGTTCTACTGGGTGCCCTGTGGGGTGGCAGCAGAGTCCAGGTCTTGTGCTTTCAGGGCTTCTAACATGATGTCCCAATCTAATGCTATCTGGTTCCTACGCAGTCCCCTAGCCTCCTCCCTCCGGATTTCCGCACTTTCTGAACTGCCCCAGCGGATCAGTTCATTATACCACGCACAAGCTGAACGGGGGTTCTTGGACTTCCAACGCATTGTAATTGCCCGCGTTGCCAGCAGCAGCGACAGGTTCACAAATCTGTATTGTACTTTGTATTTGGTGTGTGGCCTATGAAGACCCAGAAGACACTCTTCCAAAGTATTAGATATGGTTCTATGTGTAGCTCCTTGCGTGTAACCTCTAACCGCATCCCAAAACTCTCGTAGACTCGGACAGGACCAGAGCATATGGGCTAGGTCAGCTCCCTCACTGTGGCATCTCGGGCAGTGATGTTGGGTCTGCGGGAACATCCTATCTAATCTGTGTGGGGTGAGGTATGCCCTGTGTAAGATCATTGTTTGGATGAACTTAAATTTAGCATTACGGGATGTTTTCCGGGGGTGTTCCATGATTCGCTCCCATTCCTTGTCCTCAATGGCCCTTCCTATATCTTCCGCCCATGCATTACGTAATGGGAGAAGGTCGATCTCTGTATGTGCCCGAATACCTATATATAGCCATTTTATCAGGTGTCTCCCACTGCCCATATAATATAGTGCTTTAATCAGTTCGTGATTGGTGGGTTCCTGCCTGTGTGGTGCCCAATGTGTTTTGACATATTGTGTTAGCGCCGCGTGGACTATATACAAGTGACCTGGTGCCCCCGTTTCTCGGACAAAGTTGTCATGATCCAGTAAGTGCCCATCATTAAATAAGTCGGATACCGTGCTAATTCCTTCCTCCAACCAAGGCGTTATTGTGCGTTTCGTTATCCTCCCGACTGCTAGTGGGATACCCAATAAGGGATGTTACATGGCATACGCCGGGTGTAAGTTTGTATACTGTAGCGCCGCTTTCCAGCACTTCAGAGCTATATGTAGTAAGGGTGGAAGATAGTGAGGGGGCTTGCTCCGAGGTAAGAGCAGTGTATGTAGGGCCCCATTACTTATATCGCGCTCCGTGAACCCAATTTCTTGCAGATTTCGCCCTGCCGTCCAATAAGATAACCATTGCAACTGACAGGCGTAGTAATACGCTCTAAGATCCGGCACTCCTAACCCTCCCTTTCTCGTACCTAGCTGGAGCTTACGAAGACTTATCCTTCTCCTGTCGTTCCCCCAAATAAGGTCAATAAGTAAGGTGTTTAAAAGTTTAAAGGTAGTTTGAGGGACCAATATAGGCAGATTCGTGAAATAGTAAATCAGTCGTGGGAGAATCACCATCTTCGTTATAGCCACTCTGCCCATCACCGACAGTGGTAGCGTGGTCCAAAATGCAACGCTAGAACGCAGGGCGCTAATCGCTCTGTTAAGGTTACCTTCCAGCGTCTCTGCAGGGACCCTATATACATTAATGCCCAGGTACTTGAACGTATGCGGGGCCACATTTAGTGACGTGGATCCAAATGTAATTTCTGTGGGTGCTTCATGTTCACGAAAGAAAAAGGCATGAGACTTCGCTGGGTTGATGGCCAATCCCGATATATGCTCAAAGGTGGAAAAGATCTCCGCGATGGGGGCCAGATCTGAGCTAAGGTTTTTGATGTAAAGGACAATGTCGTCCGCATATGCCGAAAAAAGGTGTGTTGCAGACCCTATCTCTATACCCAGTTCCCGTGTGTCTCTACGTAGTCGTATCGCCAGGGGCTCCAGTGCCAATATAAACAATAATGGTGAAAGTGGACAACCTTGCCTTGTCCCTCTAAATATCGGGTATTCTGCCGATATATGCCCACCTGTTCGAACGCGGGCAGTAGGTGCGTCGTACAACAATCTAAGCCATTTAATATACCCCTCTGGGAGCCCAAACTTAGTCAGCGCTTTAAACATATACCCCCACTGCAACGTGTCAAACGCTTGACGTAGGTCTAACGATATGCATCCCGCGTGAGCATAGCGCTCCGGGGCAGTCAACAGGAGATGGTGCAGCCTTCTAGTGTTCAGAGATGTGCTCCGAGCCGGTAAGAAACCTGTCTGGTCTATGTGGATCATCTTGTTCAGAAGGGGCAGAATCCTATTTGCCAGTACTTTGCCCAGTATCTTATATTCCGTCGCTAGTAATGACAGTGGGCGGTAACTCGCCATGTCCGCTGGGTCCCTACCTGGTTTCGGGAGCGAGACCACCAGTGCCTGCGCCGTGGTAAGGGGTAGTGTTCCTTCCTTCCGCGCCGTATTATATAAGTGCACTAGGTGTGGTAGGAGTGAGTCCGTAAATGTAGTGTAAAATTCCGCCGGTAACCCATCAAGTCCCGGCGTTTTTTACATTTACTCTTAACTTTTAAGAAGAAGCCTCTGAGTTTTTAATTTAACTCAACCGACAAGTGCAACCTAAAATAACCCACTACATGTTTCTACAAATTAAGTTTCAAAGTTTCAGATTTAAACCACAAAAAAAAACATTTTGCTAATGTTTTTTCTTGAAACGAGATTCACTGACTAATCCTGAAATTCAAAACATTTGACTTCTTATGCTACAACTGCATAAGATCATCAGGATTTAAACACAAGAAGGAGGGCAGGATTGCCATGAAATGGGTCCTATTGTTAAACACACCAGTACTTGAGGAATTATTTCTAGACTCATTTTGTGCTTTGTACTTGGTTATTCGAATTCTAAGTATAAAGTCGAGTTGGAGCTGGACTGCTTCTTTGGTAAAGGGGTGGTGAGGTCAAAACTTAGATGTATGTGAATAATCATCTGCAAAAGGCACATGTGAGATGGAGGCTGATGAGATGAAATACTATTCGGAGGAAATACTAGTGGTTTAGAAGCATTAGCTCTAGCATTATCATCAATCACTTTTTCAACTTCCCTAACTGGTAAGCGCTCATTGTGCCTAGGAACGTAAGCCTCACCCCACCAATGAGGTTCTGAAAGGCTGCAATGCGAAGGGGTTGCTTTTCTGTCTGTACAGAGGGGATAGGGCAATGCACGATAGGCTGCAAATTTGGGTAAAGACTGATGTGCATGAGGTTAGCTACTTTCTGTTACGGCAGAGGCAATCTGAAAATGAAGGAAGCCAGAGGCTTAACATTTCCATCCATCACTTTTTGTATAAACTGGCTTATCATATCTAAATTACTGTAACCTATTATTTGCCTCTCAGCTCTTAGCAGCACTCTTCCCTTCCAGACCTGCAGAATGTGTTGCTTCACCTAACCCATATCCAACTCATACTTCTTAGCAAACACGTCGTCATGCTGTTTTAAGGGCGGAAAAGAGATACTACCCTCATGCTCTGAGACAGCTTGCCCTTAGACGCATGGGATGTCTACAGATGGAATGCCTACTTTCTGATAGGCTAGGCCAGAAGACAGACGAGTTAGAGCACCAAATTGGATTCCAGAATGTACTGAAATTATTTCAGTGTTCTGTACATCAACAGCTTTGCTAGCTAGACATTTAAACCATGTGCTCTGTTGATGTAAGATGCATCTTAATTGATGCGCTTATTTTTCTCTTTTGTATCTGTCCTTTTTCTGCACTGTTGAAAGTTTCAAGTCCGTTTGACTTAATTTACTACTTCATGTTTATGTTCAAACTCTGCATCAAAGATCTAGGTCTAACTAAATGAACTATGTATGGCCTTCATCTCAGACTCATAATTAAAATATTTGTATAATTTTGAATTATGGTTCTATATTTAAAATACAACTATTACAGCCTGTAACTAATCCATTCTTTCTTGGCAGAGAAATCTTATTGCTGCTTTTGTGTGATTCGGATCCTCCAACTCTTCTGGAAACCAGCAGGTATGCTATTTGTGGAAACGTTTTGAGCATATGATTTGTTGCATGAAATAACAATTCTAATGTTTGCAAACCGGTAAATGACCATTCCATTGATTTGCTAACTGGGAACTGCTTTATTTAAAACGTTTCCTGTTTTCAGATGCCACTGCTACTCTATCACCCACATCTTGTAGCTTTGAATATGGATAAGTCTTACCTTTGTCTTGTATTTGCCAGGAAACGTTGGGACATTAAGTTGCCTCTGCTTTGGTTTCATAATATGTTTTACACATTATGTTGGTGTCTGTCAGATAAAACTATAGTCTGTGGGAAGCAAGCCTCAATTTAAAGGGACAGCACTCCATTGGGGAGTCACAGACTGGAGATTGGTCAATTTCATTCCTCTAAAGTAAACTATGTACATGACTGATAGAGAACTTGCATTAACCAAAGGGAACGTAATTCACATAAAATATCTCATATTTGCAGACCGATACTAGGAGATCACTGTTGCACTGTGCCTGTAGTATTGTTAAAAATGCTTTAGATCTCGCAACTAAAAATATATCCCAATCTTACTGCAACATTCTAGGTTTCTTAATACTTTTCATTTAAATGAGGTTCCTAATGATTACACTCACTATTGGAAAAGCAGATTATTGTATATGATATGACATTTTCCTAGTATTAAAATAATATTCTTGTTACAAGTGTTCTATTTATGGATAAACATTTACTCTGCCCTTGATGTACCTATCTGGGGACTTTTAATTTAAATTGGACTCATTTTCATATATTCTGTTTTAGTGTCCTTAAAAGTTTTCATAGATCCAAAGTGGTTAATATCTCTATGAATACTGTAGGAAAAATATTGTTTTGGATGCCTTGTTACTAGAAAGACATGAGCTGGTGTATTGCATGTAGGAGATATTATACTTATATTGCTTAATGATGTTTGCTGAGGGCAATTAAAAGGGCTTCGCTAACCCTTTAAAGATTCTCTGCTTTTCATGGGTCTGACTCCTGATTTCTTAACTCTTTCAGTTACCACCTCACTACATTTTTAAGGATTTTAATGGTGCATGTAAGCGAGTTATTGAATGTCACAGATGTAGCCAGGAGAAAGTGTGGCTGCAGGAAGTAATGTGAAGCTATAAATGACAGTGAAATCATTTTGGAGTAGAACATAGCACATGGAAAAGTGTGATCTCAAAAGTCTGCAAGGACAACTAACATTTATGGGATGGGACAAGGGCAGGTCTGGCAACTAGTTACTTGACAAAGTATCAAATAGCTGTAAATAAAAGATTGAGCATCAGGTGACATAAATGTACAATTATAGCTTTATAAATGTACATTAAAAGAAGTCCAAATCGGTAAAACCAGGCACTTCAGCCACTGGCTATGCAAAATGTTATGTTCTGAAAAGAAAAAAAAATGTGAACAGCTTTACAGAGTTACTATCAGAAAGGATGTTTCTCTGTTGACCAGAGCCAGCTAGAAACATATTTCTGAAACAAGCATTTTTTGAAGGAGATAGAAGATTGGCATAGACAAACCTTTCTAGGTGGTACAGTATATGATCAATCCCATTTGCAAAGATGTAGGCTGATTTACTATCACACCAAAAAAGAAAGAAATCTCAATCAGTTTGCATCAGATTTCCGAAGGAGGATGTAAATGGACAGCACATAGCGAATACAATTATCATAGTTTAGCAAATGATGGACACAACAAATTGATAGATTCCCTTGCTATCACTCTTTCTGAGCTCATTTAGATAATGGCACCTGTGAAAACCACTTAATATTTTAAAGGCTCTTCTTTAGTGTGAGTTAGTAAAGCACATTGACACACACTAATCAGTCCTAACTCATGTTACAAATAACTTTATCTCTTAGTTACCTGTCAAATGTTTCCGAATAGTCCATGTGATCTACTTACTGATTGAAGAAATCCTTGCTAGACCCTGAGGTCTAGCAAGGATTTCTTGTCACTCAAAACAGTAGGCTTTGCTCATGAAGGGTTAGCCATTTATACCGTGGTTTGATTTTTAATTGGTAAACATTAATCAGGGAAAACCTTGAAATTAAATCTGAGGGATTGTTTATACCACATCTCTAATGTAGAAAAGGGATACAGTTGGGGAATGCCTACTTTCTTTTCAACATGCTTTTTCGTTTCGCTCCTTAAATGACAGTCTCTGCAAATATTGCAGCTGTTTACACTCCTGTTTCCATTGGAAGGAATGCAGTGTTAGATTATCAGTTTACTACTTCAGAACTCTTTGTATATCTGAAGGACTTAAATATGAAGAATGGAAGTGATTACTACCACAGTTCTTTACAATTGGAATTTCTAACAGTCAATTAATCCTCCAGCGTCAAGTGGGCTGTGAGACTGGTTTTGAGAACCTAAAAAGAACAGAAAAATGGCTCCTAAATTAGTCTCATGGAGTGCCACATCTGTAGTTATTTCATTGCTTTCACAATTAAAAAAGGTGAATCACAGGGAAACAATATGAAGAATATAGGGAAGGCATGTGAGGGAGAAGCAGCATGTAGGAGAAAGATCAAGAAAACATTAAAAAAACTGTGTAATGCTGAAAGAAAAAGAGAAAAGTAGCTTACTTTTGTTACCTGTAGAAGAATACAATAGCAAAACAAACAAATGATGGACGAAATGCCGAACAAATCAAACAGTCACCCCTTAGTCACATATCTGGGTTAAATCCATTGTTTTTTTGCTCACGCCACCCCAGTTTCGACCCAGCCATATGCAAATCAGTCTTGACCCTGCTCCCCATGGAAACAGTCAAGCCCGAACTGCCAGGCCAGCTCCTCCCTGGACTGGAAAACAAGCATCCTTAGACCGGTTTCAGGGTATCACCCCTCATCAGCCAGGCAAGCTTGAATCCAGTGGCATAGTGAGCACAGGACCCACGTATGGGCATACTCTCCCCACTTAGGGCAACTATAGCAAAACAAACAAATGATTGACAGAATGCTGAACAATCGTTCCGGCAATCATTTGTCCGTGTCAATCAACAAAAGACAGTGTTATTTCCCCTGGCTGCTTTGGCTGACATTAGTGCTCCTGAACTCCCACCAGTGGGACTGAAGTGGGAAATTATGAGCTTTCGTTATTTGGGAATGCAAGTGACTCATGATCGACAAAGACAATATGATTTGAATATTGGCAGAA
Source organism: Calotriton arnoldi (assembly GCA_963921515.1). Lineage (NCBI taxonomy): Eukaryota > Metazoa > Chordata > Amphibia > Caudata > Salamandridae > Calotriton > Calotriton arnoldi. The sequence goes on from CAWUFW010001162.1 coordinate 677,072, forward strand.
TCATGACTGGAATCACACCTTCAGTGAAACTTTTTACTACTTTCCCACTGTCGGTTATGGACAGGGTGGCGTTGAGTAAAATGCTATGATTGCCCCGTTGCCTTTATACCCAGCAGAAAGAGGAGTAGAGTTCAACTTGAAATCCTTAAGTTGGACCCCTGCCAGGGAGGCCTGGACCTTCCGTACCTTAAATTGTACCATCTGGCGGGCCTGTTTCAGTATGGCGCAATGTGGTGAGACGAAGGCCCCAACAAGGAAAAGAAACTCCTGTCCGGTTCTGTTGAAGTGGCCATGCTCCCTGAGTTACTGATGAGTGGTTGCGCGCTTCTGGCAGGTACCACGTTTTTGGTCCTGCAGGTGGCATCGGGCATGGGAAAGGGCCATCAAACAGGTGGTACATTGGGCACCCTATGCGAAGCTCCTTCCATTCTGGTGGCTGCACCCCCTTTGTCCATATAAGGGAATCTGTAGATGTCTCAGACTGGCTCATCGGGGCTGCTGGAGGGCTGGGGACCTCTTTCTAAACAGAGTCTTCATGTCACGGGAGGAAATGGGTATACACTTTGGGATAGGGGTGGGACACTTTTTGCATTACGCTAGCATCTCACACATATCCCGCGACATTTGGAGGTCGTTCTCAGAAGAATCTCAGGTGCTACAAGTGATATTGGACCCTGGGTCCACAAAAGGGTTAGTATCCTGACTGAATGCAGCTCCAAAATCTGACAGACAGATCAATATGGACCTGAAGCGAGCCACCTGGGGACGGCGATTTAGAATCCCCACTCACGGACACCGAATGGAAGAGGACCCTGGCACAAATACGGGAGGTGACCAGTAATGCCAGGTTAAATTGACGCAATATAGATATATATATTTATATATATATATATATATATATATCAAATGGCTTTGACATTTATGAGGAATTGTATACTTGCCTGTATTGAAAAAAATGTCCCGTAAACAACACTCCTCAGAGAGAGCAGCAAGGAAAATATTTTATGTTTAAAATTAAACTAGAGGGTAAATAATATTTGTTAGCACAATGCACTTTACAAAAATTGCACTTTAGAGAATTGCATTTTATTATTTTGTATGCTTTTCCAATTTTAAATCTTGTGATTATTATCCATACAATGTAAGAGGCACTGGCCAAGAAATAAGGACAAAAACAAAATGCTTTTTAATTATTCCTTTATTTATACAGAGGGGCTTTTAAAGGGGAACTATCCCGTAAATTAAGTGTTTTTACGAGTAGAGGGTACGTAAGTAAATTATTTATCAAGAAAAACGTTCATGAAGTTAGAAAAATGAATTATCCATGATATATTTATGAAGTGATAAAATAAATAAAAAGAAAGCAGGATAGATATCTGGAAAAAAAAAAGCCAAATTGCATTGTAAAAAGGAATCTATCTCTTACCTGACACTGCTACGCCTGCATAGGGTCTACCCGGAGAGATCTGCGGGATGCACTCGCTGTGCTGAGGTCCTGGCGGATTTCTGCCAGGTTACTTGGATTTGCCCAATGCTCCATCCCTTTTGAGGAAGAGGTGCTGAGCGAGGTACGCAGAGTAGCGCATGTGAATGCTGACCTAACGATGCACCATTGTTTGCTGGGCTTGTTGCCTCTCCTCAAGAAGGGGACAAAATGCAATAGAAATTTGCCGAGCTGGTGTTTGTACTCGCCCGTAGGCGTATAGCAATACACTGAGCGAGCCCAACGCCCCTGAAACAGGCTCGATGGGTGTCCGATCTTCTGGAGTGGACATTGGCTGAGGAATGCAGACTCCGAAAAGTCTGTACCGATAACGCAGAATGGGACCTTGAGATTTGGGACAGCATGATTACGAAACTACACAGTTGTTAAACTGCGGGAGAGAGTGACTCCGATGGCAGATCATTGGAGGGGGGCTCTGCCGACCTACCCGTGCTGGCAGCTGCCCAGATGCCTCCTGGGCAGCTCGGAGATCACTGACATGCCCTTGCCCATCGGCCGTACATTATTGGGAAGCACAGGTGGGAGTTGTTGGTCTGTGACCGAGGAGCTGCGACCCTCTGCAGGGACTGTGTGTCATGTATTAGAATGGAATTATATGGTGTGGTTATTCTCCTTCTCTCCGGGGTTGCACTGCGGGCCCGTTCTTCTCTTCCCCCCTCTGTCTCCCACTCCACATATAGGAAGTGCAATTTGTATTGTAAATATGATGGTTGTACCTTCACCCACGCATGCTGGGGGAACATGATCATGCTGGAGTTGTATTGTTTGTATCTCTATTTTTCCTCACTTTCTTTGAATTATGGCCATGGACTAATGTGATAAGACTACCCCCTGGAGGGGTTCAAATTCCTGTCTCGGTCAAAACTGTATATGACCTCTGTTGTCTTGGAAAAACAAAAAACCTTAAACAAATGAACATTTTTTTTTTTTCTTTGCTCATTTGGGCAATAAGTTGCACTAGGAACACTTTCCTCTAAATATAGAGGCCCTATTAAGTCCCTTCATTAAAATAGGCTGATGGCATCATATTGATTGACAGAACTGGGTAAGGTATACACACTCTAAGGGATTCTCTTAGCCATTTATAAGATCATTAATCTAACACAACTTGTGTTATTTTTGGAAAAAAAGTTATTAAATCTGGGTTATGGCACCTAAACAGTTAAAGGTTTGAGAAGGCGGCACACTATAAATATCTATGAATCTGGTTTAATGAGAAAAGATGCCTTTCCAACCATCTTTTGTCTTTAAATCTAAAAACCAACTCATTCAACATTGCACTTCGAGCCTTACAGTGGCAATATCAAACCTTTTATTGGAGCCCCTTGTAGCAACAATTAAAGGAAAGCTATTTCCACCTTTAGCTTACGGGCAGAGATTTCAAGGGCAAACTATAAAACTTTATTGATGTAGCCCAAAGTAACCCCTAGACAGGCCTGTTTGAATTGCAAGGATCAACTTTGCATGCATGAATAAAGCTGCAGTTTTGTCTGTTCAAACAATAAATAGTTCCCTTAAATCTGTTTTGTTTTTATGAAAGCAGGACTGGTACTGGCAAAAAGAAAAACCTGTATAGGGCTAAGCTCTAGCAAGAAGAGGCTTATCCAGCTTTACTTGGTGATTCCTTTCTAGCAATCCTTAAGTACAAGTTAACTCACTACTGATACACTATAATCCCAACATCCAAAATTGAAGACCTGCCCTAACCCAAGCTCCAGGCGATCTATTAAAAGGTTTCTTTTGCCAATACTGTGTGCGCAGAAGAATAAAGAAAATGGCTCCTTGCATTGTTTACTCAATTTAACATACAAACATGTCCAGAGGGAATTATTGTTTTGCCTCTAAGGGTGGCATCTTCAAGTGGTCGTAGGATTTATCAAATTTATGGGCAGAGTACATCCGAAACGTTGAAGTTAAGAGATCGAACCAGTGGCACATAACTATTATCCTCTATGCAACAGATACTAATAGATTTTTACATTTTTTATTTAACTTCCAAGGAGGGGCTAATTGCTGCTTAGTGACTGTTTTTTTTAAAACTTGTGGACATGAGGAACTGTTCTGTGGATATAGTTTCCACAGAAAAGTGCAATGCTATCACCCTCTTCTTCAGTGAAACAAATGCAGAAGATCTGACAGCACATCAGCGGCACCAAGCCTACTTCAATTTTTTCACCTACCCCCTCATGTAGAATCTGGCAATGATCAGACTTCAAAGACCCATCTCTCCCAGATCTTGCTGACATACTTAACTCTGATAAAGCCACTTCTTATAAAGATGATGCCTTACCATTGTCGTTCATCAAAGCTCTCTCTGGCGATGCTTTCTTACCCCTACTTATCAATGCCTCCCTCACTGAAGGCATCTTCCCAGAAGCTCTAAAGAAAGGCCAGATCCTCCCACTACTAAATAAACCTTCACTAGACCCTGATGACCGTGCCAACTATCAGCCCATCACTTACTACCATTCATCGGCAAGATCATTGAAAAAACACTCCATGTTCAACTCCAAGGTCATATAAATGCTAACAATCTCCTGCACAACTACCGGTCTGGCTGCAAATCTACACTGCAGCACGGAGCCTGCTACCTTACACATCGTAGATGAAGCCCTCTTTTCCTCAGATAAAGAGAACCCCTGCCTCATGATACTGCTGGACCTCTCAGTTGCCTTTGACAGAGACCGCCTCACACGGACCCTCGAGTCTTGAATGGGATTTACCAGCAGTGCTTCACTGGTTCCCACCCTACCTATCCAACTGACACCAGTGTGTTCACATGAGCACCTCCAGGTCACAAAGGATCCGTATCATCTGTGGAGTCCGCTAGGGCTCCATACTAGCCCCGACATGTTTACTCTTTACATGGAGCTGCTTGGTGCTCTACTCACAGGTAACCGTATCAAGATTCACCAATATGCTGATGTTACACAACTGTCCTTGAAAGGCTTCGCTCTGCTTCGAACATCCAATTTCTCAAACACTGCTTGCACATCATCCAGATGTCTAGTGCCTACCTGAAGCTCAACCCAACCAATTCCCGTTATTTGCCAAGAACAATAAACAAGATACAGTAAAAACGTATCTCAGTGACGTGAACCTTGAGAGCTTCAACTTTCACCTAATTCAAAGTCACTTTGATTCTTCCTGGACACCAACCTCGCCCTCAAGGATCACATTGCCTGAATAAATAAAGACGGCCTGGTACCAGGTGTCTGTTCTATAGAAAGTCAAACCATTTCTTCCAGAAAATGACTTCAGAACTGACTGCTGTTCAAACTGTCATATTCTTGCATCTGAATGGTGGTAATACCCTACTCCATGGCCTCTTAGACTCTACACTGGGACCCCATAAGATTTCCTACATGGTGCTGCACGTCTCATCTAGGGCCAGAAGAAATATGATGACATCACCACCTTCCTGGTGGAATTCCATTGGCTCCTCTTGCCAGCCCGCACCATCTTCAAAACCAGCTGCATCATATACAAAGCTATCATAACCAGCACCCTTGCTTAACTTGCAGACAAGCTCACCATCTCTGGTGGATCTCGGATAACCCGCAGCTAAGACACCATCAGACTGCAGACTAAGAAGTGTTAAAAAAACAAGACAGCAGGATATGAAACAGCATACCAGAACCATCAGGATTGCCCCATTGCTATTCCAATTTAGGAGAGAGTTGAAGGCTCACCTCTTTAAAGAACACTAGTTCACAATGCATTAACCTTCCACAACCCAGCTCCTTTCCTTTTCCAAGTTGCCTTTACGCTTGTCCGTGCCCATGTACAGCATTCCGCTGCCTTTTGGCTAGGATCGTTCTATACAAATGTCAAACATACGTACATAACCGAATTAGCTGCTAAGGTATTGTGGATAATAAATTTTTTACATTCTGTAGATAAGGGTCTTATTGTTACCATTTTAAAGAATTCAGAATTTTTATTGCCTTCTAATATTGCTTGTTTTAAATATGCATTTTGTTTTATGTTTTATTGCTTTGCAATCTTTTTACCTGCAAATAAATAAACAAACTAAAATCAGCTTGAAGTGTGCCATTATTCAGCTGGGGATTGATTTGTTTTTCAAGCAGCAAATATCGTCCAACCTTTCTTAGAGTCAGCAGCTTATTTGTATCTTGAAGCACACAACAGAAAACAAAAGAGAAGGAGGCACATCCAATCCAGTATTTCAATATTATATTCTTGTTGATGGGTTCTTTTAGAAATAAATGAAAATTCTATGATTAGAATAATCAAATAAATTTTGTTGGTTCTTATTTTCAAAAAAGTGAAATAAATGGGTGACAAAGTATTAAAATGAGTAGAATTATAAGAATACTTGAATTGTAAGTGTAATCTGATGGTATATTTTCATACATTATTCCACTAGTTATATCACACGTTACTATAGTTTTCTAAAGTATTTTCATGGCTTATTTTAAATGGTAATTACTTATAAACAAGTATACAGCATGATTTATAAAATCAGAACAATGTAAAGCAACACAGGATCAACAGAATATTTATAGAGATGAAGTGTCATGATTGCAAGCAATGCTAGACTTAACAGGAGCTGAGCAGGTAGGCAAGAACCTTTAGATGATGGGGGACTTTTACCCCAAAGCGAGGCTTTGACCAGCTTCTTAAATCTTAAGTGACTTCACAGACCAGCATCCCATAATGTGAAAAAACCGACCCATAGCAACTCCAGCATATGAAAAATGACACTGTAACCAAACTTTAAAAACACTTTGCTTCATTTATATTCTTGATTCTTTCGAATCTCGACCCAAAACTACGCTTCTTCAAATTCCAGACCACAATAATATCTATTCACAAACTTTGTCAGCCAATGAGGGGTCCAAAAATGTAATTTTTGAGCACCTTATCTGTGCAAAATAATAAGGATGACCTTGGCGGGATGGCTGTCAAATGGCTGGGAGGTATCTCCATCATTCGTTTGTGTTCATCCGTGGCAAGAGCAGTTTCCCCAAAAGCTGTGTTTTTTTCGATCATCAGTGTGGGAGGTCATTGTTTGTTTAATCCTGCCGGTAGCACCATGGGCAGCCACTGACAGAACATGGTCAGCGTTCCAATGGCATTTCAACTAGCTGATGCCCGATGAAGAGGGTTTTCCCATTTGCAGATCAGTCAGCTGCTCTGTCTTCATGAAAACGTCCCCCCCCCCCAAAAAAAAATAAGACGGGAGACATCACAAGTTGGCAGACTTAATAGCTACCAGTTTTTAGTTCTCGCTTAGGCAACGCGCATGCGCTGCTCTAGGAGGGCCTTTAGCCATCGGTCTTCACTTTTTTCAAGCACTGCACTCATGCTTGTGGTGGCATCCACCTTGCGGGAGCGAGCAGCGGCGCGGCAACGTTAATTACAAACATATGGCCGCTGCTCGCTCCCGCAAGGTAAAGGCTGTCCATGGACCTTCCTGTGTCTCTTTAGCCCGCAGCTCTGTCCGCTCAGCGGGTCACTTTTTCTCATATAACACTTCCATCTGTTTCACAGCGCTCTCGGTGACTTTGTTTATGGTGATATCTGCAAGTGAGAGCTTCCCACATTCACACATTTCTTCCCATCTGCGGTTTTGTTTTCGGTGAGCCGCGAGGAGCTGCAGTTTCTAGGGTAGCTCTGTAGGACTAGTGATGCCGCGGGGCGCACAGAAACAACTAGTTACCATGTCGCTAGTCTTGACTCAGCCATGTTGTGTCACAGACTTTTCATGCGAGCCAAACACTATGGCTGGTGCTCGCCTTTTTAATGCAAGAGGCACACACACACACACATATATATCTTTGTCCTTAAACATTTATTTTTGATGCTTTATAAAGTGCTGCAAATCGCCATGTGGTAGTGTCAGGGAGCTTTAAGACACGACAACGAGAACTGTGCTGATTTCTAAGAGGTTGTATAGTTCCCTCTGTGATGTCATTTATGCTCTTAAAGTAAGCGGATTTGATGGAATATTTTGCGCATATTTTTGTCTACTGTTGGGTCAGTTTATTTCCTTTCACTGTTCTTCATACAGGGGAACCTTAGTTGCTTGTTAACAGCAGTGTTGACCGATTTATTATAGCGTTAACTTCGAGGGCAAACATTGTTTTTGTTATAGTGTTGTTTTTAGAAGTAAACCGAGATTTATTTGCAACTCTGCGTACATTTAACTTTGGGAAATGCAATACTATTTTTTATCGTGTTCTTTATAGAGTTAGAACGATTTCCTCGGTTTATGGTTATTTTGTTTTATTAAACCCGGAAAATAGATGTCGGTTAACGTACTGTTTTTATCCAGAAACCGGAAAAATTAAACATTAAAAGATACATTTTATTCGTTTACTGTGTTTATGTAGCACAAACCGAGAAAATAATTTGTTTACGGATTGTTTGTTTAAAGGGAAACCTACCGATGCACGTAATTTTTTTTTTTGCAATGTTATTGACATAATTCAAATTACTGAACAACTGCCATCATATTCGTTTGCAAACGTATTTACTTAAAGCATTTGGTAAAAGTGATCTTAATGGAGCGTATTACGCATATAATTCAAACTATAAGTAGGAAAACGAAGCCCTGTAGTCCGTTGCACATTGTGTTTTTAAATCGACTAAAGTCAAACTTGATTACCTTATTTCGATAATTTACAAAAATATTATTACTTTAGAAACTTTTTTTATCGATTCCAGCCTACTGCTAAGGCAATTGATTTCACGAGTTATACGTTTTTTCTTGTGTCATAAAAGAAAACTGTTTTTTTAATTAGACTTGCTAAACTTATTTTAAAAAACCTGTTCGCATGTTATTGGTCTCATTCCTCACGGGAGCGTTTATTTGCACGAGGTATACAGTTCTGTTTCTTGCTAAATGCAGGCATCTGTATGGACTCTCTCTCTCAAAACTAACTCTCTAATTTCTCTCTCTCATACACTCTCTCTCTCAATAACTAACTCTCTATCTCTCTCACTAACTAACTTTCTCTCTCACTAACTCACTCTCTCACTCACTAACTTACTAATTCTCTCACTAACTAACTAACTCTCTCATTAACAAACTAACTCACTATCACACTAACTGTTACACAGGTACTATTTCCCAAGCTTCAGCCTCCTGTTATTTAAGCCCCCCATTACAAAAAAAAAAAAACGATAACAAGCAAGCATTGGCACAAGCAAAAACAAGTTGCCAACATTTATAAGACAAAATTAGATGAAAACATTATTTAAAAGTAATACTTTTTAATATGGTCTTTCACTTGGACGTAATATTTTCTTGGTCATATATAAGGTAACAAAAATGCTATCAACACTTCTTTATTATAACTTTTCAGCATTCTACAAACTAATGTACAGCACAGCTTAAAAACATAAGCAAAGTCAATATCTCTAGCTAAACACTTATAAGGTCCCAAAGGCGAGACCTATTGGCTATGCCAATGCTTGTTTGGATAGTGTTCGGGTACCATTAAAGCCGTCTAAGCAGATAATTGCATAAACACAGTGTGTATCCAGGTAGGAAAGTGTATGAGAAACTGTAGTTTTATTTGTACAATAAATTCCACTCTATTAAAATGTGTGTTCAAACAATTTCAACCACAGATTACTGCTGACCTGTCTGTCTCAGGTGGAAGTGGCCAATACATGGGTTGAAAGAATTCGTAAACGTCCTTCAGTGTGTGATAATATTTGCTTCATTATGACAAGTTCTACAAACGGTAGGTTACAATTCATTTAAACATTTACGTTTTGGGGGGATTTGCTCTACACATTCATTACCCAGAAATGTTTATCACCAGGTGATTACCAACTTGCAATAATTACACCTTTCAGATGAAGGATACAGAAACCCTCTTGTAAGACTGCACTGCAAACGATGTATCTTGCATGTCTACATCCTTCCAAGTAGCAGTGCGCACTTCCTGTCGTTTTATGTTGACACAAAAGTTTTTCAGATTTTCACTCTGGGGAACTGGACTGATTTGGTTTGATGTGTAATGATGTGGCGTAACGGCCAGAGCTGCCGACTTTGGAGCTGGGGAACCAGGTTCGAGTCTCAGCGTTGCCTCGTCATCCTGTGATTCTGGGCAAATCCCTTATTCTCCCAGTGCCTGCCAAAAATGAGCGCTCCAATACCTTTGTGTCGAGTTCGAGCTATATAAAACTGCAAAAAATGTGTCTAATGTACCTTTTCCTTTCCTATGATTTTAATGCTTCGTGTGGAACATGCTACACAAGATTTTACCCTTCATCTTGTTGCAGACAGCATGCTAAGTTTCATGACATAACACAACAAATACAGTAATAGGCTAAAGTTTGACAAAATCAGTTTGTAGCTGACGAAGCTGAAGAATGCGCTAGGTTTATTAATCTCAGGGTTCCATTTTCAGGATGTTATTCACAGCTGTTTCCATTTGAGCTTGTGCACCTGCTAATAAAACACATTGGGCCTCATTTGGATGCTGGTAGGAAACAGACATCCAAGGTTTAAACTCCGACCTCCATATTACGAAGATGGCGGTCGGAGTTTAAACCGGCCGGTTAAACCGACTGGCTCCCGACGGTCTCAAGGAGACGGTCGGCCAGTCGTAAGCCGCACATAATTCCTGACGGATGGCATTTCCGCCGTCTGGATTATGATGTTGGTTTCCGACCGGCTTTCCATGTCAGGTTTCCGACATGGAAAGCCTGTCGGAAAGCGACTTTAGGGGTTCCTAGCAGGACCCCCTCCCTAGGGTGACCAACTGGCATGGGTGTAAATTCAGGACGGTGAGTGTAAAAATTCAGGACAAAGGGTCAAAATTCAGGACAAAAATTCAGGACAGGAGGTCAAATTTCAGGACAAAACTTCGGGACATAAGGTAAGTTTTACAGACACATCCGAGGAGGTCGCGCAATAGAATATAATTTAGCCCATCCATATCCAAACATTCATTCATTTGCAAACCTATCCATCATGTATCCTTCCATCCATCATTTCACTCATCCATCCCTCTATCCACCCTTTCACTCATCCATCCATTATCCATCCATCCATCCACCCACCCTTTCACCCTATCCATCGGTACACTCATCCATCCACTCTTCCAGCCATCCATTCACTTATCCATCCAGCCTTTTATCCTTTCACCCATCCAGCCATCCTTTCACTTACTCATCCATCCACCCAGTCACTCATCCTTCCAGCCATTCACCCTTGTAGTCATCAATCCATCCTCCTTTTCTCTCTCTCCATCGACCCTTTCACTTAACCATCCTTCCTTCCACCCATCCATCTACTCATCCACTCATGAATCCATCCATTGACCTTATCAGTCATCCATCTTTTCACTCCTTCACTCATCTATCCATCCTTTTGTCCATCTACCCTCCCTTTCACTCATGAATCCATCCTTACATCCACCCGTTCACTCATCCGTCCATCCATTCACCCTTTCACTTATCAATTCATCAATCCATCCATCATTTTACACATCCATCCACCCATTAAGTCACCCATCATCCACCCGTTCACTCATACATCCACCCTTTTACCCATCGATCTACCCTTCCACCCATACATACATCTTTTTACCGTTTCTCTCATCCATCCTTCCACTCACTCACTCATCCATCCTTTCTCTCATTATCCATCCAGTCACCCTTTCTTTCATCCATTCACCCTTTCACTAATCTATCCAGCCATCCACCCAGCAGAGGATGTAGCCTTGCGCCTAGAGCGGTCGACGTCGAAGCTGGGGAACCGGGTTCGAGTCTCGGCTACGATGCTCAACATCCTGTGATTCTGGGCAAATCACTTAATCTCCCCGTGCCTAAAAAAAATGAATGTGTCCTTATGTAACAAAACTGGTGCTATGTAAAGAGCTCTGATACCCGATTTATCGGGTCTAGTTAGCGCTATATCAAACTTCCCCAAAAAAAAAAAATCCCTTCACTTACTCACTCACCCACCTTTTCAAATTAATCAAGAGCTGAGCCTTTGTCTGCAGAGTTGCAGACAGAAGAGGCCCATCAAGAATTTCACCCTTGCTGTAGTTCCTAAAGCAATGGGTGGGGCGGGGGAGGGCTCACTGTGCCCCTGTACATAGGCAATCTGAGTCATGCATGATGCACAGTGCCAGGCCATGAGGTGACTTGGTGTTGTTTCCAGGGCTTTAAGTGGGATGAAAAAACTGGGGGTTTCTCCAAAGGGGGTGTTCGATGTAATTAAGGGCGTGGTTTAAAACACGTAATGTAAAAATCTGTGCTTAGTATAGTGTGCTGCCTGACTGGTATTTTGCCTCTTCTGTCATTGTATCTAGATATATAACAAGAAGTAACGTTACACCTGCAACAAGCCAGAACTATTGGCTTTGTCAATGGTTGTTAGTTGCATAAAATAAAAAAGTAGCAATCATGGCTTCCTTGAATATAATATTGAAAATGCATCAGTTCTAAAATGATGAGACAGTGAAAGAACTCTGGCCCCTTCTTTTTAACTTCTTTCACCAGCTCCTTTTCTTGAGCTAGATTCTCATGTAGCAACATTGGTGTTTTTGCACATTTCTTCTGTCTGACAGAATGCCCTGCCCTAGACAGAGGCTGGGGAGGCCCACCACATGCTTTACCAGCCTAGACTGGACCATTGTGATTCTGTATGTGGCAATCAGCCAGCATACAGAATGACAATGGGCAGGTGGGGCTGCTCTTGTGCTCCGAGGAGGAGTGCGAGGCGGCCCCATCAGGGAGTTGAGGCTTCATGCAGGGAACAGTGCTGTTCCCTGCAATGCCCAAAATTACAGACAAAAGGCGTCCGTAAAAGGGATTCTCACGGACAACGGACGTGAGGTCCCAATTACGGATGGACCGTGAAATTTACGGACGGTTGGTCACCCTACATCATACATAATCACATAAGATGCACCCTCACATACACACACAGACCATCACGCACACATGCCACATCATATGCACAGAGTAGGAACTCACATAAATCCAATGACATCACAAGTTGCTAAAACAACACAAACACGCATACCTCTCACCGTCGCAAACCATAAATTAAAATCATGTGAAAATGGGCAAATGTTTGGATCCGTAAAACCTTTGTTGTTGACTCCTATATTTTCTGAGTCAGCATTTTACAGTGGATGAAGAGCAGGCAGCCCACCCAGTCTAAAAAAAAAAATAAGACACCTTTCCCACTCTGGGTGTGGTGTACACTTCGGCAAAAGTCCCTAATAAAATGAAGGCAAAAGACTTTGGAAAATGGAGCGCTTTTGCGCAGCATCGGGAAAGGACTATGGCGAATAATGAAAAACTGACCTCAGATTCTAAGTTTCCTAAATTTACTTGAGAACACTCATCCACAGGCTCAACTACCTCAGTGGTATTAGACCAGAGCCAGTTCTATCAAAGCTGTGTTTTGAGTAAATCTATTGCAGGCTGCACAACTTGTTATGAACGGAGAGGAATCCTGTCCCTTGTGCGGAAGATGAGACACCAGCATCAGGCAGACGCTCGGGAACAATTAAATCAGTTTGGGGGAACTGACCCTGGCATATGCATTTGTTGAATTTGCCACACTGTTCACAAATATAATGTATGTTATACCAATTTGGATTTTTTTTCATTTGTACATTTCTGGACCCTACCAGGTTTTTTCAGTGTACCTACTGGTGTGACAGAAGTATCTTCTGATAAATATCAGACGTCTTACATTAATACCTTTGGTCGCCTTCATTTATCACTAGTATCTGAACAAAAGCAGAATGCCATGAGCACCTATAACATTACACAAGGTCACATTAGTTTGTAGGCACCGGAGATTAAGGGATTTGCCAGAATAACATGATGTTTAAACCTGAATTAATTTTTTATTTCATTGTGAGTGGGTTACTTTTTTGCCTTAGTAACTGCATATGACATAACAAAGACCTTACAGAATAGTTTGTTCTTCTCAGCCACCTCTTCGACCCTGTCACCACACTCAAGGACCCCAGCCCCCATAGCACGATTTGTATACTTTACACTTCAAGTCTGTAAATGAAAACCGCCTGGAATTGCGCCAAATAAAGAAGGCCACACTTCCAGGCAGTCTTCATTTACACTTCTTTGCTAAGGCATTTGCACCCCCCCTGGGAATGCAGTCACAGACACCCCAGGGGGCGCGCTCCACAGTATGAAGACCTCTGGCAGGAGGAGGCCCAGCAAATGCTGTATCTGTACAAAGGGGCCCATTATCATTCTGTGTTTGATAATTAGGTAGTCAAACAGAATGATAATGGCCGATAGCAATCTGTGCCAGGTGGGGAGGGGCTGTTGCAGGCCCTTCAGTTCACAGCAGTGCGATCTGGCCCTGCAGTGAGAGTTAGAGAACTCTCAGGCTGCATGCAGGGGAACAACTTGCACCAACGCCCAGAATTACGGACAAAAGGCGTCCGTGAAAGATTTCCTGACGGACAACGGACAAGAGGCCCAAATAACGGGCAGTCCGTGAAATTTACGGACGGTTGGTCACCCTACCCCTCCCTCTGCGGCCTCCAGTTGTTGGCCTGGGGGGCATTTATGGTACCGCCCTGTAAATCACTGCACGGTGCAGGGATTTACAGTAACTCCCATTTCTATATGGGTGCTTGTGCTGAGACTGGTTTCCGACAGCCGCACACGCTCCTATAGGGAAATCGGAGTTTGCGACCGCACCATGTGCGGTTGCATCGTAATTGCGTTTTCTGACCGCCGACCCAAGGTCGGTCAGTTCCGAAACCGCATAGATGTCGGTCAGCGGCAGCTCCAAATGACATCATAATCGGGCTCTTTGTCTCTTATGTTAACACGATTACCTATGATGCACCTTACTCATATGTTCCTGCCCCCTACAATCCCTCGATCAGCATTGGCTCTTGCATTTATTGTGAGGTAACTGAGGTGGAGGTATGTAGATGGGTTGTTTTGTTGATGGTTTTATGGTCTGCATGCATATCATATTCACTGGTTTTACTTGATTCACTTGTCAACAAATTACTTAATTGTGGTTTTTTTCACATATCGTTTTTCAATATTTAGCTTGTAAATCTATGCAATACTTGTTTTTTTTGTGTTTCTGCAGTTGACCTGCTCATGAAAGTTGGTGAGGTGGTGGATAAGCTCTTTGATCTAGATGAAGGGCTGATGATAAATTGGACTAAACGTGGCTTGAGACCACAAGAGGAACAAGCTGCAGGTGACTCTGAAGATGAACCGTCACCAGTTATGGAACTTGTACCATGCCTTTTGGAGGCAGCCAAACAACTGCGGTTTGTATAAACCTCGTTTCTCCTCAACTTATCTTTTTCCTGTTAATGCACAGAATTCAGTAGTTTTGATGTTGTGTATGCAACCTTTCAATGCCAATTATAGGGCAAATCAAGTTCTATATTTAACTATAGAATGTAATTTCCTACCTCCACATTCTTTTGAACTGAGTACTAACATCTGTATTTAAAATTGTTCTGAAATGTGCCAGTTCAGTGGAGCATATGGTTTTCCTCCGGTAGGATAACTGGCCAGGTTTCAGACCTATATTTTGGGTTTTAGGAAATAATGCTTTTGATCCATAATTAACCCAGCCTTATCTGAATGGTCCGGGGCAGGTGAGGTGGCATTCAAATGCTAAGAAGAACGAGCCATTAATAGCAACGTGTGTTATCAAATATATGGATAAGAAAGCTTGCAATTTAGTCTCAGAGTTCCCCCATTAAAAGCACAAGTATGTCGAGAGGTAAATCCTGTATTTTAGTGGTGATAGATGTAATTTTTTGTGTAGCGGATAAGCTGTCTGCTATTTTGAACGTGAGTTTTCATTACCATTGTGCACGTGGGTTCATGTCAGGCTCTTGAAATAGAATTAGTTACTTTCTAAAACATCTTTCCCTATGGTCAAGGAGAGAAACTCAGCTTGTGACTCTTTTGTAGTGACTTGCAGATTCTCTAAGGGTTGATTCATCACCCATGTTATTCAGCATACATGCTGGTAGTTTCCCTAATCTACAGTGACGTGTCAATTTAGCAGTATGCAGACAACACCCAAGTATGTCTTGGAGGGTTATCCATCTGAGGCATCAGTCTACAGCATACTAGGGTTATTGCTCTTGAGTCATGGGTCTGCAGCTGTCAAATCAGCCAACAAAGCCACATATCTGTTTTTCATGTTTATCTACTGTCTGTGCCTGACCATGTACATTGTACAGGTAGGGAAGTTTGAACATTTGCTCTCTAAAAAAATAATGAATAAAACCACTAACCCCTTCTGCTTTGTTGTTTATGTCCTTGCCTTGTGACTGGCTAATAGCAGCCTCAACTGACCTCTTGACTGTGTCTTCTCTTGCTACCTGTTCAAAGGGTCTTATAATAATAGTAGTTTCTATTTATTTATATAATCCATATTCTATGATTTCTGAGAACTCTAAATAACATGTTCTACTTTATTTTATTCAAATGGTGCTCAATTTACTGACCTCGAATCGATGGAAGGCTGAGTTTGTCTAGCCAGGATTCAGTCTTACAGCCTGCAGATATCGGCAGCAGGTGTTCAACCCACTAAGCAACCTTGCCAGCATTACATATGCCGCAACCTTCTAGTTTCCAGATCTTGGCAGTCTGATCATATTATTGAAGCAGGATTTATCATTTTTTTTCTGCTCAATGATGAGTGCTCGTTGTACAAGTGTGGAGCTCTTGGAGGTATGCGGAGGGGCATATTTTGCAGCACATCTATTTTCATTTTATACACCACTGATCAGGGGATATTTTTGTACAGGAAGGATTTCACCACTTTTGCACAGTAATGGGGAATTTCTTCTGTGCAACAAAGCTATTGACCTTCTAGTCATAAAAAGAAATATGTATCCCTCTTCTGCATGCAATTAAAGCGACAAGTGGATTAGGACTGAGCTCTTGATTCTGTCAACAAAAAGTAACCAAGGCACTGTCTCAATGAAGAAAGCTTCTAGACCCTGCTTCATGAGGTTAACTAACGTTACTTCAATAAAGCAAACAGAAGCAGAAAAGCAGTTCCTTGCTACCACATTTCTTTAATATGGTACAGAAAGAATATCTTCTATTATTGAGAAACATCTTTAGTAGTGTAAAAAGGCTTGCAACCTCGTTGTACTCTAAATAATCTCCATCCGACAATAAACCAGCTGGAGACAACTACTTTGCAGCCTCCAGGTAAATCTAGCCCTTTTCTCTGTTCATTCCAATTCACATAATGATGTTTAGTGTCTTTGCCCAACTTATTTAGCCCGGCTCAGACCTTTCAACCCTGGTAATATTGCCGTCTATGTATTTTACATTGATGCTCTGGATGCAGATTTTATGTTCTTTGAATGCAGAGCTCTGGACATACTTTAAGTGGCCGGTGCCCCCTTGCTTCCCCTGCTTGCAGCTGAATTTTGCTAAATACCACTCAATTTCTAGAATCACATTTGTAAGTAATTCCTTGAAAGAGTCATGCCTCACAACTTTGCTCAAATCATTAACTAAGTACACCAATACCTCAGTGTGCACTTCTGCCATATATATTAATCAGAGAAAGCATTCTATGACGATAGAAGGTATTCCACTCCCCTTGTCACATTAGACCTTGTATCGCAACACAATTGCGTACCCTTCTCAGTTGACTGTCAGGATAACTTGTCTAACAGCAGGCAGTTGGCTTGTGTTATTTCTCAGACACATCAAATGGCACTCCATTTTTACTTCCTTACCACTTCTGCATTGACCCTTGATGCACATTCATGTACCCTTCTTCACTTGTCCATTAACAATTATCGGCATCTTCGATATTCCACCTGTATGGTGTTGAGACATAGATCCACTTTGCCCTTAGAAGAGATCTATGTGCTTTTGGGTCATCAAATTTCTTATGGTCTTATGGTACTTCCTAAACTTCCCACAT
This sequence comes from Calotriton arnoldi, assembly GCA_963921515.1. Classification (NCBI taxonomy): domain Eukaryota; kingdom Metazoa; phylum Chordata; class Amphibia; order Caudata; family Salamandridae; genus Calotriton; species Calotriton arnoldi. The sequence continues at coordinate 694,495 of CAWUFW010001162.1, forward strand.
TTTTTAAAACTGTGAATTGGAAATGTATACTTGATCCTCACACTACCATTAAACACATTTTACCACAAATAGAAATTTACAGGCTAAAACCTGTGCCCTCTGTGTCAAGACCCTGTCACTCCACCCCTCAAGTGCTCTATTCAGTCACCTAAAATACAGGATTTTGTTTAAGCCTGTATGCTTACTCTTAATGCTAATTACCAAACTGGTCCATTTTGGCATCAGAATCTCTTCATCAAAAATATCACTCTGCATCCACTGAGCCAGTTCTGATGTCTACCCATAAACAGTTTGAAAAACACTTCAGAAGTATTTGCTCCCTACAGCTAAAGGCTCTACAAACAAACTTCTGCTCCTGATCTGGAAGTGGCGTATCCAAGTGTTCGTGGCATCAGTAGCAGTAGATACACATGCTATGCATACTCCTGCCATCTGTTGGGCTTGGACGTGTGAAACGTTTTACTTCGAAGAAGTCTTTGTGTCGCAAGGTTTAGTGACTCCACCTATTGCTGGTATTGTGCATGGGCATCTGATCTATTGTTAGATTGTTTTTTCTCCGCCATCTGGTTAAGACGTGTCCCTTTGAGCACCAGTTTGACGTCGCTTGGTGGTCTTTCCAGCCCATTTGGATACGTTCCTCATTAGTAGAAATTACAGTTTCGATTACTCGTCTGCTCAGCCGGGTCTGGTGGCTCAGCCGGGTCTGGTGGCTTAGTGGACTAATGTGTCCATTGTAGGAGCCTGTGTTTGACCTCATGGTCACAAGTTCAAATCCCGGCGGGTCCACTCAGCCTTTCATCTTTCTGAGGTCGATAGATTGAGTGCCATTGAGTTGAGTAACAATAAACATCTGTTATTCATAACCAAGATATCCTTCTGGTTGAATGTGCGCTCTACAAATATACATGCTTCGATTCCCCCCGTTTGGTGCCCGGCCCCTCAGGGCCCCCATCATTTCCTTGATGTACGAGAATGTCCTCTTGATGGAATAAGCTCCATATTATTTCGGCCCGAAGTGTTGTGTAGAATAGCCAAGGACAGGCCTTCAAGGCTTGTCCCCAGACTACCAGGAGGACTCCAGTGCATCGTGTCTTTCCTTTTGGAACAGAAAACACTCCAAAACCACCGACCCCTTCATATTGCTTCAGCTTCGATGGTGCACCGTCAAAAGGATGACTCTCCCGACGTCTTTGGGGACAGAGACACCAAGGGCAACAAACAGCTGGAGCCCTCCGGCACTGAGATAGAGGAGCTGTCGAAATCTGTGGCAGTGAGTACCAATCTCCCACAGACCACTCTTCGACAGCACTCACACTCTGGTGAGGCTAGAGATTCGAGCACACAGACCAGTCATCAGGCCTCCAGTCTGCCACTGCCAGAATGCCATGGTTCGCACCGATTAGAAGAGTCTGACCCGATGCCTGCCCAAACTTTGGTGCCAAAGTCCTCCTCTAAACTTTGCCCGTCCACCTCGACTGTTGCTTCGGCCCCAAAGATGTCCTCAAGGACTCCATCGAACTCAAAGACTTTGGAGCCGAAATCCAGCTCGGCTCCAGGAGGTCATCGGAAATCTTTGGCTCCGAAAAGACCTTCATCCACAACCGCCGCCTCCTGCCGCTTCTGAGGATTTTGACCAACTGATCCTTCGGCGCCTCCAGGAGGAGCTTGACGCCAGGCAGCAGCCTATACACATCCAGCTTGGCACCAGGCGATCATATCCCAAGCCTCCAGACAGACAAAGGACACTGTTCCTCTTAAGCACCAATTGACCTTTGAGGAAGCCTTAAATTTGCCTTAGGAGCCGGCGTCTAAGTAGTCACGGTATCATGACAAAGGCACGTCTCCACCACCTCCATTGCCTCGTCCACAGGCACCGCCTCCTCCTGCTACTACTACTACTACTCCTCCTTTGTCCCCTGTACCCCTCCCTGCTAGACTGGCCTCCCCAGTGCTGCATGTGGACCCTTTATCACTTTCACCTTGGGGTTCTGTTCCTTCCTGGTTGTGGGTGGGGAAAGGGCAGTCCAAGGTCTCCCTGAGACCCACCATATGACACGAATCCCCTTGATGACCGTTGGGCTGATAGACTTGCAGCCCCCTGCTGATACTGACTTGGACCTATATCCGGCCAAGCCTTCGCCCCCAGACGACACCACCTTGTATCACAAAGTTCTGCAAAGGGCAGTCCCCATTCACAAGGTGGAGATGAATAAGCAGCATGAGGAGAATTACTTCCTCATGGAGACCCTCTCCTCCAATCAAAGGTCTATACAGTATCTGCCTATGCTCAAAGGGATGCTAAGGCCCGCCCACGATATCTTTAAGGAACCGGTGAAGGTGCGAGTCATCAGGCCTATGTGGACAAACAAATACAAGGCATCCTCTTCCGACTCAACTTACATCAGGGATCAACTACCACCTGACTCCCTGGTTGTACACACAGCACGGAAGCAAGTTAATTCCCAGGGCACAGGTCATATGTCCCCTACTGACCGGGAGAGTAAAAAGATTGATGCAGTTGGCAAATGTATTGCCTTCCAGTCTGCCACACATTGGTGTATTGCTGATTCAGCTGGCCTGCTCTCCCAGTACGACAGGGCCCACTGGAATGAGATGCAAGAGTTACTGCAGCACCTCCCCTACCAATGACCAATATAGGAAATGGGGTCAGGAGTTGGTGGTGGAAGGTAAAATCATCTCTAGCACCAACATTAGATGCGCCGCTGCTTGAATCGTCAATACCAGTGTCCTTCACAGGCACGCATGGCTGCGCATGTCTGGATTTAAACCAGTGGTGCAACAACATTTCCTCAACTTGCCTTTTGACAGCAAGCATCTGTTCAGCCCTCAAGTTGATGAGATGTTGGAGAAAAGTAAGGAGGACAGGGAGACAGCCAAAACCATGGGTGCCCTGCAGACCCCTTCTGTGAAGGGTAAGTAAGTCACCATTTGGAAGCAACTGCCTCTTTGGGGCTGCACCTTTTCCCCTGCCCCTTCCATTGTTACCTTTGTCTCCTCCCCTGCAGTAACCTCAAGAAGGTGTTTGCTGTTGCCTAGGGAAGAATGTGGATGCCTTGGGGGTAGTAGCTTTAGCTGCTACACGGTATGGAGTGCAGCAAAAGGTGCTAAGGGCCCGACCATCCAGCACCTGTCGGGGGAACGTTTCAAGGGTTTCTGTCCGGCTGGGCAGAGATCACATTGGACCAGTGGGTTCCTACATATCATAGCAGAGGGTTACTGTCTAGAACTCACGTAAAAGCCACCAAACATTCACTCCCACAGACATAAACTCTCCCCGGTAGGTCAACATCTGCTGCACGAGGAGATGCATGTACTACTCAGCAACGGGGGCCCTAGAGCCCGTGCCACCACAACACCGCTGCAAGGCGGTATTCCCAAGAATGACGGGTCCCTAAAGCCCATCCTCACCTTCAGGCCCCTCAACAAGTACATCCTGTCAGAGCACTTCCACATGATGGCACTCCAGGATGTCATTCCTTTAGTACAGCCAGGCAACTTCATTACCGCTCTTGGCCTGAAGGACACCTTCTTCCACGTCCCCATATCCCTGCACATCAGCGGTTCCTCTGGTTTGTGGAAAGTGGTCAGAAATATCACTTCAAAGGGCTGCCATTCTGAGTAACCACAGTTCTTGGGGTATTTACAAAATGTCTTGCAGTGGTAGCCCCTCACCTCAGAAAGAGCGGTGTTCACGTCTTTCCAAACCTGGATGTCTGGCTGATAAAGAGCGCCACAGAACAGCAACACCTAGCGCACACCCAAGCCACCATGTATCTCTTGCACAGCCTAGGCTATACCACCAAGTCCCATCACCAGACCCTACAAGTACAACCCTTTATCGGGGCCATACTCTACTCTCATGTAGGGCAAGCATAGCCCAGCCCAGCAAGGCTACAAGCGTTCCAAACATTGCTTCCTCTTTTTCAGCCAGATTGAAAGGTCATGTGCCTACTAGGCACGATCACCTCTTGCGTTGTCATAGCCCCACATGTCAGATTACACATGCATTCGTTGCATGTGTGCCTAGCAGCACAGTGGTCACAAGCGTAAGGTCAATGGGAGGATCTAGTGATGATCTGGGGCCGTACTCCTCGCTCTCTTCAGTGGTGGAGTGCCAGCAAACTGTTAAGGGTCGGCGCTTCCTAGACCTACTTCCGTAAATGACTATCTCCACGTGCGCCTCGCTCACAGGTTGGGGAGCTTATCTTCAAGAGCTACAAGGGGTGTGGCCGCCCGACTAACTGGCCTACACATTAACCACCTGGAGTTGTTAGCAGTCCAGCTAACCTTCAAGACGTTATTCCATCTAGGGTAATTTTGGTCCAGACGGAAAACACAACCAACATGTTTTAGCTACAGAAGCAGGGTGGCACACCCTCCCCCCGTTTGTGAGTTCATCTCCTCATACAGTAATACCTAGAGTGGGCAACGACTTTGCAGACCGGCTCAGCAAGGTGCATCAACAAGTCCACGAGTGGGAACTCCACCCACTAAGTCCTACTCCCATACTTCTACCGTTGGTGGTTCCCTCACATAGACCTCGTCGCCACTGCCGAAAACGCAAATGCCAAAACTTAGCTTCAAGGCTCCCACAGTCCATGGGCAATGCACTATGGATGAACAGGAGATATTTGCCTACGCTTTTCTGCCTCTCCCACTTCCATTTGTGGTTCTGTAGCTTCTTCAAACATCCCTCACTCTCATCTTGGTAGCCCCGACCTGGGTCAGACAGCCCCGATCACAACCCTTCTCAACCTCTCTCTAGTGCCCCATGAGAAGCTGCCCATCCGGCTGGATCTTCTATCCCAAAATCAAGATACACTCAGTCATCCCTACCCCAAACAGCTCAATCTTGTGATTTGGCTACTGAAGTCTTAAAATGTGGGTACCTCAACCTGCTTGCAGAGTGCATGACCATCATTATAGAGGCACACAGGCCTAAAACCAGAGCCTGCTATGTGGCCAGTGAAGATGGTTTGTACACTACGGTCTCCCTACACGTATTAATCATGTCCAAACAATAATTCAAGACATTGTTTTTTATCTGCCTCGGTTGCAAAAGTCAGACCTTGCTTATCCCTCCATCAGACTTCAATTAGCTGCTGTTTCTGCTTACCTCCAAAAGAGAGAACACACTTCTCTTTTTAGGGTTCCTGTTATTAATGCCTTTATTGAAGGGGTCAAAAGGATTATTCCTCTGTGGGTGCCACATGCTCCTGTTTGGAAGCTCCATATTGTTCTCACTAGACTAATGGGCTCTCCTTTTGGACCACTACTCTGTTTTCCCTTACAGTTTCTTTCCTGAAAGGTGGCTTTCCTTGTAGCCATAGCCTGTCTTGAGCGTGTTAGTGAGATACAGACCTTTACTCTGCAAGAACCTTTTTTCCAAGTACACCAAGATAGGGTAGTCCTTAGGACAAACCCCAAATTATTCCGCTAATGAGGTCTCAAGCTTTCACCTCAATTAAACCATAGAAATCCCAGTGTTCTTCCCACATCCAGAGTCCGTGGCAGAACGAGCTCTTCACACATTAGATCTCCTTGAGATGTATGCTCATAATGAACTGGGCTCACACCACTTCTCTGTTCCCCATCCACTGAAAGACAGCAACTCCCTAAACAGGGGTGAATATTAAAGTCTCCCAGAAGGACAACAGGAATATATGTGTGTGCACCCTCTTGCCAATCAGCCTAGAAGGACCTTAAAACCGTTGGTTGTTCCATAGCTCTTTGAGCATTGACTGAGTTATAAAAATGTAGCACAAGTAAATCTGCTGTGTTTGGGAGCTGAAGTGGTTCTGCTAACAGGTGAGGAGAGCTTGTGGGTATGTGTCAGTTTACCACTTAAGGACAAAGATATTAGCGTAATCAGGCCTCCTTTGACTCTGCCCTCAGCAAATGGTAGGGCCAGGGAAATAAAGGAGGAAAAACCTTCTAAATGACTGTGGTAGTTTTTTCCCATGTCTCCGAGAGGGCTATTATATTATAGTGATTCAGATTCCTTAGCCACCCCTGTCCTCTCTGTTGTTATTTAGACCTGCGATGTTCCAGCTCAAGATATCCACAGATGTCGATGACTGGATAGTGTTAGGGTTTGGTAGTCTCATACTTTCTGTAGTGACATTCTCTTGATCTTCACACTTTTTGTATAGTCAGTCAATATTCTCTAAAGAGTTCAATTCAACAAAACTAATATGGGTTTGAACCACGTAGGGGGGGGGGTAACCATCTCCTTGGGGGTAACCCTCTCCTGGTTCACTCTCTTGTGGATCTTGGTCGGGGACAACTCTGGAAGGTGGGAGAATAAAAGAAACCCAGCTGGTGTAACTTTTTTCTTGTAGTGGCCCGGGTGCTCACAGCATACCCCTCCAAGATTGACCTGTAACCTCCCGATTATCAAAATTCATGATGACACAGTCCCCTTCTTCGGGCTGTTACCCACCCACTCTCTTTTTCGGGTCATGATAATGTGATTCACAAAATTAGCCCTTCCCCTGATCTGAGAGTAGTACCAATGTGCCACTTTGTTCATCAGTTGGGGAGTTGTTTTGTTCTTGTCCTGTGTAAGTGTAGGAGAGTTAGACAAAATCACCACAGTGGGGTAGAGGGCCGGAGGGAGATGCACCCTTTTAATGGAACTATCCGCTCTCCGAGCTTGCTATCCACCCATCTGAGCAGCAGCTTGTTTATGAGAGTCAGACAAGCTTGGCTGGTCAAAGATGTTCCTATCCTGAAGGGGCCTGGGCGTTCGTACCGTTTGCTGATCACTTTCTCCCTCCCTCTGTCCCTTTCCTACGTCATGCTGGGCCCTGAGATTGGTAGTTCCCCACCCTCAAATCTCCTCTCCATGTCTGTTTTTACTATTTCACTTTTCTATCATAGCTTAGAGGCTTGGAATAATGAGCCTCCTACCCTGTGTCTTATGTTGCGGGTAAGTTTTATGCTCCTTCACCGCACTCTGTGATGGTAAACTTTCGGTTTGTGTTTAGGAAAGTGTTGATTCCATTGCTGTTGATATTGATATAATGGGTGAAACTGAAGAAGTTATTAGGTTTTCAATTTTAGTATACCATGACTTTAGAAAGGAATGAATCATGGGGTAGCAGCTCTTATCTATATCCCCTTTACCAGTGGGTTTTACATTATCCCGCCCGCTAGGTTTGAATAATACATGTCATGTTGTGCTCGGTTGGTTGCTTTCCAGAGCTCCCCTCGATCCTCCTTCTTCCTTTTGTTGTTGGACGAGGTATCAATAACATCGGTAGCAACATTATGAATTTGTGCTATAATTACTACCTCTGAGTTTGGGGCTGGCAATTTCCAACTTGAGACCTCACCCTGTGTTGCTAATTGCAAGTAGGGGTGGGTTCTGGGACACTCATATGGCAAAATGGAGGGGGAATCGCTAAAGCTGACACGCCTGATCCTAATTCTTCGTCCACTGAAGTTCTACCTTCTGTTAAAGCCCCCACAGCTGAGGTTAAATAAGTTAGGATTGAGTTTCCTCTAACAATTGCTTTCTGCACACTACCTGTCGGGGTGATAGTTTACGGTTGACCATAATGGATGGCTACAATGGTTTCCTTACTTATATCTAGACAATGGTTATAATCGAAACAATAACAAAGGAGAACTAACGGGAAGAATCAAACACTATGAGCGATTAAATAATTCAAAACCTGTGACCAAATAGCCAACATTGATTGTGGGATTAAGATTATTAAAATAAAATATTAGGGTACTCTAAAGTGGCTTAGCATAGGCCTCCGGGGCAGCCTTAAATGTGCGTCCTACTCCATTTCCAATCACAGTACCTTGAGCGCGTGATGTTAGAGGGATGCCCAGCCTGGGCTTTCAGGGGCGTGGAGGGGGCTGCCCTTGGCACGGGCGCCGCCTGCATAGAACCTCTGAGTGCTTTATGGCGTAAAGTCAGTAGTGTTGGCCCCGCTTCTCCTGGCCCCAGCTTGAAATACTGGGGCGTCAAATCCCCTTGCAGCGTTTAGTGCATCCTGCGCCACACGCGGAGGGGGGCGCACAGTGCTCTAAAGCGCAAAGTCACTGGTCTGGTGTTATCCCCGCCTGTCCTGGCCTCAGCTTGGAATATTAGGGCGTGAAGTCCCCCTGCAGCCTTAGTGCGTCACGCGCTGCGGGAGAACCTCCGAATGCTTCACAGCGCGAAGCCACTGGTGTTGGTTGGCCTCAGCTTGGAATTCTGGGGTGTGAAGTCCCCTTGCAGCCCTTAGTGCGTCATTACACTAACGTATTTTACTACTATTATTAAATTGTGCTGCTAATCTACACACTGATACAAAAGGGGATGATGGACGGAACGCTTGAGCCAATCAAACACTCACCCCCAGTCAACTGATCTGGGTTTAATCCATCATCATTCTTTAGCTCACTCCACCACCCCAGTTCAGACATGGCCATATGCAAATCAGTCTGACCCTGTGCCTCATGGGAACAGTCCAGCACGAACTGCCAAGCCATGTCTTCCCTGGACCGGAAACAAGCATCCTAGGACCGGTTTCTGGCATTCCAGCCGTCATCAGCCAGGCTTGCTTGAATCCAGTGGCAAAGTGAGCAAGGGACCCACGTCTGGGCATACCCCCGCCAACTTAGGCGAACAAAGCGATACAAAAGGGGATGATGGACGGAACGTTTGAGCCAATCAAACACTCACCCCCAGTCAACTGATCTGGGTTTAATCCATCATCATTCTTTAGCTCACTCCACCACCCCAGTTCAGACATGGCCATATGCAAATCAGTCTGACCCTGTGCCTCATGGGAACAGTCCAGCCCGAACTGCCAAGCCATGTCTTCCCTGGACCGGAAACAAGCATCCTAAGACCGGTTTCTGGCATTTCAGCCGTCATCAGCCAGGCTTGCTTGAATCCAGTGGCAAAGTGAGCAAGGGACCCACGTCTGGGCATACCCCGCCAACTTAGGGCGACCAAAGCGATACAAAAGGGGATGATGGACGGAACGTTTGAGCCAATCAAACACTCACCCCCAGTCAACTGATCTGGGTTTAATCCATCATCATTCTTTAGCTCACTTTGCCACTGGATTCAAGCAAGCCTGGCTGATGACGGCTGGAATGCCAGAAACCGGTCCTAGGATGCTTGTTTCCGGTGTACATCTCTTGTCTCATACGGAGACATTTTACTCATCACACTAGATGCAAGCGCCTTTTGAATAGTAGTTGTAACAGGTGTTAATGTTCTCCATAATTTTGTGACTTAAATGTGAAATTTGTGTTTGCAGCTCTGACAACCCTGAAGGGCTTGATGTGTACATGCATATTTTGCAACTGCTTACTACAGTGGATGAAGGAATTCAGGCAATAGGTAAGTTACCGTAACCCCATTTCTTTATAAGTAATGTGTGTAACGCTAAGAGAGAATTCTAGTTCATCAGTAATAAACCTCAGTATTGAATGCCACTGAGCACGATACAATATTCTTTGGGAAATTAACTGCTATATTTAAAGACTTGGCTAAATATTTTGGTTGGTCAGTTTCTTCTGTGCAAATTTGTCTATGAACGCTTCCAGGCCCAATAATTATACAATATTTATATAATTATTATATTATGTTCTTTTTATTAAACAATATCCTATCGTCCTCTGTTGTGCTCGGCCACCACCATTGATGCCAGTGAGTCGCTTCTGCCACACGGAGGCTATTCCACAAGTTGGGTGCCACTTGTTAGGTCACCAGGCCGCCTGGTGATGAAGAATCCCCACCTAAACCCCCCGCAGGATTCCAGCTTGTTCTGGCTGTGCATGTTTTATTTTGTTTTAATTATTTTCAGTAATATCAAAACTTTATAGTCCTGATGTGTACAGCAGTCCATTGTCCTGCAAATGACAGTGGAAATGTATGCAATAGCTACAGCGTACTTTGATTACATTTATGTTTAAAGCGTATTTTCCCTGTTTCAAGTTTACCTATATTTGGTTTGTATGACCTTTTTTTTAACCATGTTTTTTCTTATTTTTTTAAATAAAATTTAGTATAGCGCATGTCACAGTATCATAAAACAACAAGCGGTATAGATATGCAAGTTCAATGATACAGCTGTATTGACAAACCACAACATTATAAACCTGCCCTCCCAACTCCAACTTGAAAAAAAGAAAAGGACAACTATTTTGGCCAGTGAAATTGTTTCAACGAGAGCACACCCCACGTATGGGGCTCAGGGTTAAAGATCATATAGTAAAGTCCGTGGGTCACAACAATGTTTTCATCACAGCTATGAATGCCCACAAAGGTGTAAAAGAGTCTTTTAGTTTCTGAAAACAAACAATGACACTCAACTCTAGTGAAACAAGTTCAAAGCTCGCTGTCGTGCTGGGCATGAGGCAATGGGCATACCCCGTGACCAGTACTCATTTAGGGGACCCCATACTAAGTCGAGGTCTTTGGGTTTATTGGTAAACACATTAGAAAGGCATTCCATTGCCATGATACTCCACATTCTCGGGAACAAATTCGCAGTCTATTAACTTTTCTTCCAGTTGGTACCTATGAAGGTTTTTGCCTCAGCCAAGCAGTTCCACATCAGTACTTTATCTACCTTAGATTGATATTTCATCAATGGGGTACGCAACCCAAGTAGAATATTATATTTATGCATTGGGAGTGGAGATCTGAGGAGCGTTGTCATAGCTGCTAAGATTTCATCCCAAAATGGTTTAATGAATGGACGACCCCACCATATATGTTAGAAATCTTCCAAAAGCCCACATTCACTCCAACAGAGTGCCGCCATCTGGGGATTGAATTTTGTTAGTTTATTTGGGTAGAAATACCAATTATATGCTATTTTCTACCAAGTTGCTATGTGTATTTTTAGGTCTCGCCTAGCGCAGCGCGCATGCGCTGCTCTAGGAGATGACCTCTTGGAATCACTCCAGCTTCTCAGCAAACTCGTGAGTGTGGCTTTTTTTTGGGGCACACATTGTATTGGCCATTGCGTGTGGCTTTCAAAAATGAAAGCACGCAATTGGCCAAAGGCGGGTGCATGTCCCACCTTTCCCAGTAAATGTTTCCTCCCACGGCCTACAGCTGTCGGGAGCGAGCAGTGGCGCGCAGGGTGCCATCTGTTCTGGGTCATATTACAAAGCTCGCGGCACGCACGGGCGCGCTTGTTCTTGACAGTGCTGGCACCCTTTAACAATAGCGGCCGGCGATTATCTCCCGACTTCTGTTCTGTCGCGCTATTCCTGATTTCTCCTTAACTCTTCCTCTCCTGATCTCGTAGCTTCTGATCTTCTCCTTCCTGCTCTTGCTGGGGTTCCAATTTCCCGTGGACTCCCGATAGTCGCCTGATTTTCTCTTGTGTCTGCCCTCGCCGGAACAGTGGTTTGTTACTTTCTGGCTCAGTTTTCCCAGCTTCCTGGTGGCCTTTCAATGGTCATCTCCCGGACGTTGCACCCTACGATCGGCAGAACCTGAAAGTGAAACCACATGGGCTCTTCCTTCCGCCGCTGCTTTCGGTTCTGAACAGCACGTGTGCTTCGTATAAGACAGAGACATCTGCCCCCCACCTCCTAGCATCATCAGTCCGAAACAGCTTGCCCTACATAGACCTGGTCTCGGAGGTTAAAATATTAATCCTGTTTCTGGTGCCACTGTGTTTCTCCGCTGGACTCTGAAAGTGGTAATGCTACTGAACGTGAGAAAAACACACAATGCTACGGCTGTCTGTCCCGAAAGACTGCCAAAAGGACGCTTCTGCTCCCTCATTTTCTATTCTAGGTTCTTAGTTTCACTTTTAGCAACTTGCCTATTTCGTGATGAAGTTTAACATTTTGAGGTTAGGGGAATTAAAAGCCTTCCCTTTGTAAATTCAGGCCCAGATCCGTAAACTGCTGTGGTAACATTCTTCAGCAGGAAATCTGCGAGGCTATAAAATGTATAATGGTACCGTTCCTTCTGTCATTTTTTTTGCCTATCAGAGGCATGGATTTGTCATCACCCGTCACACAGCTGTTCCTTTTAAAGCCACTTGATTCCCCCACCATCAGCGCAACCCCTGTCACACACCACTACTTGCCCTCTCCCACTTGTAAGAAGACCTCAAGGAGGTTGTACAGAAAAATCTGTGGGAATACTAAGATGCGCGGTGAGTGCCTGTCTTCAACCACCTTCCACTTCGCACCCTCCCCTGTCAGAGCGCTGTGAAACAGCTAACAGTGGCCAGAAGCGCTTTACAAAAAGTGAAAAAGATTAAAATGTACTTTTTACTATGGCAGATTTCCCAAACGTTAAAACTGACAATGCATTGCAACTGTATACCCTTCAGTAAAAACCAAATACACGTTTCACACATGTTGAGGAAAATCTTTTCTGCATACGTTTACTTTTTAATTAAAATAAGCCTATTGTTTACGTCCTTTTTGCTCAAGTCAACAATAATTCAAGGTAAATGCATTATTTAAGCATGTAGAATGATTTTCTGTCAGTCTGCATGCTTAAATAATGCTTTTACCCTGTTTTGAGTCAGTTATATATCGTCTCCGAAGTCGATGGTCATGTTTGAAGAAACTTCAGTTCATTCATTTAATTTCCTGTTTCCAGCCATACGCATGATTTGCACTCTCACTCTCCGCAGCTTCACCAGGAACGTTTGCATTTTTCTGCAGCATGAATCCGTATTTCCTTTTATTGGCCGCTGTCTGGTTTACATTATGTCCTTCCAGTATCCTGCGGTCTGCTAGATCCAAGTGTTAGCCATGTTTTAATTGATAGCAAATACTGGTGTGTACGCAAAACAACTTGTGACTTTTTTATGGGACACAAACTGTTATTTATTATATTTATTACATGGAGGTAATGCTCACGTGTCACTGTGGCCTGTTAACTAACAAAGATGCAGCTTGTGTATTACTTTTTAGAGATCGCAAAAAGGTATTTGCCTCTAAATCTGTGAGTATGGTAGATTTTTCAGCATATGTCTACCTTTAAAATAACAGATGTTCACACCAGCAAGCATTCGCCAATTTACAATTAGGGTGAAGGTGAAAATGTGCCTTATAGATTTTTTAAAACAGCTCTCCATCTGGAACATGTAGCAAAATAGCTTCTCCTTCATCCCCATACAGTGCCAAGATTTAGGGGTGTATGGTGTTTTTACATCTAATTTCTTTATTTTTAAAGCAATCGCAGCACCCGCGCTTCAGCTTAAGATGTTTACAGCTAAAGCGCGGGTGGCGCCATTGTAACCAAAGTAAATAAAGAGAAAAAAACGGCATGCGGCCGCTTTGGCAATCGATTCATTTGCAATTCAATAGCTCTTGCATTACTGAAAGTTTGACTGGTTGCTCTGTGTTCTTTGTAATATTTGTAAACTCGCAGCTTCTATGCTGCATGGCTAACCACTTATATGGTTCCAAAGGCGAGACCTATTGGCTATGCAAATGCTTGTTAGCAAAATCTCTCCAGGGGGCTGACCACTGTTTGTTGTCTAGTGGTTTCTCACGCATCCATGATTAATAGGCCTCGTAGTGGTCTCAGGATGCGCTTGCGACCTTTAAGAGAAAGCGTTGTTATGCGGCCTTTTGTGGTTCCTTCATTTTCAATTTTTTTTTCTAAGGGGTGAGGGCCCGAGAGACTGCTGTTGTGATTTCCGGGTGCATCACCCAATGTCTTAGCTGTAGGTAATGATATTGTTTTGCAGCATGAATCCTTTTCTGGATTCACATGCTGTGCATTATTCTGCCATCTAGTGGTTGGGTCCGGATTTGTCCTTTTTCTTCAATTTTTTGTGTTTTTTTTGTGTGCGTCGTTGACCACCATTCTGTGGTATGTCTGTCCCCTGCGTGACGTCAGACAGCACCCTGGATGTTACTGTACGTAGTGGCCATCTTAGGATTCTTTTTTCCGTTATTGGGCCTGGTAGCAATGGAAGAGCTCCAGGGGGAAAAAACGTTGGAAAATACAGAGAAAGCTACGGGTTGTCGGACCGGGAGAAGGAGAGGACAATGAGAGAGAAGGGGATCTTTCAGTCTCCCCTCCCACAGGGAGACCCCGTCAGAGTCAACACGTGGACAAAGAATGAATCAAGGTAGGGTTCATGGAAAAAAAACCTTTATGTTCTGCCCTAACTGCCACCACAAATTTGTGCAACGAGACCCCCACGAAATCTGCAAACCCTGCCTACCTAAAGACCACCGGGACGAGGATTGCGAGGCCTGCACAGCGTTCGTACCAAAGACCCTGAAGGTACGTCAAACAAAGGCTAGAACACGACAACACCATGTCCAAGGAACAGAAAACACAGATGTCACTAAAGGATCTAGTCCTGTCCAGTGACGACCAGTGTGCGGATGGTGACATTTAAAAGTGGTGGGGCGAAAAACAATTGTCGTACTGCACTGCGGCGAGCGAGCGTAGCGAGCGAGCCTGAACCACCTACGGGGGGTTCGGGGAGGTTCTCCCCAGAGAAAATTTTGAAAAAAAGAGTGGGCAAATTGTGCATTTTCAAGCAAATTTGAGAAACGGGAAGGTGTCAACCACTCTGAGGTCTGATGACCCCGTCCAGTCCCTGGCCTGGCCCCTCCACACTCCGCGGGTCCTACTAAGGTCACTCCTGTGATCTCTATTGCATTACACAAATCAAACATATTGTGGATTTTTTCCGTGCTTTGTATAGCGCTAAGATGCCGCAGTTTGATTGCCTCGCCGCGCTTTCAGGCCAATTGTTAAGGTAAGAAGGGAGGAACCGTGGAAGTAATGAGAGGGGGCTGATTGGCGAGAGTATGCCGAGACGCACGCCGAGTTCTATATCTCTGAGAGAAAAGGCTTCCTGGCGCTCAAATGAGCAACTAAGCACATAACCTTCTCCAACACTCCCCACGGCCTAATCAAATTTCACTAAACAAAAGCAGAACAGACTACCAACCTTTGAGTTCATGGATCAAAGTTTAGTTCTTATTGTTGTACAATTAGAAACTGCACACACATCACTACAGTGAGTTGAAAGACCACACACACAGCACAGAGGCAGCCAGCGAAGCACTGACCAAATGAACAAAGTCAGCATAAACGGAAACATGAATATTGCATCAAACTGAAGAGAAAACTCCAAAAGATGTACTAAATAGTGAAGAAATGATGTTAAAAAACGAGCCTAGGTTGTTATTAATTGTGGATATTTCGCCAATAACACTGCAGTGGCACGTGAAAATGCAGGCTGTGATGGATACATTTCCAATAAAAAGGAGTGAAAAACAACAGCCTTTTAGAATATTCCTTTATTTAATGAGGTGCGCTTGGGTTTTGAAATACGTTGTCCCCTCATTCAGCAAAGGGACCCTTAAACGTTGTGGCCCCTTCACTAATCCTCTCACAGTTGCTCTAACTAACAGTCCTTACTCTTTAGTTAGCTGCGCATTGCATTTTGGAACCTGTTGATTGACAAAGCCCAATCAAACTAACAAAAATCTTTAAAATTGCAAAATCATTTCTCAACCGAAAGCAATGATCAGAGGTATTCCACCCTCTCAAACCTTATGCAATAAAATATCCTCTTTTTTTGACGAAAAAATACAGGCCATTCAACAGAAGTTTAGAACCAGCTCCCCTTCAACTAATATTTTGACAAGGAACAATCCCCCGACAGGAGCATCATTGACAACTTTCTAAGGAGTTACCTTACCGCAGTCACGCCAGGCTATTTTAGACTGCAAATCAGGATCCCCTTGTATACTTCATAAAGTTGTTGATAGCGTAAACCCAGTGATCAATGATATTTCGAACACTTCACTAGCCACTGCTGAGGTCCACAACGACTCGAAATTAGAAGTTGTTAAACCGCTGTGTAGATCAGCTTGACCACACATCACTGTCCCTCCTGCTATATGAAGCCAATTATAGCCACCTGCTAGCCCTTTCTGGGATGCTATCAGAGGTCTCGCACACACACGGACCATTCTCGGGCCTTACTCCCATTCCACCCACATGCTGAAGGCTGCATCACTGTGAGGCCTCCTGCAAACTGTCTGAGGCTGGCAGGGTGAGGTGGCCTGTGGCAGCAGCTGGTACTGGCGCAGTGAGGTCGCCTGTTGGAGCAGCCACCCAGAGTTAGGTCTGTGAGGCAGCTGTGAGGTAAAGGAGACAGAGTGCGAGAGGAAGGGGCTTAGAAAAGTGACCGGAAGAAACACAAGTAACTGGTGGGCTGAGAAGTCGGTTAACTAGGTGGTTTTTTGTAGAATAAATAATCCAATGTAAAACGAGGCAGCTATTTTACCCCACCTGGCTGTTTTCAATCAAAGCTCCCAATAGAGAGCCATAACAGCAGAGTTGGCTACAAAAGACACATCTACTCAGCGCGACATGCTCACCTCTTCGCAACACTTGTTCTCTGTGACACAACTTCGTGGCGCCGAGAGTCGGGAATCTGGAGGGCTGACTGGAGACGAGTCGACAGAGATCCAAAGGACGAACAGGAGGCAAAAGCCTTCAGCAACGGATGTGAAAATCCCGCCTCATACTCTCATGGGCTGACAGTATCAAGGGTCAGCCAATCAGAGGAGGAGGCGGGATCCTAGAAGGATATTCTTAACTACGTCACAGATCCGGGCGAGCTGAGTGCTCGACCGGAGACCTGGAAAAACTGCTGCTTTAGGCAGCACCCCGTTGCCCTCACCTCTGCCTCACAGGTGCACACTGCACATGCGGGATTTGGGCGATATTGAAGTCGTCCACCTCGCATGCGCAGCATGTGTTTGTACACAGCTGGGCTAGTGGGCTGCACTGCTACTTCCGGATCTGTTAGTACTGCCACAGAGCAGTCTTTTAATCTCCTTCTCCTTCCTTCAAGACTGGTGGGGCTCCGCCCCCTACGCCCTCATGCAGGAACCGCCCCTGGTGACGACGACGAGAATGTCGAAGAGGCAGAGACAGCACATGAAGTTTCAGACATCATTAGGGGCCATATCAGCAGCGTATACATGGTCGTGAATGTCATATATTATTTGCGGTGCCACACCTCCGAAGCACTGTTCCCACAACCCTATTAATGTAGCCGACATATGCTTGAGAGCATGCTGCTGTACAAACGGCTCAAAATCTTTCAACACACTCCACACGTCCTCTACACTGTAGATCGGATTCCGTGCCCACTGTGCAGCCTGATCAGCTACCATCTTTTTCTCCTCGTCCCCCACATCCGACCGAATCCGCACCCGCCCCATTCGCTCCCGAGCCGCAGCCCAATTCCCTTCGTCCAACCCACGCACTGGTGTCCCAACACCCAACGATGCCGGAGACGAAATGTCCAGGAAAGACGCAATGGATGAAGGGACGGGCACCAATGTCAGCAATGACTGCGTCGAAGGGGTAAGAGAAGGGGGGGAAACATGAGCGGGAACAGCAGACGCAGCGGGAGGACCTGCAGCTATTGCACCCGCAGCTTGCGAAGCCAGGGAGGAGACAGGCGGGGCTGTAGCTGAAGCAGGTGGGTCAGAGACAGAAGGGCCAGATGCAGAAACGGGAGGGGCAGGAGACTGAGATGTCGGAACAAAGGGGTATATCCGCTGTGGGGCGTAAGGAGGTGGGGGCCGTGTTTCTAAAAGCTCATCTACAAAAGCATCACCTTCATGTCGGGCAACATAAGACTTGTCACATTGCAATCGAAATTTCCTATCAGCACACTCTATACCCTTCTCTATTTTCTCTCTATCGTAGGCTACTGCTTTCTGTGTTACTGTCTGCGTTTTTCCTTTCCGGGCTTCCTTCTCTGCTCACATGCGCCTTTGTCTAGCTTCCTTCTGCCAAACTTGGAGTGAATCAAACATCGACTGCCTACTTCTCCTGCCAAATAATTTATTCTGTAAATAATTTAGCTTCTGTTCATCAAAGGTACCTGTCGGTGGCCACTGAAGCTCAACATTGTCCCTCGTATATTTGTGCCATAATGTACTAAACATAATAGGGCCAATGCCGTGCTTGGTATACATATCGAAATTCGGGGTGCCTTCCGGAGGCGCAGGTTGCCTCACCTCCAGGCGAGCTTCAGCAGAACAACAGCGGCATCCCACACACCACAATTTACTCAAACAAGGCATCTTAACACCAGACACAGTCACTGTTCACATGAAACCAATCAGACAACGGGAACCCAACAGGCAGCCAACATACAGGGTGCACCAAAACCAGACAGTCCGGAGACTGTACCAAAACAAGGCAGTCCGAGAACTGCACCAGACAGTCCGGAGACTGTACCAAAACAAGGCAGTCCGAGAACTGCACCAGACAGTCCGGAGACTGTACCAAAACAAGGAGACAGGCTCTAGCCCCAGGCCTTTTCAAGAGTAAACCGAATTCAACAGGTGGCCTGGCAGAGCGTTCGTAAACACTCTGCGTCTCAAGGGTCCACAGACCCACCAAGTTAAAACAAGCCAAGAATGGTCCTCCGACCATATTCAATATTTATTCAAGATGGCGCCATCACTACCAAGAGACAAAACAAACTCACCTGGTGCACACAGGTCGAGCCAAGATTATTCTTCACTGCCGACTCTTCGGACCCAAACGGTCAGATCCAAGGGTTTCGCCTTTTCCGGACCCCAGCCGAGATGACCACTAGACGAGGAGCCGCCCGATCAGACAGGCGGGGCAGCTGCGAGAACCAAGCTCTGTCGTGTGGGGATCCCCGATCCGACCGGACGCAACCCTGACCTCCACAACCTGACTATGGGCTAGATGGCTCACCTGGTGGAGTCCCTGTACGGGCGCCAACTGAAGGAAGTGACCCGAAACGGGCCACCCGGGTCACTCGCGACCACCTGTCGGCCTTCCCAAAAATGAAGAGTCGGGATAACAGCGGAGAATGCAATCTACACCTTTATTAGTAAAATACATTGCAGTGGAGCCCGGTCTGACCAGCCTCAGGGGACAGCTGTCGAGGGACTGACCCCCAAACCCTTGGTAACACAAGATAATACTTCCAACATCTCTCAAATTCCCGGCCCTGATGGAAAAATACAGCTTGGGTAGAATACTGAACAAAGAGAGCTCTGAGGGATGAGCTACCACCTGCAGAATGGGTACAAGTTATTGTGCTCCCAAGGTCATCTTACTCGGTCTCAGCTCTCTCTAGTGTGGGAGCATAACTATGTCGAGGGATAGGCATGCAAAGCTGAATAAACTATTCTCTTCGTGCATCTGGGTTCCAACCTTGGATGAGATAAGGGAACTTTCTGAACAGCAGCTTCTGCTGAGGCGAGCAGAGAGCGGGGGCACTGAGGCCGAGTTCTTCTTACAGCGTAACATGGCGACTACAGACAGGAAAATGGCGTCTCAGATGCTAACTTAGCCTGCACAACTTTACTAAGAGTTGAACACGCACACATTTGCAATAATGATCAATATAGAATAGCTACATGAATGCTAACGCAACACAATATACGTCAAGAGGGACGGGGCAATGGGGCATTCGATTCTAACACGCTGGCCTCTACTGAGGGACCACCTTCGGCGCCGATGGCGCCACACCTGACGCCGCCGATTCCGAAGATACACTCCAGGAGGGAGGCTCAGAGGCTCCTGGAAGAAGAGGAGTTCCAGGAACAGCAGGAGCAAGCTGAGGAGGGGGAAATCCTTGACTCTGTGGATGACTTCAAGGGTCTTCAGGAGGCCAGTGGTTTGGACACTTCCCCGGAGTGGGAACTTTCTTCCCCTAAGGCAATGCCTTCTCAGGACGTGGCTCCATACCACACTGTTAGCAGGAAGGCTGCTGACCTGTTGGATTTGCAGTTGCCCACGGCAGAGGTCAGGTCTAACATTCTGACTGAGGTTTTGCACTCTCCTTCAGTGGTTGAGCCTTTGCTCCCATTCAATGAGGCACCGACGGAGCCAATTTTGGAAGTGTGGCAGAAACCTATGTCTGCCCCAGCAGTTTCCAGAACAGTGGCAAGACGCTATAAGGCTGCTCCTGGGGATCCGGCCTTTTTAACCTCACCCTTCACCTGAAAGCTTGGTGGTTCAAGCTTCATGTTCGTCCAAACAGTCGGCAGGATCCTTTCCCTCCACCCCGGGAGATAGGAATTCCAAAAAGCTGGAGCAGTCAGCTAAAAAAGTGTTCTCTTCAGCAAGCATGGCCTTACAGTCTACAAACGCCACAAGCTTGTTGGGAAGATATATCCACGCTTTGATGGACACGGCCAAGGAGGTGGCTTCTAAGCTGCCGGAGGATGTTCGAGGTCATTTTCTGGAGGTGTTGACTGATACGCAGGCCACAGCCCGTCAGGTGATTCAGTCGGGTCTGGATACAGCGGACTCAGTCGCCAGAGTGATGGGCTCTTCGGTGGCTACCAGGAGGCACGCTTGGTTAAGAGGTTCAGGGTTTTCTCCGGGTGTGCAAGCCACTCTGCTTGATCTTCCTTTTGATGGTTCCAGACTCTTTATGACAAAAGCGGATTCTGATCTGCAACATTTCAAGGATAGCAGGGCTAATGCAAGATCCTTAGGCCTGCAGTTGCAGCCTAGGGGGTATGGTTACAGGAGATTTTGTGGATATTGGGAAGGCAGCTTCATTTCGAGGCAGTCAGCAGCAGCAGCAACAGCAGCAGCAGCAGAACCCCCTGTACAAGTCGTACAGAGGGAAAGGAAGAGGCTGTCTGCGGGGGGCTGCCCGGCAACAGTCCTCCTCCTCTCCTGTTCCCCCCCCAATGGTTCCGCAGGGAAGCAGCTCTAGATCCCCCACCTTGGAGCATGTTGGTCCCGTGGGAGGCCGGGTGTCACATTTTCTACAAAATTGGAAATCTGTTACATCAGATCTTTGGGTTTTGAATCCTGTAGAAAATGGGTACGCCCTTCCTTTCCAGGAGTTTCCCCCTCCTTACCCTCCTCACCAGGGCTGGAGTTCAGAGGACCATCTTTTGCTTCTGCAGCAGGAGGTCCTGACATTGTTACAGAAAGGTGCGATAGAGGTGGTTCCGGAGCAGGAAAGGGGTTATGGGTGTTACTCCAGATATTTCCTGATCCCCCAAAAAAGAGGGCGGTTGAGGTCGATCCTGGACCTCAGGGTCTTGAATTTTTACCGCAGGCAGGAGAAGTTCAAGATGCTGACCCTAGCTCAGGTTCTTCTGGCGCTGCAACAGGAAGACTGGATGGTGTCGATCGATTTGCAGGATGCGTATTTCCACATCCCCATCCTGGAGTCTCATCGGAAGTATATCCGTATCTTCTGTTTGGCCTTACTTCCGCACCTCGGATCTTCACAAAGGTGATGGCGGTGGTGGCAGCTCATCTCAGAAGATCGGGGATTCCGGTATTACCCTATCTGGACGACTGGCTGCTCAAAGCAAAGTCTCCAGAGTTGGTGCTGCATCATCTGCAAATAATGGCTTGGCTGTTGTTCATCCTGGGTTTTTCGATAAATGTATCCAAATCTAACCTGGTGCCCTCTCAGCGCAACCTGTTCATAGGGGCAGTACTGGACACTACTGTGAATCGTGCCTTCCCGCCTCCTCAGAGGATTCTAGACATCCAGGCTATGATTCCGTTGTTTCAAGAAGGAGCGGCAGTTCCTGTCCTGAAGGTCTTACGCCTGCTTGGTCTGTTCGCTTCCTGCATACTGTTGGTCAACCATGCACGCTGTCATATGAGGGCACTCAAGTGGTGCCCTCCCCTCCCCTGGCACTGGTTTCAACACAACGGAGATTTCAGGGAGGTGGTCAGAATCTCCAGAGACACTGCGGCGGATCTGTTATGGTGGAGTGTTTCAGGCAACCTGTCTCAAGGGAAGCCGTTTCAACCTCCTTCTCCGGTGGCCACAGTGATAACGGATGCCTCCACTCTGGGGTGGGGTGCTCATCTGGGGATCTGGAGATCAAGGGTCTTTGGTCTCCAGAGGAAAGATTGCTTCATATCAATCTTCTAGAATTGGGGGCGATTCGTTTGGCTCTCAAGGTCTTTCTTCCCTCCCTTCGCGGTCTGTCGGTTCTGGTCCTGACAGACAACACTACCGCAATGTGGTACATCAACAAACAGGGAGGAGTAGTGTTGCATCGTCTCTGCAGAGAGGCTCTGTGGCTCTGGTCCTGGGCTCAGGACCATCGGATTTGTGTAATTGCAAAAAATCTGTCCGGAGTGCTGAATGTGCGTGTGGACAGTCTCAGTCAGCAATACTCGGCCGATCATGAGTGGCGTCTCCATCCGGAAGTGGTCCACCACATTTTCAGGATGTGGGGTTTCCTCGGTTGGACCTGTTTGCCACTCACGAGAGTTCTTTCTGTCTCCCACCGGATGTGGTGGATGTTATTTTATCAGCCAGAAGACACTCCACCAAATCTGTTTATTCCTGTAGATGGGCCAGATTTGTTAAGTGGTGTGGAGAGAGTGCGATTGATCCCTTGAAGGCCCATTTATCTGATGTTCTTAGCTTTTCAAATTCCTTGGCCCAGCAAGGTTGTGTTGTGGCAACAGTTAAGGGTTACTTGTCGGCTTTATCAGCCTTCCTGTGTTTGTCAGATCAGCCATCGTTGTTTAAGTCTCTCATAGTTATGAGGTTCATTAAGGGCCTCACTAATAGATTTCCTCCCACTCCCTTTATTATTCCTCAGTGGGACTTAAATTTGGTTCTGACTTTCCTGATGGCTTCTCCTTTTGAGCCTCTTCATAGTTGTCCGTTGAGGCTTCTTACTTTCAAGATTGTTTTTCTGGTTGCTATTACCTCTGCCAGGAGGGTAAGTGAGCTTCAGGCTCTTAGTTTGCAGCCTCCTTTTACAACCATCCATGCAGACAAGATGGTTCTTAAGACCAGAGCTGCTTTCCTGCCTAAGGTGGTTACACCTTTTCATCTAGGGCAGTCTATCTTTACCTACCTTCTATCCTCCCCCTCACCCTTCCAAGGAGGAGGAGAGACTTAATCGCCCTGACCCTAGAAGGGCGGTCAACTTC
Organism: Calotriton arnoldi; assembly: GCA_963921515.1. Lineage (NCBI taxonomy): Eukaryota > Metazoa > Chordata > Amphibia > Caudata > Salamandridae > Calotriton > Calotriton arnoldi. Next base: position 717,434 of record CAWUFW010001162.1, read on the forward strand.
TACTTGGACAGGACCAAGACTTGAGGCTGGACGATCAGCTCTTCGTTGGTTACGTGGATCATCTTGTGCAGCAAGATCTGCTACGCCTTGGCCAAGAAGGAGCCGCCTGAAGGTATTAGAGCTCATTCTACTAGAGCTAAGTCTTCATCTTCATCTTCAGCTTTGGCTAGAGGTGTCCCTGTGGTAGACATCTGTAAGGCGGCAACTCGGGCCTCCCTCCACACTTTCGCAAAGCACTATTGCTTGGATTCAGAAGTGAGGAGGGATGGCCATTTTGCACGTTCTGTGCTGCAGGATGTTTTGGTATAGGTAGGTGGACACCCTCCTCCGGGAGAGGGACTGCTTTGGGATTCAATTCAAAAGGTGAGGAATCCACAGGAAGATGTATCCATCAGAAGTGTGTTTCCACCTCTCCTGAATGCACCTATGTATTGTAAGTCTCCCATCGCCTTAGCCATGTTGTTGTCTTTTTAATCTGTTGCAAGGACTCATCCACCGGCTGCCCAAATAGTGCTTCTCCTGTGAAGAGTCTGTTGATAATGGAGGCTTGTACTTCGTGTTTGAAGCCTAATGGACAAGTTACTTACCTTCGGTAACGCTTTTTCTGGTGGATACAGTATCTGCCTGTGGATTCCTCACTGACCCTCCCTCCTGCCCGTTGTCTACCTACGTATACTACCGAAAAGATTTTTAGGCATGACATTCTTGTATCTATTTGTCATTTGCATTGTTATGATGATTGTCGCTAAGAAATGTTTTGGCTTTAGCTTTTCTGTTTTCTTTCTTCTTTCAATCATATACTGTGTATATTTCTGTATTTATTGTATACTGTGTATACTTGCGATATATTGTCGGGCCACCCGTTCGCCTCGAAGTCATGGAAAAAATGGGTGGAACTGACCTCAGCACGCCAACAAGGCTTTCTTATGGCTCCGGTGACGTCATATGGAGTCGCGAGCGTAGCCGTGCTATTGTCATGTCCTCGTCGACGTGGGAGAGCCATGAAAAAAGTTTCCGTGGAATTATGGCACAGGGGTAGATTCAAAAGGTGAGGAATCCACAGGCAGATACTGTATCCACCAGAAAAAGCATTACAGAAGGTAAGTAACTTGTTCATTACGCTTCAAACATGAAGTACAAGCCTCCATTATCAACAGACTCTTCACAGGAGAAGCACAATTTGGGCAGCGGGTGGATGAGTCCTTGCAACAGATTAAAAAGGACAACAAGATGGCTAAGGCGATGGGAGACTTACAATACATAGGTGCATTCAGGAGAGGTGGAAACACACTCACGACCCACAGGCAAGAACAACAGAACCAAGCACAAAACCGCTTACAACAAGCCACACGACAGACCACAAACAGTGGCAACATCCTGCAAGGCAGCCCTGTCGTGCAAGAGGAAGGGGAAGAGGTCAAACCTCCCAAGGTGGAGGAACTACCAGTAAGTGACTCAACAAATGAAATAAGCCCCCACAAAACACCCGTGGGAGGTGGAATAGGGAACAACCCACAACAGTGGGCAGAAACCACCAAGGACAATTGGATTTTAAATGTGATGCGTCACAGGTATTGTATAGAAGCAATCAAAAAGTCACCACCAATACCATCGAAACAAAAGAGATATCAAAAGTTGGAACTCATACAACTCAGAATTGAAGTCAAATAACTTGTACAAAAACAAGCAATAGAAAAGGTACAAATGAAAGAAAAGAACAAAGGGAATTACTCACCATACTTTCTTGGTTCCAAAGCAAGGTCTTACCCTAAGACCAATACTGGACCTCCGATTTATAAACAAATTCATCCGCACACAACATTTTAAAACGACAATACTCAAAGGAGTAATTCCTCTCCTACAAAAAGGGGACTATATAACGTTTGATCTAAAGGACGCTTATCTACACATGCCCAGGAACCGAGCACACAAAAAGCACCTGCGATTCGTATTCGAGAAAGTACATTACCAATTCAAGATTTTACCTTTCGGCATAAAATCAGCACCAAGGGTTTACACCAAATGCCTCTCAGTGGTAACCGCTTTCCTGAGAAAAAAAAAAGGGAATACATGTGTACCCATACTTAGACGACTGGCTGGTAAAGATGAAAACAAAGCAAAAATGTCAAAGGGACTTTAAACAGTGATCACAACCTTGGAACGTTTAGGGTTTTCCATCAACCACAAAAAATCGTCCCCACAAGCGGAAGAAAAAAGATTTTCCTTGGGGCAACACTGAATTCCAAAACAGCAGGAGCATGCCCAACTCAAAAGAGAGTGAAAGCTATAATGGATCAAACTCATCGATACCAGCAGGGTCAATCTCTGACACTGAGGACAATCATAAAGTTAATGGGCATGATGGCATCATGCATCCCACTCATAACCCATGCAAGGCTGCATATGCATCCATTCCAAGAATAGTTAGACAACAATTGGTCACAAGCCACTGGCAGTTGGTAGGATATAGTGGTTTTAACAGCATAAATACAAAAGGAGATACAATGGGGAAAGTATGTGGCCTAACGGCTAGGATGGTCGACCTCCAATCTGGGGAACAGTGTTTGAGTCTCGGCAATGACGCTCAACATCCTGTGATTCTGGGCAAATCACTTAATCTCCCCATGCCTAACAAAAAAAAGAATGTAAAGCGCTCTGATACCTGATACCTTCGGGTCAAGCTCGCACTATATAAAACTCAGGAAAATAAATGGTGGACATCAAAGAGCATAATGCTAGGGAGACCATGCAAAAACCCAACTCCAATAGTGACCATCACAACAGATGCATCCCACAAAAGGTGGGGAGTACACATGAGCAACCTGAAAGTACGAGGCCAGTGGAATGAGTCAGATGCTATAAAACACATCAACTTCCTGGAGATGAAGACTGTGTTTCTAGCCTTGAAAGCTTTTCAGGCACACAGAACAGGAAAGACTGTTTTAATACGAACAGACAACACAACAATGTTTGCCTGAACAAACAGGGAGGCACAAAGTTATTCACACTGACAAGCTAGCACAGGAGATATGGAGTTGGGCAATCCAAAGGAAGATCAGTTTACAAACAATGAACCTACCAGGGAAGGAGAACACAGAGGCAGACCGATTAAGCAGACAAGAGAGCACGTCACACGAGAAGGAACTGAAACAGGAAACTCTGGAAAGGATCTTCAAGATCTGGGGCAAACCAACAATCGACCTGTTCGCAACTCCAGAGAACAAAAAAATGCCAACACTTCGCATCTAGGTTTCAACAACACCAATCAGAAGGGAATGCCCTGTCACTAAACTGGTGAGGGAGATTTGCTTACGCCTTTCCGTTGATTCTCCTATTTCCCAAGATCATGAAGAAAGCCAAACAACCGTGGATAGATCTCATTCTAATAGCCCCACAATGGGCCTGTCAGACCAACTAGAATTATCAAGGGGACAAGTTATCAAGATCAAACCAGAACGTGATCTCCTTAAAATGCAGAAGGGGAAGGTATACCTCCCGGAACCAGCGACACTCAACCTAGCAGCCTGGCACCTGAATTCTGCAACTACCAACAAGAACTATGGAAATACTAAAAGAGGCAAGGATGCCTCCCACAAGACAATGCTATGCAGCAAAAAGAAGAAGAGATCTCCTCTGGTGCACAGAAAATAAATCAATGGAAACAAGAACAAGTCAGGAAACTCTACTAACATACCTCACCCACCTGCTGGACAGCGGGATAAACTATTCAGCACTTAAGGTACATCTGGCAGTCTTGGTAGCATACACCAGAGGTACAACAGGTAACAGTGTATTCACCTTACCTGTAATAAAAAGATTCCTAGAGGGTTCAAAGAGAATTGTACCCCCATGAGCAGCTCCGGCGGCTATATGGAGCCTAAACAGAGTACTGTCGCAGTTAATACAAAACCTTTTGAACCTATGCATAAAGCGGATCTACAAACTAGTACTCTTAAAACAGCATTCCTAATTGCCATCACATCACTATGGAGAGTAAGTGAACTTCAGGCATTAACAATTCAGGAACCATACATGCATATACACTAGGACAAAGTGGTTCTCAGGACAAACCCACAGTTTTTACCCAAGATAGTGAGCAACTTCTGTGTCAACCAAAGCATTCTACTACCAGTATTCTTCAAGGAACCACAAAAACAAATGGAGAGAGCCTTACATACCCTGGATATAAGGAGTGCTTTAATATACTACTTACAAGAAATTAAACAGTTTCGCGAAGGAAATCAATTGTTCGTCTCATACACAGGACCAACAGAAGGCTCACCAGTCACAAAAGGAACAATTGCACAATGGATAGTAAAAATAATACAACATTTCTGCTCATCAACAAGAAAGACACTTACTCCCAAAGTACATTCCACAAGGAAAAAGGGTGCAACTATAGCATTCCTAGCAAACGTGCCCATAGACGCTGTCTGCGCTGCAGCAACTTGGGCATCCCCTCACACATTTGCAAAGCATTACTGTGTGGACATACAAATGATAAGGAAGTGCAAGTAGGACAAAGAGTACTGCAACACCTGTTTGCAAGTTCTTCCTCATTACACTCCAACCAACCCTAGAGAGGGGATACCGCTACATAATCTAATGCACAGCACGTGAATCCAGAAAGGGATTCATGCTTCAAAGCGAAATGGTTACTTATCAGTAGGAGTAGTTTTGCAGCCTGAAGAGTTTTCTGGATTCACATGCAACACACCCACCTCCCCAGAAATGGGAGGCAATTGCAATCTGGTGGGGAGAAGAAAGCAGACAAAAAAGCAAACAATTGGAAATTCTACACCAGAAAAAAGAATACAAAGATGGCCACTACGTACAGGAACATCCGGTGCACTGTTTGACGTCACGCAGGGGACGAAATTACCTCCAAATGGTGGTCGACGACACCCACCAAAAACAAAAAAAACGAAGAAAAAAGACCAGGTGGCGGAATATGCACAGCATATGAATCCAGAAAACTCTTCAGGTTGCAAAACTACTCCTACTGGTAAGTAACCATCTTGTTCTCTCATCTGGGGTTTTGGGGGGGTCGATCGACTTGGTTTCCATGCCAGATCCCAAAACGTCCCCAGAAATGGCTCTATCCATATGGAGCCAATATTTATCAGAAACTTGTAGGGACTAGTCAGGGAGAACCCTCAGTTGTACTGCTCTGTAATATAGGGGAAGCTCTGAGAATGATAATCCACCCTCACCCTTTGACCTGTGTAGTATTTTGTTTGCTAAGCGAGGCCTTACCTCCTCCCAAACAAAATGCTGTAGTGCGCTTTTTAATGATGCAAAAAAGTCTGGAGGAATTGAGATAGGAAGGGCCTGGAAAAGGTATAGTATTCTGGGTAGAATATTCATTTTTATCGTCTTAATCCTACCCAGCCACAATAGAAAAAGAGACGATCAACGTATGAGGTCTGCATTTATGGACTGTAGCAGTGGCGGGTAATTGACTTTATAGAGATTTTAAATGTCCGATGTGATGTAAATTGCCAAATATTTAAATGTCCATTTAAAATGTGTGCAGTGTTGAAAGGCTGAAACCTCTGCCTGGGGGAGCGGCACATTGAGGATTTCTGACTTAGTGACGTTAATCTTTCTTGAAACCGGAAAGCGTTTCGAATTGTAAGAAGTGGCTTTGGACATAGGTTAGTGAAGTTCTTGGTGAGATAAGTGAGAGGAGCATGTCATCAGCAAAAAGAGTGCTCTTATGATTTTTGCCTATGAATGGAATGCCTTGTATACGTTATTCTGCTCTTAATTTTCACTGCAAACGACTCTGTAGTCGGGGCAAAGAACAGGGGGGCGGGAGAGTGGGAACCCCGTGCCTTGTTTCCCTTCATAGAGGGAATTACTTAGATCTTCTGCCATTGACAGTGGAATGTGGGTCTTGGTAGCCCGCCATCACATTTTGAGCTCTCGCCTAGGCAGCGCTTGTGCTGTCTCTTCGCGACATGCTGTATTCAGGTATGGACTTGAAGCCCTGCCCACTTTCTGCACATCTTTTTAATTGGCTCCTGTCACTGTCCTTTGTAAATGGTGGCTTTTCATTGGTCAATAGGCTTAGTAGCCCCTCCTTAGTACCGTCTTTTCTCTTCTTGTAATCTCCCATGAGGACTCCCCCGGTGTTACTCTGTACTTTGTAAATACAGCCTCAGAGCACTATTTTGTTAAATGTCTTTCTCCTGACTGCTGTTGCAGGCAGGACAGACATGCTCTCCCGCAACACTTTTTTCTTCTTCTTCATGTAACCAGCGCGGCAGCCTCAGCTGATATAATGGCAGCCGTGCCTTTGTTTTGTCATTTGCAGCGCCGAACGGAGCCGCATGTTTTTCTTTCTTTCTATTTATTAACTTTTGTTACAATGGCACCACCCGTGCTTGAGCTTTTAACATCTTAAGCTAAAGCTCGGGTGCCGTGATTGCTTCAAAAGTAAAGAAATAGAAAACAAATGCACATTTTTTTTCCATTTTACTTTTGAAGAGGAGGTAAATGTTCAATAACTGATGGTATCATACGGGAAGAAGAGTGGAGGAAAGAATTAAGGGATGACACAGTGTTGCAGAAAGTGATGAGGATGATATCTGGTGGCTGGTGGGGTAAGAATGAATGTGAGAAACATCTTAGAGAGTTTTGACAGATGAAGAACGACTTGATTGTGGTTGATGGTTTGTTGATGAGTGGAAGAAATTTGGTATCTTCGAATAATTTGAGAAAGAAGTTGGTGGATAATGCATATGCCCATCATATGGGGATAGCCAAATCCAAAGAAAGGGTCAGAGAGGGCTATTAGTGGCCAGCGATGGACTTGGTGGTTGAAATTGAGGTGAGGAATTGCTTAGAGTGTGTGGCCTGTGATAAGGTGTTGAAGTGCAGGGCACAGCCTATGTTCTTGAGAGAACAAGCTTCTGGTCCATGGGCAGATATAGCATTGGACATTCTTGGTCCTGTGAAGATTAAGACGTGTGATAGATATGTCCTGGTCTGCATTGACATGTTCTTGCGTTGGCCTGAAATCAAAATAGTGGACTCGCAGATAATGGGGTGTAGTTCACATCTGGTGTGGTGGAGGACTTCTTGATGGCAAGAGGCATAAAGCACAAAAGAGTAGCTCTGTACCATCCAGAAAGTAATGGTGTTGTGGAGAGGTTTATAAAAGTACTTCAGGAGAGTTTACAACAAGCTGTGGTGAGTGGAGTGAATTGGGAGTGTGAACTTAGGAAGATAGTGCGAGAATTTCGTCTCCCCACATTCTTCTACGGGTGTTACTCCCTTTCAACTGTTCAGGGGATAAGCTTCCCAATAGTGAGATGGTCCCGGTGTGGCTGAATGAGAAAAGAGCAGAGGTTGATGATCTAGTAGGCAAGGTCGAAGGGTGGAAAGAGAGAGAAAGAGAGAAAATGGTAAGAAGGATGTGCAAAAGCAGTCAAAAGAACAATTGTGCAGGTGGGCAACTGGATTAAAATTAAATCGCCAAGAAAGGAGAGCAAGATCTCAAGGTTATTAAATTGTTTAATGCTGTGAAAACGAGTCATCATAAAATCTGGAACCTTAACAGAGTGGCCAAATATCATCGGGCGGATGATGAGTCCCTAGGTTCCCGTGATGCATCTTCCCTGTGTTTAGGTCTCGCCAAATGGGATAAAAATCATGTGGTGAGACCACAACACATCAAGAGGGGTGCCTCTTCGGCTTCAAGACTGTGTGTAGATGCTGGATGTGTTGATTAACCCACATCCTTTTCTATACTGCTCATGGGTTCCAAATTGAGGGATGTGATGTGGGGTTCTGTACTTATGTAATGATGTCATGATCTGGAATGTGGGGATGGTTCCTAGAATGGAATTATAAGACAAGAGCATTGTAGCTCAGTTGGTTGTTGGATGTAGCTGTGGCTGGGGTCTGTTACCTGTTTCTTAATAAAGGAGTTATCTCAATCTACACAAGATCTTATGAGCCTTCTTCAAGGAACTTACCAGAGCCATTAAGCCGTATTGAGGGAGTGAGAGCCTCGGCTCCTCCGCCAGTGGGCCGCCCCTCCTTCACATCTTCATGGCATGTAGTATAGGACCTATAACTTGGAACATAAAAGGCCTTTTAATGACTCATTTTAACAGTGGTTCCCCCTAAGAGATTCCTTTCACCCAAGGGGACCCCTTGCTTTAGGACAGGAGATGGGAGGAGAGAAGGAGCAAAGCGGAGATCATCTGAACAGTTAGTGGCTCTGAGATCTTCAGGTTTTAACAGTGGCTCACCCCCTCAAAGCTGTACCATCAGTGGTGTGAGTAGGTTGAAGGGCTTCATAAAGTCTGAAATTAATATAGAAACTACAGTATCCTCGTTAATGGGGAGAGAAAAAGCACCCCCCCTTTCATTGAGTTAGCAGGAGAAAATGTAACCATGGGAGATATCCGGTCAATCTATTAGTTGGCTGATGGCATGCAATCAGAGTATTTTGCTTCTATATGTTGTTTGAGTTCACTCTTCTCCTGACATGTCTGCACTCTCATCTTTATCCAGGAGTCTCTTGGTAATGCTCTCTAGCTTCCTAAGGGAAGCTAACTGGCCACTGGAGATCTGCTTTTAAGTCTGCAATACTCTTTTGGATATCCCCTTTAGTTTTTCCCTAAGCTTGACTTTTAAGGTTGTAAGTAAAGTTAGTAGGTTTTCCTTTGTGAGAGCCATGTTGGGGACAGGTGCGTTAGCATCTACCGGTATTGTTGGGAGCCAATGAGGAGCTCACAGATTTGTTCTGGAAAAAAAATGGAGACTTTCTTTTGTAGGTGTTTTTGGGCCACATGCACTACAGGGAGCTTCCGGGCGCTGAGCGCTGGCTTCGTTGCCCAGAAGGTGAGGCAGATAGCCTGAGGTTCAACTACGGTACAGTCAATAGGATTGACTCTCCATCCTCTCAACCTATAAGGAGTCCTCAATTTATGCCAGGGTGCATGCCGCGGGAGCGTGGGTGATCTGAGATCAAATACAGATGCCCACTTTTGAGGATACACTTTCAAAAGTGACTCTGCTCCCGAAGTTACTGTCCCTTCATAAAGAGCTATATTAAGTGCTTAGATTGTGATGACCTTGTGGGGGGGGAAGGTAAATTCAAGCCACACCCATGGTTAAATTGTTTTATTTTGGGGTCTCTATTTCCAAACTCATTGTCTCCGTCATGCCAAAATTAGACGCAGTGGAAATCAGCCGTGCGGGCCAGAATCCATTGTAGCCCAGCTGCCCAGGTCTGTTGTTGAATCCTCTCAAATGCGGCCTTGAACCTTCTGTTTGCCCTTTCCTCTCACGGACCGAGGTCACAGATGCCACTGGGAGACTCTGCCGTGGCCGCAGAGTGCTCTTGTTCATCTTCTCCACCTGTGGAGTGAGCCACCAATGCTGCCTCTGCTCTCCCCCCCAGCCCACTTGAGCTACTTTGGGGACGGCGGCGCCATCTTGTTGGGTGCCTTCACTCGTAACTCTGGGCTGCCTGCCTGTCCAGACTAAAAAACGACTCTTACTATGCTCTCCGGTTACTTTCGGTTGCGTCTCATCTCCCGCACCCCTCAGACTTAGAGGTCTGTGATTGGGATGACCTTCTCGTCCCTCTTTCGATGTGAGGACCGCTGATGCCTGACAGAGCTCCGAGAGAGCATGTCCACTCAGCCATGATGTTAAGCCACGTCCCTTTGTGTGCACTTGAGAGATTCTTTATCTCTGCATTCCATTTCATTAGGGTTCATGTCATGGACCCTGAGACTCCCGTCCAGTGACTTGGCTGTAAGAGTTATGCAGCAAATTTCTGGTTGGGCTTATCCTTTTTAGGTCTCGCCTACGCAGCGCGCATGCGCCGCATAGGCAAAAAGACCTTTTGGAATCGCCTCGGCTTTTCAGCCAAAAACGTGCACGCGTTCCATTGCCTTCAATGGCAACGCGTGCACGTTTGGCGATTCACTTGCGGGAGCGAGCAGCTGGCACCATATGGTAGCAATTATCGCGCCTTGCTGCTCGCTCCCGCAAGGGAATCGCGCAGGCCCCCTCCTTTCTCCCCTTGCTGCCGCACGAGGCGTGCGCGCGCGCTTCTGCTTGTTATTTTTAAACCCGACGCGGTACTAATAGTATGCCGGATTTGTGTCACCGACACACACGGAGTTTTTTGATAAACGCGCACCGAGATCTTTTGAGTAAGTACGCTCCTCCTGTTTTACTTTTGCACTCGTTTTTAGTACAGCGGGATTTCATCTCGCTTTAAATTTCTTTGGTACATTCGCTCGCACAAGCTATATTTTTACTCACTCAGCGGGATTCTGCCCGCTTCGGTATAATCATTTCTACACGTTTGGCGGGATTTTTTCCCTTCTGCGTAATTGGCATGTTTTTATCAGTGCATGATACTCCTGTCGTAGTTCACGAGTCACATTTAGATTTCTAATGCCTAGAATGCACAACGTTTACCTTCTTGCACACGAACCCCACGATATTGTCCTCGTTGCTACATTGGAGCACTTATGATATTTCACCCTCCATCCACAGTTTTACCGGAGCACATCTTGAGTTTTCACGCTCTATTCAAAGCGTTCGTTTTTCACAGCCCACACCGGCTGGTTTTGGTTACTTTTGCTTTATTCTAGATCACGGCGGTTATTCTTTCTTTAGTTTCTTATACTTATTGGAGCAATTTTCGAATTTTCTCGTGTTTCCGTATTCATTTGAATTTTAGTCGACCAGCAACTGTTGACAACTGTCTCTCAGGTTTCAAGCTTATTTCCACAGATTCACACACTGCGGTGGTTGGCTCTATCCTATTAGCACGATTCTATGATTTAATTAATTGATGATGAACGTGGGTTTCCTCATGTTCATTGTATTTCGCTTTTACATTTATAGATCTTATCCCCTGATGAAGGGCGGAATGTCCGAAATGCATTGGGAAAATTAATCATGGAGAAAAGTTGATCCATTTGATTGATTAAATATTGACTGCAATGCATTCTGGATATTGTATGCTGGTTTGAAACCATGATTTGGCTTCGTTAATGAATTTAAACTTGTGATCCCAATAACAAGTAATACATTCAACCAATGAATGAAGAATTTGGACTATTGTCGTTATTTTGAATGAATCAAAGTTTAATAATTTCTTTTCAAGGATACAAATTGGTGCCTAGGGGGACACACCCCTCGGTAGGGGGTGCTACTGTATTGATTCTCATTTACACTCTTGTCCGGAGAGTGATGCCCCAGGTGCACCTTACACCCTGATTTAAAGAATTCAATTGAATAAATATCATACAATTGGCAGTGCACGATCTTATACTATTTTGTTCTTTCTTTATTTCCTCATTACTTTCTTTCTTTCCTTATTGTTTCTTTGGTTCTTTCTTTATTTCCTTCTTTTTGATTTTCTTATTTTTCTTTCTTTCTTCCCTAATTTTTCCTATTTTCTTTGTTCCTTTTCTTTTTCCTATCTTTCTTTCTTGCCTTCTTTCTTTCCTCTTTCTTGCCTTCTTTCTTCTTTTCCAGCCTTCTTTCTTTTATGTTCCTTCTTTCTTTCCTCACTTTTTAATTCTTTCTTTCCTCATTTTTTCCTTCATTCTTTCTTTCCATGCCTTCTTATTTTCTTTCTTTCCTTCTTCCTTTCTTTCACCTTGCATTCTTTAATTTTTCTTCTTTATTTCTTGCCTTCCTTCTTTTCTTTTTTCCTTCTTTCTTTCCTTCTTTCTTTCTTGCCCCCTTTTCTTTCTTGCCTTCCATCTTTCTTTATTGCCTTCTTTCTTTCTTTCCTCTCGTCTTTCTTCCTCTTCTTCCTTTCTTTCATGCCTTTTTTATTTTTTTTAAACATTTTTGTATTGCATTTTCATATCAAAACATGAAATGCAAGTAACGTTTCACATAGACTTACTACTACAATTGAATGTGGCATATAAACCACTTGGTACTAGGTGAGGGTGTACAAGAACAAGTAGCTTGAAGAAGAACGAAAGAAAGAGGCAATCAGCAGTATACTAATAATGAAGAGTGCTGGATTCCTGCCCGGATCTATGCACACCGCATAAACATCAAATGCAATGAAAAAATAATGTGGAAGAAGGAATAAGGAAGGATCTGACCTGTATGGCAGACCAGAGTACTGAGGAGACCAGTCATATATGAAGTTACCAAGCTGGGTCTCAGCAGGAAATTGGTCTTCATGAAAACTGTTTGTGTGGGGCATGACAGAGGAGTAGGAAAAAAAAGTGTAGACAAAGGTCTTACCTTCTTTCTTAAAGGAAAGAGGCTGGTATCCAGTGGCAGGCCCATTGGCTTTTTTAGGTGTGTGTTAGCCAAGACCTTTTGATTTTTCTAAAATTATGTTTAACATAATTGCTTATTTGGCTTTCTTCAGACAGAGTTCCTCTATCAGTCTGTGGTTGTGTGTGTCATTCTTATTTTTCTTACACCCACTCCCGCATGCATCAGGGGCTAATGACTGAGTTCACTATGTGCTACATCATGCTTCCTTTTCACAAGGAGCACATCCACACACAAAGTAGTTCCCTTCATTGCCTGGGAATACTATAGTAATGTGTGTTTTTTTTAGACCAAAAATACATTTATGCCCTTAGCCAATGATTTTTTTTTTAGATTGATGAAGGCCCGCAGCTCGCGAAACAATGAAGTTTAGCAAAAACCATGACATTACAAGAATTACCAAAAGGCTGATGGCCAACGCCAGACCTATTGGCTTTGCCAGTGCTTGTTAGTATGTGGAGCCCATTTACACACTGGACTTCCCCCGACTTTGACAGGTAGAAATCCCTGTGTGGAAATCAATGAATCAATCAGGATTTGTGCAGCGTGGCCGCTTCACCCGTGAGAGTCTCAAGACACTATCGGATCATGCTGCCGGTTCTCCTATTGGTTGAACATGGGTTGGTTGAAACGGAGATATACGTAGACACCAAATGTGCATCCATACTTAGTGCACCCCCACCCCCTCCAGGATATTGCTCTGCCTATTAGTTAGTACCTTACCCTAGGAAGGGAAGCATTATGCGTAATATTTCACATAACGTTACTAGCAGAGCTAAGATCAAGTTTTCTCCCAGTTTCTATGCTCCTATCAGCTAGCCATGAAGCCTCTACGTGCACGCAGCAGCTCTTTCTCTACAAAAAAACTTTCACCATGAACTAAAATGGGAAATGTTTAGAGAGAATCAGACTTTCCATCCTTACAATTGATATTCTTCCATGCATGTAATGACTTGTTTTGGGCTGCTGCTTTTCCTAACCACATCAATGTGATATTTCACTATTTACATTTTGACGGATTTCTTGATTTCACTGCCTAGAGACACCACAGCTGAGGCTCTGTATGAAAAGGAGACCTGGTCTGATGCCATTGTGCTGAGCCCGATGCATGCTGGTACTCCGCAGCTTCAGTTACTTTTCGAAACTTGAGAAGATGTGAATTAATCATCAATTTACTTCACTCGACTGGATCAGTTTTGGATTCTAATTTCATGAAGAGTCCCATTTGGGTATTTCAGCATAGTGTGGCACTCTCGAGAGCTTTTTTTTTTGGTCTTGCAATTCGCTGTTCACATCTAGCTGATCTAATACTGTTTGCTGTCTGCGTCACGGACCCACCAGACCCATTTACATGTTTCATTAAACATCAATTGCTGAGGGTGGGTTTCCAGCTCCTGTTTTCCCGCTCTTTTCTTATCTCCTAAAGTTGTTGGGCCCAGTTCTGGTGTTCGGTCTGCAGCCCTGAGCTCCAGCTGAGCTGCTCCTGCCTGATATGCACACCTCCTTGGTGGACATTCATTATCAAGCCCGGTGCTGGCATTTTATCTACAAGTTCTCCCCAGTGTTCAGCATAAAATACACGGACGCCTTGCAGATTGACATTTCTCCATTCATGCTCTACCTTAAACAGCGTGCTGCAACATCAAAAGCAGAGCAGATGGCTTTGATGTTACAAAATGAAAAACACCTCATAAATCGCGAGGGCAGGGGAACTACGAGCTTGCTTCTATTGCCTCAGCGAAAACTCACATTTTCCTTGAGGACACTGAACCATTTATTTCTTATTTTCGCAAAACCACAAGCTGGAATGTGTTAATGCTGTCGGGACCTGAGGTTTGTGCCCATGCTGTGCCACACAGATATATAAGCATACTTTCTCTATTCAGATAAACGATCAAGTAAATGCTGTGAAAAGTATTGTCTATATTCGCCTAATGTATGTATTTTTGACTAAAAGAAACAAGAAAGCAATTCAGTGTGATTTGAACTCTGAAAAACAGATGCAGGCACGGATAAGAGATGAAGAAGCCAGAGCGCATCTCTCACATCCTTCTCTGACCAACTGACCAAACCCAGGGGTATCTTGCCTTGATGCCGGACATATCTGTACAAAACTGCAAAAATGACTGGGCTGGTGTTATTAACACCAGCAGCAATATCCCCAATATTCGTAACATAGCTTTCGGCGGTCATTAACTAAAGTCTTTCAGCTAAAGATGCCTGGAGACCTTTTTTAATCATTATTTGGAGGGGTGTGATATTAAAGGGCTGCCTCCCTGTATTACCAGGATTACTAATATTAGAGCAGGGCCAATTGGCTGATATTAACTCAAGGATTCCACCCATCATGTTTTTAGGTCTCGCTGAGCCAGCGCATGCGCTGCGAGAAATTTAGTGAGTGGCTTTTGAAAGTGCTACCCACAGGCTTTTGCTGGCCTCCAGCTTGCGTTCACGATCGCGTGCACGTGCACAGCTGCCATCTGGGTTGCTGTAATCAGGCTCCTCTGCTCGCACTCCCCCTCCCTTTTCGTCAGCTTCACGAGCGCAGCCGCCATCTGTTCCTCCGTTACGGGTCATTAAGTGCATCGCGATCGCGATCACTTTCACTTTCGCGGCCCTGCGCAGCGCAGAGGCGCCATCTGGCTTTCCTCTCTCCCTGTGCGCGCGCGCACCACTCGCGTGTTTTAAAAAAAATAATATTTTTGCTCGCGCGCACACAACTCCCGGTCGCGGCCGCACGTTTTCTTTTTGCTCGCGGCCAATGCTTGTTTAAATTTTCAACAAGCACTTCCCCCAAGTGTGCACGTTTCGTTTCCCTTGTGGCGCCCGCTTCACAGCTGCCGCGCTTACTTTGCTCTTTACCCCTTGCTCGATACGGCACGGTCACAGACTTCTTTTAGAAAAGCGAGTTTTGTTTAGTTTTGTTTTTCTGGTTTCTCTCAATATGTTCTTTTCTTCATCCTTTACCCCCTGGTTACAGTTTTTCCCTTCCAGCTGTCTTTTGTATCCCCTCTCTCTTCTACCTTTTCCCTCAATCTTTCATTCTCTACGCTGAGGGCAACATGCGACAAAGCTCATCGCCGAAAACCCTAGCTGAACATTTTCATTTGCAGAAGCAAAATGACGTGTTTTTCGAGGCTGCGCGTGGCAGCCAATGGTGTACACTATTTCTGAGCCAATCAGAACCTGTGCTGCCCAGGGACTCGAACATTCCTACAACCAATGAGCAATGGATAGGAGCTCGCCAACCCAACCCAACGACACACCATCGGACAACCAATCCAATATTCCAGCACTTTCCGCACAAACACGTAATATATTTACACTGATTTGATTAGTTGTGTGCGCTAAGCAAGTGTGTGCTCCAGGGCCCGGCTGGTTTCACTCCCTGGAATACTAAATAAACCTTAAAGAAGTAATGGAATGTCCAAGGAAAAGTTGGATAGGTGGACAACTACAGCCATGCAGCCTTCATGCACAGGGCTTGTATTAGCTGCCATCCCATGCATAGTGACCAAGCCGGGGAGGCCGGGCTCTGGCTCCGCAGCTTGGTTTAATGTGTAACAGCTTTGGAGATGTACATCAGCCACAGATTAAGAGTCGACAACCGGTGACAAGGGTGACTTTTTTTCTTTTCAGCAAAAATTGTGTTTGTCGTCTGGGTTGCTGACTGAAGCAGTTTGTAACAGCTGATTATATCTTAATGCAAAACACACAGCCTGGGGAGCAAGGGATGGCTTGTCTGTAAAGAAAGATCGACATTCTGTAACATGGTACCACTGACATGCTGACGGGGCTGGTGCTGGATCTGTCGCATGTTGGTGGGAGACTAGTAATGACAGGATGCAAAGTAGCTGAACCGATCTTTATTTTTCCTCCATGAACATACTCCCACCGAATAACCGCCAACCCCGCGCCCAAGTGTCATAACGACCTTCAACATTCCAACATTAGCATGTGCGCCCATGCGCATCATAACAGAGGGTGGAAAGGGAACAAGCATTGGCATAGCCAATAGGTCTCGCCTTTGGGGCCTTATAAGTGTTTAACCATGCAACAGTTAATGTTGTTGCACCAAGGATATTGTGCTGCATAACTAAATACTTATAAGGTCTCAAAAGCGAGACCTATTGGCTATGCCAATGCTTGTTTATGATACTGTGTGCAAGGGTGGACCTGGGGATACTCTAAACTGAAATAGAACATCATGCACAATTCGGTTGCTTATTATTATTTTTCTTGGGTCATGTCTCCAGATCCTTCTGGAATTCGCTTTTTAACTCCATGCTTAGCCTATAGTTTTTTTTGTATTTTGCTAAAAGGCAAGTTTCACACACTTTACCTCATATCCATTGCTGACCGGAGGTGACCGTCGTAGAAGAAAAGGATGTTTAGCTCGTTATGCAAACTAAATCTGACATTCAGACTTCACCACAGCTGATAGAGAGTACCCGAAGATGCAGCATCCCATTAAAGCTGCTTCCGATTTTGAGAGGAAACCCCTGCCAAGTTTGTTTGCTAAAATATGTTCCCTGACTACTTCTGTCTACAAACTAAATGTTCTTGACCATTACCAGTGTAAGGGAAAGACAAGAGGAAGTTGGTACATGGTCGAGAAAGAGAAACAGACAGTAGGTGAAGACATAAAGGTGACTGTTCCTACTTGGGAATAAATGGTATAAACCGTTGCCAGAGTAGCTTGCATCCCTAGTGGCAAAACACTGATGCTACTATCCGTTCTGATTTTCCCTTATCTATTTTTAAGCACCATCAAATGCACAAAGATTGTATGCAGCAGCAATGGCTGGAGCAGCTTGGGTACCCGGCAGTAGAGCATTAAAGTGACAATATGCACCAGGGACCTCCTACCACATCTTCTTCTTTGTTCAGTGTCAGAACCTACGAGTAGTGCCTGGCAGCAAAGTGCCATTTATATTCTCCTCTACTTTAACTTTGCTAAAACAGTGTGGTTCACTGCCAGAGTAGCTTTGCAATCGGCACCATCATGCTGGTGCAAAGAGATTTGTGTTGCAAATACATTGTGTTTAAATGTGATTAGCAGCCAATTTCTATTTCTTATTGCCGTTTTTCAGCACAACCATGGTAAAATATGTTCTCGGTTGACATTTTTGAATTATAGCTATTGTTGCAGATTAGAGTTCTTAAAATCGAGATTATTTTTTAATATTCCTTCCCTTTACTGGGCTCCTTTTTTGTGAGCCCTGCTTCCAGAATATTTAATATGATACGTATAAAAGTATTTTGGAAATTTAAATTGTTCTAGATTGGTGGTAGCCCATTCTTTTCAGAAAATGTTTTTTTCTTTATATTCTACCACACATTAAAAAAGACTCATTGTTTTCGGTCACATATTTTCAAAATTATTCAGAGCGTTCAAAGCACATATAAGCCTTTTTTCAAGTGTGGAGGAGGGGGCAGCAGACAACCGGCCAGGTCCAGGACCAGGCACGCAAGCCCCAGCACCTTTGCAGCCGTCGCCGCATTATTCCTGCGCCCGGAGGCGCATAAAGGCAGTGGACGGGCCCCGCAGCGCGGGAGCCCGTTTTCAAGTGCGGAGGAGGGGGCAGCAGACAACCGGCCAGGTCCAGGACCGGGACCACAAGCCCCAGCAGCCTTTGCAGCCGTCGCCGCGTTATTCCTGCGCCCGGAGGCGCATAAAGGCAGTGGTTGGGCCCGCAGCGCGGCAGCCCGTTTTCAAGTGCGGAGGAGGGGGCAGCAGACAATCGACCAGGACCACAAGCCCCAGCAGCCTTTGTGGCCGTTGCCGCGTTATTCCTGCGCCTGGGTGAGCATAAAGGTAGTGATCGGGCCCCACAGCGCGGGCAAAGCCCGGGCCAAGCACGAGCCCATCTGCGCCCTTCAGAGCCAGGAAGAGGCAGGGCAGAGCAGGGCCACTCCCTTTGGTTCCTCCGCCAGCGGTCGATGTGGATTTCCTGAGCATCCGTTGCTACTCGATTGAACCCTACGCTTAAAAGGTACTGTAGCAGTTATGCTGAACTCGTTGTTGAGCAATCGTCCCAGATACAAGTACTGCTTTTACCTTTTCGCCTCCACTGGACTGACTGGAATGACCCCCTTAAGTAGAACTGTAGGGGAACCGGGGGGAAGGGGAGGAAGAAGAACACGAGCTTCCTTGGGGGGGATATTGAGATTCTTTGCTGGTCACTGAGTGGAGTGGGCACATTTAAGAAGCTGTTGTAGCTGTTGTATAATTTACTCTTCTATCAAGAGCTTTTAGGGTCATGGGAAAAAGGAAGGGCCAAGACAAAGCCCAGGGTGTACCCCGTTCTAAAAAGAGGGGCACTGGAGCTATTTGCCATGAGTCAACAGATAGAATAGAGACTCTTCTCTCAGAATGCCATGAGATAGCTAATTTAGAAATTCCCTTGCCCCCTGTCCAGATAGAAAATCCCATTGGTCCTGACCACAACTCTGGACTCGTGCAGGAACCTCTTTCCATGCCCCTCCCCTAGCAAAAAGTTCGAACATACAAATTCCTTTGATGTTTAAGAACTCCCAAAACGGGAAGAAGTCCAGAAGCTGTTCCTCTGGCCTTACGCCAAACTTAATCATATCGACTCAACCTAGAGATACCCAGGTCTCCATTGAGGAGGTACATATACCCCAATAGATTTGAGGTACTTACAGCAAGGGGCAATAGAGACATGGTGGGTGGTGTAGTCGACCAAGGCGGTGGAAATCCCGAGCTGGTTGGTTTGTTGCAGGCACTAAAATCCACCATTGAGTCCCTGAGAGAAGAGGTAGCTGTCCTAAGGAAAGAGGTTAAAGATCTAGCAGGGAGGGGTAAGACTTACGAACCAAATTGCAGGAAAGCGGATACTGGTTCTGTGCCCTCACTCTATAAGATCCCATCACTTGTAGGCCCAGAGCTTTTAGAGGGGAAAAGGGGAAGGTCTATTTATCCTGGCCCAAATATGATCCACTATGACCCTCGGCCTAGGCCTATCCCAAATCCCTCCACCTACCCAAAAAATGGTTTGGCTAGCAACACGCATTTAAATAGGAAGCCGGCCCCCCCATGCTTTTCCCAGGGCAAAGGGGAGGTGAGGGTGGCTATGGAGAGCACAATACCATCATTAGAAAGGCATCCCAGTATGTCTGGGCCCGGGGGGTCAGTAGGGAAAGGCAAAATAGTGAATGGAATCTATATGGGATCCCAGCAGGGCAAGAATCATGAAATATACTTAACTTAAGTACCCAGATTGCCAAAGGATGGTTACGAAGACTGTGAATCACTTAAAAATAAAGTCACCTACTGGTTTAGGGAAATACAGCACTGCTACTCGGTTATAAGGGACGATATAAAAAATGTCACACGAGTCACGGTCCCGGGGTCCACAAAGGATGTGGTTGTAGTCTCTTTTTTTTCCCTGGCCCTTGTTGATGGTCTTATGTCAATTGACTCATGCACTATTCCCTCTGCTAATACCTCTATTATGCTCAGATATAAACCCCCGGCAGAAATAGACTCAATGATTCCCCCGTCTGCACAGAGAGGGGAGCCTCGAAATGAAATAAGTGGTCTGGGTGTACAGGTATGACTGCAGAGAGGAGATCGGCAGCACCCAGACGATTGTATGACTCCCCCTGGCTTAACCCGAGAAGGGCTGGTGGAGCAAATTGTAGGAGTAACTGGGGTGCTGCCACTGTGGAGGGAAGTAGTG
This sequence comes from Calotriton arnoldi, assembly GCA_963921515.1. NCBI lineage: Eukaryota > Metazoa > Chordata > Amphibia > Caudata > Salamandridae > Calotriton > Calotriton arnoldi. Next base: position 737,431 of record CAWUFW010001162.1, read on the forward strand.
TGCACTGGAATGTGGGAGGAGGAGAGGCGGCGAGCGGTTTCCTAAATGTAGAGCTTGAGGAAACCGCAAAGAGCAATATCAACTGTATTACTTCAAATACTCACCCATGCCAACTAAGAATTCCTGTTTGGAATGTGGCAGGGATTGTTAAACTCTTAAGTGATCCCGATTTGGGTTCCTTCGTGGACTCACACAATATAATACTCTTCCAAGAAACATGGAGTCTGCATACCCCATATAGGGGTGGGTTCTCTACTTATGGTCAAAATGCCACCAGGAAAGAGAGGGGGAGGCCATCGGGAGGTCTGGCAATTTGGGTTAGAAACACTCTTTGTCTAAAAATAAAATTGGTTCATATAGATTCCCCTGATAAACTAGCTATAGATCTAAATATTTGTGGTGATCTAAAAATTAGGATCTATAATGTTTACAACAGAGTTAATCAGGTCTCCGAAGACACTATCACTATTAAACTTTTGGACCATGTGCTATCTGAATCCATTGATGGCGTGAGAGTCCTGGTAGCAGGGGACTTAAATTGTACTTTTGAACCCCTAGCAATGACCCCTAGCGACCTGACCGAGGAATGGGATAAGGTCTGGCAGGTCCCTCAGCTAGATCTCCCCCCAGTTAGGTGGACTAAGAGAGGTAGGTAGGTGCTGGCCCTCTTGTTACAACATGACTTGAGAGCCACTAACAGGAGAACAAAATCAGACCAAAAAGGGGAGCTAACCTATAACAGACCTGGCCATGCAAGCAGGATTGATTACTGTATGGTTGCACTTAGTCTATGGCCCCTAGTTCATGATATGGTACCCTAGTTCATGATATGGTAGTGGTCAAGTGCCTAGATAGCGATCATAACGCACTGACCCTGTCCCTAACGAATCTGGGAGATAACACTACAGAAATAGGCAGCTGGGGTAAGAAGGATCTGGGAGAACTTACTATTACAAATAATATAAGAACGATTAGATGGGACTGGGTGGAGAAACACACCGAGGTCCTTGAACCAGTGAAATGTATGGTACGCCAGAATGTGGAAGAACTGTCCAAATGCCCCAAAGATATATTAATCAAGAAGCTGCCTACTATGCACGAAACCACTTTTAACAGAATTAGAGATCTGCTGGCTAAACCTTGCAGGGAGCAGAAACTGGAACACAGACAGACCCCAACAGTATGGTATGACCAGGACTGTAGGAAAGCTAAGGCTGACCTTGTACGGGCTGCAAAATCTAATTCCCACCAAGATCTAGTGACATGTAGAAGAAATTATAAGAAAGCTTTAGAGTCAGCTAGAAAGAGATGGGAAGACTCACTCTGGTGCACCCTTCAAAAGGCATCCTTAGCTAAGGATTCTAAGTCCTTTTGGAAACAAGCGGCCTATTAGCTCAATGGTAGGGAACCGAAACTGGAGTATACAGTTCAACCCGCGGAATGGGTGACCCACTTTGGAGGGCTTTATGCACAAGGTGACTGTGAGTTGGAGATACCACCAGGAGATTGGGGGAAAAACCAGGACGAAGATGTGGATAACCTGGTGTTCTCCCTGGAAGAAACCCTGGTGGCAATCTGCTCTAGTATTGCAGCTAGAGCTCCAGGCCCTGATCGAATCCCAAATGATTTGTATAAAGAGGATTTAACTGCCTGGATCCCCTATATTAACATGATTACAAATGCCATCTCAGGAAGTATGGACATTCCTCCCTCATGGAATATAGCGGAGATTGTCCCAATCTTTAAAAAGGGTAATAGAGCAAACCCGGCCAGCTATAGGCCTATTAGCCTAATCGACTCACTGCAGAAAAATTTCTGTAAGCAGGTGTTGCAACGAGTACAGGGATGGATCTCTGAGCACCACATCTTGAGCGACCTACAAGCAGGCTTTCGTGCAAACATTAGCACGTTGGATCAGGCCTTCCGCTTCCTGTGTATCTACTGGAGGGAGGTTAGTATTGGAGGGGGCAAACTATATGTAGCTTTTGTGGACCTACGCACTGCATTTGATTTGGTACCACGAGAAAAGCTGTGGAGAATGTTGGCCGAAACAGGGTTGCCACTCAATTTATTAGAAATTTTAATTCGGCTGCACTCCTCAAACACTGCACAAGTTAGGTGGGGGGATAACAACCAGCTCACTGAGCAATTCCCTGTCAACCGTGGAGTGAGACAAGGGTGCGTTTTAGCGCCCACGCTATTTTCTCTTTTTATAAATGGCGTGATTGATTACCTAGACAAGGATGGATGTGACGCCCCAAAGATGGGGAAGCGAAGAGTACCAGCTTTACTCTTCGCGGATGATACTCTATTAATCTCTAAATCCCCCCTTTGGTCTGCAAAAATTGCTAAATAATTTTACCAACTTCTGTAAGGAGCATGCCCTGGTTCTAAATGAGGAAAAACTAAATATATGATCTTCTCGAAGGGGAACCCTAAGCAACCCTAAAGGCAAATGTATGTAGGAGATACCCCCCTTGAACAAGTTTCTGCATTTGACTACTTGGGTATTCACCTAACCTCAAACCTAAGTTGGGCTACACACATTGAAAAAGCCCAACCATCATTAATCCAACAAACTGCTCATCTAGGCAAGATACACAAAAAAACAGTGTCTAGGAGAGTGGCCCCAGCGTTAGAAATTTATAACATCAAAATACTGCGAGGAACCCTTTATTGGGCCGAATTGTGGGGCACTGGAAATGCAAACTCCCTCACTTCGGTAGAAAACAGGTTCATTCGATCAATGTTAAACCTTCCCATTAGCACTCCCCTGGCCCATATGTTTCTAGATCTGGGTCAAAAAACGCTATTGCATAAGACGGGATATAAGCAGTTAATGTTTTGGCACCGCCTGTGGTCGGTAAATGAGCTCACTCCATATAGAGCAGAGACGATAGATCTCCTAAAGCTATCCCAGGTCAATTCTATCCCATGGTTTATTAGCTTGAAGAATTTATTGAAGAGCATTGGGATGGAGGAATACTGGTCCACTCCAGAAAATCTGGGCCTTATTCCAAAATGTAGCCTCAAAAAGATATACTGGGATACTGTTATGGAGAAGGAGGCGGTCAAACGGGTGGGTACCCTGACCCAAGATTTTACTAATTTTAAATTTACCCCTTTTTACAAGGAAACCATTGATGAAATTGTACCACCGCTGGCACGGAAATTATTCATTCAATACCGTTTTAAAACTTTGCCAACCAAAGTGTTCTGTAAAAAGTGGTGTAGTAATGCCTCCACAGACGATGAGTGTCCTGCATGCAATGCTTGCTCAGAGTCAATTGCCCACTTGCTATTCTTCTGCCCTTACTATAAAAATCTGCGGGCAAAGTGGATTGTGCCATTATGTGGATTGGTAGGTCCTGGGCATTACCTGGAGGCCATGAGAATCCTAGCCACCGACACGCGCAGGGTGGTGGTATTTGGTTTGGCCAGATTCTGGCATGCATTATGGATCAAACGTTCCAAATGTATTACATAGTTTCCTAAATCCTTGTAAGGGGCTACTTTTATTGATTTTTAACTCTGCATTGCTTTTATTTATGCTGTATTTTGTACTTTGTATATTGCTTTTATTGCTTGTACTATTTTTTATATTGTATGGCACTTCGCACTTTATAAGATCCTTGTGATCGAAAATAAAGTATTTTGACTGACTGACATATAATACCTGACTGGGATTTGTGGGTGTTTCAGTGCTTTTATAATTCACAAATTAGTTTCCTAACAGAGATCTGGAATAACTCCAATCAATTTTTTAAAACATTTGCTCACTTGCATTGTTTTACATCTGGACCACCAGGCCAAAACCCATCTTTGTAATTCGTGGAATGGGTATAAGATACTGCATTGTAATTATTTATCTAAGGAAGTGTTACTGTCTTTTTTCAGTGCTATTCAAATGTAAATGGCACATAATTGCTTTAGCTCTTGTATGGAAATCCCATTTATGATCAGTGTCACCAAACTTCTAGGGGCTGCGGGGAACAAATAAATACCTGCACACTTAATGTGAAAGGTATGTTTTGTCTCATGATTGTGTGAAATAATAATCAACTACTCCGAGGTACTCCTTGCTCTTCTATGGAAACGTATGGAAAAAAAAGACAAAACTAAACACACTGTTAGTATTCATTCCAGGTTTCTTCAGATTGTTGTCCTAATACAGGCTTGATGGCAAGAATCTTGTATAGAAGATGCAAAGCACAGAAAGAAATTCCGACTGACCAGCGTGAAGCATTTGTCTCCTCACACACTCACTGGGCCTCCAACAGTTTCAATTTCCTGGGCATCCTTTGTTGCCTAAGTTGGCACTCATCTGTTCTATTTCTAAAATGACCAAATGACACTTTTAAAGGGGCACAGGTGTATGCTGTATATTTCAGTAAAAAATATGTAAAGTTGACTTATGTGCTCTTCCTTTCCACTCAAATCTAAGAACTATCCAACATCCAAATAGGATACTCTTTTCAGTATAGTTGAAATGATGTAGGTACGTAGGACAGTGCTTATAGGATTTTATTTGGGTTTTGACTATTCTTCAGGATGAATATGTGTACCTATGTATTATAAAGCTGGTCTTGTGCTTTAATAGCTGTGCAGCCTTGTGCCCTGCTTTGTATTCCCCTGAATAGCTACTTACAAGACTTTTTAGATTTGAAATTTAGTTCCGAAATGTAATCTAAAAAACATGTTGCAGGCACAGCCTTCCCAGTTTTATGATCTGTGCAATCCTAGAGATCCTGTTTTCAGAAGAAGCTGATTTAAACTTAGGGGGATGTAGGGAAATGTTAGACATGCACTATTAATGAAGGTTACTGATAATGTACATATTGTGTAACCAATGTTAGCATCCTTGAATCTCACGGTCTCTGGGTTTCTTCAGACATCTACCTTATGGGAATGTCTGATATTTCCAGGTTTACAAAGCTTCCTCTCTCACAAGAGCAAACAATGTGTGCTTGACACTTTTCTGAACTCTTTTTTGTTGATTTTATAACGATAAGGTAACTTACAACAAACGTCAAATATCTGAGCTGGATCATCAAGAGTGACGGCTTAGCGATCATAATTACATTTTCATACATATATGTAGACCTAATAGTGATGTTTTCACCACATAGTCCATAGCTTATCATATTAGTGAAGCACCCCCTTGATCTATAAATGTATTCTTCCAAATGGGCACAGTAGTCCATGCCTTGAGTCTATTCCCTCACTGGTGGGGCCCTGTTGGAGTGCCAGTGACGAGCAGCACCCCTTTTGGCTGTCAATAATACAAGTGCCAGAAATAATCTGCTGTCCATAAGTCCCAGGAGAGCCATTTTGGGATCAAAGATAATCTGCCTGGCCACCACCTTGCATAGTGTTTCATGTATGCGGGACCTGTAGCCATGTATAACTGGGTAGTCGCATACTGTGTGGTAAAATGGGCCCTTCTCCTCCCCCACTTCTGAGACAGCACGAATCCAGCCCCTGCTTCATTCTGCTTAGCCTGGTTGGGCTGTAGTACACCCTGTGAAAATATTTCAGCTTCATAAGCGGAATGCGAAGAACACTGTGAGGACACTAGGGGCCATCTTTGCTCTGGCCCCTAGTGTCCTCACAGTGTTCATCGGTGTTCAAGGGACCATCTTCGCTCTGGGCTGTCCACTTCATCCAACTCCCCCACATCCTGGGACGATCGTTGTTGTAGGTGTAGGAGGGGTCCCGGGGTGTTTCTAACCAGTGTGTGATAATTCATGGATAGGCTCTTATCCTCTAGCAACTCCATTGTAATTCTAGATTCAGCCAATGGGTTGTGTTTGGTAAGGGCTGTGAGGCCCCTGACATGGCTTCCAAGGCATGGCAGATGTACAGGTATATGTAGAGTTATTGCGTTGGCATGCCATATGTTTCCGCTAGATATGCAAATGAATTAATCTGATCCCCTTTCCAGATGACACCCAACTTTGATGTCCCAATCAGGGCCTATGAGTGGAAGCCGGGCAGTTTCCCCATGTTTTTGATGCAAGCATCAAGCCCCAGTGGGGTCTCTGCAGTCAGGACTCCCGCCCACCTGATCCACCGTACGGCAACGTGCCATCATTTTAATGCAGTTATAGTAACGTGAGAGGTCTGGCCATTTGTCTGGACCATGGAGTAGATGCAGCACTCCAATTCTGTCAATACAGTCCATCAACTTCCGAGCCATTACAGGGGTCATCACGGTCGGAATAAAGCATTAGTAGGCAGCACTTTTTGGCTGGACCAGGTAATGTAATATAAATTCATGTCAGCCCGAGCCCCCTTTTGTACGGGGATAGCAAATTTTACCTAAACGCTATTTATTCTAGGTTGTTTCCCTGCGCACAGAAATGTCTAAATTGCAGATTGAAGCGACTGCAAAGACGTCATTGGGATGTTGTGTGGTAATTTTGAAAAACACAAGAGCATGGAGAGAGAGTTAATTTTAAACCGCTTGCCTCTGCCCTCTACAAAGATGGCAAGTGAGCTCTATGCCTTCATCACCTCGTCTAATCTTAGCAAAGAGTAGGGCTATATTCAGATACAGGTCTGCTGTTCATTCCATGAGTCCAATATGCCCAGGTATTTAAAGTGGTCTGTGGTAAGTTGCAGACCAGTAGACGTCCCCAGCTTGCCACAACTGAAAGTGCTAAGTTCCAGTTAACAGGCCTGAAGCCTCCCTGTATATCTGTGACATCTGCATCAGTCTAGGCATTGCTGACTCAGGGTTTTGAATATAGATTGAAATGTTATCTGCATATAAGAAGACTCTGTGCCTTTTAGACTCTATGCCCCCTCAATCCAAACGCAGAGTCTGGTGAACAATAGATCCTCTGTGATGGTCCTATCACATTCAGCCGAGGGGCGGGGGGTTGGGGGTCTGGCTGCATACAGAGAACTATAATAAGAGGCAAATTCCTTTGTAATATTGTGTGGGTGAATTAAAATTCGACAAGATCAGGCATTCAAGCTAGGTACCAATCTCAGTTCCAAGTCCCTGTTGGCTAGCCAATATAACAATTTCCTGGCTTTTTTAGCCAAAGTCATAAAGCTTCTAGTGCGAAGCCGTACAGTTTATAGTTCGAAGACGTCCGAGTATAGCAACTTATGCTTTAGAGTTAATGTAGAAGTTCGAGGTGTTTCTGCGTTTTTCATTATCCTACTCCCTCTGAGAACACTCCAGCCCACCTATAGAAGTCTCCAGTTGAGCCACTTCATTATTCTTCTGTCTCTTAGCCTTGGATTGATAAGAAATGCCCTTCCCCCACGCGGTACCACCTTCAGACCTTCCCAGAGTGTTGTCAGGGAGATCATGGAGCCAGTATTTATTTGAAAATAGTTGATTATTTGGGCTTGCATATGTTTATCAAATGGCATAAACTTCCTAAATTGCATATCACAAAGCCACCATGCACTGATATAGCCGTTCTGGGTTATAAATTTGCAACTGTTATCTAGTAAGCGTGTTTACTGCAAAAGGATTATTTGTGGTGCGAGTCTTTTGAGATATCGAAACATGACCCTCGTTTGATCTTATTATTTAGGCTGTTCACGTTCCGGGAGATCAAGCTAAAAGTGTGTTGGCGGCCTCTTCACTTTGATTATTATGTTTGGACGTGTTGTGTGCTGCTTCTCAAACCAGGGCACCAAAATATATAAAACAGTTCCCTATATCTCCTGCTCCCCCCCTGACACCACACTTCCTAAACTGAAGTACCTAGCACCCCTGCCTAACCTTTGAACCATAAGGCAGGGGATGTAACCCTACAAGGAGCCATCCAGGCATCACGTTAGCAAACAGTAAGTTCAGCCAACACATCAATCAAGTGTGTGTGTTGCAGTAAGAGTCACCCTGGCAGCCACCCCGTCCACAGCCATTCAGTTACTCAGTAATAGAGGTGAACATGTAAGGATATTAGTCAGTCTGTGTTTGTGTTTTCCCACAATGGTGAACCAGTAAGAGTTTCTAGAGCTGAGGATCCTTCTCTTCCATTGTCTTCTTATTCAATGGCAGGCTGTCCCCATCTGCTCCATGAGCTACATTCTTATCTGATCTTAGTCTCCCGTCAGTAACCCCCGCCCCCCCCCCCCATCTTCCCCAGGGCCAAAGTTCGTTCATCCGTTCTGGCGGGGGTGTAGGGGCATGGGAGGGAGCTGTTTGGTCTTCTATTACAAGAGTTTCACAACTCAAGCCAGTTCATGTTTCTTGATTTTTCAAAAAGGTGTGGTTTTGCTAATGACCTTAGCCTCCCACTGACAGTCCGCATACATGTAGGAAAGTAGGATCTGCTTCTATGGTTACCCCCTCTTTTTGCTTGATGTAATGCTGTTTCTGACTAGTCTGACTGGGATCCTGCTAATCAGGACCCCAGTCTCTGTGCTTTCTCCCCTAAATGGTAATGGTAAGTACTTGGGTACATCCCAGATTGGATACTGGGGTACCCTTATCAGTCCCTAGTATATGGTACTAAGGTACCCAGGGCATAGATGTTCCCCATAGGCTGAAGCATGTATTATGCCACCTATGGGAGACCATTTAAACTATTTCTATAGGCCTGCCATTGCAGCCTGTGTAAACTGGTGCTAGCACCACTTACGAAAGATATAGGTTTCCCTATATCTTAGGTCACTGCACTTAAAACCTATAAGTCACCCCTACAGCAGGCCTTTGCATTCCTGAAGGCAGGGTGCTTGGTTCTAAGTGTGGGGGTGCCCTGCATGAGCAGGCCACCCGTATGACCTACGGAGTCCATTCTTCCGGGTTATGAGTGAGACAGCCATATGACATATAGAGGGACACTGCGTCATTACGCGGTGACCATCTCGAAACTGGCTGCAACGAATCCTATCATGTTTGGTATCAAACATGTTGGAATTATACCCCCCCACCGTAAATGGTGTGGAAGGTATGAGTCCATGCACCGTAAAGCTCCTTTGGGAGGCCCTCGGTGCTCCAGGTACCAGTCTTCCAGACCCGGACAGCAAGCCAGGGCTGCTGCCCGCCAGAGACACGTTTCTGCTCGGGGAAGGCAGAACAATAGGTATCCTGTCACAGGGATTTAGTGGGTTGGGACAGGGTGGGAGCGTTTGCCAGCGCCACATAGTCTGCGTGCAGGGCACTCTTGGTGCCCTCCATGCATAGTCCAGTTCAGGGAGCCGTTGGCTCCCGCTCTGGCGTGAAACTGGACAAAGGACAGGGGAGTATCCTCCCCCTTGTCCAGCCCCTCCTTTGAGAGGGACGCCTGAATCGTCCCAACCCTTTCCTTAGGGTATGTAAGGGCTTTCCTGTGGGTGGTCCCAAGATTCGTCGTGGGACAAGATTCATTTCTGACACCACTTCTTCTTCGACCGTCTGGGCACTCTGGACTTCGCTCTGGGCATTAAGGCTGCAACTAGGAAGACTCCTGCTGCTCCTGATCTTGTCGCCCTGCTCGTCTGCTGCAATGTCCGTGCCTGTGCACCATACAGGAACGTTCCAAGGCCTGTGGGCATCCATGAAACCTGAAGGAATCTCCCTTGGAGTGAAGGAGTCACTTCCCTGCATCTGCAGGCACCGCAACTAAGCTGACCGGTCTGCTGATCCTTAGCTCCCACAGACCCCGAAAGGTTCAGCAACACAGGTGGTGGTTCTTCACATTTCTCGCGGCCTGCCCTCTACTCTCACCAAGTTTGAGGCCAGTATCCCTCATCGGAGCCGCATGAACCGAACCCATGTGCACTGCGTCGACTTGCAGTTGCAAAGGCTTGTTGGCTTCCTTTCACCAAGATCTTCGGGCTCCAAGTAGCCCCAACTTCACGCACCTCCAGTGACCAAGATCTTCATCCTCACTGCATCTCTTGCATCGTGGGCTTGCATCTTTGGTGAGCTGCTCGAGGTCCTCTTGCAACTCCAGTGCTTCCGGCCTCTGGGTCCTCTTGAGGGTCATCTACATATTATTTGGGCTCCCCTGATTGCTCGGGGCCTGCCCTGACTCCCCTGCTTGTGGTGAGTCTCCTGGACCTTGCTGGTCCCAACACTGCACCTTTTTCCACTTCCACGTTGGTTGCAGTTGCCAAGGCTTGTTGGTGCTCCCGCCGAACACCGACCCCTCAACTCTCGACATGGGACAGCTCGTGTACGGCTCCTGGTCTTCCACAGCTTCGCCTGGTCCACACAGCTGCAGTTCTAAGGTCACCGTCAGCTCCCCTGCAGCAGCCGACATTGGTCGGCATCCGTCTTCCGTGCCTCCTGGTCCCTCCTGGGTGGCATAGTCTCTGTCCCCTCTGCTTGCAGGTTCTTCACATCTTGAATCCACCTTTGAGTTCCACCGGACTCTTTCACCTTCTCCAGCAGCAGCATCTTTCTGATGTCCTCCATTGGAATAGACGGCGGTTTCCGACGCCACTTCACACCTATGCACCCGGCTTCCCTTGGGCAGGTATCCTAGTTCCTAAGGCTTCCACGGGTGGGGTGGTTCTCCAATCTTCTGTCTTCCACAGGGTTTCTTCAGGGTCCGCTGGGAAGGGTCCTTCTTTAAAATTGCAACCGCGACTTACCCATTGACTTGTATTGATCATGTGGTCGTGTTCCCACTTAGCACACAACCTCTGTGGGGCTCCTAGTTACTTACCTCGGGTGGTTCCTTGGGCCCAGAAAATTCTACGTCTTCTGGGCACAGTCTTGACTCGAGTTGTGGTTCGCATTCCACTAATTTAGTATTTGGTTTGGTCCCCCCCTGGTGACCACTGTGTATTACGTGCTACTTACCTGTTTCTTTTGAAAAGTATTGTGTGCATTGTGTGTGTCTCTGGCTAGGAGATACCTGTATGTGTTAGTGAGTGTTATATAATAAATACATATTTTTATAAATACACTGTGTGGTTCTTTTTCACCAAATCTATATCATTAAAATTATATTCTGGTAAAACAAGCTGCTTTAAACGCCTTCTGGACTAAGCCTGCTCTCCACAGCTACCACTTATAGAGCTTTCTAAGGTTGTCTAAGACCACTAAAATCACCACAAGGGTTGTCTGGGTTGGTGCAGGGTGCCCACTTACATAAGTGTGCATCATATACCAAGCCAGCTTCTCACAATAAGTATGTATAGAGTGTCTGCATTCAGGGATGCATTCTGGGCTCTGATTCAAGTAGCGGGTTCAGAAGATCTGATTCCTCCTCACTTCATTCAGGTCAGAGGCGGATCCTACCAGAAGTAGCCACCCAGTGCAGCCTTTGTTAGGCGTAGTGCATTCTCTTGTGTCGGTAGGCCCAAATCAAAGGCTGCGAACGAGTCGAACTCAAAATGTCGTGCCGCAACAGGCGGCCTGTCTCCAGACCAGGGGTAGGGATGGCACGGAGGTTTTTGAAAGGCAACCGTAGATTCCGGCAGCCAAATGGGGCCACCGGGAGGCCCCAGTTGGCATATTGCTCCCGACCACTCTGGGCGCCTCTTCCAGTGGTTTCCCCGGCTCCGGGTGGCAGGCCCACTTTTCCTTTGTCGACTACCAGGATCCAGCGACTCACTGCCAAAGGTTTGACGTGGGCTCAAAAAGTACTCCTCCACGGGCACCTGTCATGGCCTCCTCAACAGAAACAGACCGCCCCTCTTAACTAGCAGTTGCAATCTGCAGACCTTTCAGCAGCAACCAAATTCACACCTACAGCATTTCTGATCGTGCTCTCAATGCAGCTGGAGCCGTGGGAGGTAGAGGGGTGTCCGCCACCCCCGAATGAGTTGCACCAACAACTGAAGACATTTCGGTCCGCTAGTTTGTGGTCAGATGGCGGATACTTGGCAGAGTCTGTTCAAAACGCGCCTGCCATCTTGTGCACCAGACCACACCCCCTCCTCTCACCTTTGTTACATGCATATGTTTAATACCCTGTCCCTTGTGAATGCCATAAGTTATAGTTTTGCTGATATCAATTTGAGGTTTTATCTTTTTTTGCCTAATGAAGCATTCTTTGTTGGCTGGTATTGTAAAGTTCCCTCCTGCAAGCACCAGAATAAGCTATCCATCATTACTATCCAGAACAGGATGCTAGTCTAAGGCTCAGTTCTCAGTTTTGGTGCTCTATTGACCTCTTTTTTTCTTTCTTCAGTACAGTCATCAGAAGTTGGAAGGGAAACCTGGAGCTTACTATGTGACCTAGCATGCAATGAGTTGTGCCAGGCTGATGATCCGCCACTCATCCTTCAAGAACAGAAGACTGTCTTGTCCTCTATTTTGGCCGTGATGTCAGTCATGTTTTCTTCGCGGACTGATCAGGAATACATGAAGATTGAGACAAGTATACTTTTTTTTTTTTACTTCTTTGACAAAGCACTTATGTCATATCGGTAGAAATAGAAGAGTTTGAAGTGTTATTTGTATGGTTAACTCCACTTTCTTTAGAAATATCTTAAGAGACTCCGTTTCCTAATGATATTAAACCTCTGTCGAATGTAATTCAACCCATGTTCGCAGTACCTCTTATGTATAAAATATTTGTTGTACATATAAGGGCATGCAGATTCTGACTGAGATGTATCCATATCTTAATGTATTTGCCAGTTACAAGGGGCCCCCATAATCGCCCAAATGGGCAGAGCATAGTATTGCCTCCTCCTGCACTTTATTATAATTCAGGAAGGCAGTACAAGCCTTTGTTAAACAGCATTCACGAATGCATGTGGCTCCACCCGACTGCCTGCTGTGTTCAGCTGATGTCTTGTATTACATTGTGAAAACAACAGGGAGTGTTATGCATATGTCGTGGCCTTGGGCAGGGATAGCTTCCTTCCTCCTCTGTTGGGGTTCCCTGTCTTAGGACTGTCTATCCGTGTATTATATTTACCAACGATAGTGTGCTAGTTTAGGAAATTCCACCTAAAAGAGATGGGAAGGGTCAGGTTAGTGCTGTCTTTCCCACTACCCTGCACAGTGGCCATTCACTGGGCTCCCTTTTCTTTTTAAAGTGGGCCTTGGCATCAGTAAATGGAGTGCACTTCTGAATCCCCATAAAAGTGTTTTAGTGGTTACCAAAACTATTGATCATGTGTTCAGCATCAAGAGAGGTGATTGGCACAGGCCAAACAAGCATTACAAGCTAAAATGTAACTGTTTTGGGCTAGAGAAGACATGAACTATAGTGTTCATTACTAACATGCTGTAAGTACCTGTATGTGGGTAAATTTCACTGTTGATATTTAAGAGAAAGTGTGTTCGTCTTCATATGCTTACAAGGCATATTCCTTTAGTGAAAACCAATCCCTATGCCCTCTGTGTAAAGGGACTGCATTGACCGTGTCATTCTACAGACAGTAAAATAATTAAGTGCTTCTGCAGTGAGCTGAAAGACTTGCTTTGCTATCAGGGACGGCCCTAAGCCAACTGTCAGCAACTGACATACTAGGCAAATGTTACAATCTGGGCCCCAAAATCCCAATGGCAGAATGTTATGTTTTTTTAAATTTGATTTTATTTTTTCGTGTTTGGTACCCCATCTAATTTGTTGCTTTAGGCATCTGCCTATTTCATCTGCATGGATGAGAGTCGCCCCTCTGTGCTGGGCAAGGGGGAAGTTTAATTTATATTCATTTATTTCCATAGACCATGTATGTATAGTGTTTTACATGATTTTATACTTGCTCGAACGGCAGACAAGACAAAAGCTGATTAGTTGAGTGTATGAGTGGGTGACCAAATATCAATAGTTCCCCATGCGAAAAATGTATGATTTTCAAAATTTCTGCTCTAAATAATTGTTAGGCTTGTCTTATCGGCTCATGGAGATAGAGGACAAAAGATCAGCCCCCAATCAGCCATTGTTGTAGTTGGTGTCAGTCACGACTTAGAGCAAATGTATTAACTGAAAATAAGATTTATTTACATATGTTTAAGATAGCATAACTAGGCCGCCAAATATAATTTACTGGTTCTGTTTACAAAGACCGCTGAGGAAACGTAACTTTTAAAAGTTGCAGGGACAAGTTTCCTGCGTGCATGTTTCTTTTCCTCTTCTGTATTTTTCCTTTTCATAAAAGAGTTGAAATGGGGTCCATTTCATGGTGCTGCTTTTCGTACCGTAATAATACTGTGTGCCTTCGGAAGGAGGTATCTCGGAGATGTTCTTTTAATGTTGCAATAATCAAGGCTGTTGCTGCTTGCAGCCACAACTGTATTTCTATTTGTTTTAAATAGCTTATTGTTCAATAGTGCAATGCAATTTCCCTTGTTCGTAGGGTAAAGGGATCATTATTTATTAATAATTTAGGCAGTCCCTAGAGTAGCCTGTTTTATGTAACACAATTTCTGCAATGTTGAGTGGTTTATGTCATGTAACTTTATTAGTTCAGCCCTGTAATACCACCTCACGTTATGTTGAGAGCGTTCTTTGCTTCTGCTCTGAAACTATAAAATGTGCTTTTTCTGGAATGTGTGCCAGACCTTTTGCTCACTTTTACAACGGCAGACTCTATGACAGGTCTGTTATTTAATTTATGCTTAGAAAACCTTCTCTTGCTTTCATACCGAGCAGTTCCCTTGTCAGACTGTTATTTGGTTCTGTACTTAAAATATTTTTGATTGCCAGAGCTTTTTGTCTATTCTCCAGAGGCTGACTTCCTGTTGATCCTCTTACTGATTCTGCACTTAGAATAATTTTATTCGGGGATCAACCTCATGTTAAACCTCTCATTATGAGTTATTGATTCATTTTAAACTGACTACCTTTTTTGTGTGTAGCAGTTATTGATTTATTTCAAAGCATTCATCTTATAGAAATATTAAATATAACATAATCACATATAAAACTCTTGAATATAAAATTTGTTTTAAAATAGCCAAGATAAATACATTCTTTTCAATTCTTGAAGTCTAATAATAGATCTTAGGGCAGTAAAAGTCTTCTCAATACTGATCATTATATATAAGAAGTACACAGTGCTTCATTGCTAGATAAAATGAAAGCAAATTATTTTCGCTATTAACAAACACCTTAGGTTCTTCACGTATAAAACTGACCTTTTCTGTATAGCCTTAATAAATTTTACTACCACAATCGCAAAATCAAAGCTCTTCTTTTCAAATCAATTGCTCATTTCTTCCATTCTTGATAAAACTGTCTTTAAAAAAAAAAAAAAGGCGAAGAATTTGTTTATTAATCTCTTTAAAATAAAGGTAATCAAGAAACAAATGTAATGTGCTGTGTTTCACTCCGAGGCCACATAGACAATAGCCTTTATACCACACATTCTCCTCCAAAGGACATGAATTCTCCAAAAAGGATTTATGCTTATGTGGATGTGCAATATTTGGTTTCTGATTTTCTTGTCTGGAATTTTGGAGTAGTAAGGAAAGTAAATGTTTTACAGATTTTTTTAGACAGCAAATAATGCTTGTCTACCGATAGCTGACCACTCGAGCTGTTTCACTAAGGAGAGTTTTCACCTTTTCTCATTTTGATTTGCCCGTCAGCCTTAAAAACATCAAATTTAAGTTGAGAATTGTAAACAGCTTTAAAAATTTGGCTTGGGAGTTTGTCTGAGCGGGTCTGCGCGTCCCTCACAATTTGAGTACAAAATATAGGTCTATCTCTATTTTGTACTCTGGAGAACAAAAACCTCAGTGTGCTTGTTTTAACTAATATATTATAAGAGCATAAACCCAGCTCAAGCCGTAACGCTTGCATCATTCCATTCTGAGGAACACAAAAGAGCTTCTTCAAATGCAGTCTTTCCAAACTATCCCAAATTACTTAATTATTGAGACATAATAATTCTGCCCCATATAAAGCCTAGAGCATGAGTTTATCTTGGATTGCTTTTTTAAGGGGCCAGCTGTTAGCCCACCATATTGGGCATCAAACCTTTTTAAGGCACTCGCCGTAGCCATTTAAGAAGGTTGTTCGCATGCTCAAATGCTTATCCCAGCGCAGATTATTTCCAAAATGAAGACCTAAATACTTATACACCTTGACCTGATCCAACGGGATATCTTAAGAGAGCATACAAACTTCTTAGGTCTTTTTGATGAAACTAAAGTCTTATTTTTCTCTATGTTGATCTTGGGTTTATTGGTCTGACAATATGCATAAAGAGCGTTATGTTTTCGCTGAAGGCTGACAGGGGTGTAGTTCATGATGACAAGGTTGTCAGCGTACATAAGACACGGCATATGATCTCTGATTTATGGGGAGAATGAATGTGTCTCAAGAGAGTTTGCTTAGAAGGTTAGAAATAAAAAGACTAAAAAGGAGGGGAGCTAAAACACATCCCTGACGAAATCCATTTAAAAAAGGGATGTTACTAGAAGCAATGCAATTTCCATTCAGGTCCACCTGTACCCAATTTTGAGAATGAGGTTTTTGGATCATGAGGATTAGGTCAGAAGGAATGTTGTAATATATTAACTTGTTCCTCAATATGTCACATTCAGCCAGATCGAATTTGACATGGAAGTCCACAAAGCAAGCAGCAGCATAATTTTCCAGCTGAATTTATCACCTGCCCAGCCACCGTCCAAAGGGCCAAACGGTGATCCACTGTGAAATAGTTTTCCCTGAAGCATCTCTGAGAATAATGCCAGCTTCAAAGACCCAGTTTTCAAGGTGTATCTGTAGGGTTTTGGCATAAATCTTTGAAGCCGTATCCAGTAAAGAAATAAGCTGGTAGTTTGCTGGTTTGAATCTATTACCTTTCTTATGAATTGGCTTAATGGGGCCTCCTGAATAAAATTCCAGGATCAAGCCCGTAGTTGAAACCCATGTAAAAAATAGACTGAGTAGGTTCGGCCACCATAAAGGATTGGCTTTAAATATTACAGCCGGAACACAATCAGGGCCACCTGCACAGAAAATCAACTATCTTTTTGCTTTCTGTAACGTGTCTTAATTTTGAATAAACTTTTTTGGTTTTGACTTTGAGTATTGTCTTGCCAAGGTTTCCTTTATTTGCCTTAGGCCCCCTTCCTTTGGGACTTGCATGGCCCCATTCCTGTACATTGGCCCTTGAATGTATTGGTCAAAACGCCAACACACGTAGCTAAAATCTAAAATTCAGTAGCCTTTGCCCAATTGTTCTGTCAGTCATGGCATAAGATGATTAGCATCTAATGCAAGATTCCCAATGGTTAGTGCCATTGTATGAATCCACACAACCACTACAAGGCAAAGGATGCGTTCTCTGAAGACCAGCAGCCCCCCGCAGATCTGCACTCCATAGAGCATGTATGTGAGGTTGAGACAGAATAAGGGGTAATGCTTATGGCAGAGGCTTCCATGTAGCAGCCCAAAAACCCTGTTTTATAGTAGAGCTTTCATTGATAAAGATTAAAGGCCATTGCAGATGTTTAGGAATGGATAACTGCAGCACACCTTGCTTATGAAATTACCCTGAATGCCTCCTTGATGGTCTGGAAGCAGCTGTCTTCTTCCACCAAAGTGTTTGGTGGGACATATCTAGGAGGTTGTGGCCACTTGAACAGACAATCAGTAAGTTGCTTTTGGCTGAAGGGGATCCTCATGGGCTCAACACCACCTGCCATCAGCAGGGAGTATGAACCTCTGGCATCAGTGGGGCCTTGCTTGATGGTCTCTGTTCAAGTGTATTCTGTGGTGCTGGAGGATCACTTTCCTTGCTGTCTTTCAGGGTCCTGACTTGGTCACTGGCTGAGCACTTTCTCTTTACTACTGTGTTAGAAATGGGGTCTGTAGTTGGCAGTCGGCATGCACCCTGTCTAAGTAGGGACCCTCACTCTAGTCAGGGTAAGGGGGATCACACAGCTAAGATAACCTCTGCTCACCCCCTTGGTAGCTTAGCACCAGTAGTCAGGCTTCTCTCAGAGGCAATGTGTAAAGCATTTGTGCATGCATACACTACCACTGTGAAAATACTACAAAATGAGTCCACACCAGTTGTGAAACATAGCCAATATTTATCTGAATAAAACAAAACCATAACGACAAAAATCCAACATACACAAGTAAAGCTATCACTTTTCAAAGGTTCAATACTTCTTAGTCCATAGAAATCAATGGATGCAGGTGTTTTAGCACAACGTACCTGAGATGCGTCAAAGACGATACGGGCCGCAGGGGAGGTGAGGCAACAGAAAACACAGTGATGCATCGGTTCCTTACTATGCAGAGGAGGTGATACGTCGATTCGTAATGGCAGAGGAGGTGATGCGTCGGTTCCTTACTGCAGAGGAGGTGACGTGTCGATTTCTTGCTGACAGGGTAGGTTATCCGCCGATTCTTTGCTGGTAGGGGAGGAGATACGTCTGGGTCTGGACATGCAGCCTTGTTTTCTTACGACATGGCGGTGTCGATGAAGAATCAGTGCCTAGGGACGATGTGTCGAAGCGGCAGTGGCAAAGCAGGCGCTGCGTCGTTTCCACAGTCGCAAACGGGATGTATCGGAGTTGGAGCGGTCAGTGACACGGAGCTCAGGACTCGTGCTGCAGTGATTTTTTTGGTCGCACTGCAGGCGGTGCGTCGATCTTGGGCTGCAGTGCATCAATAAAACAGGCGCTGGGAGCCGATGTGTGGATATTCTTCATAGATCACCAAATTCTACTTCCAAAGGCCCAGGAATTGGATTTGGCACCACTTGGCAAGTCAGGACTCTCAGCAGAAGAGCCCAGGCACTGGTAGGTGAAATCTTTGATGGCCCTGAGACTTCTTAACAGGAGGCAAGCACACACAAGGCCTTTTGAGAACCTTGGGAGCAGGATACAGAAAGCAAAGTCCAGTCCTTTCACTGCCATGATAGAAGTAGCAAGCAGCAGGCCAGAACAACAAAGCAACAGGCAGCGTGGCAGTTCCTCCTACAGAGTCCATCTATTCTTCCTTGCAGAATGCCCTTTAGTCCAGAAGTGTTCTGAAGTTCTGGTGTCACAGCTCCAGTACTTATACCAGTTTCTGTCTTTGAAGTAGTCATACTTCAAAGGAAAGTCTTTGTAGTGCACAAGACCCTTCCTTTCCCTGATCTGGCTCCAGATACACTACAGGGGGGTGGAGACAGCTTTGTGTGAGAACAGGCACAGCCCTATTCAGCTGTCAGTGAAAAATCATTCCACCACTCTAGCTCAGGAAGGCCCATCAGGATAAGCAAGGCACACCTCAGCTCCCTTTGTGTGACTGTCCAGAGTCAATGTGCACGAGCCCAACTGTCATCTTAACCCAGATGTGGATTCTACAGACAGAGGCACAGAATGGATAAGCAAAAAAATGCCCACTTTCTAAAAGTGACCTTTCCAAATGCACAATTTAAAAACCAACTTAACCAAAATAGGTATTTTTAAATTGTGAGTTCAGAGACCCCAAACTCCAAATCTCTATCGGCTTCCAATGGAAAATTACACTTAAAAGATATTTCAATGCAAACCCCGTGTTACACTATGGGAGAGATAGTCCTTGCAAGAGTGAAAAATGAAACTAGCAGAATTTCACTATTGGGACAAGTAAAACACAACAGCACATGCCCTACCTTTTAAATACACTGCACCCTGCCCATTGGGCTGCTTGGGCCTACCTTAGCGGTGACTCACATGCAGAAAAAGGGAAAGTTTGGGCCTGGCAACGAGGGGGTGCACTTGCCAGGTCGAAAATGCAGTTTAAAACTGCACACACCGACACTGCAATGGCAGATCTGAGACATGTTTGCAGGTCTACTCATGGGTGGTACAATCAGTGCTTTAGGCCCACTAGTAGCATTTGATTTACAGACCCTGGGCACACCTGGTGCACTTTACTAGGGACTTACTAGAAAATCAGATCTGCCAAATATGGATAAACCAACCACCAGTACAATTTACACAGGGAGCACTTGCACTTTAGCACTGGTCAGCAATGGTGAAGTGCCCAGAGTCCTAAAACCAGCAAAAACGAGATGCAGCACACAGTCAAAAACAGGAGGTCAGAAGCAAAAAGACAGGGGAAATCACGCCAAAAGATGCCAGGTCCAACATACTGCCTTTGAGGTTATCCTTCTATGCTGCCTCTAAGGATCTAGTGCTTCCTTTGAGGGTCTTCATTACTACCTGGTGCCATTGAGGCTCTTTACTGAAGTGGTCTTTGATCCACATTACTGCATTAGGCCAATGTTGAGGCTTGTTAATGCATGTAGCTTCATTTCCAGCCCATGGTTGCCATCTTGCAAAGTTTGGATGGAGCCCTCAAAATTTTGGGCATGTTCTTCCCTCATCAAATGACCATGGTTCGTTAGTGCACTTTAGATTGCGCATTACATTACTTATCCTCTTTGATTGTCCTTTATTGTATGTTGTTAACCCATTGATTAGTTACTTGAATCTCTTAAATGAAGTTATTTATCCTTTCTTTTGTGTTAAGACAAGTGCTTGAGTTAATGCTGAAGGTAAATATTTGAAAAGCATGTGAGTACTGTTTTCAGTGAATAAACTCTTTTCCGTTCATTTTCAACGCTTCAGTTAGGACTGCTCCCCAAAGCCTTCAGCATCATTACCGACTGTTCCAGACCAGTGACTAATGTGCATTGGAAAATTTTCTAGCAGTTTTATGTTTCTGGCATACTGTAGTACAGCATTTTCTTTCCTGAGTTTTTACATTTCAAGTATAACACTATAATATTCCTGTCTAGAGACTTGGTTGTTGAATTTAGTGTCAGGCTCTTCATTCTTATTCCGGATGTATCGCTCAGTAAGGGCGACTTTACTGTATGCTGCTGGATCTGCTTGTCTGAGTAACTCATAATGCACCTATTTATATCATTTTCATCCTGCTTTATTTGGACTATACAGTAGCAGCAACAACTGATTTTTGCATAGGGTCATTTTTCGAAGTCTGAAGAGGACCGTAAATGCTTTGTCATACAGTGCACCTTTGCTGCTGCTTCCTCTTTCGCCATGCAGTGCAAATTTACTGTCCTTCCCCTTTTTGTCACAGATTGCACCTTTTGTCTTTTTCTGTATTTCAGTTTCTTCTGCCGTTTAGACTTGGGTGACTAAAAGTGCTTCAGGGTTCAAAGATAATCGAGAATTGAAAATAACACAATGCTTTGAAAAGATAGAGAAAATGGTAGATAAAATAATGTGTTTTGTTAAAACAAGGATATTTATAACACCTTATTGCAGAGACTTGAGCCAACCTCTGGCCCTTGCTGTGAATGCGCACTTATTTTGATATTTGGGACAGTTTGTGCTCAAGTCTTCTTAACTTTTTCTCCACAAGGGCTATCCAGGACAGTTTGCATCCTTTTTAGGTCTCGCAGACCTGCGTTGCAGCGCGCATGCGCTGCTCGCTCTGCGAGGCTTTTTGTAATCGAGTAGATTTCAGAAGGGGACTTGAAGCCCCGCCCATCATTCCTATTGGCTGGCGTCATCGTTTATGCTAAACGCTAGCTTCCGAATCAAAATGAGGCTTCTTTGTTACCGCCCTGTCTCCTTCTCCCACGGCCCATCCGGACTGGATTTTTCACTTGCGGCGTTACACAGTCTCCTTCATTAGTTGGGGCGCACTATATTTTTGTCACACTGGCGACAGCTTGTTTACGGACCCCAGGCGGCGCCGCGTCCTCCTGTCGCCATCCCCCTCGGGCGCCGCCGGGGCCTTATTAATTTATTGTTACTTTATTTCGGAGCGCGGCGCCCGCTTTAGGGAAACCGCGCTCCGTTTATTTATTTATTTTAACTCTCACTGCCCCTGCCCCCTTCCTCGCACTCTCTCGCTCTCTGCCCTTCACCTTCCTCCGGTTTCCTTTGCACTTCTTCTTTTCTCTTCTCTCTCGTCCCCGTTTTTCGCCTTCTTTTCATTATTGTCTCCTCTCCCCCCTCCTCTTCTTCCCTTCCCTCCTCACACCCCGTCCCTTCCTGGCAGGTCTCTGCGCCTCGCTCAGCTGTGCTAGCATGTCCCGTAACTCTGCCCTTCCCAAGCCTCGTCTTTTACCAAAGTTCAGGCCTAGAAACGGGAACAAGTAAGATTCCCCGGCGCCCCTCTCACCCCACTCCCTCTTACACAAACCCCAGCAGCACACCACACACACACGCACATCGAGAGCGCTGGGGACTGACACCCTAAACACAGCCCGGCAGCCACGTCCTGCCCGGAGAGAGCCGGGGTGGAGGCTTGAGGGGGAGGCAGGATCTCGTCCCGTTAACCCGGAGCACGGAGAGGGCTCGGAGTTTGTTTGAAGGAAAGTTTTGCTTTTATGAAAAGTATGGGAGCTGTCAGGAGCACAGGACCCCCGAGCTCTGTCAAGTGGAGCCCTCGGTCTGTGCCAGCCGCCGTACCCAAGGCAGCCGCGAGCCCCCTGGCACCGGGAGGCTATCTGGCACCAGCACAGGAAGCAGCGCGCACCGGCGGGGGCACCGGGGACGGGTGGAGAAAGAAAGCGGAGACAGCACTCACCCACCGAAGCACGGCGTCCCCTCTCCAGCCTCCCAGCGCATTTGGTAGCTTGTGGCACTTTGAAAACAAGCATTTGCAATGCAATAGGTCTCGCATTTACGCGAGTTTAAGCTGTTGTCATTGTAAATGACCATGCCTTTTATTTATGTTTTAAAAACCAAAACATAAATAAAAGGAATTGTCATTTACAATGCCAATAGCTTAAACTCGCGTAAATGCGAGACCTATTGCATTGCAAATGCTTGTTTCCTACATGTTGGCGATACCAAAGGTACCAATGGTTTGTGAATTCCCCTGGAGGGAATCCAAAAAATAGCTACACTATACCAAATCTTTGTTTTTTATTTAATGGGAAGAAGTGCCGTGCTGTGCATGAAAGTGTACGTTTTTTTTCTTCTGAAAATGCATCAACAAAAGATTTGCTAATAACATGACTATATTCCCAGCTTTTTCCCGCGTTTTTGCATTTTTTTGAAGTGGAAATTGAGTTTTCCTAATTTTTGTGGTTTCTGCTTACTTGCAGTTTGTGGTGGAAATGGGTGGGAAACCCCTGGTTGAACCCAGAAAGCTATAAATAGCTGAAAAGTAGACAAAATTCAGAATTCAGCCAGGGTTAATTTGTGTAGATCTGTCATGATTTTCATAAACAAACTAAAAATTGAAATTAAAAAATACTGAAAGTAATTAGGAAACATAGAAATAGGTGATGATCTTTTTATCTGTAAATTTATGCCCCAATGGCTAATTTGCAAAAGTAAAATACCTTTACGTCCATCAGACCCTTCTGTCGCCCTGGATATATAATGTTGGTTATTCGAAAACAGACAATTCCAAGAGCCAACAACTGAGCTGCAGCATGCCTTGAAAATGTACCCCTTTTTGGCGCTCTGGGTAGCTGCGGTTTTTGGGCTCGAGCTCAGCCACCACCTGGAGAAACCAATCAAACTCAGATATTTTTGACAACTAGACACCCCAAGGAGTCCATGGTGGGTTGACCGGCTTGGACCCCACTATGTTTTCTTACACAGAATGTCCTGCAAACATCAAACTTTATCAAATATCACACATTGTCCTCAAATTTCTGTGATAGAAAGTTCCGGAAGCTGCAGGATCCCAAAAATTCCTACTGATAAAAAATGGTACCACACTTGTGTGGCTGGGCCTATTGCTTGTGACAGGAACCAGTTGAAACTTCGACCATGTGAAGTCATTGTGATGTGAGTAGATCTTCACATTATTAGATTTGGTGTGTTCCAATGTTGTGCTTTATGTCCACCCACACATGGGTGGCAGCATTTCAGTCTAGGTACGGGTGGGAAAGCAGTTTGGTAGACTTAGACCATTGGCTGAATGTGTCCAAGTTTTCTGTCACATAAATATGGGAAATTAGAATTTGTTTACCCATACTTTGGCATTTGCAGAACATTCTGGGTAAGAAAACTTGATGGGTTCCATGCAAGTCACACTACCCTAGATTCTCATGGGTCCCTAACGTTCAGAAATGACCTATCAGGCCTTGAGAAATCTACTCGCTATAGCGAGTCAGATTTTATCAGGGCAAAGCTATTTTTATAGCCTACTGGCCCGGTCTAGAGAGCTCAAGCTGGCAAAGAACAGAAAGTGAGTGAGCAGTAAACATACCGTTAAATGTAGTCTGGTCAAATTTGCTGTGCAATCAAAGCCAGAGGTCACATGTCAGCTTATGTCTTAAAAATCATTGCTTATTTTATCCTGGATATTGGTGTTTACAAAACCCTCTAACTTTGCCATCAGAGACAGATAAGTAAAGTGAATTGTCTAATATTCGTCCTGGGGTACAGGTAGTGAGAAATGAAAGGCTGTAGGATGTCAGTTTCTTTTTTAACACATAACATTTAACTAGCTTGTAAATGAACTGTGCAAATATTTCAAAATATATTTCAGAATTAGGAAAGCACTTTTGTTTGTAATTCTGAGTTGTGATGGAAACAAAGATTTTAATAGGGTCAGAATAAATCAGAACAATTTATTTGGTGATGTGCAAATGATAAATATTTTCTGAAACCCTATTTCCACACATTATTGTTTGTACGCTACATAGTTTTATTAGTAAAACTGCATCTCAGTGGGAAGGTTTGGGGCCATTGCAATGGAAATGTGCCGTCTGTACATGACAGTGCTCTATCATATCATGCTTTAGTAATATATTTATCTGATAGAGACATCTAGCCGCAGATTCCTTAACTTAGAATATCCCCAGGCGTCAGACTGGATCCGGAAAATTTTGCGCAGCAGTACCTCTGCGCGCCAGGGGGCGGCGCGGCCTGGCTCCGCCCTGACGTCGTCCCCGGACATGACGTCAGTGGAGCCATATAAGACCCTCCCGGCGCGCTGACGTCAGTTTCCTTCTTTTCCGCGTTACAACGCGGATCCGAGATTCAGCTGTTCCTCTGGCCTGTTTTTCTTCAGGCCCTTTTCGACGTCGTTGGCGTCGGGGAACAGTGTGCGATGCCTTCGGGCTTTAAGTTGTGCGAGACTTGTTCGCGTCAGATGTCGGCATCGGACCCGCACGCCATTTGCATGTGGTGTCTTGGGTCGCACCACGACTCCGTGGAGTGTGACGCCTGCCGGCAGATGCGTCCGAAGTCCCTACAAGAGCGGCGGATGAAGCTCTTGGCCGCCCGGTTGACCCGCACGGCGTCTCCCTGACGTTCTCCCCGACGTTCTCCGGTGGGTTCTTCTCTCCGTGCCCGCTCCCGGAGTCGATCCCGCGAACGTCGATCTACAGGTAAGCACAAGTCACGGAAGTCGAAGTCCTCGCTTCCACGTGACGGTGGGGGCCATGGTTCCCGCTCCCTCGCGGAGCCGTGCCCCCCGGAGTCAGCCTCCATTTACCCGCCCTTTCCGGGTACTGGTGCGACTCGACCCCAGATGGAAGCCTATTACCAGGCTCTGCACTCCATCTTCGGGTCACCTCCACTCCCTGGTGCGCCTTCGGGTCCCACAGTGGAGGTCGGCATTCAGGTCGGGTCTCCGCCGGCGGGTTCGCCCTCGGCGCCGGCCGAATGCCTCGACTCCGGCTCCGGAGTCGTGCCGGCGTCGGTTTCCAACCCCGATGGGCGTTCCAGCCCCACGCCGAGCCATTCTGCCTTGTCCCCGCATAGCCCCTGGCGGCTCCCTGCGTCGACATCGGCACCGGCGGCACTTTCTCCGCACCTCTCGGTGGTGGAGACGTCGCCGCCCACTCGTCCAGCTGAGTCGCCCCTCATGGAGCTCGACGTCGCTTCAACGCCGGTTCGGCGCCGTTCGACGTCGGAGCGGCGTCGTTCGACGCCGGAACGGACGCCGGAAAGGTCGCCGGTACCTCTTGGCCCTCTGCTTCCAGGGGACACAGAACCGGTGTGCTTGGGCTTGTCTCCACGCCCGTTGGCTCCGTCGCCATGGGGGCAGTGGGCCCTTATTCCTCCTGCTGGGGGACGTGTTAGCTTGCAACCGTCCCCTACAGATGGGCTCTTGTCGCCCCTCAGGACGCCCACTGAAGCTGGTGCTTTGTTTTTACGTGGTGTTCGCAGGGCGGCAGCTGTGTTGCACTTGCACCCTCCTTCTGTCCTCTGATCCGTTATTGGATCTCCTCCACCAAGGTGCAGTGGATCTTGAGCCCTTGCTGCCCTTTAGCGGCTTGTTGTTCGACGCCCTTCTCGGAACTTGGGCGCGACCCTCTTCCGGAGATGCTGTTGACAGGGCCATTGCGCATAGGCATCGTCCGGCCCCTGTGGGCCCATCCTGTTTGTCCCTTCAGCCTAGTGCTCACGGCCTCGTGGTACAGGTGTCTTTCGCCATGCAGCCTTCTTCTCCGCCTTTACTGCAGCCTCCTACTAGGGAGTCTCGTTGGCTGGAGACATGTGGACGCTGCATTTTTGCGTCCGCTAGTTCTGCATTACGTGCTCTAAACACGGTTTGCATTTTTGCCAGGGCTTCTTCTGCCCTTTGGGACTCCGTGGAGTGTCTTTTGCCTACCCTCCCTGAGTGTCCTCGGGCTGACATGGCTCGTCTCATTCACGAAGGCAGAGAGATGGCGCGGTTTGCGATTCGGTCCGCCGTTGATTCTACCGATTCGGTGGGTAGGACAATGGCGCGGTCCGTTGCCTTGCGTCGCCATGCCTGGCTGCGCGACGGGGGTTTCCCCGACAATGTCCATGACAGTCTCCGGGATTTTCCTTTTAATGGTGTCTCCCTGTTTGACGCACATGCAGACTCTGCGGTTCGCCACCTTCTGTCTAACCTTCCGTAGTTTTTGTTCCGGTTGAGGTCCTTGTCCTCACCCTGCTCTGTTGTCTTGACTTCATGTTGGGCCCGGGTTCATGCTGTAATACCTGAACGGCCTGGGCGGCTCCTCGCCGTCTTTTCTTTCCTTTATGCAGCAGATTTGCTGCTTATCCTTCTAAGTTCCTATAGCCTGGTGGTTACAGATGCATCCTTCCTCCATGGGTTATGTGTTCGGAGCCTGTGGTTTCTAAGTTACACTTTTACGTCCTCTGTCTATGAGCTCACGCTCCAGAGGTGCCCCTGGTTGGGGTTGATACTTACCCTATGTGGGGTATTTGTTTGCTATTATATAGCTGCCTTCCTCCTACAGTAGCCTTTGTTCGCTTCTGTGGGGTCCCTTTCACTAGGTCCTCCTGCAAGCTGTGCCTGTATGTTTTGCACGCTGCTGCTGCGGGCCCTTCAGGGACCTTCTTGCGAGCCATTTGTTGGGTGTCGGCTGCTGGCCTGCATTTTCCCAATGCCTTTCTTCAGGACGGAAGGGCTTTCTCATCCCTCCCGTCCCCTCATGGTTCTTCGCTGCGGCTGTTCCATCTGTGGCCGCCCTACCGGAAGGCTCTGTCGTTGTCCCCGAGCACTGATACTTAGCTCGGCTCTATCCCTCTGTGTTCTATCGGCGTACCATGCCTGCTCCCTAGTGTCACCGGCTGGTGCGTTTTTTTCCGGCGACTTTATGTTGCCTCGTTCTACTCTGCTATATCCATGCTGCATAGCCCTTTCATGGTGGACTTCGCTCTCCATGGTGGCGTTCTGGCTCCACACGTGGATAATCTTCCTTGTCATGTGCCTTGCTTTTGGCACTTCCTCTGCCACCGTTTCTCATGCCCCTGTTGCGTTCCGCGCAGGTGTTGTCGTGCTTTCCTTCGGGCTGCGGTTGCTGCTCTCAGCGGGGGCGTTCTCCTCAGAGCATTGTTGTCTGATGAGGCGTCTTAGTTGAGCGGATGTGGTCTCCCAGCTAGATGCCGATTTTCGAGCTGGACAACGAGGTTCCGATCTCTGGGTCGACTCCACATCCTGTGATTCTGGGCAACTCACCACTGGCTTGGCCTCCATGCCTCTCTCGCGATAGCCAGTGGGTCTGCTCCACCGCCGGTGGCTGTTGCGTCTCGCTCTGGGCATTGTTCTGTCCAGTGCCGCTGCTGCGTGGCTGTTGGGGCCCTGGTGTTTTTTCATTTTCACCAGTGTGCTACACACACACACGCCTCCCACAGGCTTACTACTCCGGGTGGTCGCCGAGGTCTGGTCCCTCACTTTTCGTGAGCGCCGTTCACACAATGCGCCTGGTCGTGCGCCTCTTGTGTCTCAGCTTTTGCTCGTGGTGCTTCATGGGGCCTCTCCTTCCATGGTGTGGTTCTGGCGGTACATACGGTTTCTTTGGTGTACTTCTGTTTCCCACGTGCGTGGCACTAGTTGTTACCGTTCTTTTCTACCTTGGGCTGTCCGCCCTTTTGCGTAACGGGTGCATGGCAGGTCTTGTGTTTCTTGTAACACTGACTCATCTGGGGCGTCTTCAGCATCTTCCTGCTGCTGTTCCCACTCTCACAGTGTTTCTTTCACTGTCATGCATGGCCTTCCTGCTCTCGGACTCGGTACGTCCTTGTACCCTAGTTAGACCTTCCTCTTTCAACGGTCCATCGGATCCTGTGGATCCCTCACATCCTGCATTAGTTCCTCTCCAGCTACGGCAGGTGTCCACTCTTATTCCACACTCCCCTTTGGGTTTGTGCTCATTTTCTCCGCTGTTGACCAACAGCGATTTCCTGCCGCCCTCGGCAGTCTTTGATGCCTTTGCCTCTCATTGTTGGCCACTTCCTCCGGAGTATCCTGGTCCGGTGTTGGCCATTCTGGCAGCGCTGTCCCCACTGTGTTTAGTCAGCTGGTTGACACTTCTGTTCCCTTGGGAACTTAGTGGGGTTCTGTCGCAGACCCGCCTCCAGTGGGGTATGGCTTTGGTATCTATTCTAAGTTAAGGAATCTGCGGCTAGATGTCTCTATCAGATGTACGAGTTACTTACCTTCGGTAACGATGTATCTGGTAGAGACGTTGTCTAGCCGGAGATTCCTTAACGCCCACCCATCCTCCCCGATCTGCGAGGACCTTTTCAGGTGGGGTTTTCGGCTTTCGCCTCCTTTGGGGTAGCTTCTCCTTCTACGGGGCGGCGGTTCTCGCCTTGCTCCCCGTTGGACTCTTCCCTTGGTTTACTTGTTCTGTTTCCCCCCCCCCCCAGTCTCATACTGGGGCAGTGGGTTCAGGTGTCCTTCTGCGTTTTTCCGCATCAGTTTCTTCCAGTATGGAGCCTACTGGTGTTCTCTACCCTCCCACCCACCTCCTCCGTTGACGCTCCTGCAGTCAATTAGTTTTCACGTCTTTTTTAGCCTGTTCCTCAGTCCAATAATTCTCTCACAGGGGACACGGTCTCCCTCTTTCTTTCTTTCTTTCTTTCTTTCTTTCTTTTCTTAATCCTATGGGTTGGAGCTTTTTGCCTGTCGCTCTCGGCTCATTTATTGCTGTCTTGCCTCAGGAGTGGGCACTCTCTCGCTTTTGCGGGGTTGCTTCTCAGTATACTGTTCTGCCCTCTTCATTTCCTTTCATTCGGTGCAGACTTTCTGTCGTCTG
Organism: Calotriton arnoldi; assembly: GCA_963921515.1. Lineage (NCBI taxonomy): Eukaryota > Metazoa > Chordata > Amphibia > Caudata > Salamandridae > Calotriton > Calotriton arnoldi. Next base: position 766,711 of record CAWUFW010001162.1, read on the forward strand.
CCTCGGTCTTCTTTTTATAGATCGATTTCCCTCAGGGGTGACATTCACTTCGCTTTTGCGGATTGGCTTCTCAGAGTATTGCTCTGCTCTTTCCTTTTCAACACCTTTCAGTCGACAGTGCTTCTCACTGTCGTTCATGGTGCTTTCTCACCCTTGGTTCTTTCTCTCTCACCAATTTTCTTTTTTATTCGCACAATGTTCCCATACTCTCACAGTTTTGCTGGGGGCTCCGCGTTGTGGCGCGGAAAAGTTCCTCCGAAGAAAACTGACGTCAGCGCGCCGGGAGGGTCCTATATGGCTCCACTGACGTCATGTCCGGGGACGACGTCAGGGCGGAGCCAGGCGGCGCCGCCCCCCGGCGCGCAGAGGTACTGCTGCGCAAAATTTTCCGGATCCAGTCTGACGCCTGGGGATATTCTAAGTTAAGGAATCTGCGGCTAGACAACGTCTCTACCAGATACATCGTTACCGAAGGTAAGTAACTCGTACATTAAAAGTGGGAGTTTTAAACATGAACTGAGAAACTTTGCTTCATTCGCTCTGATGCTAATGTTATTAGTAAACTAAGAGTCAAATTAGGACTCGTGTGTACCCTATATGTGGGCTAGATTTTTCTTACACATGGAGAAACTCTTTAGTCTATTAATTCAACCAAAATAGTTTTTGTACAGCAGACATACTGAACTCACATATTGAAGGTGTTCTCAAATGTGATAATGAAGAGAAAGTCGACTCTATAAAATAAAATATTTCATTGATTGGATTTTAGCCCCCCAGCCTGTAGCCAAGGGTGGGTAGAAGGGCATATGTGGGCTTTTGAGGTCTGGGTCAGGCCCATTGCCAAGGCAGGCATCCCCCTCTCCGTTCTATTTTGTTTTTTAAATACATTTTATCCCTAGTGTCTAGTGGGCTTTCTGCCCCCCTCCCCCCCCCCTTCCTTTATACAAATTAGGTGTTAGTCCACCAACCAGCACCCTGGTAGATAATAAGACTCGGATGTACTTCAGGGGCTGGGGTCATATTTTTTACAAAAATAATTCCCTGCTCTCTAGAGGGCTGTCTAGTCCCCATGATGGGAGCAGATTGGGTAACCCTCCATGCTGCCTCTGTTCTTTTTCTTTCACTCCTTGTTTTATCTTGTCTTCTAGTTCTTACCTTCCCTCCAGTGCTCAATTTGTAAATAAAGAAGTGCCTGGGCCAAATGTATTGGTCAGGCAGCCAAAGAAAGTTGCAGTACCGACTGGAACTGCTATCACTGCCAAATTGACAATTTTAGTGTTGGTTTGGAGCACTGGCACACATTAAGCACTGCTTACCTCTTTCTTCCCCTCTTCTTCCACTTATTTGTTTCTCCTTCCCGCTCACAAGCAACTGCTATTCTTTCTTGTCTAAATCTAATTCTGCAGTCTTGTATGTGGAATCTCATATGTTCTTTTCCCTATGTATGCATCTTAGATACTTACTTTACTATATTTACCTAAATTAAGTTCTCCAGTTGATTTTCATTGGATTTGTGTTCTGTAATTTTGTTCCTTGTCTTCTTGAATGCTCTTGTACTCTTCCCTTCCTTCTTCCCTTCCTTATGTTGCTCTTCGCTTCCATGTATAGCTCCCACAGTTTTTGCTGTCACTGACTTACCTTTCTGCTGTAACATCTTTTGCTCTGTAAAGCGCTCTAATGCCGAAGGACCCCATAGGCACACTATCAAACTACACAGATAAATAACTCAGTGATCTATTGCAATATTGGTTCTTCATTATGGTAAATCGAATTGAAATTGTTCTGCTTAGCTTTCCTTACAATAGCTGGCTGTACTGTATCTGTCCATTGCTTCCACTGAGGCAGCTTTCCAAAAGAGAATGTTCCGTAGAACAGTAAGAAAGGCTGTTTTTCCTTTGTGAGTGAGATAGTCAGGTTCAATATACTAATTAATATTTCTGGTTTCCACTTTAGGAAGCCTGCCTGAGCATTCAGCACGCTTTCTAGCAATTGAGGTGTAAAAATAACTGTGAATGAACCATCCTCATCAAAGCAAATTCTTGTTATAGAGAAGCCACAGTTTGATTTATGTAGTTATTACTAGAACACATTGCACTGGTATTGTCTGGTAGCTCTAGATTGCAGAACTGCAGTTTGTCACAAAACTGTTCGATGAAGTGGTCTGACAAATTTTGATCCCAAATGCCTTTCTTGATTGACAGTTCCTGTTACTTCTCTGCTAGGTTTGCTTTTACAAGTGCCACTACATTCATGCACAAAAAGTACCATCAAATCCAAAGCAAGAGCCATTGATTCGGTGCTTACAGCGTTGTATGCTATTAACATGTGACCCTGATTTGTTGGATTTTCCACCTCCAGCATTCACCTCCTTGACATGCTTACAGCTTGTCCAGTCTTTTACCAAGGTGACAGCTGAGAGAAGAGTGGAGTTTCTTCAATTGTGTTTCAGGACTACCACAGTAACAAGGACCTACACAGTACACTACAACACATACACCCATCCCGTACCTCACAAACTAGCCTGCAATTGTATTCCTGTCTGCATATGTCATTAGGTCTTGCACAAGGACAGCGTTAGCTTTATTTTGGGGATTTAAATATTGTGCTCAATGTATACATAATGGGCATTTTGTCAGCCCTTCGCTCCTGATTCAGTAGCTTTCCTCACTATTCGTGTTCCTTTCCTGGAGCATAACTTTACCATTGATTTGATGGGACGAGTTATGTTTGTCCTACTTTTATGATCTTGGCAATCAAAATAAAGTTATTATGATGATGATTAGATGACTTGTATCCTTCCAGTACTGACATAATGGAACTATTTTTTCATTTGTGTTTTACTACTCCATAGGAGCGCATGGTTTGCCTTCTTCCTTCCTTCCCTGTCTGCTTGTTCCACATAACATCCCCATGCTGCCCTTTGACCTCTCTTCTTGCAAATCCCCCACCACATGCCCTTTAAGTTGTTGCTCTTACGCCCCTCTCTTTTTTGCTGCTGCTTTATTTATTTATAAACAAAGACTTCATTTTTAGGTCGAGCATTCGAGACCTTCTGTATATACTTTAGTATATACTTATATGTGTATGTACTTTGTGGGCTCTGGAGATCAGCCCTAGGACTTGTCTGCTTCCGCTTAGGGACTTTTTTTTCTTTTCAACTGCCTCTATTTAACTGTCTTTATAGAAAACGACCAGCAGAGGTCCGTAAAATACCAGAATTGCTTTCTGCTTGTTCAACTGCCTCTATTTAACTTTTTTGATAGAAAACGACTAGTAGAGGTCAGGAAAATACCAGAATTGCTTTCTGCTGAGGGACTTTCTTTTTTAATTTTTCTGGCAACTGCCTCTATTTAACTTTCTTGATAGAAAACGACCAGCAGAGGTCAGTAAAATACCAGAATCACTTTAGCATTCTCTAGATTCCAGTCCATAGAAATTGTCTTCCACGAGCACCCGTAGACAATAATATTTTATTCAAATCTTGTATTTTCAGTGATATGACCACCAAAGGCCCTGATTTTATATTAAAAACAGAGCTTTGGACTATACCATTTCCTGCTGAAAGGCAATATTTTGTCTCCATGTGTTCCCATACCTGGCGTGTCACGCAGTTTGGAGCTTACTTTCCCTCCATGTTAAAGAACAGTAGATGTTTCAGAACCCAAACTAGTGTGCTGCATAGCTAAATACATATAAGGTCCCAAAGGCGAGACCGATTGCATTGCAAATGCTTGTTCTAAAAATATTTTTGTGAGGGCCCGGCAGCTGCATATTGCTATGGACTACTCACGTCTGTGTATTTGTGTGACCTGCGCACATACTTTATTTATTAATTTATGGTTCGAAAATCCCCTTTGGGTATCTTGGAGCAGTAAATTAAGTGTTAAAAATGTGCCCTTTCCCGCGGGGTCCCCCAGACTTTTGCCTTCTTTTGTTGAACCCGTTCTTGTTGGCCATAGTACTCTACACTTTACTCCTGCTAACAGTAGTAAAGTGCTCATGCTAAACCTTTTAAATATGATAAATTGACATATACCTAATTGACACACTTAATTTACTTGTAAGACCCTAGCTTATTGCACTAAATGTAACTAGGGCCTGTAAATTAAATGCTGCACCTAGACTGCAGCACTCGTGCAACCCACTAATGTAGCCCTGTAAAAACATGCTTCCAGGCCTGTCCTTGCAGCCTCTGTGTGCAGTTTTAAACTGCCAGTTGGTCCTGACAAAGTAAACCTTTCGCCATTCCTAAACCTTCTTTTATAACGCTTATATGTCATCCCTAAGTTAGGGCCTAAATGCTCATAGGACTGTGTGCATGGTATTTAAAAAGTAGGACAAGTAGAATTAAAGTTTCACATGGCAGTAAAAAAGCATCCAAAGTAATTTTTCACTGTGGCAAGGCTGACTCTCCCATAGAAAAATTCTGGGTTACAGTATAACAATGTATAATGCCTGAACTTCAGTTTGGGAGCAGCTAGAAACGATTAAAGGACGTATATGAATAGTAATTTAAAATCTAACTTAATGGTAAAGTTGTGTTTTATATCACTATCTTGGAAATGACGTTTTAGAAAGTTGTAATTTTACTGCCTAAGCCAAATATGTTTTTCTGTCAGTGTTCAGTGTCACCTGACACTTGACGACTCCCCTGGAGCATTATGTGTATTGCTCCCAGACAGTGAACAGCGGCCTTGGGTGCGGGGAGGGGTGGTCCTTTCCTGAGTAGGATAGCTTAGGGCTGTACTCATCCCATGCTTGAGCTTCAGAGGATAGCCTAGGGGCTGTGCCCAGCCCTTTCCTGACTTCTAATAGGCCTACCTTGCACTGGCAGATACAACCCTCATTTGAGCCTGCTTGTTCTTTGTCTCTCTAGTCAGGCTGACACCACAGCCACTGGGGCTAGAGTGACTGACTAGAACTTGTTTAGCGGGTGGACAAAGGCCTGCCCTCCACCCACATACTGTCGCTTGGCATAAACATAGATCTCACAGTCCTCTTCTCAGAACACTCCTGGACCTGTGAACGTCAGACAAATGACTGCCCTGCTGTCTGAATGCTGAAGGAAAATTGGCCTGCTTTCCTGAAACTAGTACCCCAGAAGAGACTCCAAGGGTGAGTTGGCTGACCTCCTGTTTGAGGTAAACAACAAACTTCCAGAGGCCTTTTTCTGCACCTGCCCAGCTGACCATTTCCAACTGGACCTGCCCTGCTGTTGACCTCTGTTGGAGTAAGTCCTAACACTATAGTTGTGCCTCTGTGGTCTTGGACCCTTTGCTGATGTTACAGTGCACTCCTCCTGCCAAACTGCAAAAGCTAGTACTTAGAAACTTTTTGCTAGCCTTTCCTCTGGAGAACTGGCGGGAGACCGGGTCCTCCATTGTTGTTGAATCGCTAGTTGGATTCAATTTGGTGGTTTGCTTCACTGAAGGATATCGGACTTTCAGAAACGTTTCTATGTTCGAAAGTAGAGGCCTTCATTGGGACCGACGTCAAGGCCTTCCTGGGCATGACAAATGGTCCGAGACCCTACTCTTCAGCAACCCACCATCGTCCAGCCATGCTTCGGATCCAGCTTGCCGCTAGCCCCACCGATGACTTGCCGGCGACCACTTTTTTCCAGAAAAGTTTCTAAGTCAGAAACTAAACTTTCAACCCGGGCGCACCTGGTCCCTGCATCAAACCTGCTCTGGATTGCGGTCAGCCTTTTTTTTTTTTTTCACTTGGACCCGTTCCAGAACTACCAGATCCGTGGTTGGCACTTCGTGTTTTTCGTCGATATTTGTAATTCAAACATTAAAAACTCATATCTCCGGTTCTACCTATTGTTTTGGTTTCATTTTATTTATTAAAATTTGCTTTATTTTTCTAAATTAGTTTGAGATTTTTCTTGTGTTATATTTTCACTTTATTGCTGTTTGAGTACTATATAGATACTTTACACATTGGCTTTAAGTTAAGCCTGACTGCTTTTGTGCCCATCTAAAAGAGGGTTAAGCATAGGTTTATTTTGAGACTTTTAAGGGTTCACCATCACATGGATTGGGATTATTCCTTGAAGTGGGTGCTCTGCTCCTTCAACAAATAATCCAATTTCTTATATAAAGTGGAACAGAAAGTTGAGAGATGGCCACCAGTGCATAATCACTCATACAGTTGTAGGGGCAGCTATTTTGGAATGCTTTTTTCTCCACTCTAATGTGGGTGCCCATGCTTGCGCACAAAGAGCATTCCAAGATGACTTCCTGTGCGTGCGTATATGTGCTGAGGCATACAGTAACCATCTTGGATTGTTGTTTTTAACTTTGCACATTCCAAAGCAAACAAGCGTTGACAAAACTAATATCTCTGCACTTGGTTATTACAGGGGAGACCAATTGGCTTTGCCCATGCTTGTTTTTATGTGTGTGTTTTCTTGTTTAAATTGCATCACACATCTTCTAATCCTATGGATCCTTAATCTCGGACTATTCTTGCTACGTTAAATTTAATTAGGGCATCTCATAGCCACCTATTTCTTCTCTGTTTTTTTGCGGCTTTTCCTTAGATTGTGTTTGATGTTGTTTGAGGGAGTTTGCTTAACTATATTGCCTTAACCAGTTTCTTCATATTCTTAGCACTTTCAACTTCAATAAACTTTATTTCGGTTAAAACCACAAAAACGCGAATAAAACCAATAAAATCGACAAATCCACACATGGTACGTAAAAAGATTCAATATCCATGGTCCTCCTTAGGCAGGAGTTTAAATAGATTGCAATGGCCTAATGCACACACAGTATTAATGTTTTAAAAAACCATAAATTCAGGAGGACTCCCAGGGTCATAAAGTGCTATAGATAGATTGCAATTCACCCCTCAAGGTTTGCTTTTCGGCAACCCTAATACATTTGTATGCCAACAGAAGAGTATGAATAAAGTGCAAGAAATAAAGTGCGCCAGACATCATACTAGTAAAGGAGTAGATATGACACATAAATACTAAGGGGCACATGCATCAAAGCTTTGTGCGATCGCAAACGGTGCGATTCGCAAAAATCGGCCGTTTGCGATCGCAAAATGGGCTTTTGCGATGCATCAAACAATTTGGCATGCGCAATTTCGGTAATCGCAATATTTTGCTTTTTCCCAAATTGCGATTGCATTTAAGGAATCGCAATTTGCGATTCCTTAAATGCAATGCAAGAAGCACTTTCAAATAGCGATTTCGCTATTTTGGGCCGCAATTTACCGTGAAATAAAACAAAACAGTATTTTGCAAAAACTTTGAAAAATGCACTAAAGTGCATTTTTCAAAGTTTCATGTCACACACACACATGCCCTTGGGGCATGTGTGTGCGCAACATGGGTGCACAGTATAATTTCAGGGATGCAACAGGGTGTCCTTTTGACACCCTTGCACCCTTGAAATTGCATGCGCAATTTGCGAGTACCAATTGGGACTCGCAATTTGCGCATGCAATTTTCCATTCATTCCTATGGGCCTGTAGGCCCATAGGAATGAATGGGAAGCCATTCCTTAATTGCGACTTGCAATTTGCGAGTCGCAATTAAGGAATGTATAGGAATCGCTATTTTTATAGTGATTCCTACATGCATAGGCTTTTGCAAGTCCTTAATTGCGATTCCTTAATAATCGCAATTAGAGACTCCAAAATCCTACCTTGATGCATGTGCCTGATAGTCATTTGGAGCCTTTGCAAGTGGCTTCACCTAATGGTTGGCAACAAGGGTAAGTGGGTTAAGCCAAAGGGCAGGATAACCCATATAGGTATAAGTTCAGGGTACATCACAGGGCAACCCAGTGGAGCCAATTATAGTTGGCTCATAATGTTTTTTTATTATGCTCCAACTCCAATGTACAAAATGTAGCTACAGCGCAGACATACAACTCGGTAGTCTCTGCAAGCAGCAGTCTAGGGGCCACCTCACATTGTTTGGTCCCCTGTTGTCTACATGCTTGAGCTATCCACTGTTTAGGCGGGTGCACATAGCCCAGGCAAAATAAAAAGAAATGTAAAAGTGTTCATCAACATGAAGACAAACTGGGAATACAATACTCTTGTCAATAGTGACCTTCCACTTATTCAAAAAAACTCTTAATAGGAAGGGTGCCGTAGTGAAACTTAATATATAACTGCCTAGCTAATGGTGCCATGATGTGTTCAAGGAAGTCCTCAAACCCACTGCGGTTTTTGATGTCCATAAAGACGGAGGTGAGGGTACATGGGTTTGTTCTTCTTACTTCTGAGGCCCAGGTACACTCCCAATATACAGCCTTCAAATGGGGTCTAGTTAGGGGATTCAATTGGGTCTCGGTGCGCCAGTACTCCTCAAGTCCCAATGATGTTAAAGAAGCCTTTAAATTAACTACCCTTTTAATTTTCCTGCAATCGGCCAAATCTACAATTTTCTTGAACGCACGTAAGTAATTTTCCAATGCTGGAGTATTCCTCAATCTCCACCAATATAGGATGGGATGTAACTTGGCCTTACTCGTGATTGGGTTTATGCCCATGTCCCAGAGTAGAGGTTCTCTGGGGTAACTTCATTACAGATCTTAAGAATTTATTTCCGTCAATTGCCAAAGTTGTTAGCCCAACGTAACACTACAACTCTGCTCCATATAAGGCACTCGCTTCTGCCTTTGTCTGATAAATATTAAGGTCTTGGGATATCTGCCTTGTGTTTGAGGAATTGAACAACCTTGTCACCCCAGAAGCATAGTGACACAATTTTAGGCCACTTTTGCTAATTTGGGAAGCCAGGAGATGTTAGAGGTCATCCTGATGCCCAAGTAATCATAGTTGTGCACCCTCTTTGGGCAATGGCCACTTAGTATAGACCCTTTAAATGTTTTGTGTGGGTTTATACACATGAAGATTGTTTTTCCCCAGATTTATTTCTAGACCCTGGTCTTTACAAAAGGCTGCAAAGTTATCCATCAAGGTCTGTAGGCCTGACAAAGTCTTGGACAATGGCAGAGTGTCATCTGCAAAAAGCAGTAACGGTATTTTGCTGCCTGCAATCATTGGAGCATCACTCCTACACTGTTCCAGCGCTGTCACTGCGTCATTTAAATACAAAGAGAGGAAAGTAGGGGCTAGCCCACACCCCTGACTCACCCCTCTCTTGACGCTAATGTGATCTGTGAGCTCACTTTGCTGGCCCCATTGTACTTGCGCATATGTTTCATAATGTAGACGAACTAAGGTGTCAAGTAATAATTAGGGAATCCCCTTCTGTCTTAAGGCCTCCCAGAGCTTACGAAGGTGGAACTAAATCGAAAGTAGTTTTTAGATCCACAAAAATTACTTATAAGTGGGCTTTCTGGATAAACACTGTTTTCCAAAATATAGTCAGAAATCTGAACACCTGATCTATGATGCTGACATTTTTCTAAAACCAGCCTTCAGATCTGACAAAGCATATGCATCTTCTATCCATATCTCAAAGGAGCTCAAAATCTGCCTACAAAATATCTTTTAAGAGACCTCTATTTAGCGAATCGTGCTGTAATTCAGTGGTAAATCCTTAGAGCTCTTTTTGTGGACAGGTAAAATTTCTGCTGCTTTCCAAGAGAGGGGGATCTGAGCAGTGGCGGTTTCTTAAATGAAGGTGTGCGGAGCGGCGCCCCCCCGCCCGTTGTGAGCCGCGCTAAATGAGAACAATAAAATGGCAATGAAATGATTTCATTTCCTTTTTATTTTTCACGAGGCTTGCCGCAGCCAGATCTGAGCTCCTTATAATATTGCACTTGCAAGTTTATTGAAATATACTGCCCAACTCTCTCTATCAGTTTTAAAAAGATCCCCCTAGTTCCCATCAGGGCCCTCAGCTTTGCCTGGCATGATACTTTTAATTGCACGCCTGGTGGCCTCGAGCTCTATAGTCACTTTGGATTTAATAATTATGGGACACCCTGTCTCAAACCAATCAAAAGTTTCAGAAGACTCTCCTGCTATATCATATAAGTCCGAGAAATGCTTCCACCAGACCTAAGGCTGGATAAAGTTCTTAAAGATTGACCTACAATTCCCTCCATTGGCCACTAGCTCCCAAAAAAATTCCCATCCTTTGTCTTTATTGCATCATATATTTGATCCCAGAGTTTAATGTCCCAGGCTCGGCGAGCCTGCACCTGAACTTTTTTTATATTGTGCCGTCTTGAGCCTTATGAGTTCACCTAGCGCTTTAAAAAAAAGTGACACCACACGGACTTTGCTTCCTTAAGGAACAAGCTATCCAGCTGTATATTACTGTATAATAGGTGACAATGATCTCCTGTTTGAATACATCTTAATACAAAAATCTCACACATTTCATCCACCTAGGTTCCATGCTCTCTGTCGCTCCTCACTTGCTGTGTCTTAAGTGACCACATCCTCTCCCTAGCTGGGAGATGTTTTTCCTCCACAAAGCTACTTTAGCACATAGCCAAACCTATCATACCTGCCTGTTTTGCAGACTCAGCCACGGTATTTATGATCCTTAAAACCACTGTGGCCCTGATTGACCCCTGCAAGTAGAGAAGGAAGTTGAAACTTCTATCCAAGTCCAACTACAAAAAGTGTTCGCCAAAGCAAACCATCTATTTTTAGCTAAATGATCCTCAAAGTGCATCCACCATGTTTAGCCAGGAAACTTTAAAGAAGATTTGAATTGCTGAGAAAGTTTCTATGAAATCACATACAACCCAGACTGTGAACACAGAGTAATGTGAACCAGTGACTGTATTTCTTCTCCCTAGCAATGACTAACACAGCATTCAATGTGTCAAACAATAGGTTGCATTATGTATAAACAGAAGATTTCTCTGCATCATTTATGCAGATAAAATGAAGCTTAAAAAGAAAAACAAGAAATGTTAAATGTAAATCCTAGTTATTATAAGCTCTCATACATTCCAATCTCTCCAAAAGGTGTATTCAATTAATGTTTTAATAAAACAACCATATATGTATATATCTAATGCCTGATTCCACTCCTGCATATAGGTGTAGTTAGAAATTTCTCTCCGTTTGTTCGCTACAAAAGGGTCCAAAAGGAAAAGCAGACATTTCCTGTAGGAAAGTGCCCTTTTTTGCATGGCTACCCCATAACTTTTTGCCATATACCTGATCCCAACTTGACTAAGTGTGTGATGGGAACCTGCTAACCAGGCCCCCACACCTGTGTTCTTTCCCAAAACTGTACCTTTGTTATCCACGATAGGCACACCTCTGGGCCACCTGTAAGTCTCTTGTAAAAGGGCCTTGTGACCAGAGAGGGACTCTGAGGGCTGCAGCATGTATTATGCCACCCTCAGAGACCCTACACCTGAACACCCACACACTGCCACTGCAGGCTGCGTATTGTGGTGCAGACTAAACTGAAGTGTCGACGTGGCACCCATCCCTGGGTGCCATGCCACCCAACACTGCTTGTGGCATGGGTAAGTCACCCCTCTAGCAGGCCTTACAGCCCTAAAGTTAGGGTACACCATATCACCGGTGAGGGCATAGATGCATGAGCACTATGTCCCTACAGTGTCTTTGCCATTCACCGGCATTGTAGGGGCAATGACGCCATTTTGAATATAGGGACTGGGAGTTTGTCATTACGAACTCCACAGCCCCAGAATGGCTCCACTGAAAACTGGGAAGTTTGGTTCCAAACTTCTCAGCAGATTAAACGCACACTGATGCTAGTGTGGGATTTAATATAAAATGCACTCAGAGGGCATCTTAGAGATGCTCCCTGAAAAACGACCAGCCCTGGTGTGGTACCTGACTGGCTGCCAGCCATCTGCCACAACCAGACAGCTTTCTAAACCCCTGGGTAGAGAGCCTCCGCTCTCTGAGTCCTGAAATAAAGCCCATCCTGGGCAGAGGTGTCATGCCTCCTCCCCCAGGATGTGCAGCGTCCTTGAAGAACCTGGAATCGGTTGGGGTATACAGCCACCAACCTAGATGGTGCAGTTTGTGGTACTTCACTTTTGTTATGGGACTTTTCACCCATTGATTTTACTTGCAGTTTGTCATATCTGTATTTCTTCTCTGTGGTTGTCCTTGGGTACCCATCTACTGGCAAATGAGTGCCTCTTTCCATAGCTCATGTAGACTATCTGGTTATACTGCTAATTGAGTGTGTGTCTTTTTTTGGTTAACTATGGAACCTCACAAAAGGGCATTCTATTTCACATTTATCTTGGTTATGTTTACAGGCCTCAATTTACAATCTGTTCTTTTGAAATCACCATTGAGTGAAAATGAGAGAAATTTTACTTTCAAAATCTCCTAAATGTATTGTTTTATTTACTTTCCAGGAGAAAACTAAAAGCTTAAAGGGAGTCCAGATTTACTTCCAAAGTGTCGTCAATAAATTTTGCAAACTGGTCACATAAATATTTAAAGTGGTTGATAATTGGAATTAAAGGAATGAGTTTAAAAATGCATTTTTTTCTTCAGTGTCATAATTTATTATTCTAGATTAGATCTCTTTGCTGTGACATCCCTCTAATAAGCAATGTGATAGAAGTTTTGCAATGACTATTGTATTGTTCTATAAGGCACTTACAAATGTTTGCTTTATAGATCTCCCTTTAGTAAGCAGTTTGGTTCAAATCTTGCAACACTTGGACGATTGTCAGAAAAAACCAGTAGAACATTCAAAACTGTCCAAAGCAGAAGAGACTGATAGTGAAAAAACTGTGATCTACGAGGAAGATTTCCACTTAAAAATATTAAAGGATATCTGCGTTGAATTCCTGTCCAACATTCTCATCCTGTTAACGAAGGTAAACAAAGTCCTTTGTATGGATCCTCCTATGGTAAATTGTCATTGTACCCAAAAGTATGCTTTCAGACTTTGTTCCTTTAGTGGGACTTTGAAGCCATCATACATCTGTGAACAAGGTGACCTTTCCTTTACCTCTCTTTTAAAATTTGCTTAACATTAAGCGATGATGTGGTGATTTGCACAAAAGTTGAATGTTTAGGGGAAAGTTCGAGATTTTTTTCTTTTGGAAGAACAATTTTATTTGAATAGTTTTACAATTTCAGAATTATAATTAATATAATATGTAATGCCCCTCATGCATTGAGCATTGAATTTAGGTAGAACTTGACATGCATGAAAACCCCAAGTGCAAACACAAGAAAGCTAAGCAAGACTCAACCTCATCCCAGCCCGTACTTTAATACAGACTTAAATAACGGCTTCAAGATCCACATTGTTCTTATTGCACCAACAACAATACCAACTCCACCTGCTCCAATGGAGGACCTGCTGCTGACACTCATGTTGAATCGTAGACCAATGTCAGCTCGACCTATGTCACACTATGAGATCAATGAAAGCGCAACCAGTCATTACACATCTTGTTTCTAATCTGTAACCTTTACGGCGATGCAACTATCAGCAGAGGCTTAATTCTCTTTTTGATTCAGACTCTGGTCTTACACTAGCACATTGGACACCCCAAGATACTGATGAGAGTGGAGAAGAGGATGGCTTGCTTCCCTCCTATTATACTGATGATGCCTGAACTCATAAAATGCCAGTGGGCTTTACTCCGCCACCAGACTGAGCTTGACCCGCCACATGGACAGGAATGGAGCACAGTGCCTTATTTGCAGTTGTGGTTTGGAGGGCAACTGAGGTTCTAGATCTGCAGTTGCCCTCCATTGGGACTAAGACAAATGTTCTGAAGGGGATTCTCCAAATAGGCTGTCGATAACAGAAATCATGTTGTTGTCCACCCATTAGTTAGCAAGTAGCTGGGCGGCCCAGGCCTATACGCTGGATCCGGACTCCCTCTTCAAGCACTGCATGCCAGAAAGTCTTATTGTACAAGCTTTGACCAGTCAATGTAGCCCTAACTACTTCCCACTAGCTCCTACCTCCGCGGTACAAAATAGAAATGGATTGATGCCTTTTGCAAATGGATGTTTTCTTCTGCCAGCTTGGTTCTACGGTCCATAATCTCAGTTTGTCTGTTGGGCCACTACACACATGACGTATTGTGAGAGGCTGGCTCAGTATATGATGTACACTTATCTAGGTGGACACCTTGCACTGATCCAGGCAACCCTTATGGTGATTTTAGGGGTCTTAGACAACCTTGGAAAGCTCTCTAAGTGGTAACTGTGGACAGCAGCCTTCAGGCTTAGTCCAAAAGGAGTGTAAAGCAGCTTGATTTACCAGAAAACAATCTTATTGGTATGGATTAAGTGAAAAAGAACCACACAGTGTATTTATAAAAATATGTATTTATTATAAGACACTCACTAACACATACACATATCTCCTAGCTGGAGATATGCACAATGCACACAATACTTTTCAATAGAAACAGGTAAGTAGCACAGAATACACAGTGGTGCCCAGTGGGAGACCAAACCATATACTAAAATAGTGGAATGCGAACCACGACTCGAGTCAAGACAATAGTCGGAGGACGTAGAAGTGCCGGGGACCCAAGGAACCAGAGTTCTGAAGGAGATCAAAAATGACTGGGCCCAAATCATCCTGATTGCCCTGGGCCAGGAGAGTGTCATATCCAGAACTCCTAAGCATGGCATCTGTCCTCTGATCAGGTTAACACATCTGGAAGACCTCCGGTCTCAGCAACAGGGGAGAGTCCTCTATTGGAACCAAAGATCCATAACTTACACTGCCATGCATGGAGATTAAGTGGCGACAAATGGCTGCATTTGAGTTTCAGACTGAGATGTTGCATGTCATCCTCACTGCTAGTCGCCCTTCAACACAATTCTTCTATGCAGGGCCTCAGAACAAATTTGTTGCCTGGTTCAGAATGCCAAACACTGCCCCTCCCACAAGCTAAGCTGCCAGATGTTCTGTTTCTTCTTTCATTCTTCAGGCAAGGCCTTGCAGAGTCCGCAGTGCAACTCTTGGGAGTCCTTAACAGTTACTGGACCTTGCCCTCTATTCTGGTAAAGATCTCTTCTGGGACCTTATGCTATGTGTTCGGGAGGACCTGAATGTGTTTATTGATAGGGGTGCCATACTTGATATGCTCTTATCTCATTTGTAGCTCACCACTTCTCAATCAATGTTATTAGGTGAATTTATGGGCATAATGACCTGCCTGGATAAGTGAGGTTAAAAATCAAGTCATAATAGTTTCAATTAATTTGTTGGAAAAACAGAGGTCAACGTGCACAGCCTTGTTTTGTTCATTTGTCTATCTCATGCGCTGAGAGAATCCTATGTGTGCAGGCTTTCATTGATCTTAGTACAGAACAACTGCAGGGCGTTTCTGATAATTTCTCCAAAGTTAATTTTTTATGAATCCAAGAACAACATAATTTAAGGCTTCTCACCGTCTCTGTTAACAATATCCTGCATTTGCCTACTACTGTTTCTCCCAAAGCTTTTCAAAATTAAACTTGGTTGTTCTATTATGAAGAAAGGATTTTATGCAATCGCTCATCCTAACCACACATATTGTAATTAATATTTTGTAGCCCACATTTCATTTATCATGCAAAGTTGCCTGTAGTTGGCACATTCCTCAAGGGGTTTGCAGTCATTAGGTATCTATAAAATTATCTGATAAGTGCCCACTTTTAATACTCTGGTTGTAAACTTTCAGCAGTATGCTGCTGTCTCCATGGGCAGTCATACTGCAGCAGTATGTTTCTAGAGAGGGATGAGTACAACCAAAAACATATTTGTATCATGCTGAATTGTGATTTTTCTGCTTCACATTATGTGCTGGAATGCATTATCTTGCCTCATTTCTCTTTTTTGATGCAGATTTCAGGATTATTCATTTCCTTATACATCTGAAAACCAACCAGGATAGGCGATCTCTGTTCCCCCAGATCTCCAAGGGTTGGCCACATTCAACACAACTGTCTAGTATCTTCTGCCACAGGTGTAACTGGACGAGGTGGCAGTTGGTGGAGCTGCCAAGAACTAGAAGGGATGTCTCTGAGTTTACTACAGTACAAACATCCACTGGCCAGGCCATGCGAGTATACTCTTTTTCCCTGAACCACAACCTTAAGGAGAATGATGGTGATTCCAGGTCAATTTCAGTTGAGGTGAATGGGGATCAAGGTATCCGAGAAACCAATAATGAAGATCTCACACCACCTCCCACCACTGCTGTCCATACGGAAACACAAGATGGTAGATTTTGTGCAGCCTCTCTGGAGGCACAGTTAAAGACTCTTTCACTACTAAGCCTACTGCAGGCCACACAGAGATCTTCTAATAGGTGAAACAGGCTTCGCTTCTGAAGCGATAGTTGACTACCAGATCTGCTGGGAAAGCCCCTGGCTTTTCAGAACTGTTGCACAGCCAGTTTCTGTGGGGTGAAGATTAAAGAATGTTAGCCCTGCAGAGCTCGTCTGTGTTTGGCGCGCATGACATTCTGATTTGTCAAATACTGTGTGAGTTTCAGCAGTTGACATGCATTTAGTGAAAGTGAAGTAACTTAGGGTATTTTGTGGCAATAGAGGGAGTCTCTTTCAGGAGACGAAGTTCTGAGACACCAGAGCAGGGTATCACTTGGTTGAGCGTAGCTTCATTTAGTTGTGCTTACCATGCTTATTAGAATTTTTGGGACAGTGATCGTGTCCCACTACAATCAGAAGTTAAAGAAAAGAGTTGGAACATGTTGCTGCAACTCAGGCATGTAGGGTTTCCGGTGAGTAAACAGAACTGTAGATGGATATTGTTCATTACTTGCGCGGATGTTGGTGAGGCTGCTGCCGCTTGACAATATTGACTATTGGCTATTTTTTATGTTTGTGTGCAAGTGATACCTGTGCATGATTTTAACCTTTTTAATTTAATTTTATTCTTACCTGCTCTTTGTACTGTTCCCCGTTCCGCCGCGGCTGAGTGCCGTTGGCGTGGAGGGCATATTAGTTATTTTCCCGGCCACTCCCTGCTAACTCTACCCTTCCGGGTGTCGAAGGGGCGGTTTAGGTTTTGCCGCTCTCTCTTCTACTTAATCTGATGTGTCAGCGGACGCGCAGCGGATGTTGGTGAGGCTGCTGCCGCTTGACAATATTGACTATTGGCTATTTTTTATGTGTGTGTGCAAGTGCTACCTGTGCATGATTTTAACCTTTTTAATTTAATTTAATTCTTACCTGCTCTTTGTACTGTGCCCCGTTCCGCTGCGGCTGAGTGCCGTTTGCGTGAGGGCATATTAGTTATTTTCCTGGCCACTCACTGCTAGCTCTACACTTCCAGGTGTCGAAGGGGGCGGCTTAGGTTTTGCCGCTCTCTCTTCTACTTAATCTGATGTCAGCGGACGCGCAGCGGATGTTGGTGAGGCTGCTGCCGCTTGACAATATTGACTATTGGCTATTTTTTAGGTGTGTGTGCAAGTGCTACCTGTGCATGATTTTAACCTTTTTAATTTAATTTTATTTTTACTTGCTCTTTGTACTGTGCCCCGTTCCGCCACGGCTGAGTGCCGTTTGCGTGGAGGTGCGTATTAGTTATTTTCCTGGCCACTCCCTGCTAGTTCTACACTTCCGTGTGTCGAAGGGGGCAGTTTAGGTTTTGCCGCTCTCTCTTCTACTTAATCTGATGTGTGAGCGGACGCGCCGCTGGCGCGCCAATGGCAAGCCCATCTGCGCCCGGCTGTTTCAGTCAGCTCCTAGACACTATCCTTCCGTGATGCTGCATAATCTTCACCCTCCTTTGACCGCGTCCTGTCAGGTTCTCTCTCCGTATCTTTCCCTTCTTGAGTGCTCATGCTGCCACTTCGAGCTCTTGTCTAAAACTCAGCCGGCGGTTGCTTATGACTCTCAGGCTTGGAGTGGGGCTTCTCTTTTTCCTAATATTTTAGCTGCTTCTCCGCCACATAGCGAATTCCATTGTTTCAGCTTAAATTGCCGCTCCTTATCCAAGCATCA
This sequence comes from Calotriton arnoldi, assembly GCA_963921515.1. Lineage (NCBI taxonomy): Eukaryota > Metazoa > Chordata > Amphibia > Caudata > Salamandridae > Calotriton > Calotriton arnoldi. The sequence goes on from CAWUFW010001162.1 coordinate 784,600, forward strand.
GCTCCATCTGTTTAATTTTCTTTTAGATAGGGATCCTGATGTAGTCTTCTTAACTGAGACTTGGCTTCATGATGGCTCCCTTCCTGATGTCATCTCGGCCCTTCCTAATAGTTTGTCATTGCTAGGAATCAATAGGTCCCTTAGAGTTGGGGGTGGTATTGCCATTATTTAAAAAAAAAATTATAACTGTAAAATTATTGACCTCCAGATCCCTAACTGAGAAGCCCTTGCCTTTTCTATCCCTTTTAATCACAAGTTTACTTTCTCGGGCACTCTTATCTATCGCCCTCCTGGGCCTTCTCTTAATTGGTGTTCAGTAGTCTGTGATCTTTTGGCGCCTCATATTCTCCAAGCTGCTAATTTCTCGGTGCTCGGAGATCTTAATCTCCATTTGGAGAACTCTGAAGACAAACTTGCATCTACTTTCATAGAGGACATGAACATTCTTAATCTTCCATTGTTAAACTCACTTCCTACTCACATTGCTGGTCATTTACTGGACCCTATCTTTTCTAATCTCGCAACTTTATCTGTTGTATCACCCATCCAGCTGTGCTGGACGGATCATTTTGCAGTTCCTTTTTAGGTCGAGCCTAGCGCAGCGCGCATGTGCTGCTCTAAGAGAGGGCCTCTTGGAATCACTCCAAACTTTCATAAAACTCGTGCGTGTGGCTTTAGTTTTGCCACACATTCTATTGGCCTTTGCGTGTGGCTTTCAAAAATGAAAGCACGCAATTGGTCAAAGGCGGGTGCATGTCCCGCCTTCTCTCTAAACGTTGACTCCCATGGCCTAGGGGTCTCGGGAGCGAGCAGCAGCGCGCCGGGTGCCAGCTGCATTCTTTACATTCCTTGCAGTGCTCGCGCACCACTCACGGTCTTGTTTAGGACTTGTGCCCTGCCTGTTAGACCATCCCTTCTGGAAATTCCTGATTGCCTTATAGGCCAGTCTGCCCCCTGGCGGGCACGCGGAAAGTCCACGGCACGGCGTGATTGACTCACTTATCGGCGTCCCATTCAGTCACTTATTGACGCTGCGCAGCCCGGGGCAGCGGCTCGGCATTCGCTCTGCTTGGAGGGGAGGGGGATAAATACTGCCAGTCGGGGGGGGGGGAGGGGGAAGCCCTGCAGTGCTACAAAGGGAGCTGTCCAAGGATCGTCCGAGGCTCTCTTTAAGAACGGACATACGGTGGAGAGAGAGAGAGACCCTATAACCTCGGTTCTCCCTCTGCCAAACTCGCCCTACGCGCACTAAGTACTGGCAGCAGTAAGCAGCCTGTTGAAGACAGTGCCTCTGTGCAACCAGCAGCATAGTGCCCGCAAAGGAGTCTAGTGCCGTCGTAGTGCCAATCGAAGTTACCCAGAGCCAGCAGCAGAAGCAACCGAGTGCAACCCTCATCCAAGCGCGCCCAGCAGCCCGCTACCAGCAGCAGAAACCGCCGAGTACCCGCAGCGCCTAAAAGCACTCCGAACCCCCGCGACCCGACAACCATGCAATGCGAGCAGCAAGTCCCGGTGGAGCAGATGAACGGCTTTCACCTCACCAGCGTGGAAATGAAGTGCAACTGCCCGAGCGCCTACAGCGCCAACAGCGGTCTCATGGCCGAGGTAAAGAAGGCGCTAAAGCAGTGCAACTTCTCGATGTGCACCAAGGACGGGGCAAAGGAGCCTGAAGACCAGCTGTCCTCCATGCAGGACGCCTACACCACCATCCTCCGGGGCTTGGGCGAGGACCCGGCCGGAGACGGGCTGCTTATGACCCCCAACCGGGCGGCCAAGGCCATGCAGTTCCTCACCAAAGGCTACAAAGAGAACATAAGGGGTAAGAAGCATTGGCGCGGGCAAGTGTGCGGCGGTATATTATGTTAAATAATGTGATATATCCTGATGAGTCCAGTTATGAGTATTTTTTCCGTAAGATGCATCAGCACCTCGTGATGGGTAGTAACTAGTAGGCGCTATATCATTGCCATACCATTTCTTTGCCGTTACACTGCTTCTTGGCTCTGTTTTGCAAGAAAACATCCGCTTCCACTTACGGTATATATCATATAAATGTGTGACTGCAAGAGGAGGGAGCGAGAAAGCGCCAGAGAGGGGGGCAGTTTGCAGTGTGTGACAATACCATCGACGACATGACGTGGAAAAAAGAGGCTGGCTCTCAATGAAATAAATTCAAGTAATGTGCACGGCGCGAAGATTACGTCATTGTGTTTTGAGGATGCTAGTGTTGCATTTTAAAGAAATGCGTTTTTAAGGCATATGCCCAAGGAAAGGAGCCTATGTGAGAATGTTAAACCATCCTAGCATTTAATACAACACCCCTTTCTATTCTGAGGATTATAGTTTTATGTGGAAGTGTACCCTGGTGATAAATACAATACGTTTCACACATAAATATGGAGGGCACCTCACGTGAACGAGCTTCTCCTGTCTGCTATCTATAATGAATGACCTCCAAACCTTTTGTTTTAAATTTGAGGTTGTTTTGACCACCCACCCCACCCCCCTTCTTATTTCATTTAAAAATGCGCCTGAGCTGGACTTGAGGCCATGATGTTTGCGACGCCTTTTCCCTGCATAGCAGAGGGCAGACAAAGGCCGGCCAGATTATCTGAAGATAATGCCCTCGCGTGACGTGCAGACAATGAACGAATTACAGACAAGCCTCCTCCCCCACACCCATGAATAGGCCCCCTGATCCAGCAAGCCAGTGGGGTTTCTGCGCCCTCCTCCCTGCACTGCCCACTTTTCTCTGCCTTATAAAGCGACTAAAAAAAAGTGCCTACTGTCATGCAGTAGTAACCTCCGTGGATAAATGCATTCTCGAGTTAACAATTCATTGCCAAACTCCTGAAGAAATCACCAGTTTTTTAAAAGCAACATTCTTGCTTAAAAGAAAACAAAAACAAGCATTGGCATAAGTATTTAGTTATGCAGCGCAATATCCTTGGTACAACAACATCAACTGTTGCATGGCTAAACACTTATAAGGTCCCAAAGGCGAGACCTATTGGCTATGCCAATGCTTGTTCTATCAAGTCTCCCTGTATTTCTTCTACCAGGCCGACCTCACTATCTAAAAGTCGGAACTGGCTCAAACTTAATATAATGGCCCTCAACAAAGCGCTTCGGGGCAGTATTCCTTCTCTTGACTCTTCCCCGGACCTAGCCCAGCCTACCATACACAAATGGCTCACTGCGGCTACTGATGCTATTTTACCCCTAAATACAAAGCCACAGCGTAGAATCCATCTCCCTGCTTCATGGTTTACTGATTCTCTTAAACAAGAGAAAAAACTTTGTAAAGCCTTGGAAAGGCACTGGAGGAAACATTATCTGCCCGTGGCTAAGTTGGAGTACTTAGGAGCATTGAAGAGATATCATGCTCTTTGCAGATCAGCTCATGCAGCCTTTTATATTGAAAAGATTTTTAGCTCTCAACACTGTCAGAAAACTTTGTTTAAGGTCATTACTCAACTCTCAGCCGCCAGTACATTTCTGGCTCCTCCCTCGCTCTCCCAACTTCAATGTGATGAGCTAGCATCCTTTTTCTATAATAAAGTTAAGTCCATTCATGACCAACTTGCTGTGGATGCCCTCCAACAAGGGATTCAAATGCTTTTAAATAGCCCTGTGACAGGGTCCCCTGAATTTCCCTCCCAGGCCTCTGTACAGATTGGTTCTTGGCCTCTTCTGGATTTGCCTTCCTTGAAGTTGCTATTGAGATCTATCAAGTCTGGTTCACCTCTTGATCCTCTTCCTACGTCAAAACGTATCCTCCTGGAAGATTCGATCCTTTCTGTGATTCTTAATCTTCTTAATTCTTTGCTTAGCACAGGTCTTGTTCCCCAGGAGTGGAAACATGCACTTGTTCTTCCTCTTTTAAAAAAGGAAGGTCTTGACCCCCTCTGCTGGTCTAATTTTCGTCCCATCTCTCTTTTGCCTGTGTTTTCTAAAATACTGGAGTGACACATTAATACTCTACTCTCTTCCTATGTTGCTTCTCACAATTTGTTGCACCCTTCTCAGTCTGGCTTCAGATCCGGCTATAGTACCGAGTCTGCTCTTCTCGGGGTTACTGAACACCTCAGGTTACAACTTGACTCCGGCGGTACCTCTGCCCTCATCCTGCTAGATTTGAGTGCGGCTTTCGATACTGTGTCTCATTCCATTCTGTTAGACCGTTTCGAAGCCTCTGGCATTATGGGTTTGGCTTTGAGGTGGCTGACCTCCTTCTTAAAGGACCGTACTTTTCAGGTCTTCTCGAACGAAGTGAGGTCTAACACTCTAGCCCTAACCTCCGGAGTTCCTCAAGGCTCCATCTTGAGCCCGTTACTTTTCAATATATATGTCCGCCCTCTGGCCGACATTTCTGAGAAGTCGGGTTTGACTATATTTTCCTATGCCGACGATACCCAGATTGTTTTCTCCCTTTCTGCTGCCCAGCACCAAGATCCTTCTTTGTTGCAACTTTGCTTGAGGAATGTCTCTTTGTGGCTGTCTAGTAATGCTCTCCAGCTTAATAGCACCAAAACAGAGGTGCTCATTCTGGGTAATAACCCAGAGCTTTGGGGAATTAAACATTGGCCTGATCATTTGGGCCCAGTCCCTGCCTCTGTCCCCAAAGTCAAAACCCTGGGTTTTGTTATTGATAAAAAGCTCTCCCTCAAGCCTCAGGTCTCCAGGGTTGCGGCATCTTGCTTTGCTACTCTAAAGTGGATCAAAAAAATCCTATGGCTAATTCCGTCCCCAGCTCAGAGAACGGTCCTGCAGGCTTTGGTGATATCTAGGCTGGACTACGGCAATGTGCTGTACCTGGGCGCTGACAAAGCCTCCATACATCGCTTACAGGTCATTGAAAATGCTGCTGTGCGCCTTCTTTTCCATCTACCTAGATATGCTTCTGCGTCCCCTCTGCTCCATCAACTCCACTGGCTTGGTGTTAACAAGCGTATTGAGTTCAAGGCCTTATGTTATATGAAGGCTTGCCCCTTCTTATATTAAAAGTCTGGTTATACATTATGTTCCGGCTCGACAGTTGAAATCCTCTAGCCTCCCACTGTTTTCAGTTCCAAGATTCCGACTTGCTCGTATGAGAGGTCGCTCATTTGCCTGTCTTGGCCCTAAGCTTTGGAATTCCATTCCAATTGCCCTTAGGAACTGTTAATCCTTACTATCTTTTCGTAAAGGTTCAAAGATGTTTCTGTTTAGTAACTCTGCTTGATCTCTGTGCGCTCCTTTATGCCTGTTGCCTAAGTTTTGGTTGTTTGCCTCCACATGCTCTTAGCGCCGGGAAACCCTGTTGGGTAGCTGCGCGCTTTACAAGTGCAATAAATAAAATAAATAAATAAATTACTTGTGGAGCACTCGAGCATGGAGCACAGAAGGACCAAAAGACTCGGGAAGAGAGGAAACTTTACCATGTGGTACACCATAGATGGAACTGACATTTCTTTGTTATGGGATACCACGTACATATGTTGCAATACCATTCACTTTTTGCCATTCATTACTATAGATCTGTGGATCACCCAGGCTTGTTTTCTGAAATATTCTGTGTCTAGTAGTAAGGGTTTCTGTCATTCCTCCCCATCTTTTGCTATGGGCTGATGTGGTTTGGGAAGTTCACAGACCATGAAAGGGATTTCTTGAAGAGACATAATGCACATAAGGTGAAAACTGTAAGTACTGACTTATCGGATTCTAGCTCACAAACTGTTTGATTTAAACGATTTGATTGCTCTTCAGTTAGTAAAAAAGATTGGTAAAATATGTAACTTCTTTAAGAGGCAGATACTAACCTGAAGGTCAGCCCCAAACCAGGTACCTCCTGTCCTGTTTTTCAAACTATTTTGATTGTGGCCTTTAGGTTTTTTCTACAAATTCTTGAATGAAAGCAGAAGTTTGTGGAACTTTATTTATGCGGAATCTTATGTGAAAAGTAAAAGTAAATGCATACCACGTATTAAAATAATAATAAAAAAAAAAAGTAATGTGAGATACCAGGCTAAAATAGCTCCTGCGAGCCATTGCTCAAACTGCTCTCTCCGATAAGCAGTTTTCTGTTGAAACCAGCCCCCAGAGCAAACTTTATGTGAAATTTTGCTACTAGAATATTTGCAAAACTTTGCAAGGTTCATTCTTATCAAAATGTGCATATTTCGTAGCGGCAATAAAAAGAAGTTGCCTTACCTTGTAAAAAGGATAGCTAGGCGACATGGCTACTCCCGGCCTGTTGGACATGAAGGTGGGGAGGATCATTACTCCTAGTGAAATGCGCTTCATTCGGAAGTCTTGCTGGTGCAGACCGTGAGGGAGGAGGAAGTTACTGACTGTGTTCACACAGGTGCAGAACAGAGTAAATCAGGCATCGAGAATGAGGCTTTAGTGTGTTGTTAGATCTCAGGCTCAAGAATCTACCTACCCGGGTTGGGCCTTCGCTCTGGTGCATATTTAGTTTGTTAAACGTTAAACTTATGCTTGTTGTGTCCAGAATTGATGGGATTTCATTGATGTGATGCAAGAGGAAAGAGGAACTGAAGAGTGTGGTTGGTTGTTTTTGAGCTAGTTATTTGGATGCATTCTGTAAGGAAAGTAGTGCCATGACTGCACTGAAAGAACAATGGGGAATGAGGCAAAGAAACGGAATGACACCATATATGGTGTTTATGTATCGGATTCCGTGTCATGCTTGAGCATTTTTACTTCGTTTCTTGTGATTCATTTTGTGGGGGGAATTTAATATGACTCCTATTTCTCCTTCAAGGAGGTCTATGCTTTTGTAGCATTTTGGTATCATTGAACTGTTACATAACCAGATTTTGAGTTATGGTGCATCTTGTATTACTGTTGCCAAGTTTGCCACTCTATTCTTTTTTTTGCAGGAGAGCATTTTGGAGGGACTGAAACAAGAACATTTAAATGAACAAAAGTGTTCTTGTGCAATTCGAAACCTTCTTCCTCTCTATGGCACTGCCGTAAGTAACGGTTATTTCACACCTGGTAGAGTAACGAACTGGCATGCGTTGTCTGACCAAGCATTGCTATAAACAGGGGCCAGCGCTATTTTATTGTATTTGTTTTTTTCCTCTGGAAGTGGTCATTGAAAGAGCGAAGTCGGTTAAAGCACATGCAAAAAAGACTTTTTTAATTTATCAATCTCCAATTCAGAACTTAGTGGGTCTTGCAACCTTTCTTTTGAGGTTGTTACAATGAGTGATACTTAAATTGGGTGAAAGTCGCATTAAACAAGCATTCAGTCAGTAATTCTAATTTAAACGGGCACTTCTGACAAAACACTTTTCAGAGATTTATTCATTATAGATACACGCTTCCACAGAAGTATGGGAACACTTCGAAAATTCAGAATTACATACAGCAAGAACAGCACTGACCAATGTATGCAGTTATGCGCTTACTAAGTATTCAGAGAGCTGCCCTCAGCATACATAGTGACTGATTTAATAAACGTGCCATCATGGGGGCCGCGCTCCCCAAGCTGCACTGGCTGCCGCTGAAGCAGAGACTTTCCTTCAAAGCCGTGTACTACTGCTACAAGGCTAGCGCGAATAAGGGCCCTCGTTATTTGCATTCCTTTATTAATCCTTAAGTGAAGTCCCTTCTAGGAACCTCAGATGGCTAGCATTCCCAAAGTGAGTCAGGACCTTAGCGCTGGTACACCTCGTTCGAAGTGTAGCCATGCGCTTTACACATCTCACTGTTATTTTTTGTTATTATTTTATGTGAGTCTAATAAAAAGTTGTCTTTCTACTTTTAGTTCTAAACAAGCAAAATATGTGGAATATCTGGAACCCCAGTTCTCAGGACGATTAACTGGAGCTTTTCAGTAGAATTTTATTTTTTGAGTCCTAACATTTTCCACAATTGAAACAAATATTTTTTTTGTATGTTTCACTACGGATGGTTTTAACTTTCTGGGAGACCTCATGTCAGAAATACTATAAACTGTGCAATAATAAGAAGTATAGAGAGTGGGCTTTGGGTCAGTCACTTTCAGCCAGTGGCTTTTATGTAGTTTAAGGTTGTCCATCAAGACAAGACCAAGACATTTTGTAGAAGGCTACACTGTCCCGTTATTGTCACTATTAGGTTTTGTTAATAGGGTTCAAGTAGTCCTTGAGCCATTGCTCATTCCTCATCACAGCCCTTCCTCCACCCTCCCTCCCAGACTCACTTACTCTCTGTCACCTTGTGCTCTCCTGTCTGTTGCTTGCTCTCCAGTTCCTGTCAGTGTTTGCTCCATTTTTTGTCACACCAAGTCAGCACTTACTCCCCTCCATCACTACCTGTGGTCATCCCTGTCCTCATTCAATCCACTTCACTCACTTCCCATCATCCAACCTCCTGCTTCCCTCCCCAGCATTCACGCTCTTCCCCATCTCCTCATCCTTGCTAAATGGTCAGGGTGAACTGAGCTCAAAAGGCAGGGGCTGCTGAGATATTGAATAGTAAATTAGCAATACTGTCCAGCTCATTTAGTATTCAGTATACTAACAGTCAGTGCTCTTCACTCATCAAGTGTGTTGTGCGCCAGATGCACCACGGTTCCTGGTTGCTTCCTCTGCAGATACTTCTGGACTGATGGCCTGAACTCACTGTGCTGAATACTTTCAATTATGTTGGCAAATGCAGCAAATACATTATGCGAAAAGAAAACGCGGCTGCAGAATCGCATAATTCCAGTGGCCCTGAACATAGTGCAATGCATTGTTTACAGTCAGGAGAAATTCTTATATTTAACATTACTGTTGTACAAGGCAAATGTTTGATGTGTGCATCGCAGAGTCTTAATGGTCGCTGGAATTTAACTATAGGCCAGTTTATGCATTGCTGGTCATCGTACATGCTGAGTAGAAGGAAGAAACGAGAGAAAAAGATTGGAGAAAAAAGAGCGGTATTTAGACAGAGTGAGTCGGTGTAGTGTTGATTATGTGTTGGCTTTGGTGGTTAGGATAGGTGTGTTAGAGGTTTTAGTCAGGCATATATGGAGATTGGTGCAGTGAGGGATGTCGTTGCATTGTTTAGGGTGGTTATAATTTACGCATATATATGTCTAACTCGTCCCATACTTTACAAGAGGACTGTAGGCTGAATTTTGTTTTGCTATACATAGAGTTGTCTTCTGATAAAGCAGACCCATGTCCATCATGTGTGGTAGGAAGTGTTATTTGATTTCTTCATTTAAGAAAACATTGTTTATAGTCCTATTGTTGTTAGTGGGTCTAAGAGAAGGATGTCACGACCTGTGATATTCAGAGCGGTGATGTTGTGCCAAGGCCCTAGGATGACATTAAGACATTTAGGGTAATTTGTGTGTGAAATATACCATTTATAGTTAGTTCTATTTCATTCCAGAATGTTCTGTTTTTTTGTTGTTGTTTTTTTTTTTTTTAACACTTCAATAACGTGTTCTAAAGTACCTGTTGCTTCTATGCCTATCTAGCATTTGTCAGTTTCTATTGGACCGGCTTTAAACAGTTTATCTGGTGTCCAGCATACTTTGTATAAAGTTCAGAGTTTGCATTGCGTTACTATGGGAGACATTCTCCTGCTAGTGGAGTACTCCCATGTGTCGGATCATGACTCATCTATAATGGCTGTCGTATGCTTCAGGTGGAGCACTTGTTGTTCTACTTCATTCAGATGTCAGGAGTAATTTCTTGCTATTATTCTAAAGGTTAACATTTTATATATAGTTTTGCTGCTACATGATGTTGTATGGAGATTTTCTTTTTTTTATGGAGGGATATGATATCCGAGGGATATGTTTTTTTTCCTGTTTTCTTAGTGATGCTTTGATTTTGAGGAAGTCATAGAGGTTCAGGTTCAATAGATGGCATGTTTCTTGCAATTGTGTAAAAGATAGAGGATTCTCTGGTGATCTCATATCTTCAGTTAGCAGAATCCCTTTCTCTGTCTAATTATCCCACATAGAACTTTTTCCTTCTGTCTTAATGTGTGGGTTTCCCTATAGCGAGGCTTGGTTAGAACCTTTGAATTGATTTTAAAGTTTATTATCTAGGTTTTGTAGGGTTGAAATTGTGTCTTTGCTGATGTACTAGGAGTGGGTATTTATTTATTTTAATCGTTAAGACAGAGGTTAGCAAGTATGGTTTAACAAAATCCTTCGACATCGACCCATGGTGAGAAGTAGTCTTTATTGGTTATTGCCCACCGTATTGCTTGTTTATTTAAAAAGGCAGTTAGTAATTAAGAAATTTGGGAAGGTTGACAACACTGTATTTTTTATATGCTTTAAGTTGTGTAAGTAATATTCTAGCTTTCTTATTTTTCCTTATGAAGTCGGAGATAAGCTTTTCTTGAGTCATATAGAGGTCTGTAGATAGTTGGATATGGAACATACTAGAATTCATAAATTTACTTGGGTGGTAATCATTTTAATGCACTCTATTCTGCCACACCAGGTGATATAAGTAGGAGGCCATGCATTTAGTAGGTTTTTGGTTAACAGGGTATCCTCAATGTATTGCCTAGCCTCTTCTGTGTTCCTTTGAAATCCTATACCAAGATATTTGATTTGTTTTGGTTGCCATTCGTGTCAAGAAATTTCTACTATTGATGGGTGGCATAGGTTATTTAATGTGAAGACTTAACATTTATATCGATGTAGAGAAGATCCTGATGCTTCTACGTTTTATGTTTAAAATTTCTGGTATCACAATTCCAGTTTGTTCGGAAAAAACAAAGATGTAATCTGCATAAGCATCCACTTTATACGCCTTAGATGGAAATGTAACACCTTTGATGTTTATGCTGAAGCGTAAGGCGACTCGTAATGGTTCAATGGTAAGTAGGAAGAGTAAGGGTAACAGTGAACAACATGGTCTAGTACCTGTACCAGTGTTATTTTCCTAGATAAGTGTCCATTCACTCTTACGTGAGCTTAAGTAAGTGGTATACAGCGAATGCCTTACTTGGTGAAAAGCTTTCTGTTCGTCTAGTGACACGCCAATGTAAAGGTGGACAGTGTCTTAGTTATTTGTAATATATTGCAGAATGTACTTACGTTATCATCAGCCTTTCACAAATCCTGTCTGTGAGTTGTGTATTAACGTCTGTAAGATTTTGTTCTAGTGGTACGGCTAATATTTTTGCATATCTTTTGCAATCTACTTTGAGTAGCATGATAGCTCTATAGCTTATCGTTTCTACGGGTCTTTGCCTTCTTTGTAAACGACAACTACAGTTGCATCTGAGGATGTTCTCTTGCTTTCCTGTTTTTTTTTCTTTTCTCAAAATTAGTGAATAGCTTCTCCATGTGTTCAAACAGTGATTCCTGAAAGTTCTTGCTGAAACCTGAAGGAAAGCCATCCAGATGTAGCGCTTTCCCATCTTTTAGTGTTTTACTTGCTTTGACAATGTCATCTTTCTCTGTTAATTAAGCTGGTGGTTAGGTATGTTAGATAATGAGGGTAAATGTAATTTGTCAAGATAGATATGGCAATCATTTAATGTTTTTTTGGGGGGATTATGTAGATTGGAGTAAAAGTCTTTCAAGCATTGAAGGATGTTTAGGGGTCCTGTTTGTGTGAGTCTTAGATTATTTTTGATTGCAGTAATTCGCTTTCTATTCTCCTTGTATTTAAAGGGTCTGCAAGGACCCTTCCCCCCTTATTTTGTTCTATCCGTTTATTGCCTTAATGTTATCCACCCAGATCAGAGCTCTGTTGCTGATTATTACATAATATTCATATTTCAGAGCTTTTAGTTTGCCTAATGTTTTTTTGTCTTTGGTGAAAGCCAGTTTGCATTCTAAGTTGTTTAATTTCTCGATACGTCCTTATTTTTTATTGGACATAATCTTAATAATTATTCCCATATTTAATGCCTTCATGGAGTCCCACACAGGTTCTGAGGGGCTTCTGCAGTATTATTTTCTATAAAAAATCTTTAATGGGTCTTTGGGTTTGGACTTTGGCTGTTTTGTCATTTAGTATTTCTTCATTCATTCTCCAAGTCCTTTCTTTAGGTATGCTTTTGTTGACTTCTATTTTGATTGAGATGCATGCATGGTCTGAGACTAGTATTTGTTCAATTTTTGGTTTAGTCGATTTTTCAGTGAGTGACTTATTCATTTATTGTCAATTCTGAATAGTGTGCTGTAAGGGTGGGAGTAGAAAGTGATGCACTTCCATTCAGAATGTGCAGTCACCATGTATCGTTTAGCTGGTTTTGTTAACAACGGTTTCTCATTTGTGTGTGGGCTTTGTTTGGTCAGTATTTGCAGAAGGAGTTTCTGTCTAAAATGGTTTTCTAGGGAAGATTGTAGTTTATCCCCCACCCCTCAAGGATTTTATAAGAATCACTTTGTTTGTCTCATATTTTCTTATTGAGGTTAATCCAAAATCATGGGTCATATATACTTACAATGTATACGTCCTTATTGTCTATTGTTACTTTAGTGATCAGCCATCTTCCATCTTTTCTGTGATTACACTCAGTTAGCTTTATATTTGCCTTCTTAGATATGAGGGTTATCAACCATTTTTCTTTTTATTAGCTGGGTAACATATCAACTCTTGGATCCATTGGTTGTGCATGGTCTGGGATTCCTGGCAACCTATTTTAGTCTCCTGTAGGATGGTAATGTCGCTTTTAAGTGTATAGTAGTAATTGGTGATTTTTTTTAACAGGGTGGTTTAGACTTTTTGTAACAAGGATAGTATTTTTATGCATTTATTGGTCATCACGGTAATCTGTTATGATAGAGGGAAAGGTCTTACAAATGGTGAGGGTAGACCTTGTTTCTGGTGGTTCAGTATATTTCTGATCATTCCATACCTTTTCTCTTACATTATGTTTTGATGTGCCCGTGTGTTTCATTGCAGTTGTGTATGGGTCGTACAGCCAAGATAGTGTTAGACCTATCACTCTGACAGTAAGTAGGTAAAGAGGGCTTAGGAAAGAAGAAAAGAGAACTAAGGACAGATAGAAAGCATAAGTTTGAAAAGAAATTTGATGGTGGTATGATGGTATAGTGATAACTGATGTTATAGTTGAGTATGGGTAGATTGATGTGATTCTATGTCCTTAAATGGAGTGGTGTCTTGATATTGATTAGCAATTAATGCGGTGTAGCATGGTACTAAAGGGCATTCAAATGCTGTTCTGTGGTTCGTATTATGATTTGATGGTTTGATTTGATTAGAATTTTGATTTTATAGAGCGCGGCATTTACCCGAAGGCATCAAGATGCTATAGCCGGCCGTCCAGAGGTAAACCCGATCTATAAGCCCACCAGAGAAAAAGAAATGCAGCCTATAGAGTATAAAGCCAGGTTTTGAGTGCTTTTCTGAAAGGCAACAGCTCTGGGATAGCCCTCAGGCTATGTGGAAGAGAGTTCCAGAGTCTGCTTGCAGCAATAGAGAAAGCTCTATCTCCCCATTTCTTCTTTCGGGTTCTTGGCACAGTAAGCAGGTTACGAGGTGCCAACCTGAGGCTTCTACCTTGAATATGCCAGTGATACATAGCTTTAATTCCCGCTGGACTGTGGAGAAAAAGGGCCTTATGAACCGAACATATTGCTTTGAACATAATGCGCTTTCTGATGTGGAGCCAGTGTAATGCCCCCAACCCCACAGTAGCCGATTGGCGCCTGGGAATATCAAGAATTGTTCTAGCAAGCGCATTCTGTGCTACTTGCAGTTTGTACTGGGGGCTAATATTGGAGTCCAGATAGAGGGAGTTGCAAGAGTCCAATCTGGACATGACCAGGACTAATGCAACCTGCTTTCGTGCTGGCAGGAGGATAAATGGAACATATTTCCTGAGCATCCTTATGAGCCAGAAGCAGGTTGTCACAGTGCGATTGGTTTGGTCATTAAGTGTAAGTTCAGTATCTAGGGTTACTCTGAGATTTTAGGCCTTCTCAACTGGGACGGGACATAAACCTAAGGTGTCTGGCCACCAATTGCTATTACAGCTCAAAGAGCGCGGGCCAAAGATCAACACCTCAGTTTTATCGCCATTTAATTTCAGGAAATTCCATCTCATCCACTCTGCAACTGCCAACATGCATTGAGAGAAATTATCTGCAGTGGCAGCAGAGTTCTTGGGAACAGACACATTGATCTGTGTGTTGTTAGCATATGATATCTCATAAATCCCAAAAGCTAGAATTATGGCCGCAAGTCGAGACACGAGTTAAAGAGCGTGAGGCTCAATGATGAGCCCTGCGGTATTACAGACGGCAGGGTGAAGACCTCCGAATAGAACTGCTGTAACAGCACCCTCTGTGAACGATCCCCAAGTACGGAGGACAGAAAGGCCAGGGCCTGTTGTGTGATACCCATATCCTAAAGGCGATCAATCAGCATCGAGGGAGAGATGGTATCAAACGCCGCGGATAGGTCAAGAAGTACCAAATACCAATGCAGCGCCTTGCCCTTCGTCCACTAATCGCCTAATATAATCCGTGGCTGAGATTAACGCAGTTTTAGTTCCATGTTTCCTTAAACCGAACGGAGAGTTGCCCAGCCATAACTGCTGTTCTGCAAATTCCATCAAATGGCAGTTCAGATGTTTCTTGCGGATTTTAGCTGGACACGACATCAGCGTGATTGGGCTGTAGCTTTTACAATCCTTGCTATCCAAATTGTTTCAATTTAGAAGGGGCCTGATCACTGCCTCCTTCCATCGCCGGTAATAACACCCAGAGAGAATAGCTTTATTCATCAAATTAGAGAGAGGTCGAGCCACAATACTAGCTACCATGTGTAAAGTTGCTCGCGATCAGGGTTCCAGGGGTGACCCAGATTTAATATTAAAGATATGTTGCGCCACCATTTCAGGGGTAAGGGATGGGAATACCAAGAGTAATTTCAGCTCTTGGTTCTTAGACTCTGACGTCTTGCCAGGGTCCGACTCTGGCTCTCTAACCATGGTTTGCCGTGAGTGCGGTTTTGAGAGTTTAGGCACTTCAAAACCATCATAGATGTCAACAGATTTAGATTGAAAGAAGTTAGCTAGCTGGTTGCAAAATTTTTGTGAACCTTCGGGTTCCCCAGCTGCCGGGGGTGGAGATCTGTTGGACCACCCTAAAGAGTTCTTTGGCAGAGGTAGCAATTTCAATTTTCGGGGTACAATATGCAGATTTCTCCTCAGTCAGAGCTAATTTGTATTTCCTGATTCAGTTCCTATATATGACTTTTTCTTGCTCCTCCCGGTTTTAACTCCAGATTCTCTTTTTTTTTTTAACACAAACTTTATTAATTTTCTTTTTTTATATCCAGTGCATCCATTATGATACATTTAAACATTACATCTCCTTCCGTTCCTGTATTTACAGTATATGGTTGCATGCACCACGTAGCCAGCGGCTAGATCGGTACGGTTAGTATTATATCAATCGTATACATAGTACATTTCTGTATTAACTCCAGATTCTCTCTTGTCGGCGACACGCCTGCTTGAGAGTTCCTAGTCTATCACTATACCAAGGGGCTGATGGGGAAAGCCTCTTTAGCTTAACTTCCCTAAGGGGGGGGTAGCCTATTGGCAGCTATATCCAACCACTCTGCAAAGAGCATCAGCACCCTTCAGCGAGGTCAGCATGGTATTGCGTCATATTTGAGTCATGTTTGTGTTATTGTAACACAATATAGTAGGACAATAAATATATATGTTATAGAATATTATAGTATTCTAAAGTCCTCAACTCTGCTTGAATAGGAGGTTAGCAGGATATAATTTCATACGGTATTGTAGGTAAACAGAACAGGTCCATTTCTGACTGCGAGATATTGTTAATGAAGGCCTCCAATTCAGTTGGTTCGGTAAACATGGTTGTTTTCTCTCCGAACATTACCCTCATCTTGGATGGTCTGATGAAAGGGGATACTCATTGCTCTCATTTTGTCTCTTAAACTTATAAAACATTTCCTGTGGGCAGCAGTTTCTTTCTCATAGTGTTGAGAAATGCCTATTTTGTTCCCCCTCGAGTCTATTGTCTTGATTCTCCTTATTTGTTCTAGGATTCTTTTTGTATGTTGTAGAAAGTGATCTGAGCAGTTTTAGGATCATTCTTCGTGGGTTTTGGAGTGAAATAGGGCCTAATAGGAACCCTGTGAGCTCTTTCAATCTCAGAATCTAAGGTAATCCCAAGAAATTGCAAGTTCCACAATCCTATAAAATTGGCCCTGGATTTTGCATCTTTCTCCACATTTTCCAGTAGGGAGAAAATCCTAAGATTTACCCTTCTTTTTCTTTCTTCCAAGTCCATAACATAAATGTTTCTGTTGTAAATTGTTGAGACCTTCAATTTTGCTAATTCTCATTTTGGCCTCTTTTGTCTTGCTGTATAGGACCAATGTCGTTCCTCAGGCCTAGGGCTGCTAGTTCTGATTGAAGGAAGTCTGTGTTTATTTTAGGGCTTTGGGTTAGATCATGTAAAGAGTTTAAGCGTTGCAGGATTAGGTCGAGGTTTAAGTTTGAACCTGTTTTCATTTATTCAATGACTCTGGGGTAGGTAATTCTGATTTTGTTCTTTTCTGTCCTTTTTTCTTTTCTTTAGGCTGCTATGGTTTTTCTTTTTCTCCTTCATGTCCGACATATTGATCCACTTGCGTTGTGTATATTTACCTCTGTCTTGTGTTGTAGCCGCCTTTGTTGTATAATAAAGGTGGGATCAGCTCAAATAAATTAGAAATTCAAGAGCTCCTTAAGTCACTTTATAGTCTTTTCAGGGGATTAGGATTTTTAGGGTGGTGTGTGTTGCTAAAATTGTTGAGCCATTGACATTACAGTATATGGATGTCCGCTACTTGCTCTCCATTGCTTGCTCTCACATTGTTTGATGTAGGTCGTCTGTAAAATGATTTACACTTATTTTATATTCTTTATTATGTCCTTTTGTCTTTCATGGCAGGTAAATGTTGGAGCACTATTGTCTGAGTATTGTTCTTATTGCTGTTCGCTTCATGATTGTCGCTTTTTTATATTCCTGGAACTGTTTATCCGGCATCTGCTTGGTGTGGGACTTGCTGCGAGTTCTATTGTCGGCATTTGTAGACACTCCAATATCTTCTGTGGTGTTGAACCGCTCTGGGTGCGCTCTGTGCGTTCTACCTTATCTTCTCTGATTGTCCCAACTACCTATTACAGTGTAAGGAAGGCTGGCTTTGGTAGCGGCTGGGGCAAAGGCCGGTCAGGTGGAGATAACAAGTAGTAAGAACAGGGAGGCTGATTCGCTTTGCGAGTGTTGCTTTTATGTGTTTATGGATCTTTTTAGCTGCCATCTGCCTGGTAGGGAACTCAGTGCAGTACTATTATTGGCATTTTGCAAAGGCAGTGACAGCTTTCATGATGTTCAACCGCACAGGGTGTGCCCTCCCAGCCACCTACTGTATTGGGCAAGGTGGTGAACAGAGGGAGGGCGGTACTCTAACAATTGAGTTCCATGTTGTTAATGCTGTTGTAGGCGTGAGCATATACTACTAGTGCTAATTCTAACTCAGCCAATCACTTTCAAAGCGCAGCTACAGTTGCGGTGGTGATGCGGCTCTCTGGAGATTTTGGGCCAGATGCATCAAGCATTTTGGCCCGTTTGGGATCGCAAAAAATGCTTTTGCGAAGCATCAAACCCAATTTTGCGATTCGGTAACCTGTTACCGAATCGCAAAATGGGTATGCGATTCGCTATTTGGAAGGGGCGTGTTTAGGGCGTCCCTTCCAAATACCGAATCCTAACAGTATGCATGAATGTTTTGTGACCGAGAATGCGGTCGCAAAACATTCGCATATTACCACGTACTTCAAGTAGGTGGTAAGACATTCGCAAATGGGAAGGGATCCCCAAGGGACCCCTTCCCCTTTGTGAATGTTTGTAAAATAATTTTAAAGAGCAGGCAGTGGTCCCACGGACCACTGCCAGCTCTTAAAAAATTAAAAGAAAACTTTTCATTTTTCTTTTTGTAAAGCATCTCGTTTTCCTTTAAGGAAAACGGGCTGCTTTACAAAACAAAATGATTGCTTTATTTAAAAGCAATAACAGACATGGTGGTCTGCTGATCTCAGCAGGCCACCATCCCTGTGATTTTTGTGATTCCTAGGGGGTCGCAAATTGCGACCTACCTCATTAATATTCATGGGGTAGGTCATTTGCGACCCTTTAGGAATCGCAGAAAGTGTACTGCACACTTTCATGCATGCCGTTTTGCTATTCCCTAATTGCGAATCACAAAAATTCGCAATTAGGGAATCTCAAAACATTTTTTTGATGCATCTGGCCCTTTGTCTCTTACTGCATATTCCAGGTTGCACATTTATTTCTTGTGGTTACTCGCTGTGGTTGTTTATTTGCACATCAGATAATGGCCTGTTGACTTTCTTGAGGCATATCATGTACCGCTGTTGGTATTTGCTTGTCGATATGATCAGTTGGTGAATTCCATTCAGATGTATTCACTGTGCCGCCATTTTGTTTTCGGCACACTTTGTCTAGCACAAGTGTTTAGAATTTTGGGATTTTTCCAGTGTTAAATTTCCACTAATACATATTTTATCCACTCTTGGGTGTAAGATGGGTTATTTTGCTTTGATTAGTTCTGCACTCATTAAGGAGGATGTTCCTCGATGCTCCCTGAGTTCAAGGCAGTGTTAGATTAAGCAACCATTTTTTTCTGGCTCTAGCAACGCCCCCCAAACAATAATGTGTTTAACATTTCTTAAACTATAGTGTTAGTGTGTAAAATTGGATGCAAGACATAACCTACCAACAAATTGGAACCCGGAAACATGTAAACATTGCGAGTTAAGAAATTCTTTAGGTTTGCATAAAACGTCAAAGATCTTGAGCTGAATGGAAGGATAACTATTCTGATTCACCAAACCTCTTAGAAGAGAGTTTTGTTTGTATCAATATTTTATTCACTTTAAATCAAGAGGCTTCCTTACGATTCTCTAGTCCGTCCAGTACTAAGGATATTCACTTAGGAAGATGGTGTTTGTTTGTTTTGTGATCTCTAGTATAGGCTCACAATACTGTAACTGGCTAAAGCAAGCACATGTGTCTGACTTGAGGGACATCTAGTTACTGCCTGAGGTACTGCAGCCTACTCCAGAAATGTGCCAATTGCAGCTTTTCATAACTCTGAGGCCATGCAAATATGAATGTCATTGTTTCTATATTTGTAGTAAAAACCAGTGATCCCTGAGCATGAATGAGCTAAATAATCTTGCAAATCGAATGATCATTTATTCAAAAGCAAATACATCAGCACAGTGGGTCTGGGTGAAACAAACACACTCAGTGCTCTCTCAACAACGTTGATAGACAAATGTGAAAAATGCCAATCATAGGTACATATCAAAAAGATAAGAACAGTACGGCTCGTTCACAGTAAGTATACAGTGTAAAGTGGGGTACGCGGAACAAGTCGACGTTTTGATCCCATTGAGAATAATGTAATCATCATCAGGACTCAATTAAATGCAGCTATGCCTGAGATTTAGAATGTATTTATTCGGTGGAAGGACGATATGACTCGGACCGGTGTGGGTGTTTTTGAAAATCCCATACTGAAGCAGGCATATGAAAATGTCAGGATCCAGCGACAAGGCGAGATTTCAGCTAAATAGCACCCGGCGCCCCGACTGTCAGGGGAAAAAAATGCGCCAGGAGTAGTGAGGAATCAGGAGCCCCGTGTACATCCGAGCGACCCCAGGGTAGCAGGATCGGGTCCGAGTTATATAGGAGATAGACGTGGGTGCAGAGTTCCTGACCGTATCAAATACTGTTTTACATTTTACAGCAGAGTGTAAGTAATACTGCTTATGATCACATTCATCCTACCCATCCGTTTTAATATCTCCATTAGGCTTTTTAAATATGATAAATGCTTTCCTTACATAGGACATTAAACTATCCAGCGAATGCCTAATGCTTAATTCCTTTGTTAATATGTGGATTCAATGGTCTTTGAAATCAATTTTCACATCCCCTAGAAGTTATAAATGAAAATGTCTGGCTGCAGATGATATGTAATTACTTACTCACCTCACCCTACCTCCCTGTCTTTCATTCGTCATCCATTTTTGCCATCTTCTTTCTGTTGTTCCCTTTCTAATCTGCCACTTCACCCTTCACACTCTTCTCTCATTTCACTGCTTTTCTTCTTCTATTTTTCCTTTTAACCATTCCTCTTTTCCTGTCATTGTCATCATCTGACCATCATTGTCCCTCTGTTCTTCATTCTCTCTCACACTCTAGTCTCTTTTTTTTGCTCTAGCCTTGGATGTCTTATAACTATTCACCCACTTCCACTCATCTTTCCCTTCTTTATTCTCCTCATCTTCATTCAACTCATTGATCATCTTCCCTTCGGTCTTCTTTTGTCCTACTCTTCTTAATGTTTCTCTTACTCTTGGCCTTTTTCTCCCACTGTTTCTTTCTTCTTATCCCCCTCACCTTTCTCTTGGCTACCATCCTGGCTCTTCCCAGCATCACATTGCATTGATCTTCTCCACTTCATCTTCTCTATAAGTTAATTGTCTTCCTTTTATCCCCCTTCTCTTTTTCCCTCTCCTTTTTCCTGTCTTGTAGTGTAGAGTAATAAACTACAGGGGACATTGAAACAAGCTTCATGTGGGCACTAGACACCCATCCCGATAAACCACCATTATCCTAACATTCAGCCAGCCATGCTTACTCAGATCCTGTGAGCTATAATATTTGTACATCAGTAGTTGTGGAAGTAGTGTGAATTGAAGCAGACACATCAGAATCGACTGTGAGAAGCTCTACCCCTGTGGTACCAAAGGTGGGCGCAGGCAAGATGGTGACTGCGTTTAGGCTGCTGTGACTCCCACTGTCTAGTAGTGTTGAGGTAGCCCCCATGAGCTGGTGTTGATGGTGGAGTGTGCCTCATTCCATGAATCACATGAAAGTGACAAGGAGGGAGGTGCTCCCAGACAGTTCACCAGTGTGGCGAAAACCACAGTGGCCCTACTCTAAGGACATGTAACAGAATCAGGCTGCAGATGGGTTTCAAGCCTCTGATGGCGTGTAGGGGCCTCAGAGATACACTGACATTGTGGTGAGACTGGGAACGTGGAATGGGAGGTGACATGGGGCACCTCTCTTTCCTCTTCTCTTATGCTGGTGGTCAGTGGTCCAACAGAGTGCCGGCGATACATCTGTGGGCATGGGTAGTGGAGTACCCCCCCGCCCCCTTAAATTAGACTGGCAAGACATTAGTAATCCATGCAGATCCAGCATTGGAAAATTCTGGATGTGGTACCTGCTTCCCTCTCCATTGGTTCTAGCTCTCAACACCAGGTGAGACTATAAACTCTATACTCTTAGATCAGCTGTATCTGGGAATACCTACAGTGGAATCACTTTCAGGATTGGCTCTGGTGCATCTGCCTTTTACTTGGAATCAATGTTTGTATTCACATAGCTGTAAGCCCACTGGGCCACTAAGTGGGATTTGGGCTTCTGGGTTTCTCCCTCTTCTACACAACCTGCCTCCTTGGTCCGTAGGAGATTGATGATTCATGTGGACATCTGGGATCTTTGACACTTGATGTAGCTGTATTGAAAGAATATTGTCACACTGTACATTTCATTGGAACTGGTTTTCTTGCAGTGTGCCTGACCTAATGTTTGTAGGGTGCATATCCCTACAGACGTTCTTTTTGCTGATCTGTTAGTGGCTTTAGTGGAGCCTGGTTTTTTCAAACCGGGCCATTCACCCATCACATTTCTTCAACGTGCTTGATATCTGGTGATCACACACTCTGCTAAGACTGCCTTTCCATCTAACGATTTATGGACAAAGCAAAGCAGATGCGTCCATACCAACCGGGACTAACTAGGGGCCCAACAAGTGGATACTTCGGAGTCTTCCTCGACTGCCCCTGGAGGAGAGGGATCTCAGCCTAATTCTGCAGACCACCTCGATCCCATTCTCCTCGCTATACAGATATGCCGCAGGGTTCAGGATATTAAGCTGGCCCTCATGCCGATCAACATTTTGTTTCTGCCTGCGGGCACACAAAAAGATGATGGACGGAATGTTGAACATTGTCAAAAATTCACCCGCAGTCACAGATCTGGGTTTAATCCATCGTTTTTTTGCTCGCCACGCCATTCCAGATTGGACCCAGCCATATGCAAATCAGTCTTGACCCTGTTCCCTATGGGAACAGTCCAGTCCGAACTGCCAGGCCAGGTCCTCCCTGGACCGAAAAACAAGCATCCTGGGACTGTTTTCGGGGCATCACCTCTCATCAGCTAGGCTAGCTTGAAGCCAGTGGCGTAGCGAGCACGGGACCCCTGTGTGGGCATACCCTTCCCACTTAGGGTGAAATTGCCACACAAAAAGATGATGGACGGAATGTTGAACATTGTCAAACATTCACCCCAAGTCACAGATCTGGGTTTAATCCATCGTTATTTTGCTCACCACGCCATTCCAGTTTGGACCCAGCCATATGCAAATCAGTCTTGACCCTGTTCCCCATGGGAACAGTCCAGCCCGAACTGCCAGGCCAGACAACGCAAGCTAAGCTGTCTGATGGAGTTGCTGCAGCTTGGTTGGCCTTGTCTGAATTGACACCAGGTCTTGAATATCTTCAGGCTCAAGCTAAAAACAAATTAGAGAGGGTTTGCTTTCTGGAATTTAGAGCTGACGATACTAACACCTGAGTTTGCAGAAGTAACAACAGGTTATTCCAAACATCATATTGCTCCTGGTTGTTTTAAAAAAGAAAGTCATTTCCGGGTCATCAAGGCTAGGGTTCTGTTATTCCTTGACTATACTATGGCAGTACAGCATCAATATATGTAATTCTGCAAGGAATCTGTGTATTCTTTAACCACAGTGTGTTGCTGTTTTAGGCCTTATGAAATGTGAACAGCAAGACATTTTTTGTGCACTAACAGGTGATGTCGACTGTAAATGATCCCATCATTATGCCTGAGCTTCATTTGATGCGCCACTGGGTCAATGGTTATTGCAGATAAAGGCGACATGGACACCCCTGTTGTATGTTTCTAGAAATGTGTCGTGTTCTTTATGCTGTACATTCTTTGTATTCTGACTGATCCGGCAGTGTTATTGTTATACTACAGCTTAACCAGTGACAAGATGTGTGTTCCAAATCATGCTTTTTTGAAGGACTTGAAATGTGTACTGCCATAACAAGCTACCAAAATGTTTTGTGACATCTTAAGATCAAACTGCAGGTGGCAAGATTCCACCTTAGCTGTTAAAGGTGGAAAATGACCTTCACAGATTGATTGATAGATCTCCAACATTTCATAAATACACTTTGATGATCCAGGTGTATCCAATTTTGCTTGCAGAGACCTTAGGTAAAATCTAGAATTCATCCCTGAGCGACCAAGGTCTTTAGGAGCTGCAGATGATGAGGGCACTTCCCTTTCCTACCCAAGATAGGGATTACTCTTCCTGCATTGACTTGTGGTCTAGTCTCAAGCAGTGTCCACTTATGTACACGAAGCGCCTATAAAAAACATCTTTACAATGTCATAAATAAGCTATGAATGATTGAACGGGTATTTATATAGTGCTCTGTTACTCCAAGGAGTGTCCTGGCGCTCTGCACCTCTGTCCACGCACACGGCCTAATCAGTTTAGACTTGGTTAGTCTTTTACTGAAGTAAGAAATATCTGTAATGCTCCGAATCGCAGAGGGAAGTTTGTTCTAAGCTGACGGACCTAAAAAGGAGAAGGATCTGCCCCAGCCCTAGTGCGCCTATAGTGTTGGCTAAGAAAGCTTTGGCTGAACGAAGGCATCTAGAGGGAGCATAAAAACTGATGCGTGCCCTAAGGTATCCAGTGCCTGTCTGATTACAGGCTTTATGGACCAGAATGAGAGTCTTAAATAAGATTCTCTTTTTTATCGGGAGCCAATGCAGTGCCCTTATGTGCGTAGACATGTGCGCTCTCAAAGGCAAGCCCAGGAGAGTACCTGCTGCCGCATTTTGAACCACCTGCAATTTGTTAATAAGGTAGTCAGGCTCAGATACAAGGCATTGCCATAGTCCAGCCTAGGTGACACCAGCGCCTGTATCACCGGTTTCCTGGCTGAGAAGGACAAATAAGGTAGAAACGTTCTTAAGATACAGAGTAATCCGAAACAGGACTCCACTACTGTGTTCACCTGCGTTAAGAATGAAAGGCCATCATCAAATGTAATACCTAAATTCTTCACAGAGTTCACCTGACACCCTGGAAAGGGGATTTTGACTGGCCAAAAAGATTGCCTTTGATTCCTGATCCTTCGCTTAAAAAAATAACAGCTCAGTTTTTTCTTCATTATATTTGAGCTGATGAGATGTTAGCCAGTGGAAGAGAGCTGCCAAGCAGGTTCTAATATTTTCACATGGGAAACCTGCATTACAGTCCCATGAAAACAATAGTTGTGTGTCATCAGTATATGAAATTAATTTTGCTCCCAAGGCCCCCGCAAGTAGAGCAAGAGGAGTAAGGTAGATGTTAAATAAAGTAGGGCTTAGAGCCAAACCCTGAGGTACTCCAACTTTCAATCCACATGTTTCAGACGAGAAAGGAGGGATCCCGACCTCTTACCCATGTCCTCAAGGAACGATATCAGCCAGTCTAAGGCTATACCCCCAGTTCCATTATCTTTGAGACGGGCCAGTAGAGCGACATGGGGAACAGTATTGAAGGCCTCTGAAAGATCTAACATTATCAGCAATGCCTTCCCCCCCAGAGTCTAAGATGCTCCTAATGTAATCCGCCACCTCCACTAGTTCCATCTCTGTACTGAAATATGGGCGAAAGCTAGACTGACTAGGATGTAGTAAATTGTTGCTTTCCTAGTTTTGGGAGAGCTGGGAGTTGACATGTTTCCCCAAAACTTGACAGAGCTGGTAGCAAGGAAATGGGTCTGTAATTAGATAATTCGGCTAGGTCTGCTTGAGATTTTTTCAGCAGAGGCAGGTTCATAGCCTTCTTCCAAGCCTGGGGTACCAGTGCTGATGACAGCGATTCATTCAAGAGTTTATTGACTAGAGGGTTAATCTCTCTTGCGCAAAGCGCCAGTACATTAGGGGGGCAAGTGTCCACCGGAGAGCCCGACTTGAGGCTTTGAATAGCTATCAGGGAATCTTCCAGAGAAATAGGATCAAATTTGGAGAGAGACCCTATGGCATTCTGAGGATAACTTGCATAGATACTGTCTAAGCTCACACCCTCCGGCAACCTGCTGGCAGAGAGACTGTCCTGGATGTTCTTAATCTTAGCATGGAAGAATTGTGCCAGCTGCTCGCACCATTCAGCTGATGGTTCATGACATCTGGAACTTGCTTGCGGGGACATAAAGTTTTGCACAATTACATTTTTTTTTTCATGATTTGTTCCCGGCTAGTTCAATTGTGTCTTCCAGATAGGCTCTCTTTCCTAATCGGTTCTCCTTATAGTATATTTTTATGGTTTAAATCTCTTTATTGGTGTTATCAGCAAAAACAGAAAAGTAAGAAAAATATAATGTTACATCAGCATTTCAGGGCCCGTTGTCTCCTGTGCACTATGCATTGCATTGCGTCAACCCCCCTCCCCCACACCCTTCCATCCATGGACCTGCTGACCACAAAAAGAGGGAAAATAAAAAACAATCTTTGGGGTACCCCTTAGAGGACCTATCTTACGTTGCAGCCCCTAAGGAAGGGCAGTATGGGCAGTCGCAAGAGCCGTAGGTATTTGGGACAAGTGAGCTCCCGGAATTCCGATGTCAGTTGGGTCAAAAAGGGCCCCCACATTTTGGGAAATGATGCAACTTGGTTGGATAAGGAGAGAGTAATGCGTTCCATCCCTATTATGTACCACAGACGGTGCAACCAGCCTAAGTGTGTGGGAATCTGCCCTGTGCCCCAGTGAGATAAGATATTCTGTAGGGCTGCGCCCAGGGCTCGGCCAATCTGTCTGCCCCGCCGTGACCTAAGAGTAAAGGTAAGAGCATTAGGGAGGCCCAGAACTATGTAAGTTGAAAATTCGGGAAGTTCTGTGTCGAAGTGGATGTCAATGTCTGTAAGTACCTGCGACCAGGAAGCCTTAAGTTTTGGGCAGTCCCATAAGATATGTAGCAGCATGCCAAGGAGCCCGCATTGGTGCCAACACTCTGGAGGTTTGGATGGGTTATATTTGTGCAGTCAGTATGATGTGTAACCAACACAGGCTCTCAGTCTATGTCTGAGCGCCGAACAGAGGCGCTCAGACCAATCCCAGCGCTGTTCACATGCTGGGAATAGTATTCCCAGCATGTGAGCAGCGCTAGGATTGGGAGCTGGGAGCCTGCCCAGTGTGCAGCAGTTCCTGGATGTCCGGGAGGTGAGGATCGGGAGGAAGTCGGCAGTCGTCTGAGCAGGTAAGTGCATTTTTCGTTATTTACAATTCTTTTTTTTGTGTGTCTCCCCCCCCTCCTCCCTCCGCCCCACCACTTCGCAATACGAGTGGCCACTCCTGATTTTGCATTGGTTCGGGCCAAGCATGGAATTACTATGCTCTGGAAACACGCTGAGGGCCCCTGTTTAGAGGGCTGGAGGGTAGATGTATTGCGCTGGGCATCGTGGGAAGGGATTGCTTTGCTCCGAGAAGCACATCAGTGTAGGAGACCCATAGAGTTCGCAAGAGCCTGGGACACCGTCTTGGCTGACTTTCAAGATGACGGGAGCGAGAGTGAAGATGATGTTGCTGATTGGATCCCTGCCTAGTTGCTACCTGCGCTTTTAGCTTGACTTAGAGCTTTCCTCTGCTGCGTTTGCCCACTGATATTGGCACAGGTCTTGTGTAACATTGGGTTGAGCGCTATCCTATAGTATTGCTCTATGTACACTTCCTGGAGGGTGTTGGGGGGCGGGGGGGGCTACTGTGGAGGCCGTGGGTTGATGGGTCTGGGTGCTTGTTTTGTTTGCTTGTTGCTTGCTGCATTTTATTGGACCTTACTATGTCTTCTGATAGGGGACCTTGCTTCATTATTTGTTTTTTTTTTTAAAACTCTTTTTATTAGGTACAAGACTTGTAATGGTATCACATACAGAAATAAATATATGCATATATAATTTGTGCTTCACACCACAACTGTTTTTTCTAGTGTCCATACATATTTGTTCCATAGTTACCTATAGTAAGTTATTCAATATTTAGCGCATCTTTCTATTAGGTGTTTTCTAGTGAGGGTTCTTCAGTAGGCAACGTGCAAATATTTCCCCTGAAGTTGTTCCATTTTCCCCACACCCGTACCCACTTCTTGGGACATCCTCTATGTATATATACTGCCTTCTCTGCCACCATAGCCCCATCCATATCATTACACCATTCCCGGTATGTCGGAGTATTCTGCGCCCCCCCAATTTTTGGCAATGTTACGTTTAGCTATTGTCATGCCTAGTGTCGCCCAGTCTTGGTCCGTACGAGTTAGGTCCGTCGCTTCCCATATATTCAGGAGGCATCGCTTGGGTTCCGGTGGTACGGGAGCCCCGCTAACTTGTGTTATTGTGTGCATAATTGTTTCCCAGTATGTCATGATCTCTGGGCATTCCCATATCGTGTGGTAAAACGTGCCCACTGCACCACAATTTCGCAAGCAGAGTTGGTTTTCGGTCTTCCCCATCTTATGCAAGATTACCCTAGTGAAATAGGTTCTGTGGAGCACTTTAAGTATTATTAAGCGTAATTTTGAGGGTATCGCCACTTCTCGCGGAGATTCTAGTGCCTCCTGCCAGTCAGTCTCATCTAATTCCCCAATATTGGCCTGCCATTTTTCACAGAGATTCTGTGTAGGGTCTGGTTGATTATTGATGATTTTGCGGTAAGTTAGGGATATGGCTTTTTTATCCATATATTCCGTTAGGAGTCTATCCTCTAATGGGGAGGCCTCTGGGAGGATAGTATCTGGTGGGATGGTGGCCTTGAGTGCGCGAACATTTCTGTGGGCGCCATATCATATTGGTCTTGGAGCTGAGCAAACGTGATGACTTCTCCCTTGATCCAGAGGTCACCCACCCTTGAGATTCCTATTGTGTCCCATTGCTTAAAGCCTTTGCTGCTGCTCAGTCTACCCAGTATTCCGGTTTCCCACAGTGGGGTTGATTGTGTTATTTTGTTGTCTCAGCCCAATTTTCTACGTACTATGTACCATGTTTGGACTGTATGTGCGGTGGGTCCCATAAGGTCTGTCCTTCGCATTTTGTTGTAGAGTGCCCTCATGATTCCTCCCTCTCCCAGGACCTGTCTATCCATTCGAAATGCAGGTTCAGTTTGAGGGGAGTGAAGCCACTGGTTGATCACGATCAATTGGGAGGCCCAGTAGTATGTTTGTATGTTGGGGAGTGCAATGCCGCCATCATACCAACTTTTAACCAGTTTATTCATGGCTATACGGGCCGGTTTTCCATCCCAGAGGAGGCTGTTTACTTCTGCTTCTATTGCACTAAAATACGATGGAGGAGCCGGAAACGGGGTGTTCTGCAAGGCGTAAAGAAATCTGGGGAGTGCCATCATCTTAAAGAGTGCAGCTCTTCCCAGTTGACTCAATGGCAAGGATTGCCAGTGTTTAGTATCTCAACGCAATCTTTTTAGGGGTTCTAGGAGGTTTTTGTCCATGAAGTCATCTGGGTTTGGTGTAATGTGAATCCCTAGGTATTTGAAGCCGTCTTCTACCACTCTTGCCTCACATCCCCTAGGCAACGCCGGCGGGGGTCCACTCAATAGATATAGGATTGATTTATTCCAATTAATGGTGTATCCCGAGTATTTCCCGAATATCTCGCAGATACCTAAAAGTCTATTTAACGAACGTCTTGGAGATGCCATGTATAACAGGATATCGTTGGCATATAGGGATATGCAGTCTTCCCAGCCCTCCGCCCACCGGAGCCCACGGATGATCGGGTCCCTTCTTATCCAGGCTGCCAATGGCTCCAACACAAGGGCGAAGAGGAGTGGCGACAGGGGACAACCCTGCCTTGTTCTACGCCCCAGGGGGAATTCACCGGAGATTCGTCCGTTTGCTACTACTTGTGCAAGCGGTTTTGTGTATAATAGCCGTAACCAAGAGCAGAATTTGGGCCCGAACCCCATATGTTTCAGGACGGCGAAGAGGAAAGGCCACTCAACCGTATCAAAGGCCATACGTGCGCCAAGGGATAGGATAATGGCGTCTTCTTGGATGCTGTGTTTGCGAGCTATCACGCCATGTAGGCGTCTCAAGTTGAGTGCCGTATTTCTGCCCGGCATAAACCCAGATTGATCTGGATGCACTAGTTTCGCGAGGTATGGTGTCAGCCTGGTGGCCAGCGCTTTGGCCAAGATTTTGGCCTCTGCATTAAGCAGTAAGATGAGCCGGTAGGATGTGCAATCTTGGGTCGGTTTCCCCGGTTTATGGATGGCTACTATTGTCGCCATGCGCTGGTCTTTGGGGAGCTCTCCTTCTTCCAAGCTGGTTTTGTACTTGCTTAGTAAGTGCGGAGTGAGTTTGGTTGCTGCTTTTTTATATAGCTCGATGGGGATGCCATTTGGTCCCAGGGCTTTCCCTGGTTGTATGCTGCCTATGGCCAATGTTAATTCTTCTGACGTGAGGTCCGTCTCTAATGATTGGGTTTCAGCCGTTGTGAGTGTGGGGACCTGAATATCTTTGAGGAATGCTGTCGCTTCCTCTGGTGTTGTCGTGGTTGTCGGGGCATAGATCTTTCCTTAGTGATGTGCAAGTGCATTCACTATCTTTTGTGGGTCCGTTACTGTTTCCCCGTTGTCAAGGCGGAGCTGCGCTACCCATCGATTAGCCTTCTCCCATCTATCGAGCCAGGCCAGGAGTTTGCCGGCTTTATCCCCAACTTCATATACCTTATGTCGAGTGGCTGCTAGCCTAGTTTTCGCATCCTCCCACATGTGTTATTTATATTCCTGTTTCTTTATACTTAATCGATGTGCATTAACTTCGGAGGGGTTTGGGGAGTGTATTGCCTCTAATTGGCTCACTTCTTGCTCTAGGGCTTCCACTATTTTTATTTTATCTTTCTTGTGACCCGAGATGAGAGAGATGGCTTGCCCCCAGAGGACTAGCTTATATGCCTCCCATAAAATTAGAGGGGAAGATACCGAGAGTTCATTTTCTCTGAAGTATTGTTGCGTGGCTGTACTCAGTCCCTTCCAAATCTTAAGATTTTTCAGGTATACTGGGTATATCGGGAATAGGCGACGCTGAACTGGGGCACACAAAGTGTACTTGACAAGAACAGGGGAGTGATCTGAAATACCTCTGGGCAGATGGTTCGCCTCCCCGAACCTCCCTACACTATCCGCCAATGTGAGCATGTAGTCTATTCTAGAAAGACTGTTGTGCGCGCCTGAATGGTATGTATATTGCCTCACCTGCGGGAATCGGGAGCGCCAAATGTCTACTAGGCCTAGGGCCTCTAGGAAGTCCGCAAAACGGGAGTTTGCGCGGTGTTGCTGTCTAGGGGGCATCCAGTCAAGTGTGTCATTTAGGGTAATGTTGAAATCGCCCCCCACTATTAGTTTCCCTTCTGGAAGTCTGAGAAGGAATGCGCTGAGCGCTGGGAATGCCAATGAGTGGAGTGCCGGGGATGTATACTGTGACTGTTAATTATACGCCCTTCCCATTGGCATGAGATAGCTGCGAACCGTCCCTGATCATCCATCCATGTTTGTTTGACCATGATCCCTACCCCTCGTGATCCTGTGGTGAACCCGGAATGTACCGCCAGCCGAAAGCCCCAACTATCAAGGGCCTTATATGTCGACCCAACCAGGTGTGTCTCCTGAATTAAGGCCACTGCTGGTGCCTGGCGTTTAAGGTGCTGTAGGATGAGTCCCCTCTTTAATGTGTCGCGGAGGCCATTCACATTCCTAGAGATAAGTGGTAGGTGTTGACCATTCGAAGGGCGCATCATGTGTGCGGAAGTGGTGTAGCTAGTCTGCATAGGTGCCCGTGCCATATGGATTATTTGTATGGAAAAGCTGAATAGGATATTGAAGCGGAGGTATTATGTGGAAGCGTTCAAGTCGTACCATAAACCGTGTCAAACAATCAAAAGAAGTTAAGTAATAGCTATATAACTCTACCCCCCATCCCTCCCCCCTCCCTACCTCCCTGCATGACGGATTTAAAACTACCCGCCTCCCCAACAGTGCAGAGTGCCTGTTACCCGTTCCCCGGTACCTTAGTAGGGGGGAGCGTTTCCAGTATCCCCTCTAGACCATCCCCATATCTGTAATGTAATGAGTTGGCAATATTACAGTAAATTGCACAATTAACTAGGAGTGTAGGAACAGCAGATTAATTGATACTATACATTAGTCCGGTGCTTGTCTCTTGTCGCTTCAGGAACCATGTCAGGTGTCCATATTCGTCTGGCTGGCGATCATTGCTTCTGAAGCGGGGCACTATTATCACAATTCTATGTTAACTCCCTTTGTGTGGAGGACCAGTGTGCCAGTGAGCGAGTATCGCAGTTCTCAATCTCCCGCGGGGGAGGGGCCCCTCCACTCTCAGCTTCCCATGACCGGCTCTCCGGTTATCTATGCCGTTTCCTCTGTTTCTGAATGTGTCGCGTCTGGTGGTTGTCGGCCATGCTTCTTTCCGACCTTCCCGGGATTAGTAACCCGGCGCCATCCTTGGACTTCCTCCGGCGTCGTAAACAACAATACCTTTCCTTCCACCTCTACTCACAATTTCGCATCAAATAACATAGAGTATTTGAGCTCACGGTTCCTCAGTTCTTTTTTAACGTCGAGGAAACTGCGTCTTTGCTTCGTAACTGCCGCAGTGTAGTCTGGAAAGAAGGTTATTGTGCTATGCTCGAGGCGGACCGGTGGAGCCGCGCGGGCCATCTGGAGAATGAGGTCGCGGTCCAGGAAGTTGAAGATACGGGCCAGTATGGGCCTGTGAGGGGCTCCCGGTCTAGGCCTGCCAACCGGGACGCGGTGGGCCCTCTCCACCGAGAAATAATGGGATAGACCTCGTGGTTGCAGATGGTTCTTGATGAGGTCCTCTACAAACAGATCCAGTGCTGGTCCCCCAGTCCTCTCCGGCACACCAATAATTCTAACATTGTTACGCCTCGAGCGGCCTTCGTAATCATCCAGTTTTGCGGCCATCACTTTACTTTCCGCTTCTAGTTGCTTTACTTGGCGTTTAAGAGCGGCTGAATCTTCGCAAAGAGTCACTGTTGTGGCTTCCACTTCTGCTACTCTCGTGTTCATTTTTTGGAAGTCAGCACGAATCAGCGAGAGTTCTACAGAGACCGTTCCTATATGTGATTCCAGGGATGTATGCACCTTATCTAGTGTGGCCATAATGTCTTGCAGTGTAATTTTCTGCACCTCTAACGCTGTATGTTCTACTGCTTCGGCGGTTGCGTGGTCCATCGCCTCCGGCTGGGTCTTGGCGCACGCAAATTTATTTTGCTTTGTTTGATGCGTGTTGCGTGGGCCTCTTCCCCCCGTCATTGCAGGCTTCGGACAGTGCTGCACTGTTAGGAGTGGGTAGGTGGTAGTACTCACCGCTGCCTGCCTGTGTGGTGCGAGATCACACGCGGCCTTTCGGGTTTCCTACTTCTGGTTGGTGACACGGTTGCCTGAGTGCGGTTGAGGAGAGCGGCCAAGGGCTCCGCATCTGGTCTCACCAGACGGTTCGTTCACAGTCTTGGACGGGCGTGTATTTCACTCTCTTTGCACGAAAGCAACGCAGTCGGGGCAGTGCCTAATTCCGCTACTGTATGTAGATGTTGCTGGGAAGTCTTTTGCGGCTCCTACACCCCCACAGGAGTATCGCCGCTCCACCAGCTCCTCTTCGCCCGGGTGTTATCTCCGGTCAGGACCGTTTTGTGCATGACTTATGGTGCGGGCCAGTTATGTCGAGCGGGGGCCGCTTCTAGATCTTGGTTGACAGCCCACTGGCTATGAGTGCTTTCTGGGCCCGCGCCTTTTCAACCAATCAGGCCCTCCCCGGCTGATAAAGTCTTAAAGTTCTCGCTTATGGATTGTGCCCCTCAGTATTGGTGTCTAGCGCTGTCAATTATGCAGCAGAAGAGAGGGGGGAAGTGGGGGGGCTTTCTTCTCGGTCGCAGGACACCCCAGGCCAATCATGCTACAGGGCGCGGGGCCCGTTTTCTAATGTTCTTTGTATCTGGCTTCTCAGCTCATGGGCGTCTTTTGGGCCGATTCTGTCCCCGATCTTAATGATGCCAGGCCAGCGTGCAGCAGATTGGCCTCACCACAGCTCGGGGCCTCTGCTCCGCAGCCCGGGTCGTGTCTGGGAGGGCAGGGAGGGGGGCCCCACAAGTCGCAGGATTTGATCACCAGCCGTTACGGCTCCCAGCTGGTCGGTCGCCGCCCCCGGCCACACTCGATCTCACCTCTAGGGAAGGGGCCAGTCGCACCCGCGACGCGCGGTCTCCACAGCACTCGAGGCCCCGGCTGCAACCCTCCACGCAGGCCGCAGTCGTTCTCGCCGACGCAGCTTCACAGTCTATTGTCTTTTTCGGACTGCGGACCCCGAGATTATCCAGGCGCAAGGTTGTTGGGCTCAGTCGAAAAGCCAGGTCTTCAGTCTCTTCCTGAAGTCTGCCAGTGATTGTGATGTTCAAAGGTGAAGGGGGAAGCCGTTCCAGGACTTGACTGCGAAGTAGGAGAAGGAACGGTTTCTGCTGTGGCTTCAGTGGATGCACGGTGTCTGTGCGAGGGATGCAGAATCTAGGTCTCTGGATGGTTGGTGGCAGTTCAGGCAGTGGTTCATGTATGCTGGTCCTTGGTCGTGGAGGGCTTTGTAGGCATGCATCAATATCCTGAATTGGCATCTTTTCTGGACAGGGAGCCAGTGGAGGTTCTTAAGGTGTGGGGTGATGTGGGTCATTTTGGGCAGGTTGAGGATGAGTCTGGCTGCTGAGTTCTGTATTGTCTGGAGTCCTCTCATGAGTTTGGTGTTGGTTCCTGCATACAGTGTGTTGCCGTAGTCCAGCCCGCTGGTGATTAGGGTTTGGGTGACTGTTTTTCTCATGTTGATGGGGAGCCATTTGAAGATTTTCAGAGCATGTGGAGAGTGTGAAAGCAGATGGATGAGACTGCGTTGCTCTGTCATTTCATGGTGAGTTTGCGATCCGGGAGGATGCCGAGGTTGCGGGCGTGGTCTATTGGTGTAGGAGTGGGTCTGAGTTGGGTGCGCCACCAGGTGTCATTCCAAGGGGAGGTGTTGTTGCCAAAGATCAGCACTTTGGTCTTGTCTGTGTTGAGCTTCAGGCAGTTGGCCTTCATCCAGTCGGCAACATTCTTCATGCAGTTGTGGAAATTGGTCTTTGTGCTGGTGGGGGTCTTCTGAGAACGAGAGGATGAGCTGGGTATGGTGGGCATGGGAAATGATGTTGAGATTGTGTGTTCTGACAATGTCGGCTAGAGGTGTCATGTTGGTGATGAAGAGGGTGGGGCTGAGGGATGAACCTTGAGTGACACTGCAGATGGTGCTCTTGGGTTCCTGAGGTGAAGGGAGGTAGGCGGATTCTCTGAGTTCGTCCCGTGAGGGACGATGCGATTCTTCTGAATGTGTTTCCCTGGATCCCGATGTGGTGCAGTCTCTTGCTGAGTGTGTGTGGGATACGGTGTTGAACGCTGCAGAGAGGTCAAGGAGGATCAGGGCTGCTGATTCTCCCGAGTCGAGTAGGGTGCTGATGTCATCAGTGGCGACGATCAGGGTAGTCTTGGTGCTGTGGTTGGCATGGAAACCGGATTGGGAGGTGTCTAGTAGGTTGTTTCTCTCCAGGTTTTCGGTGAGCTGCTGGTTGAGGACCTTCTCGAGGACTTTGGTGGGAAAAGGGAGCAGCAACATGGGGCGGTAGTTCTGGAGTTAGCTCGGGTCGGTGGAGGGTTTCTTGAGGAGAGGCCTGACTTCTGTGTGTTTCCATGCATTGGGAAGGTGGTTGTGGCGATGGATGCGTTTGATCGTGGTGAGATGGCGGCTGATATCTTTACTCCCTAGGTTGAAGAGGCGGTGGGGGCAGGGGTCGGTGGGTGCTCCCGAGTGGATGGAGTTCATGATAGCTGCGGTGTTCTGTGTGGTGATCTGTTCCCATGTGGTGAGTGACTGTTCAGCGAGGCATCCGTTGGTGTGAGGAAGCTGTGGAGGTCGGTGGGTTGGGGCTCGAAGTTCCTGTGTATGGTGGATATCTTGTTGTGAAAGTGGTTCACTAGAGAGTTGTAGAGTTCCTGTGGAGGTGTGATCGTGTTCGCTGTAGCTGTTGGGCAGGAGAACACTCTAACGATGCTGAAGAGTTCCTTGTTGTGGTTGTTGCTTGCTTCGATGCAGTCTGCTAGGGTGTCTTTTTTTGCATCTTTGAGTTGGTGGTGGTATTTGTTTAGAGCTGACTTGAAGGTGGCTCGGTCTGTGGTGTCTCTGCTGGTGCGCCATCTTCTCTTCAGTTGTTTAGAGCTGCGTTTCATAGTCCTGGAGTGTACCAGCTGGCTTGTTTGGTGGATCTACGGGTCTTGGCTGGTTTGATGGGGGTGACTGGGTCGGCAGCATTGGTGATCCAGGTGGCGAAGTTCTGAACTGCTTGTTCCAGGTTGGTTGCGGGGTCGGGCTATGTGGTGTTGAGGGCATCCATCCATTGGGTCTGTGCCACTTTGCTCCAGCTGCGGAAAGAGGCGCTGGGGGGGAGGGAGGAGGCTGGCGCCAGTGGGCGGTGATCCTGCGATGGTGAAGTGGACGATGGAGTGGTCGGTCCAGGTGAGTTCTATGACATGGCTGTATTTGACTATCACTGGACGTGAAGATCCGGTCCAGTGTGTTTCCTGCTCTGTGTGTGGGGTCTGTGACCAGTTGGGTGAGGCCGATGTTGCCCATGTGTTCCAGGAGGTTGGCAAAGTTTGTGTCTGTGTGGTTATCCAGGTGGAAGTTCAGGTCTCCAAGGAAGATGTAGTTCTTGTACTCTATGGCAAGTGGGGCAATGAAGTCTGTGATGGCATCACAGAAGCCGGTGCATAGTCCTGGGGGTCTGTAGGCAAGGGTGCCTTTGGTCGTTCTGTCGTCGGTGTGGGGTTGAAAGTTGAGGTGTTCCATGATCTGTGGGTGACCGGAGGTTGGGCTGTCTTAACAGCATTATATGCCACCGGACAAAGCAGTGCACTGGGACCTGCCTACACAACCACTCACAGGAATACAAATGTTAAATGGAAAATCAGTGTTAAATTCTGGTCTGCATGGGGCCCCTAAGCGTTAAGACGGCACTGACCGGAGGGCCAAGGCTCCTGGTGCTGGGCGCGGTCAAGGCACATACGGGCTTGCCTTTGGTGCACCAGTGGTGCGTGTTTGCGCTGCGACCTCCATTAAGTGGTACCTAGGAGGTTCGCTGGGAAGCTGTGGGTGGGGCCGGTGGGAGGGAAAAACTGCGGTAATTGAGCTGGGAAAAAACAAAGAGCAATTGAAAAACAATGAGGCCAAAATAAACACAGGACAAAATTTAACAAATCAAGCGTACTATGTGCAAGAAAAAAACAAAAACAGGGAGCAAATCAAAAGGCGAGACAATAGAGGCACCAAGGGGAGCAGGACACGGTAACCTGCTCAATTGGGTTGCGCTGCGACCTCCATTAAGTAGGTCCTGGGAGATTGGAGGGTCGCTTGGAGGCTTTGGGCGGGGCCGGTGAGAGGAAAAAACGTCAGGAATCGATCGGGTGGCGGTGAGAAGAAAACAGAGTAATAGAAAAACAATGAGACAAAATAAACAAGACAAAATCTAACAAATCGGGCTTACTATGTGCAAGAAAAAAAACAACAGCGAGCAAATCAAAAGGCGAGACAATAGAGGCAGCATGGGGAGCAGGACACTGGGACCTGCTCAATGAGGTTGTGCTGCGACCTCCATTAAGTAGGTCCTGGGAGATTGGAGGGTCGCTTGGAGGCTTTGGGCGGGGCCAGTGAGAGGAAAAAACGTCAGGAATCGATCGGGTGGCGGTGAGAAGAAAACAGAGTAATAGAAAAACAATGAGACAAAATAAACACAAGACAAAATCTAACAAATAGAGCGTACTATGTGCAAGTAAAAACATCATAAATTATAAAGATGAGTAAGCGTGGTGCTCTTTATATTCACATTTCAAACTTCACCAAGAGATATATAGGTCTTATTAAAAGATTGTGGACTTCATTCTGTTAAGCGTCACTATGTACTAGATGGCCTAGATCCATGGTTTTAATCTATCCACAGTGTATAGCTCTTCATCCCCTGCCTTGAAATATTGTCAGGTGGTCTGGTAAGAGGTCTACCACGTTTGATGTGCATGGATAGTAGAGTGGTAGTTTGTGTGTCCATTGGGTGCCTTGCTTGAAGATCAGCAGGGCTCTAATTTTGTTGTGGCAAACTTGTAGATGTACTGAAGTAGAGACATAGACTTGTGTTTGCAGATTCCTCTGCAGATGGTTGGGTGAGTGTTGTGCTTAGTTGTGGCTCTTTAGTCTGCTCTCTGTGGGTGATGATGGGTGTTGTTCATGAAGTGCGGAGGGGAGCTCCAATCATGCCCTGATGGTTGTGTAACTGTCTTTATTCACACCGTGCAGCAAAGAAGAGTACGGTAGACGAAGTCAGGCTTAAGAGTACATAAAACTGTTCGCTGTGAATGATCCGGTCATCTGTTTGGAAGCATCCAGCTCTCTCTTCCGCCCTTTAGACTTCATACTGGTCATGAACGATCCTTCTTCTTGCTTGGAGCGAGCTCCAGAGCCTGGTTGTCTCTATAGAGTATGAAGAATTGCCCACGTGCGTTTTTTTAAGGGAGAATGTTTAGGAGTCTTGCTTTTGGTATTCTTGTGGATTTAGTTGGAGGAAGGTAGGTCCAATACCATGGATGATGCAATGGTTGATGAAGAGAGTCTTGAATAAGCTTTGTCTGGCCATAGACAGCCATTGGAGAGCTGTTAGGGCTGCAAAGATGAGGCTGTGCATGTTTACATGTGGGAATTACCTGGTTGCAGCATTCTGGATTCATCAGCATCTCTTTGCAAGGCCCGCAAGAAAATAGTACAATTGTGTACTTTTTTTTTTTTTGTGTTCAAAATGTTTTATTGAAGGAATTATTCATAAATATGAAACACAATACAAAGAATAATACCGTACCGTATAGTATAGGAACATATTACAATATAAGAAAAAAGAATTAAAAAACAGTCATGAATAATGAAATAGAATACCTATACCAGCATTAAAAAAGTACATACTAGATATAAATAATAATATAAACAAAAAAAAGGCTACAGTAAGCAAAGATTAATTAATACAAATTGAAATAAGTATTCTAAATTGCAGAACATGTAATAATATAGGAGTCTAGACTGGACCACATACTAGACCTAGAAGAAGAGGAATCTTTATGAGAGTGTGGAAAAAAGCATTGCCCACGTCTAAGAAAAATAATCCATTCCCACCATGCATTAACAGAAAGTGAAGTAGCGTCTTTCCAATTACAGGTAATAGATTTGATTGCAGTAGAAATAAGGAAATCCAACAATTTATAATCAATAGGGGATAAAATGGATTTAAAAAGGGAGGATTTGAGAATTAGAACATGAAATGATAGAGTTTTTGGATCTTAAGGATCTGGGTAATAATATGCCATATTTCTAATAAAAACTGATGAATAATAGAACAATTGAAAAATAAATGTAAGTCACCAGTTACAGATTGACAATGCTAACAGTTTGGAGTATCTAGAAGTTTAGCTTTAAATAATTTGTCTGGAGTCCAAAAGCATTGATAAAGCAGGTAAATATTAGTTTGTATAAGGGTAGCCAGAAGATAATTAGCCGTGTTGGAATTCCAAATGTCCTTCCAGGTTATGCTAGGTGAATGAAGATTTAAGTGTGGTGACCATTTTTGATTCAAATGTGAGAAGGAGGACTTTGAAGTGGTAAGTTTTTTATATACTTTAGAGGCTATATGTCCTGAACGGCTGAACACAGAAATACAAAATTCGATACCAGAAGATTGAGACATAGAAAGTAGTTGCAGGTAAGCATTAAGAATCGTATTACATAGTAATGTATATTTGGGTAGCTCAGACAAGGGCAGATTGTAATTAGCTTGAATAACATCAAATGAGTAAAACATATCATATTGACATATGTCTGCAACAAAGAAAATACCAGCAGTAATCCATAATTTCCAGAAAGAAATATGCTTATGATATTGGAGTTTAGGATTGAACCAAAGAGAAACTTTTTAGTGGACGACAGAGTAATAGAAAAACTACTATCAAATGATAGAAGGGCAATTTTAGAGTTGGCAAGAATAGGGAACACTTACCAAAAGAGCCATTGGCCATGGTGAGAAACGCAATTAAAGGGTATGGAGCCAAAATATTTTTTCCAGGATAAGCCATTTAGGTGCATTAGAGGGGGGACAGTTTGGAACCATAAAGAACATTGTGCCACAAGGAATGCAAAATGATATTTTTTAAATCTGGAAGACCAACCCCACCTTCACATTTGGGCAGTTGTAAAGTCTTAAGACTAATGCGTGCGGGCTTATTATTCCAGAGGAATTTAGTAAATAACTTATATAATTTAGCATAAAAAGTGGACGGGAAGGAGAAGGGTAACATAGACAATAAATATAGAATTTGTGGAGTTATAGACATTTTAATTGCTGCAATACGTCCCCACCAGTTTAAATGTAGATTAGACCATCTATCAAGTTTCTCTTTGGTATTAGTTAAAATAGCAGAACAATTGGTTTCAACTGTATCTTTAACCGAACCAGTAAAAATTATCCCTAAATATTTCAGTTTTTTTGGAGACCAAATTATATCAGTATTCTCCAACACTGTAGAATTGCAAAAGGCATTTAATGGAAAAAATTCTGTCTTATTAGTATTTAGGGAGTAACCAGAAATCTCAGCATATTTATGAATAATATCAAGGATAACGGGTATAGAGGTAAGAGGGTCAGTAACATATAATAAAACATCAGCGTAAGCAGAAAAGTTTAATGGTAGTATCTTTCAAAACAACACCTGTATAAGTATCACTATTACGAAGGGAGCATAAGAGGGGCTCTATTGCAATAAGAAAAAGTAAAGGGGAAAGAGGACATCCCTGCCGAGTGCCTCTATACAGCCGAAATGGGGAGGAGCACAAACCATTGACTAGAATAGAGGCTGAGGGGGCTGAATACAATGCCTTAATCATATTGATAAAAATAGGACCAAAACCGAATGCTTCTAAAGTTTTAAATAAAAATTGCCAATTAACCTTATCAAATGCCTTTTCTGCATCTAAGGCCATTACACCAATTGGACCACTGGATTCTTTGGCAAGGGATAATGTATGACAGAGCAACCGGGTATTATGAGCGGAGAGTCTACCTTTCATAAAGCCAGTTTGATCAGGTTGTATAATATTGGATAGTAGGGGTGATAATCTATTTGCTAAAATGTTTGCATATATTTTACAGTCCTGATTGATTAAAGCGATGGGCCGAAAATTTGAGACTAAGGTAGGATCTTTATTAGGCTTGGGAAGAACAATTATAGTGGCCTCATTAAAAGATCCCCCCATCATGGAAGTACGCTGAAACTCCATAAAAGGGAAAGTAAAAAAGGGGATAGTAGGTCCTGATAGCATTTATAGAATTCAGCCGGAATTCCATCCGGGCCAGGAGTTTTTTTGGGAATTTAATGCATTAATTGCTGCAAACATTTCTTTAATGTCAATAGGGTTATCTAAGGTTGCTCTATCATTATCAGATATCTGAGGCAATCGACAGGAATTAAGAAAATCATTAATAACCTTGTTGTGAGGGACAAGAGGTTTGTGATATAAAGAAGAGTAGAAGGAAAGGAACTCTTTCAGTATATCCTCAACCTCCGTCACCATTGTACCATTATTCGTTTTGATGGCTGGAATTTGAACTCTGTCACGCTTGAGGCGCAGATAGTTAGCTAGCAGGCGACCAGATTTGTTGGAATTAAAATGAAAATTAGATTTTTCTTTTGAAATAAGTAAACCTGCTCGTTTACTAAGCATACAATTATATTCGTAGCGGTATTTCTGAAGTTGGGATTTATATTGTGGATCTCTAGATGTAATAAAAAGTCGTTCCACTGATGCAATCTGTGTCTCTAATTCATTGAGGTGGGAATAAAAAGATTTATTTTCGTGTGCCATAATAGAAATTGAAACTCCACGGATGTAAGCTTTAAAAGCATCCCAATGTATAATTTTGGAGGTGTCACAAGACTTATTATTAAAAAATAATCAGTAATAGCTGAGGCCATTTTTTAGAATTGGTTGGGTTAAGAACTATTTCCGAGTTCATTCTCCATCTTTTATTAGGAATTTGGGGATCGGAAATAGATAAAGAAAAAGAAATTAAAGCATGGTCTGAAACTGTAATAGGGTGTATAACTGATTCACTAATCATGTGACATAAATTACGTGAGGACAATAAGTAATCAATTCTAGAAAAAGAGGAGTGAGCATTAGAATAAAAAGTAAATTCTTTGTCAGTAGGGTGTTCCAATCTCCAAAAATCGACTAATT
Source organism: Calotriton arnoldi (assembly GCA_963921515.1). Lineage (NCBI taxonomy): Eukaryota > Metazoa > Chordata > Amphibia > Caudata > Salamandridae > Calotriton > Calotriton arnoldi. The sequence goes on from CAWUFW010001162.1 coordinate 826,177, forward strand.
TGGTAACAGAAAGGAAGGATTTTAGGGCAAAGAAAGCCTTGCTAGGCCGGAATTTAAAAGCAGAAGACCGGTCCAACAAAGGATCTCTAATAAGATTAAAATCACCACCCATTGTAAGGGACGCATTGCCAATTTTAAGTACTTCAGCAGAGACATAAGACCAAAAGGCAGGGTCATCAGAGGTAGGAGCATAAATATTAACCAAATTTAAAGTGAGTTTGTCAATGCGAACTTGAGCAGCAACAAATCTACCATCTGCGTCATGGTGATGTGATGTGATGTGAAAATATAGCTACTCCATTTTTACGTTTTGCAGCAGGAGAGGAAACTATAAGCCCTACCCAACCTTTAGACATAGTATGCAATATTGTGTCATTAACATGAGTTTCTTGAACAAAACAAATATCTACCTTAGACTTGTGTAGATATTCTAAAATTTTACGTTGCTTAACTGGGTGTCTGACCCTTCACATTTAATGAAGCAACAATTAACTTTTGTGGTCTAGACATATTGTTCTATAAGTAAGAAAATTAACAGGAGAGAAAAAGAGAAAGACAGTAGCCCATGTAAAAAAAGACAAAACAAGACAAACAACATGAAGCGAGGTCAGTCACCAAGACCTCATACCAATAGAATATTGGAGACGGAGGTACGAAGCAAGAAAAACCACCATTAATATGCACCTGCAAAGAAAGTGAGTAACAACCTACAGTGAAGGGGTAGAAAAAAATATTATTATCAGCCCGCAGAACCGGAAGGCTGAGAGTCCATGAGAACAGGATGATCCAAGAATCTTATTAAATCAGCAGGAGCTGAGAAAGACTTAGAAATGTCATTTTTCCAGATGCACATAACCGCAGGGTCAAAAAGACCATATTTGAAGCCAGCTTCTCGCAAACTAGGTCGCAAATCTGAAAATTGGCGTCGTATTTGAACAGTCTCTTTTGCAAAGTCCTGATGAATGAAGACTTTGTTTCCTTCAATTAGGAGAGAAGGAATCTCTCGGACAGCCTTTCGTATAAGAAGAAGATGGTGATGCCTCAGAACTTTAAAAATGATTTGTCGTGGTTTGACTTGATGGGGTTTACGAATTGAAGGTATTCTGTGGGCTTTATCAATCTCAAAGCGCTCAGGAAAGTTAATATTTAACAGTTTAGGGAGAAGATTTTCCAAGAAAGACGACAACTCTGACCTTCAACTCCTTCAGGAACATTAAATATGCGTAAATTGTATTGTCTATTTCTATTTTCCAAATCAAGTAGGGAACGTTGGAGAGAAGCAACCTGAGTAGGAAGTGGAGCCATAGATGTAAAGGCTGCAGTATTATCACGAATTCTAATCTCATTGTCAGCAACTCTCATCGATAAGGAAGCCATATCTCTGTGAATATTTTTGATATCTGAGGAAATTGTGTCCGTGTTGGTATGAATAGCTTGAATTTCCTCCAAAATGTTTGCCAATGAATCCTCTTGGGAGTCAATAGCTTTGGCTTTGGCAGGAGGAGGTGAGACAGCTTGTTTGCGTTTATTTGGACCCATTTTGGACTCCATACTGGTAAAACAGGGAGCAAACAATAGGAAGAGAAAAGTTAATTACACTACAAATAACCAAAGTCTGCAGTGTGGTAAGGAGCCTTGGCAGGATATTAAGAAACAAAACAGTGTTCAGAAAATCAGCTCCAAAATAAACTTAGTACACTGTGACAATAAGCTGCAATAGAGACTAAAAGGACAAAAATCCCTTTAATCCTTTCCAGAAAGCAAAGTTGTGGCAAACAAGAGGCAGGACGAAAACCCCTTTAAGAAGGGCTGAGGCTTCTAAAGAGAGGAGGTGCCCAGTGGGTTAAGTCCGCCTCCTCTGTCTGGAAGGCTGCTGGAGAATGCTGAGGAGAACAAGAGCCCTCTGTGAGGAGAAACTAAAAAACGCCTACCGCACTTCCCACGGAGGCACCAGACCTCCAAAATTGAGCCAAACGCTGCAGCAACCACAACGGAACAGCTGGGGGCAAAAACGAAGCTTTAACAATGCCCCTATCGTCGGAACAAACTCGTCGGCGAAGCACGTGAGGACGGAGCTCAAGGCGAGGCGGCCATCTTGGTTCGCGCGCGCTGCCGACTTAGTACAATTGTGTACTGTAGGCATGATGGCACCAATGCGATAGTGGCCTGAACCCTGTGGGGGACATTCTTGATGTGGAAAGATGTGATGTAGAATTCATATGGTGAAGAAGGTATGAAAGCGACGGTTTGGATTTCATGATCCCATCCAAGGTCCTTACTTCTTTAAAAGATGCTTGATTTGGCATAGAAAGTGTCAGAGTCTTGGAAATCAGTGCACTAAGCGAAAATACGCAAGGGAACCTCTTGGAGATGGCAAGCTCTACATGTTGCTGCTGAATGATTAAGGTGTTTCTGCTGAAGCAGTGTCATGCCTGCCCTAATTCTGTGCCATTTACTAATTCTTGCATTGTTTTCGGAACTTTGTGTAATCTGCTGATCAAACTACGGGATATTAATGTGTGGATTCTGTTAGTTGTTCTGCCTTAAGTGGTGTACGTCTTTGAGTCCGACATAGTTGTTAAAAATAAGATTTGCAGTTAGGAGAATCAAGATCAGAAATATTGTAATGCATCCAAGTGCCCTACTAATCTTATATAATGTTTATGAAAAATGTTTTTAAGATTGAAAGAATGCCGTTGATCCTGTCCTGAATGTAACTCATTACTATTATTTTTTTGTTGTAGGTGGAGAGTTTCATAAAAGTTGTGCATGAAGCTGACAAAAAACTTGCAGTGACATTGGAGAATAATTTTCCCAGTTTAAGAGACCTTACGTAGGCAAAAGAATTTCCTACGATTACGGGGCAGTAATTTTCATTACAGTTCATTCATCCGGATAACAGCCTTCAGAAAACCTGCAAGTTACCTGGATGTAGCCAAATAAATATTTATGTATGGAATTTCCTATTTTTATTTGTCACTGTACTTTTCTTCAAGAGTTGATAGTAGAAACATTGGTGTAAACAAATAAGAGACTTCCTTACAGCTCTGTACAGTATTAAAGGTCATATTTTGTATATTTATTTTCTGTTGTCTTTTAATTTCCACACATGCCCGATCTTGATGTGAGTGATACAGATTATGTTTTTGAGAAAATTATCACTCCCTTTTTGCTCCATTACATTATTAACATATTGGAATTGCACCACCTAGTGGTGGAACTAAAAATGTCTTGCTTGCTACTGGAACTGTCTGCGTGCCTCCCTCAGTATAGATAGCCTTGCTTTCCATAGCCTACCCACTTGTGTCTCCTGTATTCCGTACACAGTTCCTCTGTTTATGTCAACCAGTAAGGGCTGGACTCCACTTCCCTTCCCAGTTACACACTGTATGTACTTTCATGCTCGGTCTTGGGGCACGTCTGGTGTGTCCCAAGATTATATTTTTTAACATTATAACATAGTCTTTTGGGACTAAGGAGCCTGCCAGGAAGAAGAGCTGGAGAAGCTGTGAGGAGGAACTACCACTTTGCTGTGTTGGCCTGGAGTGGCTGCTTCTGTCTTGGGCAGTGAAAGGATTGGACTGGACTTTCTGCAACTTATTTTCCTGAGTTTCTCCAAGGCCTTGAGTTAGAGCTTGCCCCTGTTCAAGAAGTCTTAGGAACAGCAAAGACTTTAAGTTCATCTGCTACCAGCATTGGGTGTTGCGCTGGGTGTTGTGTGCTGCAACAGAAGAAAAAGCAACCCAACACCATCAATGATGCCGCTGGCAGCTCCGTGACCTGTTGGCACCGCAGAGCACCTCTCCGCTTTGCACCGCAAGCCTGGTCTCGCCACCACCAAGCTGCTGTTTGCACAGTGAACAGAGGGCACTGCACTTCAAACCGTCTCGCTTTACATCGCTGCCCTGGTATCCCCGACACCGCCGCTTCACTCGACATTGACGCCGCTGCCTACACTGTGGCCTGGGGGCACCGCTTGTAAGTTACTCAACGCACAGCCCATCCCACACTGCAGCCTTGGCACACCGATGTCGGCACCATCGACTCCAGGTCATCTACGGACGACAGCGCTTCAGCAACAATGATGCTGCTTACTCCATGACCTGCCAGCACCGCTGCGAGCACCGCCCCACTTCGCACCGCAGCCCTGGTCTCATGGACGCCACTGGACGCTGTCACCAAGCCACCGCCTGCACTGCGACCTGAGGGCATTGCACGCCGCACGACTGCACTTCGCACCACAGCCCAGACGCCTGCCGGCGCTCCTGACTTCAAACTCACAGAATTCGATCTGCAACACGTGTAACTTCAAGGGCACGACAACTCCTGCACCGACGTCCAAGCATACGCCTGCTGACACCGCATCTTCGGATCTCATCGCAAGGGCCACGACGCCCTGCATTTCCAAAGTACTGTTTGCTGGTCTTCCCGACACTGTAGCTGGCCTGCAACTCAGCGATCAGCCTAAACTGTTGGATTTGTTTGTTCACGACGCCGTGATAGCCCCGGACGGAGCTATCAACTGCAAGGAACTGTATTTTAAGTCTCTTTTTGTAATATTCGTATTTTGATTATGTTGGATTTTTATCGTTTTGGTCTTGTTTTACACATAGAAATATTGACTTTTTCTAAAACTGGTGTGTCCTTTTGTAGTGTTTTCACTGTATTACTATGTGTTATGTGCAAATGCTTTACACATTGCCTCTGAGATGAGCCTGACTGCTCGTGCCAAGCTACCAAGGGTGTGTGCAGGGGTTATTTTAGAAGTGTAATCCCCCTTATCCTGATGAGAAGAAAGGGTCCCTACTTGGACAAGGTGCATACCTCTGCCAACTAGAGACCCCCATTTCTAACATTTGCCACTTAGTGTTGGGCTTGGATGTGTGCAACTGGTTTTTCTTCAAAGAAGTCTTCAAGTCACAAGGTAGAGTGACTCCACCTATTATTGGTAATGCGCATGGGCATCTGCTCGGTTGTTAGTTTGTTTCTTTCTGCCGTCAGGTTTGGACGTGCAACCTGTGAGCTCAGGTGGTTCATATGGCGCAAAGGCATGCGAATGCAAAGGGCACTGGCAGGGTTCCTCTGCCAGATAAATAGAGTAGAAAGATTGATGCGGCAGGTAAACGTTTCGCTGCACAATCACTGATTCATTGGAAAATCGCCAACTCCATTGGACTGCTATTTCAATTTGACCGAGCCCCCTGGGGTAAAATGGAGGAGCTTCTCCAACATCTACCAGATTAATTGAAGAAGCTGTGACATGAACTTGTCTCGGAAGGGAAGCTCAATTCCAACACCACCATCCGCTGTGCCCTAGACACAACTGACACCGCAGCAGGGGGCATTAACTCCAGTGTCCTGATTAGATGCCACGCTTCTCTCTGGTTTTAAATCCGAGGTCCAACAGCATCTCCTCAACCTGCCTTTTGATGGGGAGATCTCTACAGACTGCAAGTGCTGGAAAAATCAAAAAGAACACAGCTGTGGCAATGGGATGTCGCCAAACGCCTTCTCCCTGGGGTTACTTTTGGAGTTCCCAATATAAGGGGGTCCAAGGCATCATCCCTGAAGCATCTACCTCCTATCTGAGGCCGCGGCACCAACAAACACTATCACTGGGCTACTCCAGGGTAGGTTACAGAGAAGCTAACTCCAAAGGCAGAGGTAGAGGGTGAATGGCTAAAGGAACCACCCCAGCGAAGCAGTGACTCTTTCTCTCTTCTCCCCAATCACATTACACCTGTTGGGTGAAGACTTCAGGGATTTGGCACCCGTTGGCTAGAGATCACCTCCGATCAGTGGGTTCTTTCCATCATCAGGCAGGGTTACTGTTTAGAACTCACTGCACACCCACTAAACATTCCTCTCCACAAACACATCCTTTCCCCAGAACTCCAGTGCCTCTTTCAAGAGGAAATAAAGGCACTTATTCGCAAGGAAGAAATAAAGCTGGTACCCCCTCACCAGTGTGACAAAGGAGTGTACTCCCTGTTTTTCCTTATTCCCAAAAAAGACGGGAAACACAGACCTATACTCAGCCTCGGGCCCCTTAACAAGTACATCCTGTCTGAGCACTTCCACATGGTCACACTCCAGGACGTCATCCATCTACTGCAGCAAGGCAACTTCATGACAGCACTCGACCTAAAGGATGCCTGTTTCCACATGCAGATCCACCATGGACTCCGCCGATACCTGTGGTAAGTGGTCAGCATTTTCAGTTCAAAGTGCTACCCTTGGGGTAACTTCAGCCCCCAGAATATTCACAAAATGTCTTGCTGTGGTAGCGGCTTACTGCAGGAGAAACAACATCTACGTCTTCTCTTACTTGGACGATTGGCTGATCAGGAGTATAAATGAGCAACAGTGCTTGGTACACACCCAATTCACCAACAACCTTGATGTGGGGTTTACTGTCAACATAGGCAAGTGCCTCCTTTAGCTTCTTCTGTTTCAGTCTTTCTTGGGAGCAGTTCTCAACTCTGTCACAGGGAAAGCATACCCCAGCTCAGCACGGGTTCAAGCTTTCCAATCGTTACTACCTCTTTTTCAGCCAGATCAGCACTTAACAATCAGAAAAGTTAAGTGCCTACTTGGCATGATAGCCTCCTGCATTGCCATAGTGCCCAGGTCCGATTACACATGCATCCGATGCATGAGTGCCAGATTGCATAATGGTCTCAAGCCGAGGGTCGCTGGAAAGATCTAGTGTTAATTTGGCCCGGCACCCGGCTCTCTTTGCAGTGCTGGAACAGCAACAATCTGTTGCAAGGTCCCCCTTTCTCGTCCCAGTTCTGTAAGTGAACATCACCATGAATGCCTCCCTCACTGGTTGGGGAGTGCATCTTCGGAACTTGGACAAACAGGGTATGTGGACATCTCAACAACAGAGCTGCGACATCAATTACCTACAACTTGTGGCAATCCAGTTACCTCTCAAAGCTTTCTTCTACAACTTACATCACAAACTAGTCCTCATCAGAACAGACAACATGACCACCTTGTATTTCCCCCAGAAACAAGGCGACACACACTCACACCAGCTGTCAGCATTAGCACATTTGGCATTGAGTTCTCCACCTCCAGATACATCTACAGGGCGTAGGTAACAACTTTGCAGACTTGCTCAGCAGGATGTGGCGAAAGGTACACGAGTGGGCATGCCACACACAAATCCTACTCTCATACTTTCAACATTGGGGATACCTCGATGTAGACCTCTTGGCCACCGCACGAAACAAAAAATGTCCAAGCTTTGTCTTCAGATTCTCACAGTTTATGGGCAACGCACTATAGTTGGACTGGTCAGGAAAATTTGCCTATGCTTTTCCTCCTCTCCCACTACTTCCGTTTGTGGTCCGCAAGCTTTGGCAAACATATCTCACTCTCATCCTAGCAGGTCCCACATGGGCCAGACAACCCTGGTTAACCACCCTTTTCGACCAGTCACTAGTTCCCCCATGAGAAGCTGCTCATCTGGCCAAACTTTCTAACTCAGAACCAGTCCGCTATCGGGCACCTGAACCCCAGCCAGCTCAATCTTACAATTTGGCTCCTGATGTCGGAGAATTTGGCTACCTCAATCTGCCCCCTGAAAGTGTGACTATCCTTGTGGAGGCTCGTAGGCCCACTCTGTTATTCCACTAAATGGGAGAGGTTTGTCCATTACTGCCTTTCCAGACACATTGACCCATTAAAACCAGCGGTTCAAGACCTAAACTGTTATCTTCTGCATCTGCAAATGTCAGGCCTTGCCTACACATCTATCAGTTTCCTCTTAGTAGCAGTTGCAACTTATCTCGAAAATATATAACACTCTTCCTTATTTAGAGTCTCAATCATCAAATCTTATATGGAGGGCCTTAAATGAGTTATTCGACCTAGGGTACTCCCAGCCCCGGTTGGAATCTTAATATGGTCCTAACTAGACTCATGGGCCCTCCTTTTGAACCTATTCATTCTTGCCCATTCCCTAAGGTGCTATCCCCCTTCCACCATAATCAGACTATTAAACTCCCAGTGTAATTTCCACAACCGGACTCTGTGGCGGAGAGGGCTCTTCACATACTAGATGTCAAAAGAGCCCATGTGTACTACATTGATAGAACAAAGACCTTTTGCAGGACACAACAACTCTTTGTGTCTTTTTCTAAACCACCCAAGGGCTGCGCTCTCTCTAAAGCAGGCATTGCCAGGTGGTTAGTTAAGTGCATCCAGACCTGCTATGATAAAGCCAAAAAGCAATTGCCTGCCCCACCTAGGCTGCACTCTAGACGCGAGAAAGGAGACTCAAGGGCTTTCCTTGCTAACATTCCAATAGCTGACATATGTAAAGTAGCTACCTGGTCCACTCCACACAGGTTCACTAAACACTATTGTGTTGATGTTTTAGCACGCCAACAAGCAAACGTTGGCCAAGCTTTCTTACCTACACTTTTTCAATCCTCTGCAACATCCTCCGGCTAGCCACCGCTTAGGGAAAAACAGCTTTACAGTCTATGCAGAGCATGTGTATCTGCAGCTACACATGCCACAAATGGAAAATTTTACCCTGTAAGCATCTGTTCGTGGCATGTCGCGCTGTAGATTCGTATGCGCCCACCCTCCTCCTCGGAAGCCTTTGGTTGTGTTCTTTGCATGGTCATCTTACTCTGTGGGAAACAGTCTAATAACGGAGCTGATGTCCAGGCTCCTTACCAGTAATAGGTGGAGTCACTATACCTTCTGACTCGAAGACTTCTTCAAAGAAAAACAAGTTACACTTTTCAGAGCCCAACACCAGATGGCAGAAGTATGCAGAGCATGTTAATCTACAGCACTACATGCCATGATCAGATGCTTACAGGGTAAGTAACATTTTCCTGCATAGTTGTATACACCACTGGGTCTACAGCAGATATCCTTGAACCCAATATCACACAGCAGCTTTAGCTTTTTTTCCACATCCTGTATTCCATGACATGTGCTGCTCTCCAGTTCCACCATACTTTTTCAAATTTCTTTAGACAGCCTCTGCTTTCATATACATATTGTTCAGCCACCATACACCAAACCATGTATTCTTTTCATTCTCGTAGAGGAAGGGATTCTTTCCCTCCCCATTTTCAGACAATGCCCTCTTAGCCACAGTTGGCCCCAAATTATGAAAAGTTTTTTGATATTTAAGTTAGGCATCCTTGCTCCATATGGCCACTAGTGCTGTTCTTAAAGGGAAGTCCCACCTGGTGTTCCACATGCTGTGCTTGTACCCGATTATCTCTTTCCAATATTCTGCAGTTTTAGGGCATTTCAAATAGTGTGGTAAAAGGTACCAGGTTGTCCACAGTCCTGCAAGCATTTTGCATCACTTTCCTCACCAAAAATCTACACCTGTATTCTAGTGCATTATTGAGTAATATATCCTATATAAAATTTTGAACTGTAATAATTGGATTCCAAATCGTATTGCCCACGTTTCTAGGGTGGCCACACGCTTCAACCCAGTCTATCTTTTATTAACCCTATATTATTTTCCCATTTTGCTCTTAAGTCAGTGGTCTTCAAACATTTTCATGTTGCGGCCCCTTCGTGTCAAAACGGCCACCCCAGAATGACAATTATTTGATAAAACTGGCAGCTCTAGGCATATTTAACAATTCAAACATTGAAGTTATGTTCAGTTATCCCTTTAAAAAATTACAATCAAATGCATGATTGTCAAAATGCTATAGGCAGCCTAATGTCCATAAAATGTAAACGTATCCTTGTTGTGATCCTTTACCAGAAATGGTGGAAGAGGAGGGACAAAGCAGGCTTTTTAAGACCCTTTCTCTTTGACACCTTCTCCCAGCCTGGAGATGAGTGACAAAATATGCAACTAGTGGCTTATAAAGTGGTTCACCGCCACGCTTTTTCCCCCTAAAAACACAGCACCATTTTCAGCATGATGCTCTTGATCAGTACATGGTGCCTATACCCGAGGTCAATTCAGGCCCCCCCAGCTGGGTTCAACCATGCCCTCCCCCCCGTTTATACTCTTTAGGGAAGCTAGTTTCCAGGCTTTCTATATCCATCCTATATCGTACTAGTATGTGCTTACTTTGCATATGTTTATATTTTTGCCTGTATACGAGTTCATATTCAGTCTGTAATTCCTCAACGGTTTTCACACAACATTTTTATCCAAACAGTCCCTGTCTTCGTGATGCGTATAGCTTCAAGTTTGGAAAACTCTCCATATCTCTCACATCCTTGAGGGTGTGACTTTCCCAGAGTGGTATTTCTGATGTAAACCTTCCTGTCTAACCAAACTTTGTCATGGCAGTGTGCTATGCTTTAAGAACTTCTAATGTGGGGACTGGGTAGCTGTTGGGTGTGTTAGACTTGACATCCTTGGCGTGGTTTTCCTGGCTTTTCGCCTCTACCTCCTGTAATTTTGACTGTAGGCTGGTCTTTGTACTCTGGGCACTTTAGCACTGCTGATCAGTGCTAAAGTCCAAGTGCTCCTTGTGTAAATTGTGATTATGATTGGTTATCCATTATTTACATATTTGATTTACTGGTAGTGCACTTTACTAGGGACTTGTAAATCAAATGCTGCTAGTGGGCTTGCAGCCCTGGTTGTTCCACCCACATGAGTAGCCCTGTAAGCTTGTCTCTGACCTACCATTGCAGTGTCTGTGACTGCAGTTTTAAAGTGCCATGTCGCCCTGGCAAGTGCACCCACTTGCCAGGCCCAAACCTTCCCTTTTCTTACATGTAAGGCACCCCTAAGGTAGGCCCAAGGCAGCCCCATGGGCAGGGTGCAGTACATGTGAAAGGTAGGAGATGTACTGGTGTGTTTTACATGTCCTGATAGTGAAAAACGAAATTGGCAGTATTTCACTATTGTAAGGACTATCTGTTCCATAGGTTATCATTGGAGCTGCCTTGTAACATCTTACAAGTGTAACTTTCAATTGGGAAATGGAGATTTGGAGTTTGGGTTCCCTGAACGCAGGATTTAAAAATACATCTTTTAGTGAAGTTGGTTTTTAAATTGTGTGTTTGAAAATGCCACTTTTAGAAAGTGGGCATTTTCTTGCTTTACCATCCTGTGCCTCTGCCTGCCTGCCTGTGGAATCAATGTGGTTAGACGTGGTTTAGACTGACAGCTGGGTTGTTTGTGCATTCAATCTAGACAGTCGCACAAAGTGAGCGGAGGTGTGCTCTGCATAACCTTACGGCCCATCACCAGGTTGATGGGCCTTCCTGAGCTAGAGTGATGGGAGGAGTTGTCACTGACACCTGAATAGGGCTGTGCCTGGCCTATCACAGTGCTCTCTCTTCCCCCCTGTTGTGTGTCTGGAGCAAAGGTAGTGCAAGGCAGGATCTTGTGGACAACAAAGACTTTCCTTTGAAGTATGCCTACTTCAAATGCAAAAAGGTACATAAGTATTGAACCTACAACCACATGTCTTTAGAACACTTCTGGACTGGGGACCCTGCCAAGAAGAAAAGCTAAAGAGCTGTCAGGAGTACTGCCCCTGTGCTGTGTGTTGCTATGCTGGGTTGACATGCAGTTCCTGCTTCTGTCTGTGGGCAGTGAAAGAACTGGACTTTGCTTTCTTGTATCCTGCTTTCCAAGGTTCTCCAAGGGCTTCTGTGTGCTTGCCTCCTGTTAAAAGTCTCAGGGCCATCAAAGACTTCATCTGCATCATCTCTGAATTCCACTGCTGGGAGTTCTGACCTGCCAAGTGGTGCCAATTCCAGTTCTGGGACCTTGAAGGTGGTTCTGAGGTTTCAGAATTTGAAAATCCATGCATCGCCCTTCCAGCACTGTTTTACCCGCTGCAAGCTTGCTGTGGGGTTGAAAAACCAACGCATCGCTGTGGTGCGGCTGAAAAATCGACACAGCGCCTGTTTGCTTCCCGAAGAACCGCCGCACCTCAAATCTAGAGCACCGAGTCTTCGACGTCCGAGACCCCTGCTCCGACTTTGACGCAGGCCCTGCTGTACGGCTGAAGGAATCGATGCTTCACCTGTCTTCGGGAGTGGAAATCGACGCAGCGCCTGTTTTGCCACTGTATCAACCCACAGCGCGTGGATTTTCTCATGCATCGCACCTGTGCGCCAAGTTTCCAACGCATTGACCCGCCGAAAGGAGTCGCCTCCAGAAATCAACGCATCACTTCTCGTGCATGCAGCAGAACTGACGCATCCATTCCCCCTGGAACTCAGGAACTGATGCATCGCTGTGTTTTCTGAAGCTTTCCTGCTTTGCAGCTGTTTTTCAACTTGGATTTTGAGGCATTTAAGGTACTTTGTTCTAAAATCAACGCATCTATAGAGTTCTATGGACAGAATTGCTTAAACCTTTGAAAAGTGATATTTTGAGTTATATATGTTGGATATTTGTCGTTTTGGTCTTGTTTGTTGTAGATAAAGATTATTTACTTTTCTGCAGTGCTATGGTGTCCATTTGTATTGTTTTCACTGTGTTACTGTGTGTAATGTAAAAATACTTTACACATTGCCTCTGATAAAGGCCTCACTGCTCGTGCCAAGCTACCAAGGGGGTGAGCAGGGGTTATCTTGGGTGTGTAACTCCCTTACTCTGACTAGAAGGAAGGGTCCCTACCTGGACAGAGTGCATACACTGCCAACTACAGACCCCCAATTCTAACAGGGTATTTTAGCTTGATGTACGGGAATTAATGGAAAAATGAAAACTGAGAAACCACATTGGAGGAAACCATATCATGGAAAAACAATTTTAATGAAACACAATTTTAAGGAAATGCTAATAAATCAAAAAATAAACATGTTCAAGAAAAGATAATTTTAAGAAAACATCTAAAATCACACACTTGGATAAAGATTAGGGGTATTGAGGGTTTTTGGGATTCAGGGTTGGGTGGTGTTTTGGGAGTAATAAGGGTTTTTAAAAGTTCAGGGATGAGTGGGGTTTAGGTGTGGTGAGGGTTTTTTAGGGATTTGGAGATCTGGCATGGGTGGAGTTTAGGGTGGTGAGGGGTTTTTAGGTTTCAGGGACTGGTAGAGTTTAAAAAAAAAACTTATCTATTGCCATTTTTACAGCAGTGCGGAAACATAAGGTTATCAAACAGATATATCATTGATTATTCGAAACACAGGAGAGCCAAGGAAAGAAAGGAACAAAGCGATTAATACAGAGCACTTCTCAAGTAAATAAAACATTGCATCAAATTCCACTGTTCATGGTACTGGTCTAGAATCAATTCAAATCAGTCACATATCACTTCTGTAATCCCGTGTTCTGAAAAAGACCCGTAGGTTAGTCCAACGAGAGACAAGCATAGGTGCCAAATCAGCCTCCCCGTTCAATGCCTTTCTGAAGTTTATTACATACATTCTGCTTGTAGAGGCACATTTCTTCTTGACCAGTCAACCGCCCCACACCCGCATAACAGAGGGCACCAGCAGCTCCCCACAAAACTTCCAAGGTACATCTAAGGAGTGGCACCCAGGGGGGGACATATATGCATATACTTCAATAAACCTCTACTGGATGCGCCATCAAATAGTCCCTTAATGGCTGCCATATATTCTTTGGGTGTGAGGTAAGTGGCTGTAATGTGGCATATATCGCTAGTGATGTTTCAGTAGGTTAGATCGCAAATCCAGGCTTTCACTGTTGGGACCGGAGTCCCTCCCCAATGTAATGAAACCTGTCTTTTGGCAATAAGCAGGGCAATGGCAGCAAATCACCTCACTCCCGCATGCAGAGGTTTGACATAGCCCAGCAAGGCCGTCTGTGGCGACGGTTGTATCGTATGGTCTATCATCAGGGATAAATGGCGGAAAACCTCCCCCCAGTACGCCAATATAGGTCCACAATTCCAGGCCAAATGTGAAAAGTCTGTCTGAACCATGGCACATCTGGCACAGGTGTGTGATTTGATTGGATCTATCTTGACTAATAGGTACGGTGTTATATATGCTCGATGTAAATATTTAAAGTGTAACAGTTTGTGCCGATGATTATTTGACACATAGCGTGTTTGTTCACAGCAGGCTATATTGCTGTGTCTGGTCCAGCAGGGAATATCCCAAATCCCTTTCCCAGGCCGCTCGCGCTTTTGTCACGGCCATTGGCTGGAGTGTAAGGAATAAATGGTAAAGTCTCGAAACAAGATGAGTCCCATCCGCCGCTGTGATGATTAATGTGAGTAGGGGGAAATCTGCTAGTTCTTGCAATGTAGATGGGAGTCCCTTATATATGGCGTTGTGTACCCTGTGCAGAATAAATGTGTCCATGTAGGATGCATCTCGATTTGTTATTAACTCGTCAGCGGTGCCCAACTGTGCGTCCTTAAAAAAATCACCCACGGTCTGCAGCCCAGATCGGGCAAAGGTTCGCTTAGTAAGTGTTTCCGTCGTTGGGGACAGCCAGGGGTTATCTGGCAGCAGTAATCTGGCAGCGGTATGTGCGGCAAATACAAGAAATCTGCATGTAGATATGTTTGTAATTTGGGCCATGCCATGTACGTAGTTGGCAAAGTTTGGATTTCAGCTGGGTTTCTAGGCAGTCCCTGGGGCAGAATCGCACAGAGCGGATACGGGCGAGCCTGGGAGTAATCCGGTTTCAGGTACTGCAATCGAGCATCCGGATGGTACAAATAATATGTAAAATGTATTTGAGCTATCAAGTAATATGAATAGAAATCTGGGACCCCGAATTCCCCGCACTGATATAGCATAGTTAACGTGCTCCATCCTATGCGCGGCTATTTACTGGCCCATATAAGTTGAATAAGCAGTCCGCGTAATGCCTCAAAAAATTTGCTTGTAAGGGCGATTGGGATGTTTAAAAATAGGGGAGGACCACCATTTTAATGATGGCGATCCTGCCAGTTATTGAAAGTGGGAGCCTGATGCACCGTTCTACTTGTGAGCTTATCTATCGCCGTCCATCATGGAGGCGGATCACCTCTGGCACACTGTTCAGTGCACCAGCATAGTGGGAAGTCTGTATCAAATTGAGTGGTAGCTGACGTAAGTGGGAAGACTTCCGACTTACTCCAGTTGATGGCTAGACCGGAGAAAACTCCGAAGCGCACCACCTCCTGCAGCTGAGGGGGCAGGTTAGTGGAAGGCTCCCTGATAAATAACATTACATTGTCCGCATAGATAGAGGCCAACTGTGGCCCCTGATGAAACTGCAATCCGCGTTGTAGGTGCCTCTCCTGGAAATGCCGTGTCAGAGGATCCATAGTGATAATAAACAGCAGGGGTGATAGTGGACACCCCTGCCAGGTGCCACGTATGAGCCGGAATTGCACGGCTAGTCCACCATTCACTCTAAGGCAGGCCACCGGGCTAGTGTAAAGAAGACGAAATAGGCTGGAGAAGCCATCCGGGATTCCCAGCTTCTGAAGGGCAGCATGTAGGAAGGACCACTCTAGTGAATGAAACGCTTTTTCGGCATGGGATCCAGCTGATTAAGAACCGCAAACACTGCGCGTAGATTCACCGAAGTGGAACGATTGGGGACAAAGCCCGCCTGGAATGGGCATATTATCTTATCTACCAGTAAAGATAAAAGGGTGGCCAGAATCCTGGCCAAGATCTTATAATCCTGGTTTAATAACCATAGGGGTCTATAAGATGTGCAGTTCTGAGATGGTTTGTCAGGCTTAAGTAAGAGTGTAATTATTGCCTCCCGCATAGTGGGGAGAGCGATCCCCCCTCCAAAGCCTCTGCGCATACCTCTAGCAGTCTGGGAGCCAATAGGGTCTTGTAAGCTTTATAGAACTCTCCCATCAGCCCGGGGCTCGGCTTCCGGCTAGATCATCTATCGCTTGCGAGATTTCATCCATGTCAATAGGTGCAGCTAAAAATTGGCGCTGCTCTTCGTCTATCCAGACCATTGCTGGTAATTCGCAAGGGCCTCTCCCACCAGGGGGGTGGTGTACGAGGGGTGGTGGTGTCGTCGCGCGAGGTGTACAGACTGGTATAATAAGAGAGAGATGCAGTAGCAATCTTGTCCCCTCTCACGAGGGTTGTTCCATCCTCTAGCTCAAGTTGTGTCACATAAGATGACTGATACCGGAGGCGGAGTAATCGGGCCAGCGTCCTTCCCGGCCGCTCACCCTCACCATATATGCATGCCCTAGCGTACTTGCCCATGTAGTGTACCTCCCGCACTGCTAGTTCCTGAAAACTTCGTCAGAAGCGCCGCTCGTTCATGTAATGTCAGGGGGATCTGCTGTCCTAGCATGACTGTCTATATCCCAGAGTTTCCCCTCTACTGTCTCGTGCTCCCTGCGTATGGACCGCAGCACTCCCGCCTGTTTAGCAATACACACTCCCCTGATGTATATATTGAATGCCTCCCAGAGCGTGGATTGCCGCTCCACTGTTCCTGTGTTGAATTGGAAATACTCAATTATGGCTTTCCTAATCTCACTACGAAAGACCTGATCTAGAAGCGCCTCCGAGGGAATTCGCCAAGACACATAGGGATGTGTAACATTGGATAGGGTTAATGTCAGTAGTAGTGGTGAGTGATCTGATAGTGTACGCAGCTGATAATCAACTGTGGTAACAGCTAGCAGAAAGTGGGGAGAGAGATACCAATTCGTGACCACAAGACATGCGGAGCAGAATAGAATGAGTAATCCCGCGCCGCAGGGTGGTGCACACTCCAGCAGTCTTTAAGAAAAAAAGACTGCAATAGAGAGGCGAGTGTCTGCACCGCCTGGGGTTTAGCGGTCTGTCCTGTGCTCGTTGTGTCCATCGCGGGGTCCAGGGTGAGATTGAAGTCCCTACCCCCCCCCCCATTAGTATATTGTCAGTGTCTAATTGTGTGATGTGTGCTGCTGTGCGAGGGAAGAATTCAGCAGAGTCTACATTTGGGGCATATACATTAACCAAAAGGAGCAGGTCATTTCCCGTCGTACCCGCCACCAGGATGTAGCGTACCTCTTCATCAGCCACCACTTACCAGACTGAAAGGAAGTGACTTATGGACCAAAATGCACACTCCCCGCGAATAGGTACTATAGTTGGCAAGAAAATGATTATCCCCCCATGTCATTGCAAAGCGATGTGTGGGAAGCGGGGCATAGTGAGTCCCTTGCAGAAAAGCCTGTGTATGGTGTGCCTGGCCAAATACACCAGAACCTGGCACCCTTTTCGGGGGTTGGAGAGCCCTCTGACGTTCCACGTCAGGCACTTGAGTAGTAATCCCTCTTGTTTCATGTCAGATGGGGACATTTATGTGATAATGTGATCCATGGATTTCTGAACAGGTGTACGATGTGCTCATGTCTGTACAACCATGCTAGCTCTGTCCTGTGCCATAAATTTCATGCAATGCAATTCTAAACAATCAAAAACCCTTTCCCCCGACCTACATCAGATACAAATAAACCAGCACCTGATGAATCCCTTCATTTTCCCCTAACAGAGACACCAAATCAACAATGTAGGAAAATTCCTAGGGGGTAGGAAACACTCTTGGGAGCCCGCCAATTGGAACCGTGTGTCCGCAAGTGTTCAGGACCGCCTTACAAACGTGACATGAACAGGCTATGTCCACCTCCACCACACATTGTTATATAATCATCACTCTCCGGGTATCCCATAATTTCCAGTAGGGCCGGTATCACTAGCTAGATCAGGCCAGTAGCCTGGGGAATATCTATGTTCCAACTAGTTCCGATTGGGATCCTGTGGCCTCTTCGCCACCCGCTCGGGAATTCAGCTCGACTTGGTGTTGTTTCCAGAATTTGGTGGCTTCCTCCGGTGGTTAAAAAATTTGCACCTTGCCGTTGACCTGAATTCATAGCCTTGCCGGGTAGAGCATGGCATAGTGCACATTTGCCATCGGTAATATATGCTTGATGTCCCTGAAATTGCGGCGCGCCTCTTGCACCATCGGTGTAAAGTCCATGAAAAACGCCAGCTCCGAGCCCTGATATGTAATTGTTCCACGCTCTCGAGCAAGCCGGAGCGCTACATCCTGATCATGGTAATTGAGGAGTTTCACAATAATTAATCTCAGAGGTGTCCCCGGTGCCGTGCGCTGCCTGAGAGATCTGTGCGTTCTCTCCACAGCAAATGTCACGGAAAAGACTTCTCTGCCAAACAAGTCAACCAGGACCTTCTCGACAAAGCTGGACATAGGGCCAGTGTTTGTGGATTCAGCCACTCCGGCTATGTGTATATTGTTACAGCGTGATCGTGCCTCCAAGTCTTCTGCCTTGAGGCCACCATTTTAAGAAGTTGTTCAGCTCTCTCCAATCTTTTACTAGCGGTGGGCTGCAAATCCTCTAGGTTCGACACCCGCTGTTCTTCTTTGTTTATACGGGTCCCCTGCTGCTCGATTCGGTCATGCATGTCTTTCAGCCAGGATGAAAGCGTGTCAGTCCTCGCATCAATGGACTTAAATCCGGCCTGCAGCTCCGCCATGATAGCAGCTGTGCCATCTAACGGAGGGGCCTCAGCTCCCAGAAGGCCATCTGCGTCCTCATGCCTGGGGGTCTTTGCGGCGTCAAAAGATAGCTGGCGCTGTTTTGGATCCGTGCTCGCCTTCGCTGGGAAAAGCAGTTTGTAGCAGTATCAGACACAGGAATATCCCACAGCGTCGCAGCGCCCTCAGCAAAGCCCAAGGTCAGGAATTCAATTTCACTCACTGGGGGGGCTGATTAGGTCTGATCAGCAAGTTTGGCGCATGGTTTTTCAGTAGTGCCCACCAATGTTCGACTATGTGGGTGCGTTTGCCCGGTCCCACTTCACACCTGGGGGGCGGGACAGACCAGCAGCCCCCGTCACACCGTCTGCAGGATATGTGTGTTAGCTGCTCCCCTCTGTCACACACCCTACTCCCACACAAACTCGGGGGGGGGAGGGGCGGGTGGGATGTAAACCCGGAAGTGCCACCTTTCAGCCAGCTCCCAGGGATCGGCATGGGTTTAGTGCGATGCCCCGCCTCCCAGCGATTTTTATGCCTGTGATATCATTGCCCTTCCGTACTCACTGGCCTTCACCGCCGCGGCCAGTCACTGAGCACATTCTGGGTCCTCTTTGTAGTAGGTGGCCCCAGCAGTGGTGGAACGACCGCACTCAAGCTCAGCGGTTCGCAGTCACCACGGAGTAGGAGGCCTGTGCCGCCAGAGCTCCTTGCGCCCGAGGCCCCGCCCTGAGGCTCACCCGAAACCCCTATCTTCTCGGGGCCTCTGAGGGCCGCGGCAGGCCTCGGGCATAGTGAGTCGTGGCGGCACCACTCTCGGACCGATCGAGCCCGCTTGCAGCTCAATCCGCGCCCCATCAATGTGGCATCCTTGCGCTCGTGATCATCTCAATCGGGGGCCGGTGGATCGGTGGGAGGTTGCAGCTATCTGTGGCGACTCCGGAGCTTCAGAGTCAGACGGCTATCTTGATCGTCAGCTCGGTCACAACCCCAGGGACTGGTAGAGTTTTGGGGTGGTGAAGGGTTTTTAGTGCCCAGGAATGGATGGAGTTTAGGGTGGTGTGGGGTTTTAAGTATTCAGGGATAGGTGGGGTTTATATGTAGAAAGGGTTTTTAGGGTTCAGGGATGGGGACGTTTTGGGGTGGTGAGTGGTTTTAGGGGTCATCAATAGGTGTTTTTTTCAGGATTGGTGACGGGTTTTTAGGATTCAGGGATGAGTGGAGTTTAGGAGTAGTGAGGGATTTTATGTGGTGTTGTGGTTTAGGCATTAAAAGGGGTTTTTAAGGGTTCAGGAATGGGTAGAGTTTAGAGGTAGTTGGGGTTTTAGGTTATGAAATGGGTTGTTTAGGTGCAGAGATGGATGGTGTTTTAGGGTGTGGAGAATTCAGCAAATGAAAAGCATCCAAAGTAATTAACAATGTAAAAGTTATAAATTTGAAATAATGCCCCTGACGTAAAGGATTTAAATAAATATCTTTGACAAAAATATTTTTGAAAGTAAGACCTACAACCATTTCATTTACACCTTAAAAAATACGTATGCAGAAGCCAATTTCTAAAAAGACATACATTCTGAATTGGTTTCTATGAAATGATAGATGCCAGTCATCCTGAAAATTTCCATTAAACGGTTTTAGATAAAAATGGTTTCTCAGTAATGGTATTCCATTAGACCATTTTTTGATGAAATCACAAGCAACAATTTTAGCCTTCTAAAACCTTACCATGTACCCTCATGGGCCAGTCGCCTCTCTGTCCATTCTCACTGAGGACCCCTGCTGTTGTGCAAAAGCAAAGCGTCACACCCTTGTACAAACTCCTTTTTAAAATCTCCAGTAATATTCTAGGAGCCCCCACGGCCCCCAGCAAGGAACGTAAAAAATGCCTAAACAGGGTTTCTGGAACCCAGAATGGAGTGTTTTACAGAACATACAGTAATTTCGGTAAAGCGACCACTTTTCTATGAATAGCTCTCGATTGCTTATAAAGTATATTGTAGATTGATTGAAGGTTGTGATTTGGACTCGCAGCAGACAGTGCGGTGTCTTAATTGCTCTACCTTCAGTTAACTGATACAGTACAGATGTTCCCCTGTTAAATGAATCCAGAGTAATGGCTATTAAGATCTTAAGATTACACAGGAGTTTCTTTTTTTTTATTGACAATTCTGGGTTTGCTAATTATAAAAGCAAGTCATCCTCGTAGAAGGATATACGGTATTCCCATCTTTCTGTTCATCTAAGCCCTCTTATTGTATGGTTTCCTCGAACCCAGCAGACCAGACGTTCTGTCACGAAAGAGAACAGGTTGGTTGAGAGGAGACATTCCAGACTCGTTCCTTTCTTCAATTGAAATGGTCTGGACAACGTCCCATTGATCCTAACCCTGGCCATTGGTGCTGCGTAGAGTAATACTACACATTCTCTAAACGCCTCGCTAAATTCCATTTCTTTTGTAGTATCTTGAATAGAGTTTTTTGTGGTTTCATTAAGCACGGTCTTTGTCTAGAGGTGAGAGAGTACTTATGCCACAACAAGTCGACTTAAAAAGAAAAAAAAGGCATAAAGCCTGGTCTTTAGTATATATTTTGTCCTAGTGGACATGCACAAAACTGGAAGCACAGCATGTAATTGTCAAAAGCTGACATGCACAAAACCTTGCATGAGCATGAGGTTTTCCATAACTGACAAGCATAATGACTGGTTTTCTATATCTGATGCACACAAAGCGTGTACCACATGCCCGGTAATACCCATCCAGTTGTCTCCTGTCCATTGTGGGCTTCGGTTGCTCTAGTCGCGCCCCAAGCCATATTGAAAACATCTGTGACAAGGGTCAACAATTGACTTCATTACAGGCTGCTGGAGAGCAGCAATGGTACTCCATATTGGTTGAGAAGCAATTCATGTGGACTTTCTCAGACAATTTAAAGGGATAGTTCCCTGGTTTATTCTGATATTTAAACCTCCAAAGGGAAGTTTGGGGAAGAGTAATCCTCATCACTTAGGACCTTCTTCCGAGTTAGTAAGAGTTCCTGATTTGGCAGAAAGGGATGTGTAACATAGTGTATGTCGCGTCTTTCTTAGCCATAACAGTCTATTCTTTAGTTAGATTGTATGGAAAAAACAAGCTACTGGCGTTTAGGTGTTTCCATGGGACTCAACCGGTTTATAGTGTCTATAGAGTCCAACTCCGTTGCATTGTAGCCCTAAGCTGTGATTGCCCATGTTGCGAAGAGGACATGTCACTCCGTATGATGTCTATAGCAGACGACACAGTGTAACCCAGAGAAAATATCCTAGTGGATAAGGTGGTCATAAAATTGTTGCCTACTGCTAGAGCCCTTTCCAAATTTGCTCTGTCAATCTCACATAGTCTCTCATCAGCTTCCTGTTGTGAAATCTTCCACCTTTTTTGCATGCAGAAATCGCTTTTGACGTGGCTTTCGAGGACCTAACAAAAATCCTGTACAGCACTTCCATCCCAAAGAAGAGACAGGTTTTTTCACCTCAGACAGCGTTGAATGTTTTAGCCAGTCTAGGCACAACTTCCCAACGCTGTATGTTGTCACCACTCTTGCGTGTTCTGTCTGCACGTAAAGTGGGTCTGGCCTGTTTATCCTAAACCCTTTTATGTTGTCAAGAAAACGTGCCTGACATCCGTTAGTATCTAACGGCCACACTAACCATCCCCCTTCTTTGGAATCTGAAGAATTGTATGTCCCATTTCTAAGCATGTTGTCAAATGTGTCCTCCATTTCTAGGCATGTTGTCAAATGTGTCCTCCGAGTAGTTTGTGAATTGTTGCCAATTCACAAAACGTGCAAATGTCGGAATGTTTGGTTTATTAAGATCCTTTATCTTAGCCAAGCCAAGACAGGACATCTGCTGCATAGTTTTATTCTGGAAAATCATTTGGTGTTGTATAAGGCATGCTCTAAATAAAGCCTTGTTTCCCTGAACGTGTCAATCTCTAGCTCCCAATATAGATTTTAAATCGACAGTGCCTTTCCAAGAGTCAAACCTTTGTGTCGGCAACTAGGAAATGAAAAATGCAGAATAAATCAATTTGGTATCAGTAAGGCATAGTTTTCTTTACCTGTGATGGTGCGAGTTTCATTGTACCTAGAAAAATATGCAAACCTCTGTGCAAATATCTTTGAGCTTCCCTGTGGTGGTATAGGGCAGTGTTCCCATTGGGCCTGATTCACAGAACTAACTTACGTCAAAAACGTAAAGTTAGTACTTTTTGGTATTCACAGAATACACTTACTCATTTTGGTATTCACAGAATGAACTTACTCATTTCGGTATTCACAGAAGTTAGTAGTCCTAACTTTAGGACTCCTAAATGCCTTCTGTGAATACCGAAAGTCTTAAAGTTAGGATTTTTCTCAGTTTAGGAGTAGTAAAGTTAGGACTCCTAACTTTAGGACTCCTAAATGCCTTCTGTGAATATCGAAAGTCTTAAAGTTAGGATTTTTCTCAGTTTAGGAGTAGTAAAGTTAGGACTCCTAACTTTAGGACTCCTAAATGCCATCTGTGAATACCGAAAGTCTTAAAGTTAGGATTTTTCTCAGTTTAGGAGTAGTAAAGTTAGGACTCACTTTACTACTCCTAAACTGAGAAAAATCCTAACTTTAAGAATTCCGATATTCACAGAAGGCATTTAGGAGTCCTAAAGTTAGGACTACTAACTTCTGTGAATTTAATACTACACATGGAGTACCTGCTTTGTGTAAATAATGGTGACCATAATGCTGAAAACAGAACATTTCATCAAAATTTGATGTCCCATCATACATTTCTTCCAGGGGCGTAACACAGGTCCCCGCAGCCCCCGCGGTGTGGGGGGTCGCCAACCTCCAGGGGGGCCCCCTCAGCACCGCACTTCGGCCGGAGAGCTCCAGTTTGAGTCCGGAGGGGTCCCCTCCACGTACCCTGCATGGGGGCCCCCTCAAGTTTCCTGACGCCACTGATTTCTTCAGTATTAAAAACAGTGTAATGCTCTAGATCGGCAAGCATTTCATGCACTGTGTTAACGTCCCAATCATCAGAGATAGTACCATGAGTGATAATTTAATTCAAAGAAATATGAAATGCATAAGTTATTTGATGAGTTTCAGTTGAACCAAATATATCATAGGATAACTTCGCCCAAACAATTCCATCAGGAACCTGGAACAGCCGAAATGTTCACCAGGGAAAGGTCTCTTCGCACTTTTTGTGATGAAGAAGGGGGTTTCAAATATTATGCTTTTATTGATGCTTCATTATCCAGTTCTTTTGAGTCTCTGCACGTTGGCATCAGAGTTGAACCACTCCTCCGGTGCTCCGCCATATTCTGCCAAAGTTATTACCATTGCATGTGTTTACTGACTTGAAGTAGCTGTAAAGGTTTATAACAACAATTAAAAGCATATTTCTCAACGATCCAGAGACAACTTTTAAGAATATTGTGGAGGTTTACCAGGGATTTAGATCCATGCAGTGTGAAAGGGTTAAAGAACTTTGGGGCATATTTACAAGCCCCTATCGGCACAGGAACATCACTTTTAGTGACTCAGATAAATGAGGTGTCGCACAGGAAATAAGAGGTGTAAAAATAACAGGAGACCTACAGATCATACAGTATTGTGAGAGGTAACACAACAATTGATGGTTCGTAATCGTCACTTTAGCAAGGATCCATTCTGTATAGTAGTCCTTTCCATCCAGCTGAATTCATTATTGATGTGTTTATGGTCACAGCACATTTATAGTGCAAAACTCACAGTAGTTCAAGATGTTGAGCACTCAGAAAATCCAAGCATAACTAAGCTATGCACCTAACACAAGTACAATTATATGCTATCCAGTAAGGGTTCCAGCCATAATCAGTTAATAGGTCAATCGATTGTTGCAGTTCTTTGGTTCTGCAATGTATGTGCGCCATTCCTCTGTCGTATTCAATCCGTGGTCTATGAAGTTGCATTGTTCACTCCACTTCACTTCCATCTTTCAGAGAATACTCATGAGGCCAACTGCTCCCGCCGGTATTACGGCACTGTCAATAACTTGCCATCTCTTATCATTTGCTGTATGGTTCTTTTCGAAGAAATGGGATACCATGAGGGCATTACTCACCCCACGCCAAATTCTGCTCTGGTGTTGGCATATCCGTGCTTTTATTGGTTGTGAGGTCTACCCTATATAGATCAATTTACAGGGGCACTATATAGCATATATAATGTTTCTAGAATTGCAATTAAAAAAGAATGTAAGCTCCGTTTTAACTGTACCATGCGCAAAGGTCGTAGTATGGGGTGTGAAAGCACATGCTGCGCAATTCCCACAGTAATAGTGGCCCCGAACAGGCGGAAGATATGTTTTTTGGCATTTAAGCATTTTCTTATACAATGTAGTAATTCACAGAAAACCAACTTTGTGCTGTTCACAACTTTTCCATTGACAGGTGGTTACCTACATACATTGCTAAAGCAGGATGGCCTGTGTGGAACTTCACAAAATACTCAAATATGGGTTCAATGCACTGATTGGTTGTATCTATAGGTCTTGGTTCCTAGGGTCCCCAGCAGGAACCAACATGTGCATACCCTCCACCTATCTCATAACTAATGAAGTTGAGTGTGGCTTCTGATACGCTCTCAGTATCATTTTGTGTTGTGGGTCTCATTTGACCTTGAGTGTGCACCGATGGAAAAATGGGAAACCAGGATTAATCGTAACAAAGTAAATGAGGTAACCAATAAAACAGCATAGTAACTTAGGGTCTGGTGGGGGGAAAAGGGCGGGTGCAGTCTGATCCACAGGAGGGTGTGTAACGTGTGTTGCAACCGAATAGTGGCTGCCAAACTTCACATCTTGTGGTGTTCATGGCATGAAAGTCCAGGTCCGGAAGGCAGGGATAAGTCAGCTGTGATTGCACTGCGTGTCTATTGAGTAGTATTTTGCCAAGCATAGATTTCAGAGAGGGGTAGGCCTTTCCTTCGGGTCACTCATTCCCCTTTTCCCCTTCATGACCTATCTCTCCGTCTGCAGAGGGTCCCCCGGTTGCCCACCTTCACCCTTGGGGTCACCTATCTCCTAGTTTGTGTTCCCCTCTGGACGCCCCAGCTATACAGAATCTCCACCCATACCTCGGCCAGTGGGCGCCCGCGGACTCTCCGGGCATCCTCATCTAAAGACGTGACCTTCTGCCTCTGCCCATGTTGTGACATCCCTCACCGAGGTCTCCAGCCTTGGTCCCTGCTTTGATTTCTACGCCGTTGCTATTCTGCGTCTAGGTAAGGTGAGAGCTAAGTCTATGAATCAAGAGCCCACTTTGCACTTTTTGGGCTTGGGAAAACCTCCCAAGAAACAGGTCTACTGTGCAGAGAAAAGTGCACCCCAGTGGGGTCTGGAGTTGCAGCAAAACTGCAGGCCAGAAAATCTGTAGTGTGGGGCACCCCCATGTCATATGACCGAAGTCTACGTCTAGTACTCGACAGCAGGGACATCCCCGGGGTTCTCCCCCATATATAACCTGCAAACTATGCGGGTGAGGTATGTCATATGTAGATAATTACATTGTATATATTTTAGCCTTGAGTTACATGAGACCTTCTTGGGGATAGGCGAGCACCCTATACCATTCACTATCCGCGATATCGTGGCCTGGTAACTCCTCCCATCAAGCCCGAAGAGCCAGTAGTGGTCTCCTCCCCATTTTATCCAGTGCTTTGTAGATCCATGTCACTAGGTGTCATGCGGAGCCCATAGAGAGAAGAAGTTGATGCACTGTGTGGGGGTTCATCCCGAATGCTGTCTGTTAGACTTGGCATCTTTTGGCGTGTTTCCCCTGACTTTTTGCTTTCTGACCTCCCGGTTTTGACTCTGTTTTTGCTGGCTTAGTGTCTCTGCGCACTTTCTCACTGCTGTTCAGTGTTAAAGTGCAAGTGCTCCTGTTGTAAATTGTTATTCTGGATTGGTGTTTCCATGATTGGTTGATTTGATTTACTAGTCAGTCCCTAGTACAGTGCACCGTGTGTGCCCAGGGCATGTAAATGAAATGCTGCTAGTGGGCTTGCAGCACGGATTGTGCCACCCACACAAGCAGCCTGTAAATGCAACTCTGGCCTGCCATTGCAGAGCTTGTGTGCAGTTTAGTACTGCCATGTCGACTTGGCAATTGCACCCACTTGCCAGGCCCTAACCTTTCCTTTTCTTACATGTTAGTCACCCCTAAGGTAGGCCCAAGGTACCCCTGTGGGCAGGGTGCAGTGTATGTTAAAGGTAGGACATGCACTGGTGTGTGTGGCATGTCCTGATAGTGAATTACTGCCAATTTCGTTTTTCACTATTGCAAGGCTATCTGTTCCCAGAGGACAGAATAGGGAGTTTGTTTATAACTTCTTATAAACATAATTGCCCTTGGGAACAATGTAGAGAAATAAAGTTTAGTATACCTGAACTCCGAATCTAAAGATGCATCTTTCAGTGAAGGTGATTTTTACATTCGGTGTTTGAAAATACCACTTTTAGAAAGTAGGTATTTTCTTGCTCCGACATCCAGTGTGCCTCGGCTGGGTTTGTGGATTGACTGTCTGGCTTGGGGATGACGGGGGCTGGGGAGGAACAGTGGCTCCAGAGAGTCTAGATGGGTCAGGGATGGGCTGAATAGACCTGGGCTGCATTTACAGTAGGGGGAGGAGATTTCCTTTCACCTGAATGGGCCTGGTCTGCCTCTGACAATGTCGTCTCCACCTCCTGCCAGGAAGCTGCACCAGAGAGGACAGAACTGGTTGTGGCTGGGCACAGACACTCTCTGCCTCCATAGAACAAAGGATTTGGGGCTATAAAAATTGGGGGCCAAACCCCTAAACTCTTTTGGACCAAGAAGACTGCCAAGAAGAAGAGCTGGAGAAGCTGTGAGGAGGAACTACCACTTTGTTGTGTGCTTTGCTGTGTTGGCCTGCAGAGGCTGCTTCTGTCTTGGGCAGTGAAAGGACTGGATTGAACATTCTACAAACTTCTTTATTTAGTTTCTCCAAGGGCTTGAGGTAGAGCTTGCCCCCTGTTCAAGAGGTCTCAGGAACAGCAAAGACTTCAAGCTCTTCTGCCATCAGCACTGGGGACTGTGTGTTTTGTGCTGCAACAGAAGAAAAGCAGCCCTACGCCGTCTACGACGCCACTGCTGACTCCGTGTCCTGAAGGCACCGCAGAGGGCACCGCTGCAATGCCGCACCGCAACCCTGGTCTCACCGACGCCGCCACCTGACGCCGCCACTGAGCCGCTGCTTGCACCGCGACCTGTGGGCACTGCACTCCGCACCGCCTCGCTTCACACCTTCGCCTTGGTATCCCCGATGATGCCACTCCATGCCGACATCAACGCCGCTGCTTGCACCGTGGTTCGAGGGCACAGCGCGTAAGTTACACGAGGCACCGTCCTCATCCCACACTGCAGCCTTGGCCTACCGACGCCGGCGCCATCGACTCCAGTTCGTCAGCCGACGACAGCGTTTCAGCAATGACGACGACGCTGCTTGCACTGTGATGTGCCAGCACCGCGACGAGCACCGCATCACTTGACACCGCAGACCTGGTCTCACCGACACCGCTGGACGACCGGCACCGAGCCGCTGCCTGCACCGCGACCTAAGGGCACCGCGCGCTGCACCGCTGCACTTCGCACCGCAGCACCCGACGCCTGCCGACGCCAGCGCTCCTGACTTTAACCGAGAGGAGTTCGGTCTGCAACGCGTGTGACTTCAAGGGCCCGACGACTCTTGCACCGACCTCCGGAACAGACGCCTGCGGACGCCGTGATTTCGGATCTCCGCGAGAGGTAGCTGACGCCCTGCATTTCTAAAGGTACTGTTTTGCGCGTCTTCCCGACACCGTAGCTGGCCCGCGATGCCGCGGTCAGCCACAACTGTTTGGATCTGTTGTTCACGACACCGTGATAGCCCCGACGGAGCTATCGACTTCAAGGAACTTTATTTCAAGTTTATTTTGATAACTGAAGATTTCTAAGTACTGTATTGTGGATTTTTTATCATTTTTGGTCTTGTCTGAAGTATATAAAAATATTGGATATTTTTCTAAACTGGTGTGGTGTCCTTTTGTAGTGCTTACACTGTGTTACTGTGGGTTATGTGCAAATGATTTACACACTGCCTCTAAGATAAGCCTGACTGCTCGTGCCAAGCTACCACGGGGGTGAGCAGGGGTTATTTTAGGAGTGTAACTCCCTTATCCTGACTAGAAGGAAGGGTCCGTACTTGGACAAGGTGCAAACCATTGCCAACTACAGACCCCCATTTCTAACATTGGTGGCAGCGGTGGGATGAGACCTGCGTTTGCACTTGACTTACAGTGATTGGTGTGCACTACTGCCATATCGCAGACCATTACTTACCACATACTGTTTTTTTGGTCTGTTTTTGCCTTTCCATCGGTCTTGAACTTTCCAGTACAACATGCCTGAATCAATTGCATAATCTGCTGCATCCTTGGAAGTGGCCTTTGAGGAGAAGTTAGAAACCTACAATGTTAAGGAATTGAAGGCGATCTGCAAAAACCTCAAAGTCCAAATAAGGGGCCTCACCAGAAAAGAGGAGCTACAAAAGGCGCTGAGGGCCTGGGTAGCAGCCAGACATGCTAGTGAGCTGTCTGGGGATCTTGTTATGGAGGCAGATGAGCCAATGCCAAGGATGGATGTGCTTTTGGGAGGGGGGGGCACTCTCTAAACCAGGCAGCAGTGGCTTGTCCCCAGAGGAGCTGGAGGGGAGGCGGGAAGCAAGGAGAGTTGCTGTGGAACTGGAGAAGCTTAAGTTAGCCATGGAGGAGAAAAGGATGATGCTAGACCATGAGATCAAGATAAAGGAGCTGGATCAGAGGAGTAGAACCGGCTCAGATGGTGGCAGCAATTCATCAGGGCAGTCAGACAGAATTGTGCACATCCCCCAAGAATGTAGGCAAGGAATTCAAGAAGGGGATGACATACAAAGGTGGTTCCAGTGGTATGAGGCGTCTATTCATATGAATGGGGTCCCTGAAAGGAATTGGGAGGCATGGTTGGGGCCTCTCTTTCCAAAAGAAGCTAGGGATACCCTGATAGCTTTAGGTAAGGGGCAGGATGCTCTCCTCAACAAGTATGGGCTCACTCCTGACAAGTACAGGGATCACTTTAGGTCCAGTAAGAAGACTAATGCCAACACTTGCTTGGAATGTGTAGATTCTTTCTGCAGGTCTCTGGATGGCTGGGTGAAGGGCAGTAATGTAACAGATTTTCAGGGGCTCTACAATTTGATTGCATGGGAGCACTTGTCTAGTCTATGTTTTGCAGAGCTGCGCCAGCACTTGGTTGATAGTAAGCTGACTGACCCCAGGAAGCTTGCTATGGAGGCGGACCGCTGGGTGAGTAACAGGGTCTCAACAACAAAAAGGAGCACCAAGGGGTAAGTAGTCAGGTCGCCCCCCACTCAGCAATATATCTCAAAAAGACCTGACCTACTGAGAACAGTGTCTTATAATTTAAAGGACCAGGGATACATATTGCCCTTACAAGACAGTACAATTGTTACTTGCCTGTATGTCCCACTGTTCAAAATTTATTAAACATCATCATGTACCACAGTTTTCAACAAGCTTATAAAATTAGAAAAGTATACCACCACACAACCTTGTGAAAAAAATGTGTGACAGATTGGAAAGTACCTCACGTTAGTAACACCAAAAGGGGGGGCTTCTGGCATATATTTACCAGTATGCCCACACTATCATCACCTGTAACTTTCCAATTGGAAAGAAAAGGTGAAAGTAACCTGCACACCACCCTCAGGGACTGCGCGCTAAATAGTTGCGGTCCCTCTCGTAACTACTTATGTCAGTTTCACTGCGTCCGCGGTGTCTGATTTCACTTGGTGCTCCGAGCGGGACGGAGCACCAAGTGGTGGTGCGCAGGTACGAAGGACTTCAGCAGCTACTTGGCATGAGTGATCAACAAGCAAGGTGTTGCGTGGTCCCATATTAGCCCTGACGAAGTTGCCGGAATAATAGTAGGCAACGAAACATGTTGGCCTATATTGTTGTGAATGGCCAAGTAGATGCCGTTTTTATGTGAGGACACTTACTGCATTGAATAAATCTCCTACGCAAGTAAGCGGTACCTCTTTTTAACTGAGGATTGCATCTCCTCTTTTTGTTGTTTGTGGGACCTGGTGGGCACTCAGTGACTCTCGCACTGAAATTGCCGTCTTCATCACTCATTTTTTCATTGATTTCTCAGTTCGGAGGAATCTCTTTACTTTCACCTTTTTTTTCCAATTGGAAAGTTACCGGTGATGATAGTGTGGGCATACTGGTAAATATATGCCAGAAGCCCCCCCTTTTGGTGTTACTAACGTGAGGTACTTTCCAATCTTTCACACATTTTTTTCACAAGGTTCTGTGGTGGTATACTTTTCTAATTTTATAAGCTTGTTGAAAACTGTGGTACATGATGATGTTTAATAAATTTTGAACAGTGGGACATACAGGCAAGTAACAATTGTACTGTCTTGTAAGGGCAATATGTATCCATGGTCCTTTAAATTATAAGACACTGTTCTCAGTAGGTCAGGGCTTTTTGAGATATAATGAGTACCAGGGTCCCCAAGAAAGCGTTTGGGGGAGACTCAGCCAAAAATGGGCAGGGCCCCCAGCAGAAAAGTGGGGGGGGGGGGCAAGGGTAAAGCACAGGAGTTCTCTAAAGGGCCCCAAACTAACACTCAGGGTAAAGGTTCTTATTCCCCAGGAGATAAGAAACAAGGGGTCTCTTCAGGAAAGCCTGCTGAGACCGGCCCCCGCAAGTGTTTTGCATATGACCAGGTGGGTCACTTGAAGGGGGACCCCCAAGTGTCCCAAGAGGACACAGCCACCCACCGGTGGGCAGACCAAGGCGTTGGCTAGTGTAGCGCTTGGGGAGGAGGGGTGCCCACAGGAGGGTGGGATCCCGCAGAAATGACCCCTGTCTCACTAGGGGACAGTGAGATGGTCCCAGGAAACCAGGTGCCCCCTAACACAAAGAAATATAGCACCTGGGTGACCATCAATGGGAAAAGGGTAGAGGCTCTCACAGATACTGGAGCCAGTGTGACCTCAGTCAGGTGTCACCTGGTCTCTGAGGAGCACGTAGTCCCGGGGTATTCTACCAAGTAGTTGCTGTAGACAACTCTGAGCGCCAGTGTATGGTGGCGCAGGTACCCTTTGAATGGGGGGGGGTCTCAGGTCTCTTGAGGGTGGTTGTGAGCCCTACCATGCCTGTAGATTGTCTGCTAGGTAACGACCTGGAGCAGTCCTTGTGGAAGGATGTTGAGCTCAGGTCTCACTTGGAGATGCTTGGGTTGCCTGAGTGGGCATGCGTGTCCACTTGGTCAATGGTGGCCAGGAAGGGTGATCAAAAGGACCTGGAGCCTGAAACAGTGGCCCAGGTCCCTGCCAAGAGAAAGGGCAAGGGGTGTGGGAAAAAGGCGTCTGAGGTTCCCACGGACCGGGAGGAGGCTGACCTTGAGGGGGACGCCACGCCACCTACAGGGGAGCAGGTAGCTGAACTGGGGGACATCGAGCTGACCCATTGGCAGCAAGAAGGTGGTCCCACAAGGGAAGATTTCTGCAGGGAGCAGAAGGAGTGCCCTTCTCTGGAGGGTCTGCGGCGGCAGGCTGGAGACCAGGCAGCTGGTGATCAGTCTGAATCACATTGGATCTACTGGGAGAACAGTCTCCTGTATAGCAAGCCTAAGGTCGCTGAGCCTGGGTCAGCCCGTGTGCTGGTGGTACCCCAGCGCTTCAGGACCTTCCTACTGGGTCTGGCTCACGACGTGCCTTTGGCAGGACATTTGGGGCGGGACAAGACCTTTGACAGGCTTGTCACCCACTTCTTCTGGCCCCAAATGCGAAGGCAGTCAGATGGACATTGCAGGTCTTGCCAAACTTGCCAGGCAAGTGGTTAGAGTGGGAGGAAGGTCAAAGCTCCTCTCCAACCTTTTCCAGTTGTTGGAACATCCTTTGAAAGGGTAGGGATGGACATTGTGGGCCACTGGATCCCAAGACCGCCATGGGCAACAGGTACATCCTGGTCTTGGTGGACCATGCCACCTGGTACCCGGAGGCAATCCCTCTCAGGACAACGACGGTGCCAGTGGTGGGGCAGGCGTTAATGGGGATCTTTTCCCATGTGGGTTTCCCCAGAGAGGTGGTTTCCGACCGCGGGACCAATTTCATATCGAAGTATATGACATCCCTGTGGAAGGAGTGTGGTGTAACCTACAAGTTCACCACTCCTTACCACCCACAAGGTAACGGTTTGGTGGAGAGATTCAACCAGACCTTGAAGGGCATGATTAAGGGTCTAACAGAACCCATGAGGCGTAAGTGGGACGTCCTCTTGCCATGCCTTCTCTTTGCATACAGGGAGGTGCCTCAGAAGTCTCTTGGGTTCAGTCCCTTTGAGCTCCTGTATGGCCACCCTGTGAGTGGACCTCTGAGTTTGGTGAAGGAAGGCTGGGAGGCAGCTCCCAGGAAAACTCCCCAGGATGTGTTTAGTTACATGCTGGCCTTCAGAAACCAAACTGCCCACTTCAGGAAACTAGCTCAGGTGAACCTGGAAGCAGGCCAGGAAGAAATGAAAAAGTGGTATGACCAGAATGCCACTCTGGTTGAATTTCAACCTGGGCAAAAAGTGTGGGTCATGGGCCCAGTGGAACCTTGTGCCTTGTGGACTGGGCCTTTTGAGGTAGTGGAGCGCAAAAGTGATGTCACGAACCTGGGAATTTGCGGACTCCCAGGAACCCTTTGAGGGTCCTCCACGTGAACCGCCTCAAGCCCCACTTCGAGAGGTCCAAAGTGAGCATGCTCTTGGCGACAGATGATGGGGTGGAAGAGGAGGATGAGCCTCTCCCTGACCTCCTGTCCACCAGGGAGCACGATGGGTCAGTGAAAGGTGTGATCCTCTCCCTCACACTGACCCCAGAGCAGCAGAGCGACTGTCACCAGTTGTTGGGACAGTTTGCCCCACTGTTCTCTTTGACCCCAGGTGTTACTCACTGGTGTACCCATGACGTGGACACCGGTGACAGCCCTCCTGTAAAACACAAGATTTACAGGTTGACTGACCGGGGCAGGGCCAGCATCTTAGAGGAGGTCTCTAAGATGTTGGCGTTAGGGGTGATCGAGCCCTCCATCAGTCCTTGGGCCAGCCCAGTGGTCTTGGTCCCAAAGGCTGCTGCACCCAGTGCCACTCCAGAACTGCGGTTTTGTGTGGACTACCGTGGGCTCAATGCCGTCACCAGGACTGACAAACGCCCCATCCCCAGAGCTGATGAGCTCATTGATCGGTTGGGAGCTGCCAGGTTCCTCAGCACGTTTGATTTGACGTCTGGGTACTGGCAGATTGCCTTAACTGATGGGGCCAAGGAGAGGTCAGCATTCTCAACCGCAGAAGGACATTACCAGTTCCGGGTGATGCCCTTTCGGTTGAAGAATGCCCCTACCACCTTTCAGAGGTTGGTCAACCAGGTGTTGGCTGGACTGGAGGATTTCAGTGCTGCATACCTGGATGACATTGCAGTGTTCAGTTCCAGCTGGGGAGAACACTTGCAGCACCTCAGGGAAATGTTGAGGGCTCTGCAGAGGGCAGGCCTCCTGACCAAGACCAGTAAGTGCCAGATCGGGCAGGGTTCTGTGGTGTACTTGGGACACCAGGTAGGAAGCGGCCAGGTGGTGCCCCTACAGCCCAAGATTGACACCATTCTGGCTTGGGAATCCCCCAAGACCCAGACAGAGGTGAGAGCCTTTTTAGGTCTTACGGGTTACTACAGGAGGTTTGTTAAGGGCATTGGCACCAATGTTGCCCCCTTAACAGAGCTGACTTCCAGGAAGCAGCCCAAGAAGGTGATCTGGACTGAATCCTGCCAGAAAGCTTTTGATGCCCTGAAGGCCGCCATGTGCACGGCGCCCGTGCTCAAGGCACCCGACTTCTCCAAGGAATTTGTCGTGCAGACCGACACTTCAGAGCATGGTGTAGGAGCGGTGCACTCACAACTGAACGAAGAGGGCCTAGACCAGCCTGTAGTCTTCCTTAGCAGGAGACTACTCCCCAGGGAACAGAGGTGGAGTGCCATAGAAAGAGAAGCTTTTGCTGTGGTCTGGGCACTGAAGAAGCTAAGACCCTACCTGTTTGGGACTCACTTCCGAGTTCAGACAGACCACAGACCCCTCAGATGGTTGATGCAAATGAGGGGTGAGAACCCAAAACTGTTGAGGTGGTCCATCTCCCTAGAGGGAATGGACTTTACAGTGGAACACCGCCCTGGCACAGAACACGCCAATGCAGATGGTCTGTCCAGGTTCTTCCGCCTTAGTGAAGAGAACTCCTAGGAGGTTGGGTAGTTCTCCCTACTTTCAGCTGGAGGGGACATGTGTTAGACTTGGCATCTTTTGGTGTGTTTCCCCTGACCTTTTGCTTTCTGACCTCCCGGTTTTGACTCTGTTTTTGCTGGCTTAGTGTCTCTGAGCACTTTCTCACTGCTGTTCAGTGTTACAGTGCAAGTGCTCCTGTTGTAAATTGTTATTATGGATTGGTGTTTCCATGATTGGTTGATTTGATTTACTAGTCAGTCCCTAGTACAGTGCACCGTGTGTGCCCAGGGCATGTAAATCAAATGCTGCTAGTGAGCTTGCAGCACGGGTTGTGCCACCCACACAAGCAGCCTGTAAATGTAACTCAGGCCTGCCATTGCACAGCCTGTGTGCAGTCTGGTACTGCCATGTCGACTTGGCAATTCCACCCACTTGCCAGGCCCTAACCTTCCCTTTTCTTATGTTAGTCATCCCTAAGGTAGGCCCAAAGTACCCCTGTGGGCAGGGTGCAGTGTATGTTAAAGGTAGGACATGCCCTGGTGTGTGTGGCATGTCCTCATAGTGAATTACTGCCAATTTCGTTTTTCACTATTGCAAGGCTACCTGTTCCCATAGGACAGAATGGGAAGTTTGTTTATAACATCTTATAAACATAACTGCCCCTGTGAACAAGGTAGAGAAATAAAGTTAAGTATGCCTGAACTCAGAATCTAAAGATGCATCTTTTAGAGAAGGTGATTTTTACATTCGGTGTTTGAAAATACCACTTTTAGAAAGTAGGCATTTTCTTGCTCAGCCATCTAGTGTGCCTCTGCTGGGTTTGTGGATTGACTATCTGGCTTGGGGATGACAGGGGCTGGGGAGGAACAGTGGCTACAGAGATTCTAGATGGGTCAGGGATGGGCTGAATAGACCTGGGCTGCATTTAGAGTAGGGGGAGGAGATTTCCTTTCACTTGAATGGGCCTGGTCTGCCTCTGACGATGCCGTCTCCACCTCCTGCCAGGAAGCTGCACCAGAGAGGACAGAACTGGTTCTGGCTGGGCACAGGCACTCTCTGCCTCCAGAGAACAAAGGATTTTGGGCTATAAAAAATGGGGCCCAAGCCCCTAAACTTTAGAACTCTTTTGGACCAAAAAGACTGCCAAGAAGAAGAGCTGGAGAAGCTGTGAGGAGGAACTACCACTTTGCTGTGTGCTTTTTTGTGTTGGCCTGCAGTGGCTGCTTCTGTCTTGGGCAGTGCAAGGACTGGACTGAACTTTCTACAAACTTCTTTATTGAGTTTCTCCAAGGGCTTGAGGTAGAGCTTGCACCCTGTTCAAGAAGTCTCAGGAACAGCAAAGACTTCAAGCTCTTCTGCCATCAGCACTGGGGACTGTCTGTTTTGTGCTGCAACATAAGAAAAGCAACCCAACGCAGTCTACAACGCCGCTGCCGACTCCGTGTCCTGAAGGCATCGCAGAGGGCACCGCTGCAAAGCCGCACCGCAAACCCTGGTCTCACCGACGACGCCACCTGACGCTGCCACCGAGTGTCAGGAAGCAAGATCAAGGGAGCGGTGTGTCTAGCCAAGTGGCGGGAGTAATCCTTACTGCCAAGGAATTAGGGAACTCTGCTACTTGCCGCAACAAGATACTGAATCCGTCTTGGACCGCGTTAGTACGATCGCGGAATTCCAAGATGGCGGCAGGAGTTACTGTCAGGAAGCAAGATCAAGGGAGCGGTGTGTCTAGCCAAGTGGCGGGAGTAATCCTTACTGCCAAGGAATTAGGGAACTCTGCTACTTGCCGCAACAAGATACTGAATCCGTCTTGGACCGCGTTAGTACAATCGCGGAATTCCAAGATGGCGGCAGGAGTTCAGTTAGCATTCTAGTTTACCGGCAGAGTGCGCGAGGAGCTCTGTGAAGCTTCGAGCGCGCCCTCCTCTCTGCGCACTTCACTAAAGACTTCACCGGTACCAGTCGTGCGTTTGTCCTGAGCGTCGTGAGTGCTCCTAGTTAGGTTAGTTAGAGTCGTCCGTGTCTTTTCCCGACGGTAGTTAGGGGGTTTCCTTTCTACGCGTCGGATCCTGGCAGCATTGAGGAGTTCCAGAGTTCTGTAAGAAAAAAAACCTATTCATAACGGCACCTGAGGGAAAAAGCAGCAGTGAGGAGAAGCTACACAACTTCAAGGATAGTGTGGCAGTTCGCGCAAGTACCTCTTTGAGGAATTTAATATTAGTTTACCAAACTGTATATATTAGTGTAAGAGAAAATTACCTTGGAAATACTTACCGTCTAAGTTCACAGTATTACTACGAGGAAGTCTTGTCGCATCTATATTTAAGAAAAATGTTGTGAGTCATAAAGAATTATTAAAAATAATATGGATAGCGTCAAAGGTTTTAGAGCTTCTGCATACAATATCCTTTAATATCCTATACGTTATAGAAGCAGAATTTTCTATTGAGAACATCTTCTAAGACAACTGACACCCTATTTCAAGTATAAAAGGAGAGAGGCAAGAGTCAAGTCTGCAAGGGTATGTTTAGGCACCAATAAGGTAGATATTAAAAGAGAAGATTGTTAGGGGGGGTAGGGTCTTATAACTGTTGTTCTTTGTCTTTCAGTGTACATAATCATTACCAAGAGGGAAGTCCTCTAGAAGCAGTCGTACACGGACAACTCGCAGGCGAGACTGTCTCTTCTCTGTCCCATTCCCCTTTCCCCCCCAGGGGTTCCTTCAGGCTCTCATATACCTTTAGAGGGTTTGGAGCGGTCTTTGGAGGGGCGTTGGGAAAAGGCGTCATTCTGCTCCTGTGAGGATCTTGGGAACACTTCAAGTAAGGCTCTGACAGAGTGAAGTGCCCACGACCTTCTACTCACCTGAGCAGAATGGCAGAGGGTTTCGACCTAAAGAACTTAGGGGGGGTCTTGGAGGCTATACAAAAGGAGTTAATAGCTGTTAGGGAAGAGAATAGAAGTTTAAGGCAGGACCTAATAGCGTCAAGGAGGGAGACAACCGACTTAGCGAGTAAGATGGATGGCTATTTTTCAGGCCCTAGTTTTGCCGCTTCAACCCAAGACTCCCAGACTTCTAGTTCCACTCCTGTTTCTTACCCTAGGACCACCACGCAGGTGGTACACTCCTTGTCCCCAGTCATTCCGCTAGCCCCTCCAGAACGATTCAGTGGAGATCCCCAAAAGGCCCAAATTTTTCTTACACAATGTACACTTCACTTCATGTGCCGACCTGCTCTTTTCCCTGATGCACAGTCCCGGGTGGCCTTTATTCTATCTTATTTGAGCGGTGACGCAGCAGCTTGGTCTTTCCCGCTAGTCTCTCAGGACTCAGCCATCCTGTATGACTTTGAAGAGTTTAAGAAGGAGTTCTTAAGAATTTTTGATCGGAGAAAAGTAGCTCAAGCAACAGACAATGAGTTATTAGAACTGAAACAAGGAAACAAGGACTTAGTAGCTTACCTGGCTCAATTTAACAAACTCTTAGTGGAAACAGACTGGCCAGAAAACAAGAGAGCAGTGCTATTTTACCGGGGGTTGAAGGACGAACTAAAAGATGCTCTGTCTCAAATACCCAATAGACCCACAGAAGTTTCAGCCTTAATTGATTTGGTCCTAGAACTAGATTATAGGCAAACTGAGAGGAGAGGCGAGAAGAGAAGGGAATTTCGCCCGAGTGTGCCTAGATTCGACCGAATGAGACCAGAAGGTTCCAAAACTGCAGAAAATAATCAAACTCCAGAACCCATGCAAATCGGAGTAGTCCGTGGACCTCTTTCTAGAGAAGAAAAAGAGAAGAGGAGGTTGAATAACCTTTGTATGTATTGTGGAGGCTGCGGCCATTTTGTTAAAATGTGTCCAAAGAAGCCGAAGACTTTGTTGAAGGAAAACTTGAGGCACCATCAGTAGGAGGGGTTGGACTGGTGGATGCGAGAGAAGACTCAACCCCCGATACTCATCAATTAGCAAATACCCTGCAATCAGCAGCTCGGCATTTGACCCTCCCAGTCATGTTAAAATACGGAACAGTAACTCAAACAGACATTCCAGTAATGATTGACTCTGGAGCAACCGGAAATTTTTGCGATTTAAAGTTCGCTTCTAAGATTGGGTTAAAATCAATTCGTAAAGCAAAAAGTGAAGCGGTAAGAGCAGTAGACGGAACAAATCTTTCTTCTGGCCCAATTGTGAGCCATACTGAAAAGGTGGAGCTCATTCTCCCTGATGGACATCGGGAGTTCTTGCAGTTCAATTTAATCGACGCACCGCAGTTTCAGCTAATCTTGGGCCTTCCCTGGTTAACAGAACATAATCCCCAAATAGATTGGGAGAAGCGATCTATCAAGATGAACTCAGATTATTGCAAGGAGTCTTGTTTTCATGAAGAGGACCAAGGGAAAGAGTGCAGTCTGGCCGCTAGCCTGTGTGAAAGTGGAGCTACTGTGTGCGTCATTCACACCGAGGAGATTCCTGCAATGTACCAGGATTATCAAGATGTATTCAGTGAGGTGGAAGCCGAAAAGCTTCCTCCACATCGACCATATGGTTGTAAAATAGAACTGGAACCAGGGGCGAATCTTCCGTGCAGCAGAATTTATGCCTTAACGGAGAAGGAGGATAAATTTCTTAAGGAATATATTCAGACCTATTTGAAGAACGGATTCATCAGGCCATCACAATCCCCAGTCTCCTCGCCATTGTTTTTTGTACCCAAGAAAGAAGAGGGTGAATTAAGAACCTGTATAGATTACCGCGCCCTCAACCGGATAACAATCAAGAACAGATATCCGTTGCCTTTAATTTCGGTACTCCTGGATCAGTTAAAAGGAGCCCAGATTTACACAAAATTGGACCTTAGAGGCGCATATCATCTGGTCCGGATCAGAGAGGGTGATGAATGGAAGACAGCATTCGGACCAAATTCGGCCTCTATGAGTACCAGGTTATGCCATACGGTCTTAGTAATGCTCCGGCAGCCTTTCAGTATTTCATCAACGACGTTTTGAATCAATATATTGACAAGTGCGCCATCGTCTATATTGCTGATATTTTAATCTACTCGGCGTCGGAGGAAGAACATCCAGAACATGTTAGCGGAGTTTTAGAAAGGCTGCGAGAAAATAACCTTTACGTGAAGCTGGAAAAGTGTGCTTTCAATGTACGTTCTGTAGATTTCCTTGGTTTTGTTCTTGCCCCGGAAGGAATAACCATGGATGAGCATAAAATCAAAGCAGTCCTGGATTGGCCATCTCCCACCAGTGTGAAAGAGATCCAACGGTTTATTGGATTTGCTAATTTTTACCGAAGATTTATCCAGGATTTTTCTCAAAAAGTCATTCCAATTACACGCTTGTTAAGGAAAGGGATTCCTTTTGTTTGGTCCGACGAGGCGGAAGTTGCGTTCTAATCCTTGAAGAGAAGCTTTACTTCAGCCCCGATTTTACTGCACGCGGATCCAACTGAGCCTTTCTATTTGGAGACAGACGCCTTGGACCAAGCTATTGGAGGAGTCTTGTCCCAGCGGCATAAGGAAACCGGCCAACTGCACCCCATTGCCTATCATTCCCAAAAACTCCTTCCAGCAGAAGTGAATTATACAATCACAGAAAAAGAGTTACTAGCTATTAAGGACGCTTTTAAAGAATGGAGGCATCACCTCATGGGGGCCAGACATACTGTGGCAGTTTTTACGGATCATAAAAATCTACAGTTTCTAAAATCGGCAAGGACCCTGACTCCCAGACAACTCAGATGGTCCCTGTACTTTGCAGACTACAATTTTGTAATTACTTATAGACCTGGAAGCAAAAACGGAAAGGCAGACGCCTTATCCAGAATAAATACTGAAGGACAAAAGAAAGAGATTCTAGACCAGAAGATTATCCCAGAATCAAGGATAGTGGGAACGGTAGTCAGCGAAACTTTGGATGACAAGGTAAGAAAGTCTTTATCTGCTGAAGAAAAGCAAACCTGGCTGTCAGAAGATCCGTCTAGAGAAATCCGAGATGGATTACCTTATCATAATGGAGTCTTGTATATACCTACTGTTGAATTGCGTGAGCAGATTCTCTACGAGAATCATGATCACCCCATGGCCGGACATAAAGGAATCAACAAGACAGAAGAACTGATTAAGAGACAATTTTGGTGGCCTAAGATGTCGAAAGAAATAAAAGAATATGTGCTGGGATGTGGGATCTGTGCTCATGGAAAATCAATTCGGCAATCTCCACAGGGTTTGTTACAGCCCCTGCCCACACCACCTCATCCCTGGCACACAGTGACCTTAGACTTGATCGTAGATTTACCCGCCTGTCAAGGTTACAGTACCATTTTGGTGATAGTGGATTCATTTACTAAGATGGCCCACTTTGTTCCTCTCAAAAACATCCCTAGTGCCAAAGAACTAGCTACTCAGTTCAGCTTACACTTAGTGAGGTTACATGGGGTACCTAAGGTTCTCATTTCTGATCGAGGTACTCAGTTTCTGTCCCGTTTCTGGAAGGCCTTTACTAAAGGGTTAAATATCGAGAGTAGATTTTCTACTAGTTTCCACCCAGAGACAGATGGGCAGACAGAGCTAATCAGGAATTAGAACAGTACCTGAGATTGTTCTTGTTAGATCAGGAAGGGGACTGGCTGGACCTTCTGTGGGCTGCAGAATTCGCACACAATAATTCTCAAAATAGTTCTACAGGTCATACTCCATTCTATTTGAATTATGGGCAGCATCCAACCTTAATGGTTAGCACTAGTGAAGTTCCAGTTCCAGCAGTAAAAGATTTTATTCAAAACCTGAGAGATACCCATGATTCTGCAAGAGAAAGACTAGAGAAAGCAAAAGAACAGTACAAACATCATGCAGATAAAAAGAGAAGACCAGAAGAAGATTACCCTATAGGAAGTAAGGTGTGGTTAAATGCAAAAAATTTGAAACTCAAAGGAAATCGAAAATTTCAACCTCGTTTTATAGGTCCTTTCGAGGTTAAAAAAAAGATCAATTCAGTGGCTAAGTCTTCCCTCCCAACTGCGAATACACCCAGTGTTCCACGTTTCCTACTAAAGAAATCCTCTCCACATCTTAGATTACGAACATTGCCCAAACCTATTCAAACGTAGGTTGGGGAGGAGTTTGAGGTGAAAAGAATTCTAGACTCAAGATGGACAAAAGGAAAATTGTATTACCTAGTGGATTGGAAAGGTTATGGTCCCGAGGAAATATCTTGGGAACCACTTTCTAATGTACATGCTCCCAGACTAATAAAATCTTTCCATGCTCAAAATCCCCTTAAGCCAAGACTTGGGGAAACCCCCTTGCGGTGGGGTACTGTCAGGAAGCAAGATCTAGGGAGCGGTATGTCTAGCCAAGTGGCGGGAGTAATCCTTACTGCCAAGGAATTAGGGAACTCTGCTACTTGCCGCAACAAGATACTGAATCCGTCTTGGACCGCGTTAGTACGATCGCGGAATTCCAAGATGGCGGCAGGAGTTCAGTTAGCATTCTAGTTTACCGGCAGAGTGCGCGAGGAGCTCTGTGAAGCTCGAGCGCGCCCTCCTCTCTGCGCCCTTCACTAAAGACTTCACCGGTACCAGTCGTGCGTTTGTCCCGAGCGTCGGGAGTGCTCCTAGTTAGGTTAGTTAGAGTCGTCCGTGTCTTTTCCCGAC
The DNA here is from genome assembly GCA_963921515.1 of Calotriton arnoldi. Classification (NCBI taxonomy): domain Eukaryota; kingdom Metazoa; phylum Chordata; class Amphibia; order Caudata; family Salamandridae; genus Calotriton; species Calotriton arnoldi. The sequence goes on from CAWUFW010001162.1 coordinate 868,640, forward strand.
GGTAGTTAGGGGTTTTCCTTTCTACGCATCGGATCCTGGCAGCATTGAGGAGTTCTGTAAGAAAAAAAAAACCTATTCATAACGGCACCTGAGGGAAAAAGCAGCAGTGAGGAGAAGCTACACAACTTCAAGGATAGTGTGGCAGTTCGCGCAAGTACCTCTTTGAGGAATTTAATATTAGTTTACCAAACTGTATATATTAGTGTAAGAGAAAATTACCTTGGAAATACTTACCGTCTAAGTTCACAGTATTACTACGAGGAAGTCTTGTCGCATCTATAAGAAAAGAAAAATGTTGTGAGTCATAAAGAATTATTAAAAATAATAATATGGATAGCGTCAAAGGTTTTAGAGCTTGTGCATACAATATCCTTTAATATCCTATAGGTTATAGAAGCAGAATTTTCTATTGAGAACATCTTCTAAGACAACTGACACCCTATTTCAAGTATAAAAGGAGAGAGGCAAGAGTCAAGTCTGCAAGGGTATGTTTAGGCACCAATAAGGTAGATATTAAAAGAGAAGATTGTTATGGGGGGTAGGGTCTTATAACTGTTGTTCTTTGTCTTTCAGTGTACATAATCATTACCAAGAGGGAAGTCCTCTAGAAGCAGTCGTACACGGACAACTCGCAGGCGAGACTGTCTCTTCTCTGTCCCATTCCCCTTTCCCCCCCAGGGGTTCCTTCAGGCTCTCATATACCTTTAGAGGGTTTGGAGCGGTCTTTGGAGGGGCGATGGGAAAAGGCGTCATTCTGCTCCTGTGAGGATCTTGGGAACACTTCAAGTAAGGCTCTGACACCGAGCCGCTGCTTGCGCCGCGACCTGTGGGCACTGCACTCCATGCCGCCTCTCTTCACACTGTCGCCTTGGCATCCCAGACGACGACGCTCCACGCCGACATTGCCGCTGCCTGCACCGTGGTTCGAGGGCACCGCTCGTAAGTTACACGACGCACCGTCCTCATCCCGCACCGCAGCCTTGGCCTACCGACGCCGGCACCATCGACTCCAACCGCGCTTCAGCAGCGACGACGCTGCTGCTTGCACCGTGACCTGCAGCACCGCGACGAGCACCACCTCACTTCGCACCGCAGCCCTGGTCTCACCGACGCCGCTGGACGACCTTCACCGAGCTGCTGACTGTACCATGACCAGAGGGAACCACACGCTGCGTTCCCAGGGCCTGCGTTCTTTCCCAAAACTGTACCTATGTACCCCCAATTGGCACCTTTCTGGCCACATGTCTGTCCCTTGTAAAAGGTAACATGGGTATCAAGGGCACTTTGACCAGGGAAGACCTCTAAGGGCTGCAGCACATATTGTGCCACCGTAAGAGGTCCTGTACCTTAACACACACACACTGCCATTGCAGGCTGCGTGTAGTGGTGCAGAGAAAGGTGAAGAGTCGACATGGCACAAACTCCTGTGTGCCATGCCTGCAACTCACTGCCTATGGTATAGGTAAGACACTCCTCTAGCTGGGTGCACTTTACCACTGGTGAGGATACATTTGCATGAGCACTGTATACAGTGTCTAAGTCCATTCATAGACATTGTCACTGCAGTAAAGCCATAAAGAGTATATCAATCAATCAATCATAACATTTGTAAAGCGCACTACTCACCCGTGAGGGTCTCAAGGCGCTGAGGGGGGGGATGGTCTGGGAGTTTGTCATTACAAACTCCACAGCACCATAATGGCTTTACTGAATTCTGGGAAGTTTGGTATCAAACTTATCAACATAATAAACCCACACTGATGCCAGTGTGGGATTTATTATACCATGCACTCAGAGGGCATCTTTGAGATGCCCCCTGAAAAACGACCAGCCTCTGGTGGGTTCCCTGACTGGTAGCCACCAGCCAGCCACCACAAGACATGTTCTGGACCCCTGAGGTGGGAGCCTTCGCACCCTGAGCCCAGAAACGAAGCCTTTCCTGGGCAGAGGTGTTCAAACCTCCCCCAGGTCAGGAAGAGCCATCTGTGGCAGGAGAGCTCCAAAGGCCTTGCTGCCTTTGTAACGCGACCCCCAGCCTCTCCTGCTATCAGGAGCAGGCCCCCTTCCTGTCTCCCCTCCTTTTTGGCAGGAAGACAGGCGGGAAAAAGTAGAACAGCCCAGAAGGTGAGCCCACCTCTGCCAACCCCACCCCTCAGGTGGGGGAGGCGAGGTGAAGCCCACTCTTCAGTTCCCGCTATCTTGCAGATGGCAGGCACTCTCCAATCAGGATTAGGGATTGTGCCCACTCCCCCACTGGGGTGAGCACACCAAGGGTGTAGTCACCCTAAGGTCAGTAGCCCATTGGCTACCGACCTCGAGACCCCTAAAACGCCCCCTAAATACTGTATTTGGCCCTGAACCAAGAAGGCAGATTCCCGCAACCTACGAAGGACTAAATAAGACACCCAGCAGAGGAGACAGCAGAAAAGAACGGACTTGGCCCCAGCCCTACCAGCCCGTCTGCAGTTTCCAGAGATCCTGCGCCAAAAGTCACCTTGTCCTGCAGCCAGCGACCTCCAGAACCCTGGGAGGACTGACTGCCTTCAACAAAGATTGGATCTCCTGTGAACAGCAGCCCTGTTCAGAATAAACCACCACTGCACCCGACGCTTACAGCCCGAATCCGGGTGGCCCACCAGTCCCAGCAAGGTCTCCCAGTGCTCCAGAGTCCGAGTCCACCGTGGGTTGACCCCTCCAAGACTTCCCGATATCGCCTGCACCCTTTGCACGGAGACCCACCCCCGAACCCCGAGTGGCCCGGTAGGGTGAAATGCGACCTCAAAAGACACCCCTGCATCTAGCCGCCCTGCGCCTTGGAGAAGAGAACCCGAGGTACACCTACGTCCCCAAGCCCTCCAACTTACCTGCCCAGCTGTTGGTTCCTCCCGGAAGTCTTCTTGGACCGAGCCTGCAGCCAAAATTCAAAAGCGGCAACTCCCATTGAAAACAACAGGGCACCCGATGCCAAAACAGCACCCTGCACTCGGCCGCCCCTGTGCCGCTGTGGGTGCACCTTGTGTGCTAAACTGGATCCCCCTTTGCCCTGAGCTTAAGTCCAGGAGCTTTGCTCCCACAACCTTGTGGCCTGCTCGTGAGCAGCCACCAACCGGAGGCCCCCTATCCCCTATTGGATAACATTGGGCCTCAGCACTCTGCACCGGGCTGCCCTAGTGCCGCGGAGGGTGCTTTGAGAGTGCATTCTTGGCCTTGGGGGAACCCTGGTTCTAACCCCAGAAAACCAACTCCCACAACCAAGTACTTACCTGTAAACCGATAACTTCATTTCCTCCCATAGGGTTGCGTTGACTGCTTTTCTTTGAAAATTCTTTTGTGTGTGGAGTTGGTTTGTATGAAACCTTGAAAAACTGCAAATGGACAAAAACTGAATTACTTACCTTTTCTCTAGGAAATCTCCCAGTGTGATATCTAGGCATATCGCACTGAGTAGAAAAAGTAACTTAAAAAGTAATCTGCAAAGTAATGTACAAAGTAATCTCATAAGTAACTGTAAAGTAATTTTTACTGTTGACTTACCTGTAAACAAACCAATTGCATCCAACTGCATTTCAATTGTATTTCAACTGCAATATACCTGCAAAGTATTATTTCACTTACCTGCACCAGGCCTGGCTTGGTTCTAGAAATAAAATAACTAAATAATATTTGTATACAAACAAATTGGTCTGAGTTCAGTCTTTGAGTGTTTGACACCATTTCTTGCCTGAGTGTGTACAATAAATGCTTAACACTACCCTCTGATAAAGCCATACTGCTCACCCACACTACCACAAATAGAGAGTAAGGTATTATCTACTTTTACCTCTGCCAACCTTAGGGGTTCCACTGGACTCTGTGCACAGTACCTTACTTAGGTATAGTATATACAGAGCCAGCTTCCCACACTACCCTCTTCTGCATGCGCTCTAGCTATGTAATGTTTGTAGTTGTGGCACATCAATCATTCCAGGACTGTATTATACTGTTCTTTTCCCTCCCTCAGCCTACTATGTTTGTTGGGATCTCCTCCCAAGGCACCGTCTAACTTGTGCAATGTTGTGTCCAGGGTGGCCAATTCTTCATTGAGTTCCCTGCTAATACCGACTGAGTAGCTCATACAGTGACAGTGGACCACTATTTGGAATGCTTCACTTTCAGTCAGGGAGGACGATGCCGATCCCTGATTGTGTGCAAAATAATCAGTGATGATTGATTGAAGGGACTCCTTGTAACTGGTGTCTCAAGTGCCGCCGGCTGGAGCCGCCATAAAGGAATCACCGGTCTGTCATCAATTGGCCGAAACCCCAGAAGGAGGGGGCTGTGGTCCGAGAGTGTACACCCCAGATATTCAGTAAAGGTGGCATATTGGCTCAACCTCTCTGAGTATAGGAATGTGTCTAGTCGGGTATGGAGGGCATAGATGTGCGAGAAGTAGGAATAGTTACGTGTTTGGCCATAGGGACTGCACCATAGGTCTGTCAGTCCCCAATGTTGCGCCCAGTCTCTGAAACTAGTCGTTAATCTGTGAGTCGGGGCTCCCGGCAGAGGGGGAGTGGAACGATCCAAGATCACATCCATAACACAGTTAAAAACACCACCCATTAACAGATCTCCACCCAGCATTTGTCCCAAGTTCGCTGACAATGAGAGGAAGAATGCCAATTGATCCGGGTTAGGTGTGCAGATGCACCCCAATGTGATCTCCTTTCCCAGTAATCTGCCCCTCACCCAAACGTACCAACCCGTCTTGTTGATTAATGAGTGTATGAGCTCAAAAGGGGTCCCAGCTCGCATATGCAGAGAACAATGTGGCATAATTTGCCACGCCATCTACGGCATAGGTGCCTAACCTCCACCCTGGTAAGATGGGTCTCCTTTCTCCTCGAGCATGGCAATTTGTACTCCCCTGCGCCAGAGGTACCGATGTATATTTTGCCATTTGGCCGCAGACCCCATCCCCTGGACACTCCAGGTCATGCATTTAAAATCTTGGTTTCTATTAGCCATGAAAATAACGTCACCTGTGTAGTTGTCCACAGTTGTTCAGACCAGGCTGAAAACCATTTCACCCATCCACCCCACCCAGGTCCCCCGAGACAAACAGAAAGACTAATACATTCCCCAACACTGAACTCCCCAGTCCCAGGGCAGAACAGCAACAGTTGTCCGTCCAAACACTTTACAACCAGAAAACAAAGTCATTAGTAAAGTTCCACCTGACTCCTAGGTGGTGTCAAGTGGTAAGGGCAGGCAAAGGCGAGCCAACAATTCCTTGTCTGCTCCTGCCCACCGAAGGCGTATCCACAGGGAGAAGCGGGAGTCACCATCCCATGATACGGGAACTGTTTGCACACAGTCCTCTCAAGTAAAAGATATCCAGCCTGTCTACACTCCCATGCGCAGCAGCGTGGAGCGGTCACTGCCCAATATGGGGGTCAAAGGTTATGATCAAATCTGTCTCTAGTGTCCCGCAGAGCGTCTTCCAAGAATGAAGTCAGAGGCAGCGGTCTCAACAGCTCCTCACTTGCAACATGCACTGGTCAAATCAGATCATCAGCAGACTGCGGGGTCACCACGGGTAGACTCTCCTCCTCCACTAACTATCTCTCTGTCTCCGAGTCCTTGGCTTGTTTCCCGGATGAGGAGCAACACCTTGCCTTCAAACCCACCAGAGTAGCAATGTCTGCACCCGCCAGGAGCGCCTCAGCCCTTTCCTGCTCTGTCTGTGCCCTAGTAGGTTTTCGCAGTGCACTCCTACTCCTGGGGCTTCGGGTTCTTTTTCTACGTTTCCTCTTACTCTATCAAGACTCCTGCTGGTGGGCCGAAGGGGCCAATCTAGACTTGTAGGTCCCCAGCCAGTCCCACGCTTCCTGAGGCTCCTCACAGAAATGGGTTTTCCCATCCAGTATAATCTTCAGCTTGGCAGAGAACATGAGGGAGTACTGCAGCCCCTCTTCTCTCAGCGCCCTTTTCACCTCCGTGAATGACGCTCTCTTAGTTTGTACTGCAAGAGTGTAGTCCGAAAACAGGGAGACCTGCCCATTTCCAACGTGATATGGCCCATCCTTCCGGGCTCGTTGCAATAAGACATCTCGGTCTCTAATGTGGAGGATGGTTAGCCACCACTGGGCGGGGTGGTCTTCCAGGGGCTGGCAGTCTGGCCTGGACCCTGTGAGCACGCTCACGGGCAAAGAAGGGTGTCAATTTTTTTGGTGCAACTTCATGCCTCACACAGTTCTCTAGGTAGACCACCATATCATCTCCCTCCGTCCCCTCTGGGAGGCTACCACCCATATATGCTCCATCTGCCGCGGACCTCTGCATCCTCAGAGCGATTTTCCAGGGTGCGTACCTCATCTGTCAGAGTTGCGACCTGCAGGACCAGATCCAGTTGTGCAGGGCGCCGTTCTTTGATCCCGACTCCACCTCCTTCACCCTATCCACTGGTTTGTTTTGATCTGCACAGGGTCAAGACTAATTTGCATATGACTGGGTCTCAACTGGGGTGGCAAAGTGAGCTAAAGAACGATGATGGATTTAACCCAGATCCGTGACTGGGAGTGAGTATCTGAAAAGTTTCTGCGCTTCGTCAATCATCTCCTTGTGTTTGCTTTGATCTGCACTCAACAGGCTCACAGAGAAAGCACTGATGTCTTGTTGCAGTGTGGTTTTGGTATCTGCGATAGCTGTCAGGATTTTATCAAATTGCATTTACATAAGGGGTGTCATAGCGTCCGCTCAATCCCCCTCCACCATCAACGTCGGCTCAGATGCACCCGCCTGCGCCCCAGTTTTTCTGACCCTTGGCTTTCCCATTGTCATCCAACTCGTGGTTATTACGGATGGCAGTCTCTGGCGGGAGGAGCGAAAGTGCTCAGGGTCACCGGGTAGGACAATCCGTGGTCTATGTTTACAGGCCAGATGGTCACCAACGTGCATGAAGAATGGGCTGTCTCTGCGTCCAGCAGGGCCCTGGTATGCTAGACTGTGACAATGGGGCCCAGGCCCGAGTAGTGCACAGTATCAGGCTCATCTCCCTCATGGCATTGGAAGGTTTGTCGTTGTCCTCAGGGGCCTCACACGTCCACAGAGCAGCACTGCCACCCAGTCCCCGGCCCGGGCCAACCCAGGGCAATCACTGGTTGGCACAGCGGCTTTCACTCCTTCCCAGCTGGTTGAGTGGTATCAGGGTTCCGAGTGTGGGCACCTTTAGGGAGGTGCCCTTGCCAAGCTGTCCCTGCGGCCTCTGCTCCGCAGTCTTCATGTCTAGTCACAGAAGCAAGGGGGCTCAGCGCCGGTAAAGCGGCACAGGGTCAGGGGCCCTCTTGGTCTGTAATAACTGCCGCCTCATCTAAGGGTTGCCGCGCCATGTTGGGAATATCTATTGCGCTCAGGGGGGGAAGGCAGGCCCTGCTTCCCACCACCAGATGTGCAGCCGTGCAATATTTTGCCTGCCCAGGCCCCGATCCCATCATGGCTGGGTGCATCACCGCTGGAGCGAGCAGGTCCATGCCTCCAGAGCACCAGGTCCCATCCGTCTCCGGGCCTACTGCAGACCTCTCTGTCTGGGCATGATTTCGCTACGGTGAGCTGCAGGCAGCCGTGCTGTCCCCTTACCAGCGGCAGGGCCTCCAACCGACTCCAGCAGCACGTCCGGTCTCGAGGCCGCGGCACACATGAGGCGTTGAAGGCGCCCCGCTCTGCTCCCATGACAGCTCCCTTCACAACGAAGGGCAGGGTGGAGAAGTGTGGCAGGCCTCAGGATCAGATGGGCCCCTGGCACCCCGATTCTACAGGATAACTGTGTGGGTCAGAGCAGAACGATGCATCTACAGTACACCATCTTCGGCTGGCAAGCCACTCCCCCAATACGCTTCCCTCTCTTATAGGCAAACATAGGCAGTTGTAAATTGTCATCCACACTTTTCAAAATGTGCCAGTGTGTGGTCACCAATTTGCGAATCCTATTCATGTGTGGACTGAAGGTAGTTACACCACACAAGCTTCTCTAACGGTGTCCTGATGGTCATACTGAGTATCTCCTCTCCTGTGCAGTACCACGCCCGCTTCATTGTAGTCTTGACAACTATTTTGGGGTCGCCCCTAGAAAACAGTTTATCTTCTAGTATATATGCACTTTTTAAATAATCTTCTGTAAGTGAGCAGTTTCTGCAGGGACGCAGAAACTGACCAAACGGGAGACCATCCCTGAGTGCTCTTTAATGGTAACTGTCATAGGCTAACAAAGTATTCCTCTCCATCGGCTTTTTATAGAGGCTAGTATACAGTTTGCCTCACTGTGTTTGATGGTCAAATCTAAAAATGCAATCTCCGACTTATGCATGGAGTAAGTGAATTGGAGATGCTTCTGCATCTAATACTGATAGTATACAAAATACTGGAAATCCTGTTCTGCACCACACCAAATTGCACAGACATCGTCTATATAGTGTTTCCAACACAAAATGTTGGACCGGTACCTGTTGTTATTAGATAACGCATATTTTTGCTCCAAATCATCCACATAAATATGTGCTAGATTGGGAGCAAAAATTCCCCTATTGAAGTCCCAGAGCATTGCTGATAGAATTCATTGTCATATTTGAAATAGTTATACTGTAATGCAATGTGTAAGAGGGAGATGATGAAATCTGTATGCACTTGGATTGGTCGTGTATTCAGCAGGTTTTCAATTATAGATATACTATGTTCCTGAGTTATATTTGCATACAGCAAAGCTATATCCAACGTCACCAGTAGGTCAGTGTCCGCATTAAAGGGCATACCCTCAATCAGGTTAACCATAAAGGTGCTGTCCCTCACAAAGGTTTCTTGCTGTGGTACAAAGTCCTTTATGAAAAAATGAATGTTTTTCCCCAACGGTTCCAGAATGTAACCACATCCAGAAAGGATGGGTCTACCTTGAGAGATTATTGAGGTCCTTGTGCACCTTTGGCAAAGTGTATAAAACCCGCCTTCTAGGACTCTCGTTGTTCAGAAACCAAGGGGCTTATTTATTGGCCCCTTGTGTCCCCGCTGCGTCACTTTCAATATGGGAAAAAGTGAGGTACCGGCAGTGCAAGGGGCTTGTAAATAAGTCCCAAAAATGTTTGCATTGTCAGGGCCAGAGCTAGGTGTGAGCAGTGTGGGCAGCTGCCCAGGGCCCTGCTCCAGCTGACAACTAAGGCTCCTACACTGCCTTTCAAACACCTACTGTGTTACAAGGCCCAGGGAATATCAGTGGTGCAGAACTGTATAGCTCAAGTTAGGGGGCTCCCTCACCTGGGCTTTGCAGCTATGGGCTGAAAGGTCTTCAGGAATCTAATCACTGCTTCTGCATAACAGCGATTAGAGGGGTACTTGAAGTGCATTAAGCATGAAGTGAGCCCTGCCCCTGCATGAATGTAAAGCAGGTTCTTCAGCTCACAACAAAAGAAAGAATCATGTCCCATCACCTAGGATGGAAGAAAAGAAGACTGGCGTCATCAAAATTCAAAAAAGCACATTTCTTTAATACACAATCAATCAATCAGTAATCTTGTAAAGCGCGACTACTCAGCCATGAGGGTTTCAAGGTGCTGAGTGAGGGTGAGGGGGGGTTTTGGGGTTCAGTTTAAGAGCCAGGTCTTGAGGTCCTTCCTGAATTGCGGCAGCGATGATGATTGCTTGAGGTGCAGAGGTATGGAGTTCCAGGTCTTCGCAGCGAGGTAGGAGAAGGATCCTCCTCCAGCCGTAGTCTTGCAGATCCTGGGATGGGGGCCAGGGTCAGTTGGGCGGAGCGCAGATGTTTGGTGGGAGTGTAGAAGGAGAGACGATGGTTGAGGTATGCTGGTCCGGAGTTGTGGAGGGCTTTGTTGGCGTGAGGCTTTGTTGTTGAAGGTGATTCTTTTGTTGACAGGTTGCCAGTGAAGGTCTCTCAGGGAATATAGCATGTTACATCGCATGCTATTACATCGCGTTCCTTTACAACGCGGTCGTTACAACGACCGCGTTGTTAGAACGCGATACCTTTACAACGCAAGTCATTAGATCGACTTGCTGTAGGGGGCGCGCTGGACTTAGGAATAGTATAATTTACTATTCCAACTCCAGCCTGCCCAACAGTAGGGAAGGTGTTGGAATAGTAAATTATACTATTCCTTATGTTGGAGCACCCCCTACAGCAAGTCGATCTAATGACTTGCGTTGTAAAGGCATCGCGTTCTAACAACAAAGGAACTGCAATGTAATGACTGCGTTGTAAACGCTGTCTCCCCTCTCAGGTGGCAAGTGATGTGATTGCTGCGTGGGATGTTCAGGATGAGTCTGGCTGAGGCGTTCTGGGCGGTATGCATTTTTTGGGGAGTTTCTTAGTGGTGCCGGTGAAGAGAGCGTTGCAGTAGTTGAGTCTGCTGCTGTCGAGTGCATGGGTGACCGTTTTCCTGGACTCATGGGGATACACTTGAAGATCTTACGAAGGAGGCAGAGCGTGTGGAAGCAGGAGGACAAAACCGCGATGATTTGGCAGTTCATTGAGAGTGAGGAGTCCAGGATGATGCTGAGGTTTTGTGCGTGGTCCGTGGGTGTGGGGGAGATTCTGAGCACTATGGGCCACCACGAGTCGTCCCAGGCAGAGGGGCAACAGCCCAGGATGAGGACTTTGGTCTTGTATGAGTTAAGCTAGAGGCAACTGTCCTTCATCCAGGTGGTGACTACCTTCATACCGTTGTGGAAGTTGTTCTTGACGCCTGTGGGTTTGTATGTGAGGGAGAGAATCAGCTGGGTGTTGTTGGCATAGGAGACGATGTTGAGTACGTGACTTTTGACGATGGCTGCAAGCGGGGCCATGTAGATGTTGAAGAGGGTGGAGCTCAGGGAGGATCCATGAGGCACTATGAAACTGATCCCTGTGGATTCTGAGTTGAACAGTGTAAGTCTGACTGTCTGTGTTTGGTCAGTGAGGAAGGAGCGGATCCATTCTAGGGCTTTGTCGCGGATGCCGGCATTGTGGTGTCTTGCGCGGAGGGTGTGGTAGGAGATGGTGTCAAAGGCGGCTGAGATGTCCAGGAGGATGAGGGCAGCATTCTCGCCTCGGTTGAGGAGGGCGTGGATGTCGTCTCTAGCGGTGAGGAGACCGGTCTTGGCGCCGTGGTTGCTTTTGAAGCCCGATTGGGAGAGGTCCAGGATGTTGTTCATTTCGATGAACTCGGAGAGTTGGGCGTTGATGGCTTTCTCGATGACTTTGGCTGGGAAGGGGAGAAGAGAGATGGGTCTGTAATTCTTGTGGTCAGTCGGGTCAGCAGAAAGTTTCTTCAGCAGGGGGTTGATCTCTGTGTGCTTCCAGTCTTCCAGGAAGGTTGCAGACTCGATGGAGCAGTTGATGGTGCGGCAGAGTTCGGGTGCAATACAGGTGCCGGTTGAAGATGTGGTGAGGGCAGGGATCCGAGGGGGCTCCAGAGTGGATGCGCTTCATGTTCCTGAGTGTGTCATCAGAGGTGAGGGTAGTCCAGTTGGTCATGGTCTGCTGGGGGCTGGAGCCATTGGGTGCAGTGGTTGCGGGTGGGGTGGGTGAGTCTTGGGTTGAGAAGCTGTCATAGATCTCCTTGATCTTGTGGAGGTGGTCACAGAGGTCTTGAGATGGAGGGATGTCTGCTTTCTCTGTCCTGGGTTTAGCGAATTCTTTGACCACGGTGATGAGTTATTTGCTGTTGTGTGCATTGACGTTGATCTGTTCCTCGGTGGCTACTTTCTTTGTTGTTCAGATGAGGCGGTAGTGTGCAGTGACAGCAGATTTGTAGGCTGCGTGGTCTGCCGTGATCTTGCTGCTCCTCCATCTTTTCTCAAGCCGTCTGCAGGTGCGCCTGGACTCTTGGAGGGCTGGGGAGAACCAGCTGGCTATCTTGGAGGGCTGCTTGCCTGATGGTTTTCTGAGGGGGGGCAGTGTGTTGGTGTAGTCGGAGATCCAGCAGTGGAGTTTGCATGCTGAGGGGTTTGTGTCTGTGGATGTCTGTCGTGCGGTCTTGCTGAGGGAGGTTGTGAGCTAGCTTCTGTGACCTTGTTCCAGCTTCTGCAAGGATTGCGGTGGACATGGTGACGTATGATGGGTGTAGGGAAGGATGTGTGGACGAAGTGGTGGTCGGTTCAGTGTGGCTCGGAGGTGTGGCTGACGGGGATATTGTTGCTTGCGGAGAAGATGGGGTCGAGCGTATGTCCTGCTGAGTGGGTTGGCGTTGTGACCAGTTGTTTGAGTCCGATGGTGGCAAGGTTCTGCAGTAGGGATGAGGTGTTGTGGTCTACAAGGTTGTCCAGTTGGATATTGAGGTAGCCGAGGAGGATGTAGCCTGTTGAGGCGAGAGTGTTATATCTTAGTACATGAAATTATATCCCTGGATTGAGATGTATTTAGTAAAAGTGAGACTTTTAAAACATGAACTGAGAAACACTGCTGCCCCTGCCCTGATGATCATGGTATTAGTGAACTAAAAGCAGAACCACTGGAATTATTGACAAGAAAGGACCAAATTACAGGGTTTACTAATTTATGCAACAAGAAAGTTCAAATTATGTGGCATAATACAGCACATTTACTGATAGTATTACCTCATTCACCAAAATACATCAATATCCAACAGAAAGATGACCAGTTAATCATTGCGAAGGGCTTTTCAAACTGCAGGAACAAGTGTTGCTGCGATTGTAGTAACGTTTGTTCCATTTGAGCTAGAAACAAAAATTTTTTTGTTTAAAGCTGCACATTAAGCAGCAGATGGCTTATGCAGCAAATCCATAAATATGTGGAAAATGCAGTTACCGAAAAATCAAATAATTCCAGAGGCCCTGTTTTGGAGGCATGTCAGGGTTCAAGTGTACCGTATATGTGGGCTACAGCCTTATTAAACATGCAGCAAAATTATAGTCTGTATGTATTTGAATGTGCACTGGTGTGCAATAATGAACAAAATGGAGGTTGGTGACATAAAGCATTTGCCTAGGATCACACAATTTGGTCAGGCAGGGAAGCCAAGATTGATCCTAGATTTTCCAATTTACAGGCAGGGTCCACATTGTATTTTTGGCAGTTTTACATAGCATGTACGTTGGCCATCGACATAGGAGCGCTTAAACAGACACAGACTACAGTCTACAGCAAGAATTTGACCTTTCTATTAAATCACAGTCCCAGTGGGACCTTTTTCTGCCATGTCCTGACCAGAGATTTAGAGATCATAGCACCTGTCCTGAACTCCCTTTACAATATCTTGCTTGCCTCCTCATATGTTCCTATCAGTATAAAATTATAAACAAGCTGTGGTTGTTTTTTGCTAAAAAAAACCTTCAGCAGGCTCAAAACGTGTCCGTATCTTCTAACATCTCTTTTCTACCTTTTTCTCTAATGTCCCACAGTATTTTTCTGCACAAGGAAAAAGCTGAAGTATATTGTGAGACCTTTTCTTTGGGTGAGGGGCAATAGGTGATTATTTGGCAGTATCGGTGGAGAACACTGTTGTTTACGATTGGTGTTTCAGAACTGACTATTTCATTTAATTTGTTTAAGAGTTATTCCTTTTAGAAACTTGTCCCTCCAATAATGGCAATAATGAGCAGTCAGCGCTTACTCCTGGAGGTGATAAAGATTATGGAAGTCAAATACAGTATGTCACTTTAATCATACTTGGTAAGCATCTTATCCAGCCAGCGTATGTCTTTTAAAAGAGACTGATTTAAATCAGATGATAATGGAATGAAACAACAAAAAATGTGTTCTGGGACTTCTAGTCCCCCAAAACCCAACAAACGTCTTACAATATCTCAGTGTGTGCAAAGTGTCCTGCAAAGTGATAATGGACAGTAGTTCACCCTGCAGGAAAGTGCTGCGAGGCCCAAGGAAGGGGCTAGATTCAAGTAGGAAAGAGAGAGAATTTGCATTTAAATGGCCGGGCCACTTGGTGAGATGATTTTTCTGTTAGTGTGGATAAACTGAGCTCCTTTCTTGGGCTGGCTTGGCCGCTGGTGAACAACCCAAAAGGATGCTACAGCCTTAGCGCTGGTGTGCACAGAGTCATTCTGACCATGCTCACATAGCCAGCCTGCTCATTGGCATATGCAGAATGACAATGGCCCGGCAAGGGCAAGCACGGTATGATATGCGCTTCCCCCCCACAGCCAATAATCCCAAACCTCAGGAAGTGACAGCGAGGCCTGAGGAAATGTCTGCTTTTTAGGAGCACAGTTAGAATTGGCATACTGAAGGGGAGATGAGGGGAAGTAATGGGGCTGTTGGGTGGAGGACAGCTGAGAAGCGAAGGGGCATTCCATAGAGTACATCAATGAGCATGGAGCTATCTGCCAAACACTGAGCCTATGCAAGTAGGTAGCCAGTAGGTTCAGAGAGGCAGATCTTTGCATTGGATGTTGGAAGACCAAAAGTGTTTGGTTAGGCACCTGGGGAGTGACTGGAGTGACTTGTGGCTATTGGAAATGGAACATCGCATGTTCCTTATCTGCCTGGGACCCCACAAATCCTGGGACAAGCCCTGTGCATTGTGTTGTTGTGGCTTTGTACTGTGGTGCCAGTGTTGTGTTCTGTTTTGACTTTTGATGTGCCTTGTGAAGTTTTAGTTGTATTGTTCTGTTACTCTGTGTTGTGTTATATTTGGTTGTTCACTTTAGAGGTGTCAACAACCCCTTCTGCATTTCCAACTGAAAGCAGCACTTTCATTTAGGGCCAGATGTACGACCCACCAATTTGCGACTCGCAAATTGCGTCGCATTTGCGACTTGCAATTTGCGACTCGCAAATTGGGATGCACAACAGTGTCAGACACTGTTTGTGATTCCCAATGGGGTCGCAAATTGCATGCCTCATGCATATTAATGAGGCTGTAGCAATTTGCGACCCCATTGGGAATGGCTGGTGCTCCCAGGGATGGTGGCCTGCTGGGGTCAGTAGACCACCATGTCTGGGACTGCTTTTAAATAAAGCATTTTTTTTTTAATCTTAAATGCAGCCCGTTTTCTTTAAAGGGAAACGGGATGCATTTAAAAAATAAAAATGAAACTTTTCAGTTTTATTTTTAAAGGGCAGGCAGTGTTCCCTGGGACCACTGCCTGCCCTTAAAAAATATTTTGAGAGCCACTCACAAAGGGGAGGGGGTCCCCTGGGGATCCCTTCCCGTTTGCGAGTGGTTTACCACCCTTCTGTGAAGGGTGGTAAACTGTGACTGCTTTGCGCCCGCAATTGCGGTCGCAAAACAGTCATCCATAGCTTCAGGAGTCGCTATTAGGAAGGGACGACCTTGGATCGCCCCTTCCTAATAGCGAGTCGCTAATCCTATTTTGCGAGTCGCAAATTGATTTGCGACTCGCAAAATAGGATCAGTACATGGGCCACACGTTTTTTGCAGTCGCAAACGGGTCTAGAACCCGTTTGCGCCCGCAAAAAACGTTAGTACATCTGGCCCTTAATGTTCCAGTGACAAACATCTATTTACCATTGTCTAAGGTGGTAAAATAGAGCTGCTCCAGCTCTTCAACTATTTCAGACCCCAGTCAGCCCAAAACTGTGGCAGAGATGTATCTTGAATTAAATTATCACTATGTTTGTGATATGGTCCAGTGAACCAGAATTAACTATCTATGCCACCACTAACATTTGGTATCAATCAAACAATCAAGGATTTGTAAAGCGCAGCAGATCACCTGTGAGGATCTTAAGGTGCTAGAGTTGCTGCTCGCTTCATGGTGATTTGTTCATTCGAACAGTTGGGTCTTGAGTCCTTTCCTGAATTGCTGGAGCGAAAAGATGATGTTGAGTCCATCTGATCTGATGGGGGTGGCCAGGGTATCATGTACGTGTTGAAGAGGGTGGGGCTGAGGGGCGATCCTTGGGGGACGCTACAGATGATATTCTTGGATTCCGGGGTGAACGGTAGGAGACTGATTTTCTGGGTTCTTCCTGTGAAGTATAAGGCGATCCATTTGAGGGCTTCTCTCTGGATTGCGATGTGGTGGAGTCTATAGATCAGGACGTGATGGGAGATGGTGTCAAAGGCAGTTGACAGATCCAGGAGAATGAGGGCTGCTGTTTCTCCACAATCCAGGAGGGCCCTGCTGTCATTGGTGGCTGCGATCAGGGCTGTCTCGGAGCTGTAGTTGGCTCTGAATCTAGATTGAGAGGGGTCCATGAGGTTGTTGCGTTCCAGGTGTTTGGTGAGTTGCTGGTTGATTGCCTTCTCGAGGAACCTTTGCTGGGAAGGGGAGCATGGAGATGGGCCTGTAGTTCTTCGGTTCTGCTGGGTTGGCGGATGGTTTTTTCAGGAGGGGCCTCACTTCAGCGTGTTTCCAGGAGACCGAGGTGATGGAGGTGTTCAGGACTTTCTTGAGCTCTTTGCCAATTGTCTTGCTCCCAACGGTAAAGACGTGGTGGGGACAGGAGTCCGTGGTTGCAGAGGAGTGCATGGAATTTATGAAGAAGATTGGGGCTTGAGTTGTGAGAGGGTCCCAGTGGGTGATCAGGTCTTTAGGGTTTGTGTTCGTGGGTTTGAGCAGGCTGATGCTTTCGGCGGCAGTGGGTTGGGGTTTGCAGTTATCGTAAATGGCAGAGATCTTGTCATGGAAGGAGTCCCCAAGGCTGTCACACAGTTCTTGGGAGGGGGTGATGCTGTTTCTGGCGGCTGCAGGGTTAGAGAACTCCTTCATGATGACCAAGAGCTCCTTGCTGTGGTTTGAGCTAGCTTCTATGTAGTCTGCTAGGGCACTCTTTGTTTATTTCAGGAGGTGGTGGTACTGCTTGAGTGCTGTCTTGAAGATGGTCTCCTGTCTTTTTGCTGGTGCGCCACTTCCTTTCTAGTTGCCGGCCGTTGCATTTGGAGGATTTCAGCTCCGCAGTGAACCAGATGGTTCTTCTGGATGGTCCTTTGGATTTGGCTGGTTTGGCGGGGCGATTGTGTAGGCGCATTCAGTGATCCACTGGGAGAAGTTCTCCACAGCCTGTTCTGGGATGGATTTTGTGTCCGGGGGGTGGGAGTTGAGAGCCTTGTTCCAGTGGTCTTCTAATATATTTTTCCACTTTCTACGCTTGTAGCTG
The DNA here is from genome assembly GCA_963921515.1 of Calotriton arnoldi. Classification (NCBI taxonomy): domain Eukaryota; kingdom Metazoa; phylum Chordata; class Amphibia; order Caudata; family Salamandridae; genus Calotriton; species Calotriton arnoldi. The sequence goes on from CAWUFW010001162.1 coordinate 885,702, forward strand.
GGGGGTAAGGTGTAGGTCCTGAGATGGTGAATTGGACGCTGTAATGGCTGGTCCAGTTGAGCTGTGAGACGTGGTTGTACTTGACTCTGTTGCTGTACGTGAAAATGGGGCCGAGCGTGTGTCCTGCAATATGGGTAGGGTTGTGACAAGTTGCTTGAGGCCGATGTTGTTTATGCTTTCCAAGAGGTTTGTTGTGTTGATGTCTCTGCGGTCATCGAGGTGGAAGTTAAGATTCCCTAGGAAGATGTAGTGCTCAAAGTCGATGGCGATCGGGCGATGAGGTCAGGAATGGCGTTGCAGAAGTTGAGGTGTGGTCCTGGTGGTCTGTAGGTGAGAGTGCCTCTGATGGTACTTTTTCTGTCGGTGTGGAGTTGGAAGTTAAGATGTTTCATTATCAGAGGCGTAGATTAGAAGTAACGCTCTTTTTCCTCCAAATTTGGAGTCTGATCAAACATGATCCTTAGGCAGCCAGGTCTTTTGATACCGCCATATAGCTGCGCGCTCATATGTTATTCTTTCTACCACTCTTTACCTACCAACCAGATTGTCGCAAAACCAGTTTACTTTAACTGAATTTATTGGAACGTTAAGATGGTGATGATAGGGCAGACATAATCTGCGCTTAAAACGGGATTAGTTGTGTGCTTTCCCTATAATGACTGCCTTGATAATCTGATCTGAGTGGTGACCACTGGAATGGAAGGGATAATGGTGCTGTGGGGATGGTGTGCCATTGTCTTTTCATTTCTCTACTTGATGAATCGACCCACTGAGCTGCACCTGCTCTACTGGACCCACCTAGTTTAGGTAGTTGCAGATTTATATGGTGTGACTCTAGTTACAGGGCACTTTGAACCATAACTCATTGAGTAACAGACTTCTTCCTACTCATTTTCTTTACTTTATCATGTGAAACGTACACCTCCTTTAGTTTCACCTACTAAAATATGCAAGATTGGACTGGGACAGAAAAAAGACCCAGACACTGAAATAAAAGTGGCCCCCACTAGGGAATTAGTGGCCCATGTTTGGAAATTGGGTCAGTTTTGAATTTCTAAAAACACTCTGTGTAAGTGTTTTGCTAGGTATGCAAGACTGCATCGATTTGAGCTTGCTGCAGGCAAATCTTGTTCTAAAATCAGGGCCACAAACAGGCAAAAGTCTGGCCCACCCACTGACCTGTCAGGTCAGCCCATCAGGTACTGCTCGATTGCCATATAGGCCATTCCAACCCTGAAAATATTGACTTAGTGTAACCTTATCGACCCCCAACCCCTAAACTCTCACCCACCCCAAACCCTAAAAATACCCTTGCCACCCAAATACCCTTATCCAGCCTACACCCTTAAAACACCTTTGCCACCCGAATACCCTTACCCACCCTAAATCTTAAAAATACCCTTGCCACCACAATTACCCTAACCCACCCTAAATCCTAAAAATACCGTTGCCACCACAATTACCCTAACCCACCCTAAAACCCTAAAAATAGCATTGCCACCCAAATACCCCTACCCACTCTAAACCTTAAAAGTACCCTTGACACCCAAATACCCTAACCCACCCTAAAGCCGAAAGATACCCTTGCCACCCAAATATCCCTACCCACCCTAAACCCTAAAAATACATTTGCCACCCAAATACCCTTACCTACCCTAAACCCTAAAAATACCCTTGCCACCCCAAATACCCTTATCCAGCCTACACCCTTAAAACACCTTTACCACCCAAATACCCTTACCCACCCTAAATCTTAAAAATACCCTTGCCACCACAATTACCCTAACCCACCCTAAATCTTAAAAATACCCTTGCCACCACAATTACCCTAACCCACCCTAAAAACCTAAAAATACCCTTGCCACCCAAATACCCCTACCCACCCTAAACGTTAAAAATACTTTTGCCACCCAAATACCCTTACCTACCCTAAACCCTAAAAATACCCTTGCCACCCAAATACCCTCACCCACCCTAAACCATAAAAATACCCTTGCTGCCCAAATACCCTTACTGAAGATAAACCCTCAAAATACGCTTATCACCCAAATACCCTCACCCACCCTAAACCCTAAAAATACCCTTGCCACCCAAATACCCTTACTGAACATAAACCCTAAAATATCCTTATCATCCAAATACCCTCACCCACCCTAAACCCTAAAAGTACCCCTGCTACCTAAATATCCTTACATACCCTAAAATCATCCTTACTACCCAAGTACCCTTACCCACCCTAAACCAGAAAAATACCATTGCCACCCAAATACCCCAACCCACCCTAAACCCTAAAAACACTCTTGCCACCCAAATACCCTCACCTATCCTAAATCATAAAAATACCTGAGCCACCCAAATACCCTTACCCACCCTAAACCCTAAAACATCCTTGCCACCCGAATACTCTTACCCACCCTAAACCCTAAAAATACCCTGGTCACCCAAAACCCTCAACCACCCCTAAACCCGAATTACACACACAAAACCATAGAAACTCAGCAGTTCTAGTTAGTTATGTCAACAAACTATAACTCAAGCCCTATGGTGACTATAACTCGCTCCCCCACCATGCACAGTTTTCTCATCAATAATTTTACAGCAAAGTTTACACAGATATTATCAATGATGTCATAGAAGATGTCATGAGTGATGCAGTATGTGGGATAATTTTTTTAAGTTTTTTTGTAATTTCTTTATTGGCAAACACATAACATACAAGATAACAATCATTCTCAGTGCAGTTTGGACAGATTGAATAATCACTTTCTCAAAAGGCCCCTCATCTTTAGTGCACAACGAAGAATTAAAAGAAACAAAAACAAATGGCACCTCACAATGGCAGAAATAACAAAGACAATAGGAAACAGGAAAAAAAGGAAAGTCCATCATAGCTATCCATGAGTCAGTCAAATTTATGTTCCACTGGGTCATCTTGTCGCCTGTGTGAATTCTGGGCCCAGCAGCCACACCTCTCTGTTTTTGCTGGAAAAATGTTTGAAACTGCTCCAGCATTTATTATTTATGCATTTATTATCTATTGTGCCTAGTCCGTTTATGGCATGCAACAAGTCAGGTTATTTGCTGGGGGGGGGGGTGGGAGGGGTCGTATTTTTAATTGCCTGGCCTAGTGCAACTTGGGGAGCCCCCAGGTGGAGTAGTTACTCTTTGACCCTCTATAGATTTTAAGTATTCCTGCAATGGTTCCCAGATGTCTCTAGGGCAGGACTTCGGTGGCATCAGCTCCCAATAAAGTTGTTCACGGCAGTAAACCGCATCCATGAGCCAGTCCTTCTCTTTAGGTGTTCGTCGACTGCCCCACACCATAGCCACTCTACGTTTTGCCAGGAGCATGGCCACCAATCTGCGTGTTGCGGGCTCTTTAACGTACCCCAGGAGGCCAAAAAACGGTGTACTTTCAAGCCAAATCTCCCCCATGGCCTGAATAGCCACAAACACTGCAGTCCAATATTTTGCAACCTCAGGCCAGGCCCATGCCAGATGAAGGAAGTTCGCCCCTGGGGCACCACATCTGGGGCAGCTCTCGGTATCTGTTAGCCCTAATCTGTGTAGCTGCAATGGGGTATGGTATAGGCGGTGTAAGAAGTTGAAGTGTATCAGCCTATGTTGGTAGTTTGGGGACAGCCCATCTAGTTGCCCACAGGAGAAGTTCCAGTTTACCTCCGTGAACTCTGGGCCTAGGTCTATTTCCCAGTGGGACTGTGCACGCAGTGCTGTCTTTGGCATGTGCTGCTGTACTCCAGAGTATAGTCGAGTTATTCATTTATAAGCTCATAGCAAGGGCAGCGTCTGCGGAGGCGTTGGCAATGTAGGGTTCCGTTCATGGCCCTGAGTTGGTAATAGAGTAGTGTGTCTGCAGCCTTCGTCTGGTGTGTGTCTGGGGGTGCTGGGAGGAACTTCCCACCTGGGTACAAGTCTGCGAACCTGTGAAGGTTAAGTCGCTGCGCCCTTCTTTGCACGCCGGCCTCCCGGAGAGGGGGCATCATTGGGTATCATGAAGTGGGATAGATTGGGCATATAATTGAGGGGTTTCTACCCTCTTTCTAATTCCCTCCCAAGCCCAACGGACACTTTCCACTGTGTTTATTTCTCCGCGTGGAGCTTTGTAAGGAGCGTAGAGTGCAGTGTCAAGGGGTAGAGGGGCTGCGAGATACTGTTCAATCGCCACATGTGGTTGATATGGAGTGGGGTGTATCCAGAAATGTAAAAATTGAGCCTGTGCGCATAGAGTTTATAACTCCAGATCAGGCGCGCCCAGCCTGCCTTGTGCAAACGGCAGAGTGAGAACCTCCCAGGCCCAGGTCAGAGATATCAAGTTGGATCGTAATCTCCGGAAGAATGCACGCGTGAGTGGCATCGGGATGTTTTGGAATAAATAAAGGAACATGTACAGGATGACCATCTTAGTGATGGCAATACGGCCAGCTAGTGATATTGGAAATTTGGACCAAATAGGGGCCCTGCCTTCGAGTCAGTCGACCTCGCGGTCGTAATTCGCATCCCATAGTTCTTGGATATCACAACTCACCCATATCCCTAAGTAATGCACAGGGCCTTTTGCCCAAGTCAGCGGGTAGTCAGTGTGGAATGGGAATGTGTTATCGGTGAGGGGAAGCATCACTGATTTATTCCATATGATGTTTATCTGGGAGAGGCCACCAAACCTGAGCATCTCCCAGATGACAGGGGCGAGGTTACAGCGCGGGTTGCAGATATAGAAAGTAATATCTGTGTAAAGCGAAATTATCAGTCTTCTCGAGGTGAAGCCAATGCCGCGCTACGTGTGATGTTGTCTAAGCCTAGCGGCCAGCGGCTCCATGCAATGGCAAACAATAGTGGTGAGATGGGGCAACCCTGTCTGGTACCACGAGTTATTGAGATTGGTTCTGAGAGTAGCCCATTGAGCCGTATCCTGGCGGTAGGCAGGGTATATAATAATTTTATATAGCTGATGAAAGTGGAACTGAGACCTACTCGCTGTAACAGTGTAAATAGTTAGTCCCATGCCAGGGAGTCAAACGCCTTAGTGGAATCTAGCAGGGCGGCAATCGCTTGGACATCAGGATGTAGGTAACGTAACACTGCAAAAAGTGTTAAGTTGTGTGAGGCAGAGAGTCCAGGAATGATCCCGGCCTGATCAGGTCTGATCATTTTAGGGAGTAGTGGTAAGAGGTGCCTGCGAAGATCTTGGCAAGGATCTTATTGTCAATATTGATTAATGAAAGAGGTCCATAGGAGTTGCACTTTTGGTGCGGTTTATCAGGCTTAAGCAGTGATGTGACTACCGCTTCGCGCAACGAGGGAGGGAGTACACCTTTCTGAAGGGAGTCTTCGTACATTGCTAGCAGGTAAGGTGCGAGGAGATCAGCATATTCTTTATAAAAAGGGGCAGTGAAGCCATCTAGCCATGGTGCTTTATCACTAGGGAGTGCGTTTGTGTGATTTCCTCTGTTGTGATAGGCATTTCTAGAAATTCCCTGTGTGCGTCTTCGAGCCATACCAGCTGTAGTGTGTCTAGGTAATTAGTGAGTAGCTTGGCGTCTCCATTGGGTTGTGAAGTATATAATGAAGCGTAAAATTTGGTCATTGTTTCTAGCACTGCAGTGGGTGTGTTCTGTATTCCTGATTTGCAGCCCTTAAGTTCAAATATGTATGTTGAGGGGTGTGCCTGATTGAGGATGCATGGAAGGGTTTTTCCGGGCCTGTCCCCCTCCCCGTAGCGACACCCTTGAGCGTCTTTGTTTATGTTTTTTATCTCACACTCTGCCTCAGTATTGTATTCAGAAATGTTCTCCCTGATTGTGGCAAGTGTATCCGGGCGATGGGTTCTGCAGTATTCCCCCTCCAGAATTCGAAGATTGTTTTCAAGTGTGGCTAGGTGGGATCAAATTGATTTGAGGATACCCGCCTGTTTAGAGATGCATGCCCCACGTATCACTGCATTGAATGCCTCCCAGATTATGGAAGGGTTGGAATCTGCCATGCAGTTCTGGGTAAAACAGGCCTGGATTTCAGTACCGATCTCTTCTTCTTTTTTTTTTTATTAATCTTTTTGTTAAACAACCGATCTCTTCTTTAAAGGCAGTGTCCTGCAGTGCCCCCCGCTGGAGATGCCATGTAAAGGCACATGGGATGCTCGGGGTACACAAAACTCAAGCATGACTGGTGCGTTGTCTGATAGTGCCAGGGCAAGTGAGTAGCCTTGGGGTCCCATCATTTGATTTCTGGTGAAATGAGCTAATAATCTATCCTGGACCAGGAGTGGTGTAGGGTTGAGAAGCAAGTTCCTCCCCGCTGTTCCTTATGTGACCACCTCCAAATATCAAGGAGGCTATGATCTTGCGAGAGTGCATTGAGAGTGTCAGCTGCTCTAGGGTGCGGGCGCCGTGCGGAGCCAAATCTATCATGGCTATCATCTAGGGCAACATTAAAGTTCCCTCCCCATATTTGTACCCCATAGCTGCATCCTATGACCAGGCACCAATCTTGCAAGAGTGCTTTGAGAGTGTCAGCTGCTCTAGGGTGCGGGCGCCTTGCGGAGCCAAATCTATCATGGCTATCATCTAGGGCAACATTAAAGTCCCCTCCCCATATTTGTACCCCATAGCTGCATCCTGTGACCAGGCACCATAGATTAAAGAAAAACCCTGGGTCATCAACGTTTGGGCCATAAACTGCCACTAGAGTGAGGGGCTGTGTGTACAGAGTGCCTGTGACTATGACCTACCTGCCCTCTTTGGCCACTGTGACATCCCTAAGACGCCATTGGAGCCCTTTTCGAAGGAGGATACCTACTCCTCTTGCATAATTAAAATATACTGAGGTGTATGCCTCGCTGTACCACCTTGCCCTTAAACCTGGGGCTGTGTGAGCTGTTAAGTGTAATTCTTGCAAAAACCAAATATCAATGTGGTGTCGTGTGATGTAAGCATGCACCAGTCTCGATTTCCGATAATCATTTATGCCCCTAATGTTGCAAGTTAGGAATTTGATAGACATCACGTGAAGTAGAGTGCAGTGTGCCTGTCGACATGACTCAGAGATTTTTTATGAGAAGCTTGTGCATTGTTCCAGTTTTCAACCACTTCGGAGGTGCCATCATACATAACATGCTTAATTCTACAAAACTGACTATGTTTTGGTTTTACTACCCTACCTCCCCCCGCCCACACCAACACCTCAACTTGGTTGAGTAGAACACCCCTCCCCCCACCCGTACCTCCCAAAATGGTGACGATCAATAACGCAGGATACATCCCTGGGTTTGGAGCAGGACCAGGCGGTCTACCCCACCATTTAGAGTGGGTGAATGGATGGGCTGCAGCCCAATGTGACAGTACCACTTGTGGCAAAAGGTATGAGAGTAATTCGACCCGTGGCCAATTAACCCCGGGACAGCACCCCGCCCAGTCACTTATCTGTGGCGCTTGCCATGGAGCTGCTGTTCAAACTGATCTGCCCTGTCTTTGCGTCAGGCGCGGTTCCTGCATGAGGGCGTATGGGGCGGAGCACCACCAGTCTCAGAAGAAGGAGCAAGAGATTGAAAGGAGACTGGTCTGAGGCTGCGGCACTTATACTGTCTGGTAGCAGTGCAGCACGGCCGTGTACAAACACACCCTGCGCATGTGTGGTGGACGACTTCAATATCGCCCAAGTCACGCATGTGCAGAGTGTGTCTGTGAGGCAGTGGTGAGGGCAAGCAGGCGCTACCTGTGAGGCAGCTGGTTTTCCAGGGCTTAGGTCGGATTTTCGGCTCGCCCGGAACTCTGACGTAGCTCAGAACATTCTTCTAGGATCCCGCCTCCTCCTCTGACTGGATGACCGTTGATACAGTCACCCTATGACAATAGGAGGCGGGATTTCAAGTACTGCTTCCTGCGCTGGGTTCATATTTCCCTCCTTCCTTCACCAGCTTCAACCCGGTCCGAGAGAAACCCCGTGATCAAGCTGAAAACAGTGAGTACGAGTGCGCCTTGCCTCGTTTGTCAAGCTGCCTTAGAGGCCTGGCACGCGTCATCTGCCTTCAATCGGATCATCAAGCCGGATCCAGGTAAGAAGAATGTTACTTTATTTAATACAGGCAGTCCTCTTCTTCTGCTTGTCTGTTTATGTATCCATGTACTTAATGTGCTTCTGGTTGTGAAAATAAGTGTGAGACTGCAGCCAGGCCCGTGTGCCTCATCCAGGGTGTGCCAGTGTTTGAACCCTCAGTGCTGTGCTAGTTCTAGTTCTGGTTTCTGTTATTGTGTGTGGCTTGCCAATAGTCCCGTTATAGTGATAAATGTAATTTGTATTGCAGGGTTGATCGGTGCACATTCTATAGACGTAAAACGTACATATAAATAGAATGTCCCCCGATCACCTCTGCATTACAAATTTCAGCATGTCCTTCTTTCCAAAATTATTTCACTTTTACGTGCTGCACCCGCCCACCACTTTCAAGTCACCAGCCGCTTCTGCTTTGCGTTGGACCCCATCCTCTGTCCTTGGGAAATCAATCATTTGTGTCGAGGGACGTGTCTTCTGCGGTCTACAGCGACCCCGCCGGTGGGGTCTGATTGTTGGCGGCGGTGAAGAAATGCAGTGCTCCATTTTTCATGATGCGAAGTTTGGTAGGGTAGAGCAGAGCGTAGGGAATTTTAGCCTTTCTTGGCGGAAAGAAATTCCCTTCTGGTGCCCTGTAACGCGGTGGTAAAATCCGGATACAGCGAGATGCGGTTACCTTGGTAAGATAGGTGTTGCTTTTTGCATGCCAGATGTAATGCAGTGTCTCTGTCCTTGTAGTTTACCAGCCGAGCTATGATGGGAAGCGCGGGGGCCCCCGGGAGAAGCCTGGGCCCCAGGGAGCGGTGCACACGCTCCACTGTGAAAAGAGGGGACAGCGCTACAGGAAATAGATCTCGCAGGAGGGGTTCGACAAGAGCCTCCATTGTGGTGGGGATGGCAGTTGATTCAGGAATAACATACAAGGTCAAAGGTACCCCTTAAAAAGTAATTCATGTGGTCTGGGAGAAAGGGGAAATCAAAATGCAATTATATGTAAAGGACCTCCCACTCGACCAACAATTATTTTCTCAATGGCTAAATGTAGCTCATACGGGCTATCCCTTTATTATAGATATGACTAAATACAGCATCAATTCATCAGTTCATATATTTTATTTGTCTTGTTAATCTTCTGTTATAATTTCGGTTTTCTAGTTATAAACAATTTTTTCTTTTGTATTTTTTGTAATTTAAAAGTCAAAATCTTTCTGTGTTCTTATATACAGTGCAAATCATACATAATTCAACAAAGTAAACAATTTTCCTAAAATAGACACATAAAGCATGATTGTGCAGTATTAGATATACATATTGTCATGATAAAGTTCAACCCCTTCCATCATCACAAGTGAACTCACCTCACATACAGTCATCACATCCCAGTCTTACACATTCACACATCACAATCATAAAATTCCAGGAGTCCTTCTTTATTTTCCACGGTTGTGACGCCAGCTGGAAAATGATCAGGTCGACGCACGTTTCAGTGGATTATTAAACTTGAGTCCACCTTCATCAGGACCACTCAATTTCATAAAGTTAGAGCAGCGGAGGTTGTAAAGGGGAATCAGAGGAATAAAGTCTAGTCGGTTCAATATAGTCGATGGCGGGACCAAATGTCCAATACAGGCACCTCTGGAGACGTTGTCAGTTTATGGGCGTATTACCATACGCTGTGTGAGTTCCAACTGGTGTAATTTCTTATAGAGATTACATCGCTCTAGGAGTAGAATGGCTCCCTATTTAATGAATAAAGTCCACTTTTGAAATAATGAGCCAATATTTCAGTATGTAGTTGCTGTAGTAAGATCAATTTTTCTCATTGCACTTAATGCTTTTCTTTATGAACTCCTTAGTTTCCAGATGGCTCCCGACCCGCCTGCACGAAGGCAAGAGGGGGTCGGGAGCCATTTAAGCTGGAATTTTATGATTGTGATGTGTGAATGTGTAAGACTGGGATGTGATGACTATGTGAGGTGAGTTCACTTGTGATGATGGAAGGGGTTGAACTTTATCATGACAATATGTATGTCTAATACTGCACAATCATGTTTTATGTGTCTATTTTAGGAAAATTGTTTACTTTGTTGAATTATGTATGATTTGCACTGTATATAAGAACACAGAAAGATTTTGACTTTTAAATTACAAAAAATAGAAAAGAAAAAATTGTTTATAACTAGTAAAACGCAATTATAACAGAAGATTAACAAGACAAATAAAATATATGAACTGATGAATTGATGCTGTATTTAGTCATATCTATAATAAAGGGATAGCCCGTATGAGCTACATTTAGCCATTGAGAAAATAATTGTTGGTCGAGAGAGAGGTCCTTTACATATAAGTGGATTCAGGAATACCAGTTATACAGAGATTGATGCGTCACGATCTGGATTCCGAATCTTCATTTTTTGCCTTGATAAGCTCCAGGACTTTATCCATTCGAAGCAGGCGCTCTTTAGTTTTAGCTTGGGCATCTTCAGCTTCTGAGATGCGCACCTCAGCTTGGTCTATTCGATCGTCGTGTTTATCCACCCTGTGCTTCATTTGGCCGAGCCTGGTGGTGAGTGTATCTAATTTGGCATTGATGGCTTTTAAGCTGGACCTCATATTAATCAGCAATTCTTTAATATCGCCGTTCTGTGTGTCTTCGCCTAAGGGTGCCCCCCCTTAGGTGTCGGGGTTTCCCTGTTGTGTGGAGTGTCTGCTCTCAAAGGAGAGCTTGAGCTGTTTGGCGTCTTACTTGCCCATGATTACCGGAGTTGTGTAACGGCTGTTGCGGCAGGATGTTTGGTCAAGGTGTATGCCCTCATGCACCGGGAATCCTCCGTTATTCTGATTGTGGGCCCCGCATCGCCCCAGCTCGACAGTGGGGGGCACGAGCAGGCCTTGTCCTGATCCGGATCTCCGCTTCCTGGCATTGCAGCTTGAGGAGGTGTTTTGCTCAGATTAGCAACAGTGCCAGTGGGTGGGAGGACGCAGGGCACACCAGGCCTCAGGCGCCGAGGGGTTCAACCCGTGCCTTTAGGCGATGTTCAATGATCTTCCGTGCACAAGCTCCCCTCCACCACCAGTTCTTCGTAGGGGGCGCCCCACCGGGTCGCGCCCTACCAATGGCAGCTCTCTGCGGTTCTTGCCGTCCAGGAGTTGTGGTGGCCGACCCGCCGCTGAGTGTCGACTGTGGGGCGGCGTGCCCCGCCCCAGGCTCGCCACCCCACGACAGGAGGGCAACAGATGATAGAGCAGGCCAAAGGAGCAGGGCGGCCCGATCGACCCGCCACCCCTGCAGGTTAGCCAGATTTCTTTCCTGCTCCTTGTGTGCACTCACAGCGGGCCACTCGCTCCCCACAGCTGCCGAGCTCACCCCTCCTCCGATCTGCTTGTCCGGCAGGCCGCCCAATTTCAAGCCTTCCCAGCAAGCTGCCCGCAGGAATTCCGGACTTGTGTACTGGAGCACGGGGCAGGCCGCCCCCACCCAGGCCGAGAGATTGACACAGTCCCTGCGCGGCGCTCGAACTCCACCCCGCTCATCGCCTGGCTCACACCGAAGATCACCTACCCTGTGGGGGCCGGTCTCGAGGTCTCTCCACAGTGGCGCCCATGCGTCTCCCAGTTCTGGTCCGCACGGCGCCCCAGGCTGCTGGTGAAGGGTGACCCCCAATATGTGTGCTAATTAGCAGTGCATGGCGAGTGCATGAGTTATAGCCCTATTCCCTGGGGCCCAGCCAATTTTTTAAACGGGGAGGGAAGCCACGCAGCTCCTGCTTCTCGGGTCAATGTCAGCTACCCCTGGGCTATGTTTGCAATACACACCTAGTATCGCCAAATGCTGTGTACATTCCTTAATTTTTGCTGCCCCTTCTTTCCCAGAACCTATATGCAGGACCTAATTAGGCCAAAATGTATCATCAAGAACCATGTTTTTGGGGGTGCACTCGTATGAACCAATCACAGGCTGCGCTCACTCAAACCCTTCGCCATCCCACGACTGTCACGTAAGGCTGAACAACTTTTGCAGTCGGGTAAGAGTCAAACCCTGCCGAAGGGCTCGCCCGTCTAAACCAATCAGAGACACCGTTACCCCCGCAACTTGCATACACGTTGACGGAGCCGAATTCCTGATTTACTTTTTAAGACGCAAAGAAGCCGGCACTCGGCCTCACCGAGATCCCAAGAGAAGAACGAATAGGTTCAAACGCAGATGGCCGATCTTGATGCAGTGAGTAAAGAGCTCCAGCTCACTGCAGGCTCGAGCCGACGCGCACTAAAATTCCTTATTTTTCATTATACTGATTAATTTTCCATTTTTTGCCACCTTAGAGTGTGACAATAGGTCCCCCCAGGATCTATGTCACGAGAAGTACTCGTGATCACAGTAGGTAACTTACTATTTTGTCAATACGCACCTAGCGGCTTAAATATGCTTAAAATAGTTATACCTTTGCCTTTGTCTTGATCTACATTACGCTCATAGCACAAAATACAGATCTATATAATTGGACAGTGCATAATTAACAATCGCAGTTTGAATTTATCGCAATATAGCCACTGCATGGGCGTACTATTTACAAGTGTTTTTACGCTCTCAAGTGTTGCATGTCTGCAAAACCGCCCACTACAAGCACGGATGGTTTTGTCAGTAGCCAATCGCATTCCACCTGCAAATACATGCATGAACGCGTGGTCCCCAACATGATGGGCCTACTGTTAAGTCATAATTACGCTGTGTCTCCTTGTCCTTTTGCTATACAGGTACAGAATCTCTGACGGTAAAAATTGTAAGTTATGTCCGCCACATTCCTATGCACACCTTAGCGTGTGAGCATGGTTTACATGAGCTCAGGGTTTACTCTGAGCCATGGGTCCTGAAGAAAGCCATTCAATTTGACACTTTTAGCTGAAACATGTAGACAACCTCACTAAAATTCACTTTTCACATCAATTGAGGAGACGTGCGAGACCAGTGTCTTACTCACGTCCATTTGATTTGTAATCATTTTTTAATCCTACCCCAGGGACCATACAATAAAGGATTAGGTACCCTGTAGGTATTTTTAACCTTTCACTTTCACGGTATCCACTATTCACATACTACAAACAAACAAAACAGCTCAGCTATAATCAGGCGTCGAAGCACACCTAGGAGGAATTCGGTCTTCTGGGTGGGAACCCAATGATGAAGCATGCCACCAACTAGGTTGGTGAGTGAGGGTTCTTCTATAAAACCAACTGGTTTCCCTGTCAAGGAGACAAAAAAATTAATTAACCCTTCAGATTGGGTTTTCTAGAGCACAGCTCTAGAGCTCGTGTAGTTTAATGACTCTTGGCCCAACGCTGCCCCCACAGGCTTAGCACTAATAATTTGGTGGATTCTTTGAATCCTACCGCATGTCAAGGCCTTAAACTAGCTCGGGGTTAATTCACCTGCTGCAGCAACCTCTGTACAACTGGCAGGTTCCAGGTTCGAATTGCAGCACGGCCTTCTCCGCCTTAATGTCGCACAGATTGTCAACATTAGTTTCGTATTACCGGCTCCTGTTTTTAAAGGTGTGAAACCACAAAATTGTTTTGCGAAAGTACAAAATAAAAAGGCTGTCAATGTTGATGTTTTCTTACACAACATAGCAGGTCATTGAGGTGTAAATATCCTACTCGAAATCAGTTTTTTAAAAATATTTTAAATAGTGACGTTATGAAAATCAATGAGATTCATTAAGGCACTTGTTTTCTTCACGTTTGTGTGAATATGTGTTGCAGTTTCACATGTCAGCATTAAATATTCTGGTGATTTATGTCTATGGTTTCGATATCTAATGATTAAAACAAGAATTCTGTAGTCTCAGTTTATATAGGAGCAACTTTATAAGCCACAGCACTTTCGGGAACACTTCGTGTCTCATTTGACGTCTCTCTGCGTTCAGAAATCAGTTCCTTTGCAACTAACCAGAAGAGACTGTTGGCTTTGATTTACCTGGGGCATCAACTCTTCCATCACAAAAACGCCTGTGGGGATCCATTGCTTGGCAGCATGACGCAACGCCATGTTGGCTTATTTCAGAGCCCATCACTCAAAGACACTGGCTCATGTTTGATGGACAGCCCAGCAGAGCACAAAGAAAGCAAAACTGGCAATATACGTGTGCAAACAGAGTGAAGTACGTAGGTTTCAATTACTGATAAGGTCTTTGGGCAGCTGCGGATTTACGAGTCAGTAGGTTCATACCTAAGCAATGAAATGGCGCTGTCATGCTTGCAATTCGTGAGTGACGAAGACATCCACACTCTAGTCTGCTTGTCTCTCATACATACTGTGCCTAGTGAAGTATTCACAAACATCCACGCTAGTGGCCAACAGGGTCTTACACTATGAGCAGGGGCCCTGGAAAAATGTGACCCCACCGCTATTTCCTGAAAAAAAGAATTAGCTGCAAATTCCATGAAATCCTCGATTTTAACAAAAATAGTCTCTAGCTCAAGTTCATATGGATGAGAACGTTTTAAAATACCTGCACATAGGTTGCAATACTGTATGTAACACTTTGTAAAGATTAACTAGTCCATTTTTAGTAGCTGAATGACATTTTTGGGCAATTAAAGTGGTAACAATTTTGTTCAACTAGTGTATACAGTTCCAATTGCTAGAATGGGGAAATGAAACAAGTTGTGTGTGCGCGATAGGAAAAGATGAAGCAAATTTATTTAAAACTATTTTTTTATTATCAGTATAAAAATGGATAAAATATGCATTTCACTCATCAGTGTTTGAGGCAAAATCGGTCTGTTTCGTTTCTAAAGGACTAAAGCAAATTCTGTTTGCTTACAGACGCCGCACAAATTAGTAAAATTGATTTGCCCTGTTTTTTGCACTTGTACCTGGGACATATTAACTAATGTTTCACGCAATGCGGGGCAGCAAGCAAAGTTGCTGCGCTGCGTCGCATGAAATGCAAAGAGCAGAAATGCCCCATATCTACTAAGATATGACGTACTTCTACTACCACCTATTCCTGGTGCACTGTGTGCTGCCTGGCACCAATGCAGGCACCCTTTTGCTATACTACAAGGGTGTCTAGATTAACAGCAGGATTATTATGTGCAGGAAGGCAAAGATGCATTTTTCTCTTTCAACCGTGATGCACAATGCATCAAACATAGAAGAGGAACTAACACGGAGAATAAGAGATATTTCTCCTCATTACACCATTGTAAGAAATTGGGTTACTGATTGAGGGGGGTGAAATCCTTCTTAAGCAGCAACCACAAATCTTCTCAGGGTGAAGCCACAAGTAAATCCTAAATTAAACTGGAATCAACCCTCGGGTAGCTTGGCACAGAGTAGTCAGGCTTAACTCCAAGGCAATGCGGAAAGTATTTGTGCAGTAGCACAGTGTAAACACAACACGAAAAAGGGCCCACACCAGTTTAGAAAAATAGAGTAATTTGTTTTATGAATATAAAAAGATCAAAATGACAAAAATCCAATCATTAGAACTGGAAATATTCAAATTTAAATATTTAAGTAAAGTAGCTCTAAAAATCATTAAGTGGTAACTGTGCGCCCGACCAAGATAAAGTCACAAGTTTAGGCCTACCGCAATGGCATGCGGGATGTCTGCAGGGACCCAGTTAGACCCGCTGAACAGAAATCTCAAATCCTGGTTTGCGAAGCATTGCAAGGATCCGCGTCAGAAATATATTACGCAGCCAAAGTGGTGCGTCAGTTCCGAGATGCGGCGTTGCTTCAATGCAAGGTTCTGCGTCATCGTCAAAGCTCCAGTCGATGAGGGCTTGTGATGCGAAGTCCGGAATCAAGAATGCGTTGCACAGTTGGGGCGACGGTTGGATCCGAGAAGCTACAAGGCTGCGATGCGGAGCCCGGCGTCGTCGTTGAGGCTGCAGTTGATGAGGGATGCAAGAGCCTGCACCAAGGATATGTCACACAGAGGTGGTTCTGAAGAGGCCGCGGGTTGCGAAGGAGATGCAGGTCTTTGTTACAGTCCGATCCAAGCAGCTGCGGCGATGCATCAGTTCTGCTCAAGTTTGCGCAGCGCAGCAGAGGAGATGCATCGGTTCCCCTGGGGCATCAAAGGCTGGCAGAACACTTATAAGGGTCCAGGCCAGGGGTGGGACCACTTGGCAGGGAAGACTCACAGATGGCAGAGCCCAGTTGCTGGGGTTAAGGTTGTAGGAGCCCTCTGTCCCTGAGGCTCAAGTTAGGAGGCCAGTCAACTAGCCCTTGGAGTCACTCTAGGGTCCTGAGTTAAACAGATGCAGGTCCAGCACTTCTCACCCAGGCAAGAGGGCAACAGGCAGCAGGTCAGCACAGCACGGCAGCAGCCAAGCAGAATTGCAGTTCTTTCAGCAGCACAGCAGTCCTTCTTCCTGGCAGAGTATCCACAGGTCCAGAAGTGTACTGAAGATTTGGTGTCTGAGGTCCAGTATTTTTACCCAGTTGTGCCTTTGAAGTGGGGAGAAGCTTCTAGAGGTTTCCCTTTGGAGCCCCTAAGCACCCTGCCTTCCCTGTCCTGGCACCAAACTAACTACAGGGGGATGCAGCCCTTTGTGTGGCGGCTGGACACATTCTATTCAAGTGTAAGTAGGGCTCAGCTCCGCCCTTCTATCCTGCCAGTGATGGCCCATCCCGACACACCTAAGCTCTCTATTGTGTGTGACTGTCTAGGAGGACTGCACAAAGCACAACTGTCAGCAACATCTAGCCATGTGTGCTACAGGCACTAAATGGTTAAAGAAGGAAAATGCCAACTTTCTATAATTGGCATTTTCAAAATTGTAATATAAAACCAAACTTAACCATAAGTTAGGATTTTTCATTACAATTCCGAAGACACCAAACATGAACTGGCTATCCGCTTCCATTTGGAAATTACAGATTTTTTGGTAATAGGGTAACTCTAGTGAGTAAGTGGTTGTGTGAGTACTTGTATGGGTCTGTGAAAGGGTATGTTAGTAGTTGTGCGGGTGTTTGAGTGGGTGTATGAGAGTTTGAATATGGGTGTGAGTGGGTGTGTGAGTGGTTCTGAGGATGATGTCATCAGTGACATCACTGACCATGTCATGTCATGATGTAATATGTGAGGTCATAAGCAGTGCATTGCAGGGGCGTAAGTTATAGTTAGCTCCGGTAACTATAACGGGTGAATTCCAATAGTTTTGTACGAGTGAAATACAAGCCTAACTACAACGTCCCTGCAACCTTTGTTTTTTTCCAGTGAATTTCTAAGGTTTTTTTCCAATTCTATTTCCTAACTATAACGTATTTGTAACCTTTGTTTTTTTCAGTGAATATATATATAGAATAGTTAAGTCAGTGTTTCCTTAGGAAATGCGATTTTTGTGTTGCTAATAACTTTGGCACGTTTTATGAATCTTCACAAAACCTTCCAAGAAGTGTCCTTTTTGCCTAGTTTGTGCATGGATAGTTTCCATCAAGCAGGGGCTCAGAAAAAAGGGGGGTTCCAAAATGCAAAATACCCATGCATTTTCCATTGACTTTTTTAAGAAGCACTACCCCAAAAACTGATGAAGGGAATTACACCAAATTTGGCAGGGAGCTAGATGTTGGCCCGCAAAGTGTGCTTTTCATGATTTGGTGTAAATCCATTCAGTAGTTTTGGAGAAATTAAGGTTAGAAAATATTTTTATATCTTCACAGTTAGGTCCGTGAGAGTCTCTCGAAAGTCTTGCCAGTAGCGCCAATTTAAAAACAGGGCATTCTGATTGGCCTAAGGAGCTTTTTTACCCTTGGGCCATTTCACTTCCATGGGAGTCAGACTCCACCTGGGGCAAGCGCTCTAATTGGCTGCCAGAAACATGGGAAAAATGTTGCTGCCATCCATTACAGTACTCGAGGACTTAGTCCCCTGTCATGAAGTTTAAAACAAAAAAAATGTAAATGAGGTGGCAGGGTCGGGACATCCTGGCCCCTAGGCGACTGAGACCCCCTACCAAAATAATAAAAAAAGTCATACATTTTGCAGCGATCCTGCAGGAGTCCTGTGTAATCATGGCAAAATGAAAACATACTTGTGGGCACCATTTTAAAATATGTATATGAGGAGGAGGGTGTCAGTAGGGCCCCTCTCCCCAGTCCATTTAGGGTCCATGGGACCCCATCTCCCGCAGCCGGGTATATTTTAGGGTTGGGGTGCGTTGGAGTTTTGTGGGAGTCCCGATGCCCACCCGGGACCCCCACATGTTTTATTTTATTAGGGGGCTGCAGGGGGAGTCCCAGCCAGCGCACACAGTGTGTGTTGGTGGGTGCAGTGCCCACCCAAGGTATTCACAACTTGTTTTATAATTGGGGCAGCAGGGGGAGCCCCTGGGCCCCTATGGCCCCAGCCCACTCCTTTGCGAGAGCCAGCCATTTTTTTTTATTACAGGCGGGTGCCCCAGTCTCAGCCAGGGCACCCACAATGTAGGGTGTCATTGGGGCTGTGGTGGAGGGAACCACAGTGTCCCGGGAGTAAGCTCCACGGGACACTGTGTAGTATTGTGCTCCAGGGCATGGGATCCCCTGGGGATACCTGCAAGGGAAGGGAGACACATGGCCCGCTACCCTTTGTTTAGAAATGTGTCCCTGCTGGGGGGCGGGGGCTTCGGGCCTAGCAGCGGCTCAGGGAGAGGCCACATGCCCTCACGACTTCTTTTTACAAATTGGCCCTGAAGGATGGGGTCCCCAGGCACCATTAGTGTCTTGGGGAGTGGGGCCACATACCCCCTCCCCTGTATTTAATATTTGGCCCAGGGGATGGGGTCCCTGTGGCCCAATAGTGGCTTTAGGAGGGGTAGCTTAATGCTTCTCTCCCATTTAATTGGCATTTGGCCCAAGGGATGGTGTCCCTCAGGCCCAATAGTTGCTTGGGGAGGAGGGCCCCATTCACACACCACTCCCTAAATGATTTATAAAAAAATGACCCTTGGGCCCTGGCCCATCCTGGGGTAAAAATAAAAAATGCCGACTGGCATCTTCTTTTTTTATGCTGCAATCCCACAGGAGTTGAAAGAGATCGCAGTATAAAAAAAACATTTTTTTTAGCGTCCCACTGGGACCTCTCCATAAGGGCTAGGGGGCACGGTATCCCTACCCTGCCTCCTTATATATTTATTTATAAAATAAAATCAGGACAGGGGACTAAGCCCCCAAGTCCTGTGATGGCTGCTGCAACATTATTTTTCTTTTTGCAGCCAGCCAATCAGAGCACTCGCTCCTGCAGGAGTGCACAGTTCTCAAAAACTACTGAATGGAGTTACACCAAATGTAAAATAAATGCCATTTCTAAACCAAGATCTAGCTTCCTGCCAAATTTGGTGTAGTTCCTGTTGGAAAGTGGATTATTGCTAGTGGCAAATGCAGGTCTTCCACTGGCAATAAGGCCACTAACACAGTATAGTGCTCAGAATAGGTCTTAGAAAATTATTCCCATGCTCAACCCTTGGTAGCTTGGCTGCGAGCAGGCAGGCTTAACTTCAAAGACAGGTATGTAAAGCATTTAAAAACACCAATTCAGTAAATAATTAAGACACAATGCATAATAAAAATACAACACCAATTTATAAAAATAGGAAATATTCCAATGTAGGGAACCGGAGATATGAATTTTTAAAGATTTATCACTTTATAGCACTTAGAAACATATAGCACCATATTGGGATATCTGGTCGTGATAGACCGGCTCAAAGTCAAAGTTTCAGGCCGACCGCGATTGAGCCCTGAGCGGCTATCCCTCGCGGTAGGTCCTGGTCACAGTTTTTACCTTCGGACTTAGAAACTTTTCTGGAGCTTTTTCTCGCGGGGTCCCTCGATGCTCTTCAACAGGCCGGATTCGGTGAGGGTTCGCCGGCCTCGGATTTCTTCTACTACCGGTCAAACTCTGGAAGACGGATCTACGGAGCTTTCAGCGGGACGAACCTGGATGGCTTGGCCGGCTCGCGGTTGAAGGCAGGCGGCTTGGCTGGTCAGGTTGAGTCGGTCCCCCTATGGAGCTTTTTTTCCAAAGTTGCTGCAAAGTTCTCCAAACTTCTGGAACTTCTTCCTGAAGTTCCCCAAAGGGTCCCAAAGTGTCTCAAACTCACTCCAAGGGTCTGGAAGCTCTAAGATGGTCCTTGAAAGTTGAGGACTTCAGTTCCCACAATCCACTTGGACAAAACCCTTACAAATCCACTGGTAGTTCTCCAGGTTGAGGATCCTTGGTGGTGATGTTCCAGGTGAGCTCTGTTAACCTGTAGCTTGCAGGGAGTCCACTCTTTAGTTCTTTTACAGCAAGGTAATCCACAGGGCAGTAGTTTCAGCTGGTGCAGTCTTCAGAGGGCAGGCCTTAGAATTTGCACTCCAACTTCTCAGCATGGCAACGTCTTGCTTTCTTAAGTTTCAAGCAGCAGATCTGAAAGACTCTGCCCCTCTCAGATACTTATTCCAAGTTCTCTGGGTCAAGCAGGAGGTCACTCCTGACCAATGGGAGCAGGGCAACTCCCCAAGGATATGACCACATCCTGTAGAGTGTGGCATTATTTTGTCCCAGAGTGCACCAAATCTTCCAGATTTATAATGGCAGATTTTCCAGCAGGAGGTAAGAGCTGGCTAAACATACCCCTAGGATGGTTACTTTCCATAGACTCTCCCCCTTGCATCTGTGCATTCCTTCCATAAGCCTAGCTCTGGCTTTGGGTCAAAAGAGTGAAGTTGTAAATGACACTGAGGCCTCCCCTTCTCTTTGAAGACCATGGTTTACGACTCCTCCCCCTGCTCTGGCATTCCTGTGTAGCAGCACACTGCCCTCCCAGCAGAGCTGGTTAACCCCAGGGGCTCTTTATCACCTCTTCAAGGCAGCCTGGCTAATCCACTTAACTCTGACCAATCAGGACGGACCGCTGGAAGGCTGAATCTGGACCTACAAACAAGAAAGTCTTATAACTTCTTGTCTGTACATTTTAGGAGAAATTCAACAATATCATATTGTTGGATTTATCACTACCATTCTGGGAAGTCTTTGAATGGAAGTTCTATCATTCTCCTATCAGGAGTTATTAGTTAATAACCTCTTTTCATGTTAACCTATGTGGCATGGGATTTGCAATGGGAAAAATGACTTGGGACATTTTTCCAGCAATAGGTCTTATAAAAACTTATTTTATAAGTACTCCGCCTATATCAACAGGACCCCCACCACATGGAACAACTAGGGGAGATTTTGGGGGTTCTGAATCTGTAGAAATATTGCAGATCCTCCCACCACAGTGCTCCTAGCATCAAAGTCGAATTTGAGCAGCACTTTATCACAATGTGGGGAGTGAAATTTCACTTAACCCAGGGCATATAAAACTCATTTTATAAGGGTCTACCTTATAAATACATGACCCCCCACCCCTGGGACACCTAGGGGAGATCCTGGGGGTTCCTAATAAGCCAAAACATTGTAGGTTATCCATTTTAAGTGCCCCCAAACACCAAAGTCGAGTTTGGGCACAATTTACTTTTTAAAAGCAGTCCTGCCACCCAGGGCTACTTTTAAACTGACCTCAGGCTTCAGCAGTGCACACATGCAAGTGCAGAAAAAGCTGCTGGCCCCTAAACTGCCATTCCCTATTGTGGACTAGGGACTTCTAGGTAGTTTTAATCCCCCTGCCCTAATATTTAACGGGGTCTGATAGGGTAGGTCATGCCAATCACAGGGGTACCCCATACCATAGTGTACCCTAGTGTATGTAGGTGTTTTCACTGTATTCTAAATGTGTCTCTTTCAGCATAGCACTGGCCCTGGGCCTGGTTAGGCAGAGCCCAGGGTCAGTCAGAGTCAGTTACCACCAGTACCATTCAGCAAAAAGTTGGGGGGTGCCCAGGGCACAGGATGACTTTGCAACAATTCCATTTAGCAGTTTTTGCAGTATTGCTACAACGCAGGGAGCCTGCGTTGGGGCATGGCAGCCATTTGTGCACCAGCGCAGGGAGAAAAAGACAGGACTGTGCCGTATCTCATAGATGGGAAGCATTCCTGCCCTTTCCTTTTGGCGCAGGGCAGCGCAGCAAGAATCCTTGCTGCGCTGCCCTGTGCCAATACCTCATCAATGAGGCTCAGTGTGTGCCCCTGGGGATCCTCTGGTAGTGCAGTGCATTGTAGGTGCTGGCTGAGCACATCAAATGCCAGTGTGTGTGGATGTGGGGACATTGCATAGGAAGGATGCGAGAAGGCATATGTGTACTGCAAGGTTGGCTCACAAATTCACATGCACTGCTGTGTCTGACAGTGTCACACTTGTGTTGCAGTTGGGTAAGCATGCAAGAGAGGAACCCATTGGGGCACTACATCCTACACATGATGTGGCCCTGGTTGAAAATTGAGCATGTGGCAGGAGGGAGTCTGGAGGCAAAGTGTCTCATCATGCCACATATGTCAAAGTCAGAGGATGTAAACAGGGATCAGTCAAGGTATAGGAAGAAATAGTTTGCCATCACAAAGCCCTTGAGTAAAGGATGATAGGCAGCTAAGGTGAATGGCCCCAGTTGTGTGGGAAACCTGGCTAGGTACATGTCACCAATTCCAGCATGACTAACATGTGGGGTTCCGGTTTAACCACAGTCCACAAATACAGGCTTCCATGTCAGTCCATTGGATATGGTCACGCATATTGTTGGTGTTGTAGGCACATGAGACTCAATGTAGGATCTAGGGTACATCAGTGTGTGGCAGTAAGTTGTGTCTCTGGTCCAAAATAAATAGTGCCCGAGGAGACACGTAAATGTCCAAATGAGGAGGCCTGAGTTAAATAATGTGTGATACTCTGAAGATAACCTACTCTTCCAAGAACGGAATGTGGTGAAAGTCTGTGCTAGCAATTTACATGGTTTCATTTGGCCAATACCCTCTGAGCTGCTACACTGTAGCTACGGCCCACTAATATGGAGTCAAGTGTGTGTGCACTTAAATCACATCAGTATCCACCACTCAGAAAACCACCCTAAGAACATGGCCTCACACAAGCCTGCAGTGTATAAAGGTTCAAAGCTGTGTAGAGGACGTGTGAAGTACAGAACCCCTGGCTGCACGAATGCACTATGTGCATGCAAGACACCACAACGAGCTGTAGTGTACTGTGAGAAAGACACGGCAGGTACATAACTAATTAATTTCCCAAGCCACGTCAGTGCCACAGGAGCATAGGGCTGAGTACTGGTTGCAGGGAATGCTGGCTCCCTGTGCATATTAGTGGTGTCAGTACGTCCAAATACTTGGGGGCATATTCACTCGCCCAGTGCGCCCCTGAAGCTTCACTTATAAACATGTTAGTGCCGTGCACTAGCCTTACACATCTACAAGGCCACATAAAGCCACCTGCTTGGTTCTTAATGGCAGTGTAGACATGGAGAAAGCTGAAAGTGAAGCAAAAGGACAACTGTCAATACTTTAGAAAACTGTTACTGATACATGGCGGGCCATGTGCATTATGTGTAGTTAGATTGTCATTAATATCTCTAACATTGTTTTCACAATATGTGTTTGTCATTCAGTTGTTGATAGGTTGGCACTTTTCTCTTCCATCACTCTGTGATATAGCTAATGTTGAGCATGGGCTGATATATCTTACACTTCTACATCATGACTGTGATGTAGGTCCAGTTATTTTCTGTGATGTCTATTTGGAGTAGCTCGTGACCACTCAATGTTATGTGCTCACACAACATGGGTGGACTTGTTGATAGTTGTACATATTTGGATACTTGTTCCTCCATAGGTAGATTTTGACATGGGAGACATGCCTTACACTGACAAATGTATATATCCATGGATAACCACAGGTGTGGGTACTGGTATACATGACATGCCTGATGAACCGTGGAAGGGGTATGTAAACTCCCCCCACATCCCCAATGGAAAACCTCTCTTACACACATGGATGCTACATTGCATTTGGGCCAGCAATGCATTGCTCTGTACCCTTCCTCCATTAAGCGGAAGCCATAGTGTTTTGCCTGACACATGTAACATGGTACATGGTGCATGTATGTGCCACACCCCTCTCACTTCAGTTCCTATCTGTGTGAACAGACACTGTCATGGGTATTATGTCATCAATTTCTACCTGTTAATGGGTGTGTTAGGTATTAGAGTTTAGCTTACCGACAAGTAGGCCATTCTCATATTTTCCATTCTGGAATTGGTCATTGATGATGCAGTGCCTGAATATGGTGGCATCATGCACACTGCCAGGGTACTTGTCCAGCACGTTGGTGAAGTGGACCCGATGGTCCACAATGGCCTGGACATTTATGGAGTGTGTGTGCTTCCGGTTCCTGTAGAGATGTGCGGTGGCTACAGGAGGTACAAGTTGCACATGTGTAGTCCATGGCACCCAGCACGTGTGGGAACCCAGGAATGGTATAGAATCCTTGTTTGGTCTCCAGCTGCAGTTCTTGGGTGTTAGGGGAGAGAAGGTAGCGGGGTGTCAGTCGGATGATGGCTTCCAGGATGGAGGGAAGGAATCAGGAGAAAGATGGCTAGGAGATTCCAGCCACTCTGCGGTTCTGTTGTCTGGGAGGACCCCAATGCCAGCATATGTAGTACCGCAATGAGCTTTACCTGTGGAGGGATGTTGGCAGCCCTGTCAGCTGTTGGCTATAGCCTTGGGGCAATCGGGTGTAGCAGGTCTACTACAATGGACTGCCTCCTCAGCAGGTAAAGACTAATTACCTCCTCCTCCCTGTGCCCTATCAGAGTTGTCCTCTGGCGATAAATGCGCTCTCTTCTCCTGCGTTGCCTTCATGGTGATGAGGGGGGTTAGGGTGGGTGGTTGGGGTTGGGTGGATGGTGGTTGTTGTCTCCGTGCGACTCCCAGCTACAAAATAACTACCTCCATGGTGTAGTTCTGGTTGCAAAACTGTCTTGTTCAGCTTCTCTTTATATAGCAAATTCGATGTGTTAGTTCACAGACACAGGAATTTTGATGTTACTGCAATGCTGCGCCACTTCTGCAGCCATTGCGTCACTTTTAAAAAATGTCATAAATACCCATGGTTCACTTTTACACTGGAAATAATGACAGTATGCCTACCTTGCAAATATTAATACTTACGTGATGCAGGCTATTCCGACGCAGGCTCCTTTTGTTGCACGAGTCCAAAAAGTGACGCATTCTCAAAGATATGCCACCTTGTAAATATGGAGCAGTGATTGCACTGCTTATGCATCAAAAATGTTGATGCATTGGCAGCACTAGCTCCTTGTAAATAAGCCCCACTGTTTTAATGGCAGCCCTCCTCAATAATATTGATCAACATGACCAACCAAAATGCACAGTGAAGGGGAATGAATATCCATTAGAAGTTTTGGTTGATACAGGATCCCTTATCACAAATATTTCAAGAAAGGAATATGACAGGATTCATGAAAAGGAAGCATTACAACCAAGTACATTTACTCCAGGAACTTAGGGAGGGCACCAAATATGTCTTGAAGGTGTCTTTCAAGCATCTGTCAATTTTGAAGGAAGAGCAACTATAACAAAGATATATGTAGTGAATCACAGAGTATATATATCCTATGGTGGCCGGAGCAAAGACAACTTTGTATGCTAATCAATCCCTGCCAAGCTCCTTATGTGTTTACCATCACTGATACATATCCTGAAACGGTAATATAAGAATTTGGCTCTGTGTTAAAAAACAAACTAGGGAGACTAAAAAGATTCCAGCACATCATTAAACTTAAAGAGAATGCTTTTCCTGTCAATCAAAAAGTACGGAATGTGCTGCTTTCTGTAGGGGAATAAGTTAAATCTATCTTGAACTAGTGGTTAGAAGAAGGAGTCATTGAACTGGTTGATGCATCTTCATGGTTGTCTCCGGTTATGATTACGTAAAAAAAATCTGGCAAAATCAGATTGTGCATAGACTTGCGACAACTCAATAAACAAGTGATCATGGAAACACAGCCCCTGCCACATATTCACTAATTAATGGCTACCCTAAGTGATGGGAAAGTATTTTCTATGCTTGATTTCATGTCTGCGTATCACCAAGTGGTGTTAAATAAAGACTCAGACAATTTCACAGAGTTTGTAACACCCTTGGGTTCCTCCAGGTTTTGCTGCATGTCCTTTGGCCTCAACTCAGCATTTTTCTGTTTTAAAAAAAAAAAAGGGAACTCTTGGCATGTGTTTGGGCGGTGCTAAAAATTCTTGCTTTGTTTGTGAGGTAAACTGTTTATCATTCGTACCAACCATAAGCCACTATTAAGTAGCTAAGCAAATTCAGTTCCTTTAAGGTAACTGTTCGTATCACCAAACACGAAAGTGCAAGTTACATGAATATGTGTTTGGTGTTGAGTATGTACCTAGCAAATCAAATGCTGATGCTGATTTTTTATTACTTATGCCATGCAATAATTATGATGAGGAGGATGATGATTGAAGTGAAATGGATGATGATGTGGCTGTTGCTCACTTTCCGGATGAACATGGAGACATGAATGCCTTGAGCAAAATGCTTTGGATGTTTCCCATTTCAAATGACACTGATTACCCACTTATTTCTGACTTTATAGTCGAAGGGAGCCCAAGGAGAAACAATTAGGTGATGCTCTAAAATCTTTTTGGAAAATCAATGATGAATTGTCCATAATAGATACTGTTTTCATAAGAAATGACAAATTGGTTCCCTATTCTTCTCTTAAACCTCAACTTCTTAAGGTAGCTCATGAAGGACACACTGGCACGGCTGGCACTAAGAGAAGATCAAGAATGGAGTACTGGTGGCCATTTATGGACTGAGAGGTAGCAATGTTTGTGAGAGAGTGTTGCGTGTGTAAGGATGCAGATACGTCTATGAATACATGTTCATATCCATTGTCTCCTGTACCATTACCTGATGACCAATGGAAAAAGCTTGCAATAGATTTTATTGGACCAATGTTCCAGTTACCACTTGAAATGAGATATTGCCATTGTCTGTACTGATTACTTTAGCAAGTGGATTGATTTGAGATTTTTGGACAGTGCCACTACCAATAACATATTGGATTTCCTGAAGGAAGTCTTCTCAAGGGAAGGCTTTCCCCTACAAATTGTAAGTGACAATGGGTCACAGTGAACAATGGGTGTGTTTTTGAAAGCTTCTGGAATTAAACACTGCACATCATCCCTGTATCATCCTCAAGGCAATGGTCCGGTTGAGCGAGCCAATCAAATGATAAAGGAAACAATTCAATTGGCATTGAACCGCAACATTCCTGTAATGGGGGCACTTTGACCCCGTCTTTGGGCCTCCCAAGCTACTCCCCACAATGTAACAGGTACCACTCCATTTGAATTGTCGGGAGAAAGACCACCTATTACCAAACGTAGTTCTCATTCTATTGTGAAAAGGTCTATTATTTGTGACAAAAGTCATCAAGGAAAAAATAACTTATATGATGTTGTTGCAAAAAAAGAAACAGATATAAAGCATTATTACAACCATAGAAAGGCAGTAACCAGTCCTGATATACCAGTACGTGATATGGTATGAATCAAGCACCCCACTACAAGGTTGGGAGATAACAAATTTGGAGAACCCTCATGGGTGATCAAAACTACTGTAACAAACATCAAATTGAAAAAGGGTGGGTGGTGGAATGTTTCTCGTGCTGTATGGGTCACACCACTTGTAGCAGGAATTGCACCACATTCTAATGTTAACTGATGCAGATGCCAAAGTGGGAAATTTGGTTAATAATTCTTGCCTCCACTCACATTATCAAATGCCTGCAATTGAACCTTGTCATTCACCTGTTCCTCTAGAAAGCACTGGGGATAATCTGGGTCATGCCTATCATCCCAGAGAGTGACCTAATGGAAGACCTACATGTAATGTGGGAATGCCTTCTAGATTTAAGGATTTTGCTATGCTTTAACTTGTTCAAAGGAGGGAGGAGATGTAGTGTCTGTAACTTTATTGATATAATTTCCTGCTGATTTTTCACTTGTTGTCCCTCTTCCTTTCCTGTTACCTTTCCTTGTGTTGTGCATGTAGACCCCACATGCGATATTAGAACATTGAGGAATTTGACAGTTGGGGAAAACACAGGCAACGGGCATTCTGAGGGAATGTGTATAATGGAGAGGTAATAAACCTACTTACCGCTTATCCTGGATCCTGTCATCACTACATGTGTCTACACCAGACCTGCCAACTTAGAAGATTGTGTGAGGGGAGAGGGTGCAGTGCTGTGAGGGGGGTGGGGCCTTGAGCCCCTTACTGTGTAAATGGGTGTACAAGGGCCTCTAAGGGGGAATAGCCAAGAAGAGGGCCGAGCCCCCTCCTGCCACACGCCCCTACCCCAAAAAACTAAAGCTTGTGACGCTCTTGTCGATGTCCTGGATAGGTTGCCAAGTTCCCTGTGGACATCAGCTGTGCTGAGCCCCCTCCTATGAGCTGGAACCCCACTTTGTGGAGGAGTTTTAAGATCATTTTGTCTCTTACTGTGTGATCTTGGCTCTTCCAAGAGAGACTGTGTGAAGGGAATGTGTGACACACGGTGAGGCTATGTAAGTTTGATCTACACTTATTCCGAATTGCACGGTACTGGGTCTGTGGTAAAACCAAATGTGATTTTACCATTTGGACTGGTAAAATCACCCCAGTACCATGCAATTATGGGTAAAATGCCATGGAATATGGAATTAACATGCAAGAAGAGTACTCCAGTTATAAAAACATGTGGAATCCTATATTCCAAGCGGTGGTTAAACAGCATGCATTTACCACCTGCTTTAAGCAGATTGCAAATGTATCTGGGGAACTTTGTGTGGGCTGGAGGTGAGAAACCTTTTTTTTTTTAGCAGGGAAAGAATTATCGTTCTTAAAGAATCGTAATAAGGCCTAATAAGTTAAAGTTAGCACTTAGGGCCTAATTTTGAGTCTGGCGGTCTTCTGACCGCCAGACTCGTGGTGGCGGTCCACCGTCTGCGACATTACAACTTTGAAAGTCATTGCGGCGGAGGACCACTGGCTGCGCCAGGGAACAGTTGTTCCCTGGCGGTGGCGCAGCTGTGCCACAATGTAAGATGCTCTTCGGGACTGGCGCAGACCAGCTGAGCATATTACAAGTTCCGCCACCCCCAGCCATCTCATGGCTGGAGCCTCGCCATGAAAAGGCTGGCGCTGGAGGAACAAAGTGGGTCCTACAGGGCCCCCATGGCCCCCCCCCCACCATGGGGATACATTCAGGGGGGCACAACATGTTCCTCCCTGTCTGTATTCCCCCAAAGTTCCAGCACGGCATAGACGTCTCCGTCCATGCAGTGCTGGAACTTTTTTGTCTTTCCCATTATCGATACAAGGATAATGCAATGCTGTAGAGATTACTATCTTTGGAATGTTTCTTACTCGAGCTTTACCTTTCACTCTCTTTCCATAAAGTTAACAAAATCTGTTTAAAAAACGATATTTATGAAGTGCTGCATTGAACGAAAAAGAAGTGAGGCAGGCAGACACCTCCAGCGTCAGTGAGCCGCGCTCTGCGGAAATCACTGGTTGTTTATAAGGTGCGTAGTTTGTGCCCACACAGTCTTTTTAATTGAAGGCTGCCCTTGTATAAACATTGCTTTGTTGCTGCCGGTGGCGTCGAGTGCTGCAGCGTCTTCAGTGAGGAAGTGCACCTTGTACCTCCCTGTCTGCTGTCCCTCCTGGAATGGGAAATGCTTTTTCAATAGCTCTAATGAAATCACCGAAATGGCTCCCTTATCTGAGCGTGAGCAAAGCTTCCTATCTAGTGTCAATAGGAGGATATTGCAGCCCCCAGGAGGAGGTCACGCGCTCGCACACCTTTGTCCTGCTCCATAAGGCATTGTAGTCTCCCCATCGTGTCTCGCGATCAAATATATCATGGAAAACTAATGACGTCATACCGCTTCGTTAATTAACTCCCACATTGCACAAGAAATTCCCTTTTGATAACATGCAGTATCGTTTTTTTAATATTCAAGATTGTTATAATTTTGACATTAACCTTTGTATAGTGCTTGAACATGGAAGGAAAGGAGCGTATTCGTGGCAAAGCAAACAGTCGTTGGATTTCCCTCAGTATGTCACGTAGTGAATGACCATAAGGTAGGAGCGACTACTGAGCACAACTGCCCCTTTTCAATTGGAGTGTGTTTTGCGGTTTGGGAAGCCTTGTCACTGTTTGCCTTAGCAGTCGGAGGCACTGATCTAGAGTTTGGCCGAGAGGATAGATACCCTGGGGCTTATTTACAAGGCCCTTGCGCCACTTTTGCGTCACTTTTCCCATGTTAAAAATGACGCAAAAGTGGCGCAAGGGGCTTGTAAATCTGCCCCTCTGTTGCAAACTCTGCCAAACTCCTGGTTTGCCTGCCCAATTTATAGGTGGAGGCAGTAGCGGTCGGTGGTGGGAGTGCCGCCGGCGCTGACGTGGGGCGAGGGAGGGGCAGGGTGGGGTGTAGTAAGCTACGGATTACGGGCGATTACAGGTGAGTACACATATAAATAAAACAAATTTCGTTTCTCGCGCTGCATCACATTTGGCGATGCAGCGTGAGAAACGAAATTCGTTTTATTTATTTATATGTGTACTTACCTGTAATCGCCCGTAATCCGTAGTTTACTACCCCCCACCCTGCCCCTCCCCCGCCCCACGTCAGCGCCCGGCGGCACTCCCACCACCGACCGCTACTGGGTGGAGGCCCACCAGGCTGGAGCCGATGTAGTAAAATTTACTACGTTAGCGTAGACCTTTCCCTGACGGCTCAAGAAAGTAGAGGCCCCCGGAGGCTAAGTGGGCCAGTGGTCATCTCTAAATTTAGTGGGTGGGGTAAAGGCAGGGTGGAGGACGTAAATTCCTGCACCACCCTGTCTGCCTTTGCTCCGTCCGCCAATCCCTAAATCCGGACCTGAATCTTTTCCAAGGTTACAAAAAACCAAAAATGACAAATATCCTTCCATGGCAGTTGCTGTGAACATGTTTTGCAGATTTTATAATGGGAAAATCCTAAGAGTGGCAAATTTAAGGAAGGACAACGCATCAATCCATATTGTAACAGATTAAATAAGGGGTCTCTGGAAGCAGTAGATTCCTTCATTTAGTAGGCTACCTTCCAGTGAGGTGGAGTGCGAATCACCAAAAGCTATTTGTATGCATGCCAAATGGTTCATGTGCCCATTGTGTCTTTCCTAAGGATACAGCTACCCTGAGCACCATATCATTTGAAAGTGCGGTCCCCTCTGTATCTTGTGCTCTGATAAGCAGTAGCCAGCTTCCAAGATCTTTAAAGGTACAGTCAAAAATATTTTCTTTTCCTCCGCCCATGGCCAGTATTCTAGAATAGACTACAATGTTACAGCTATATCAGAAGTAATTTTATGTCAAGACACAGAGGCCAATTTTCTGCAGTAAATCCCTTTATTGCCACCACTCAGCAGCATCTTTAAAGCTTGTAGAACTTAGAATCTTTAAACATTCCAAACATAATAAACCCCCCCCCAGCAACCAGTCCTCTTCCTTCTTTTATTGCTGCTGCTCACTCAGATAAGATCATATGTGATGTATGCTCATTTGCATTTGAATGCTTAAGTTAAATGTATTCAGGTATGTGTGAGCTACGGCTCAAAGGGGGACCCAGAGGGAGCTTGGCGCGAGCCGGTCGTCCCCTGGGTGTTTTCGCGCAATGGAGCAGGCCACAGATGCGATAGGTACAGGTAGTGCGGAGGGCGGGATTTAGGGGGAGGCTATTTATAATGGTGTTTTGGGCGGGAAGATACTCGCGACGGAGGTCGTTGGGACGGTAAAATTTTTCCTTGTTGCCAAATTAGTCAGTCAGGGAGCTATTTGTGAAGTATTTTATGGTCGTGTGAGGGGATTATGGCGGAGAATGAGGAAGTTAGGAAAGCCATCAGGGTCCTTTGCGAGGCAGGCAGGGAGGACTTGCTGAAACCGGGTGTGCCCGGTGAAGCTTGGGTGGGGCTGAAGCGTCCAAAAAGAAAAGCGGTGCGCAGTGTGGCGGTCGCTGATGCTGCGTGTTTGTCCGCAGCGAATAAAACAAAAAATTTGTCAGAAAATGAAGTTTCTGACGTTCACTCACCGGGCAAGGAGAATGTCCCAGAGTTGTCGTCAGGGCTTTCCTCATTGTCGCCGGTGTCAGGACAGAATGTTAAGGAGCCCCGAGGCGCAGCCCAAGTCGAGCGCTCTTCCGCAGCGTCTCGTCGGGGGCGTTCAATGGAAGGCACGGTAAGAGCGAAGGGAGGCGCCGCCAGGATTGAGCCGGCATTGTCATTAGCGCGCATTAAAGGAGGCGGGCCAAGAGTGCGTCTGCTGCGGAGCTCAAGCCTCGTGTGAGGAAAGAGGCAGGCCCCTCCCCTTTGGGTCATGTCCCAGGATTTAATGTAGCTGACAGCAGTAATGTTTATAATCTGCCCGGTCAGGTTTATGTGTTAAATGCTGAGCCAATTTTAAAATGTGTACGCTTGCCCTCTTTGCCTGTTAAAAAAATGTCTGGTGGAGGGGAGGGGGACCTGATAACAGGTGATTTGTGTCCAACATCGTGGCGCTTGTTTATGAGTCAGCCCTCACGTGGTGGGGATGTTTTATTTCAGACTGAGTCAAAGGACAGTGCTAAGTTGTCAAAAATTCCCACGTGGTCTGAACAAGAAGTTGTTATGGACGTTTCTGTTTTGGATGGAGGGCTTTCAGCCAAGTCAGTTGAGCAAAAATTAATGTGTAAGCAAGGTTTGCCCCCTTTTAATGAAACATTTTTGGGTCCTCAATATCAGTGCGTGGGAGTGGGAGTGGAGGAGGAACATACTCATTTAGGGTCTGGTCAGTGGGTATGGGTAGAACATACTGATAAGGTTGATACAGAGGGTAGGATTAGCAAGTTGGGTAAGGTGGGGGGTTTGGGCACAGGGGAACAGTCAGGTCTGAACGGCTTGAAAAGAAAATCTTTAGTAAGTATGGCGGAGGAACCGGTTGGCACGAGAGGTTTGCCAACAGAGCACGAAGTGGCTGTTGGCCTGAAGAAAAAGGAAGATCAAGAGTGGATTTTCTCTTCGCCGTCGGAACATTTTAAGCATATGACAGCGCCTCAATGGAGGTTGTACGATGGTGGGGTGGGTGATGGGTAATTGCCGGGTGTGAGTGAGGCTTGTTTGGGCGTTTATGAAGAACAATTGGATTATGAAGAGGATAGCGATGAACTAGAAGAGGGTGAACTGAGAGATGGGGACTGCGGTGAACACGAAAACACTCGTATGCAAAGGGAGGGGGACCAAAGGGGTTCTTTGGGGCAAACCAATGTTTTTAGTATATTGCAGAAGTCAAGAGCGGACAGAGCAATTGGGCAGGAAGAATTAAAGGCCGGACAGCATAAAGACGACCCCAAGGAATTTCGCTGGCGCTCATCACAATTGCCCAAAGGTAAGGCATCGTGGTGGGCTGCATGGCAACAATCCAAAAAAGCTCAGAAACTGCCAACAAGATCTATTGGTGTTGGGGGGGGGGGGGATTTGGATAAGAATTTTGACAGAATCAAGCAGGGCGAAGTTCAATCCGAGGTTGTGGTTAGGGATAAAACTAAAAGGTACGTGCAAGAGGAGAGCAGTAGTAAACAATCTAAGACGTTAGTTGAGATTGCAATAAATGATCAGGACGAAGAGGAAGAGGATTAAAATATTCACAAGAAACTTCCATATATGGGTATTGCTATGCCCTTAGGCTCTCATTTATCAGAAAAGACTAAGAATAGAATATGGAGGCATGAGTTTGTTGACGTCTTTAAGCTATTACATAGGGATATTCAAGCCAAAGAAGGATCCAAAGAGGAAGAATGGGAATTAGCGAAAAGACCTAGAGTTCCCAAAACAATAGAAAATTGGACATCTGCTTTCCTTATTTATGCGAGCATTTATTGTGAACGTCATCAAGAAAGGGCAGTGGCTATGTTTAAATAGATAGACATAATACGGAAGGCGCAAATGTATTTTGGTGGATATGCTTGGTTAAGTTATGACGAGGAATTTAGAGCAAGGATTAGTATTTTCAATGATAAACCATGGGGTGACATTGACTCAGAGCTATGGTTACAATGGATGTCTTCCTCTCATCCTCCGGCTACAACACATACGGCGAGTGGTTTACCGGTCTCCTACTGGCCTTTTCAGTATCGTCCCGCCCAGTTTGGGGCAGGGTTACATGGGAGGGGCCAGGCACCAGTTGCAGGGGCTTGCTGGAATTTTAACAGAGGTTTCTGTAACAGACAACTCTGTTGTTACAAGCATGAGTGCTCGCAATGTGGAGGAAGACACCCACTCACTAAATGTTTTGCGGGTCAAAGGTTTGGTGAACAAGGGAGAGGGCAGAGAGGGAGAGGTCAGCCATTTCAATTTGCAACAAAGGGCCCATACACCAATTAGACTTGAAAAGTTATCTAGCTGGTTGAGATTCTATCCAGATTCAGAGGCGGCTTCCAAATTGTTTTGGGGTTTCAAGGAGGGTTTTAAAATTGGTTATCAAGGGCCTAGGCAGAAGCTTTGGTCAGATAATTTAAAATCCGCTAAGGAGCTCCTTCAGATAGTTCAACAGAAGCTAAATTCAGAAGTAGTGGCAGGTAGAGTAGCTGGCCCTTTCTTACAGTGCCCCCTTGATAAATTGATAGTTTCTCCACTGGGAGTTGTGCCCAAGAAAGCTGCTGGGGAATATCAACTAATACATCATTTATCATGGCCAGGAGGCCTGTCAGTTAATGATTTTATTTCCCAATCGGATTCAAGCGTGTCCTATGCATCAGTGGATGATGCATTGAAATTGGTCAGATGAGCTGGGAATGCAGCGGAGCTGGCAAAAAGTGACATACAGTCAGCCTTTCGACTTCTGCCCAAACATCCTTCTGATTTTGAGTTACTAGGCATGCATTTCAATGGTGCATTTTATGTGGACAAAGTGCTCCCTGTGGGCTGTTCAATTTCTTGCGCCCTATTTGAGACCTTTAGCACTTTTTTGCAATGGTGTTTTACGCAGTTTAGTGGCCACAAGCTGGTTTGTCACTATCTAGATGATTTCATGTTCATTGGGGAAAAGAACACTGACCAATGCAGAATGGCGTTACAAAATTTCCAGGTTATGGCTCAAGATTTTGGTGTACCATTGGCCCCCCAAAAAACTGAAGGTCCAAGCACAAGGTTAACTTTCTTGGGAATCAAAATCGATACAATAGAAATGGTAGCCAGATTACCTGCTGAGAAAGTTCATGAGACAAAGTCCTTGTTGTCAGTAATCAATGAAAGGAAAGTGGAGCTCAGGAAGGTGCAGAGATTATTAGGTTCCCTGAATTTTGCATGTAGAGTGGTCAGGGCAGGTAGAACTTTTTGTAGGCGTTTGGGGTTGTCCATGTCTGGTGCCTATCTCCCTCATCACAGAGTAAGGATATCCATGGCTATCAGGGCTGACTTACACATTTGGCTGAAGTTTCTTGCAGACTTTAATGAAGTCTCTTTGTTTTTTGTTGACGAAGACATGACCTGGCAGATACAAATATTCTTGGACGCGTCAGGTGCGAAAGGTTTTGGATTGTTTTGGGAGGGTTGTTGGTGCGCTGAAAGTTGGCCTGGGCAATGGTTAAAGCAAGGGCGCAGCATAGCTTTCTTAGAGTTCTTCCCATTGTTGATGGCATTGTTTGTTTGGGGGGAGGAATTCAGAAACAGATCAGTCATCTTTAATGTGGACAATATGGCTGATGTTGAGTTAATTAACAAGCAGAGGGCGAAGGATTTGAGAGTGTTACGTCTTTTACGTGCTTTTATGCTAAAATGTTTGCAACTTAACATTGTATTTAAAGCTAGGCACTTTCCTGGAACCAATAAAGTATAGCAGACGCTCTGTCTCAATTTCAGTGGCAGAAATTTCGAAATCTGGCGCCCGGGGCAGAAAGCAACAAGACTCAGATCCCACAGAGCGTTTTGGCCTGGGAGGATTGAGGATAGTCGAACTCGTAGAAATGTCAGTAGCATCATCCACAAGAAGAAGTTCCCAGCAAGCATGGAGAGAATTCATAAAGTATGGTAACCACGTTGCCCAGATTGGAAAGGTGACAAATGAGGAGCAGTTTTTATTAGGTTTTGTGATGCATTTGATAGACAAAGGTCTTTCGCTTTCCACTATTACAGGAAAATTGGCTGGAATTTCTTTTTATGGTCAGTTGTGGTGGGGTAAGGATCCAGTGGAGCGAGTACTGGTGAAGAAAGTCTTTAAAGGTCTAAGTAGGGAGCAGAGCGGCAAAAAACGGTTAAGAGAACCAGTGACTTTTGATTTGTTACAACAAATGCTCCTACAGTTGCCTTTGTGTTGTTATAACGAATTTGAATGTTTCAAATTTAGGTTATGCATGTTATGGTTGTTTTTTGGTGCATTTAGGGCATCCGAGTTGTTGGGTCTAAGAAGTCAGGCGGGCATTCGTAGTGATGAAGTATTTCTAGAGCACCAAAGATTAAGGATCTGGTTGAGAGCATCCAAGACGGATCAATTAGGCAGGGGAAAATGGGTGTCCTTGAACAAAAGCGGGGTGGAGGGTTGTTGCCCAGTGGAGGAATGGGAGAATTTTCAAAACTCGAGGTTTTTCAAAATAGGGGAACTTTTTTGCCATGCTAATGAGAAAAGAATCCCTATCTCACAGCTATTAGCAGTAATGAGAAAGGTTATCAACAAGTTGGGAAAAGATCCTCTGCTTTTTGGCACTCATTCATTTCGAATTGGGGCAGCGACTGAAGCTGCAAGACTGGGTTGGTCATGGTCAGACATCTGTAGAATTGGGAGATGGAAATCAACATGCTATGAAAGATATGTTAGAAAATGATGGGCTATATATTTAATTTCTCTTTGCCAATATTTGTTTTTTCTATTTAGGTTGTGTGCAAGGGTCATTATTTGGAAAAAGGAACACTTGGATAGTGGGACATTCCTTCATAAAATGGGCAGCTATATACGCTGAGCAGCAAATTTATGGCAGATTTCTTGGACTCCCAAGTATCAGACATGAGGTGATGTGGAAGGGAAAAGGTGGTATGCGTTAGGGGGGTTTATTTAATACATTATCAGAAATGTGTTCCAATAGGGGTTGCCCTGATATGTTAGTTATTCATTTAGGAGAAAATGATTTA
Organism: Calotriton arnoldi; assembly: GCA_963921515.1. Classification (NCBI taxonomy): domain Eukaryota; kingdom Metazoa; phylum Chordata; class Amphibia; order Caudata; family Salamandridae; genus Calotriton; species Calotriton arnoldi. The sequence continues at coordinate 922,921 of CAWUFW010001162.1, forward strand.
GTTAGCTCATCGGGTCTGGCGTTAATAAAACAAATGAAATTGGATTTGGCTGTTATAAAAAATAACTGGGGTGGTACAACTGTAATTTGGACAGAATTTATAACTGGTCAGCATTGGAGAGGAGCAAGAAACCATGCAGCAATTGAAAAAGTGAGACATAAACTCAACAGAGCAATGAGAGTTTTTTGTGGTCCTAAGGGGATTACAGTGCTGTCTCATACCAATATAAAGGGAACTGAGGGGCATCTTTTTCATGATGATGGGGTACATTTATCTGAAATGGGGCAAGCATAATATTTATTGGAATTGAGAGATTTGATTGCAAAACTATGGAAGGAAAATGTATCGTGCTCCAGCAAAGTGTTATAGGTTTTCTAATTTTTCTTTTCATGGGGTGGGATCAGGAAAACTCTTCGGTTTTCCTGAGTGGCAGGTTTTTTGGGGGGTGGACAGTCTGGAGCGGGCTTATCCATCCCTGGGGGGTGGGGGGAGGACAGGACACGGGGGAATGGAAGAAAAATGATGGGGTTTTTCTATAACATGAGTGCAGTTCGCCTGAAGATGTTCGATGACCATGGGGTTTCTGTTTTCGAAGCTATGTTAAGCTAATTTGGGGATTGATTTATTGGTAAGTTGTTAATGCTGTTTTACATAGGATACTAAATGCACCTGTCTTAATAAAGTGCCCTTTTTTGCTAAGCTAAAATAAGAAGTAGTGGGCTGTGATTTATTGTGCGAGGGGGGACCCAAGGGGAGCTTGGCGCGAGCCGGTCTCCCCCTGGGTGTTTTCGCGCAATGGAGCAGGCCACAGATGCGATAGGTACAGGTAGTGCGGAGGGCGGGATTTAGGGGGAGGCTATATATAGTGGTGTTTTGGGCGGGAAGATACTCGCGACGGAGGTCGTTGGGACGGTAACATTTTTCCTTGTTGACCCACTCACCCACCCCCTTTTTTCATTGTTTAGTTAATTTTAAAAGAAGTTTTTTATTCATAGATTTTAGGTATTCTTGTAATACATTAAATTTTTTCCGCCACTATAACACAGGTATAGGTTTTTTTATGTAGTTTCTGTAGGCTGGTTTTTTGGGGGGTGGACAGTCTGGAGCGGGCTTATCCATCCCTCAGGGAGGACAGGACACTGGGGAAGGGAAGAAAAATGATGGGGTTTTTCTATAACATGATTGCAGTTCGTCTGAAGATGTTCGATGACCATGGGGTTTCTGTTTTCGAAGCTATGTTCAGCTAATTTGGGGATTGATTTATTGCTGAGTTGTTAATGCTGTTTTACATAAGATACTAAATGCACCTGTCTTAATAAAGTGGCCTTTTTTGCTAAAATAAGAAGTAGTGGGCTGTGATTTATTGTGCAAGTGGTAGTTTGGTTTTTGTGAGTTTATTTTCATTGAACAAAATTGTAGCACATAATGTCGTTTTTTAATATAAAAGAACTTAATATCTACTGATTTTTTAGTTTAAGTTAAGCCAATTTTCCACACGAAATTGGTTTTCAGATGTGGTTGTTTACTCGCTGCAGTAGTTGTTTGACTCGTTCGTTTACTTTGCCGCCTCAGACCAGTCCTAAAGGTCGCATTCAACTGAAGCCGATTTAATACGGCGGAGGACTGAAAATGTGGAAGATTTTTTTAGTGCTCGAGTGCTGCGCCCAAAATCACATTCAACTGATGCTGACAATTTTATACAGCATAAGTGGGAAATGCTAATGGAAAGGCACTAGAGCAGTTAGATTTCAGGGAAACGTATAAAATGTATAACATTTTATTTCACACAGCTATGCACGGTTGCAGAAGCCACATTTAGCTGTTGTTCAGTCTCGCGACTGCGGCTGCGCACATACACTTCTAGCGGCCATGTAGGCTAGAGCGCTAACCTTTTTTTAAAGAGGACTTGGCAGACGTTCTACGGCCCATTGTTGGGTGTACAGACTTGCGGTACGAGCATTCGGCAAGCGTTCAAGACATTACTGGGTGTACTGACTTTTGAGAACACACTTGGATTTGGTTAAATGAGATTTATTAAGTAGTAAGTCCGAACAACCGACCCCAGGCAGGCAGTAACCCAACTGCTCTGTCCTGGAATCATACGTCTCCATGGAGACATATAGAACACTCCCACAAAATCTCCCAGTCAGGAGATACAACATTTCCCCTCCTTAAACAAAAAAACATTAACAATCATATCCTAAACATCCGTATAAAGTGCACCCCACAATACATGAAAAATAGGGCACAACAAAATGTACATGCAATTAAGAGGAGCAAACATAGCATCAGTAAAAAAAAAACTGCAATTACATTAAAACAAGAAATTTTCATTAAAAAATTAAAATGTTGCCTATACCAAGACAGGGAATCTCTTTAGTCACAGACACTCGCATACGTAATTGTCATATTTCCTAAGTGTCCTGTTCGCACAAACACTACTGTGTTTTGTGTGTAGCCATTACTTCCATCCTCCTTGTTTGTTACACCTCTGTGAGTTGTATCTTCTCTCTTGCACCATATTTCACCCTCTCTCTCTTAACACTTGGTAACCTTCTGCATGTTCCACCATCTGCCCCCTTCCATGCAAACCAAATTCCCCTGTACATCCAACACCTTCTTGGGAGCCAACCACTTCGACTCAACTTTTTTACACCTGCCCCGACATGCACCCTGACCCAATTTCCTTTCTTAAATCCCATGCATTTCAAATATTTGTTGTGTCTCTCGGTGTACTTGTCCTGATTGTTTCATTCGGACCCTCAATGCATCCTTGTCCAAAAGGTTCTTGTCTGCCCTGTTCATCCATGCTGGCACACTCAGTGTGCAAGCCTCTCTCCCCTTCAATAGGAAACATTGAGTATTTTTTGTCACGGAATGAGGGGTCGTTCTACAGTTCCATAACATGTCTCTCACTTCCTGCCTCCACTTCAACCCCTTTCCCAATGTCAACTGGATGCACTCACCCAAGACACGATTGAATCTCTCCACTCCACCATTCTCCGGAGGATTATACACCGATGTCCTGTGGTGAGATTTTTTTTTTTTACGGAGTTTTATATAGCGCTAACTTGACCGGAAGGTATCAGAGCGCTTTACACGAGCACCTTGCATTACATGAGGACAGATTAATTTTTTGTTGTTAGGCATAGGGAGATTAAGTGATTTGCCCAGAATCACAGGATGTTGCGCGTCCTTGCCGAGACTCGAACCCGGGTCCCCAAATTTGAGGTTGACCGCCCTAGCCATTAGGCTAAATCCACTCCCCTCATGTTTAAGGAATGTCTCAAATTCCTCACTAACAAATTGTGGCTCATTATCAGACACCACCGTTCCCGGACAACCTTCCCTCAGGAAAATCTCTTCACAGAATGCCACCACATTATGGGTTTTGACCTCTCTGACAAACACAACCTCAGGCCTTTTGGAAAATAGTCTATCAGGACTAAAGCAAACCTGCTGTCAGTTCCTAGGCACTCAAAAGGTCCCCAAATGTCAAAGGCAACCCTTTCCCAGGGTCTCTCTGAAAATTTTACAGTAGCAATGGTGGTTTCTGGTACCCTATGCATTTCGTCACTGCATATACATGATTCACAGTTCCTCACATAACTTTTAATGTACTTATCCATTCCCGGCCACCAAAAATCATTTTGAGCTTTCCTCTTTATCGCAAATATACCCCCATGGCCTTGGTGCAGTAACTCAACAAGCCTTTGGCGCAAAGTAACAGGTACCACTAACCTGACCTCTCCTGACCACTTCATCGACCACCGACAGTTCATCCCACAGAGGAATGTATTCATTTAGCCTTACCGTAGCTTCCTGATTTAAACTTTTTCTGTCAGACAATTTGTCCCTCAACAAATTCATCATGTCATTATTTCCAACTTCCTTCAACCATTCATCCTTCCAAATTGCCCCTTTACACGTAGGCCCAATTTTTGCCACCACCCAGTCATCTTCCTTACATTCAGACTTGCACTTTAGGGGCAGACAAGACACACAATCTGTGTAAACGTTAGTGACCCCCGGTACATACTTGATCTGGAAGGAATACTCCTGCAACCTATATAACTGCTTTGCAATTCATGGTGTGGCCCTTCCTGCGTCTTTCGTGATAAACAAATCAATAAGTGGCAATGATCTGTTCTCAGTTCAAACTGAGTTCACCATACAAATGTTCGATAATACTGCACACCCCACCAACACACAAGGGCCTCCTTTTCAATGACGGAATTATTTTCACTCCACACCAAGATGCCACCTTGAAGTAACTATCACCATGGATAATCCCCTCAGCACCTTCTGCATAACTCTCTGAAGCACAGCCGAAGCTGACGCCAAACCAAAAGGCATATGTTTAAACTGATACGCTCCTTCAGGGGTGATAAGAGATATTGCGTGTCTAGAGTCTGGATGTAATGGGACCTGATGGTAAGCACTGGAGGGGTCCAGAGTGGTAAAAAATGTAGCATTCCTAACACTCATCAACATTCCATTAATCTTAGGATGCGGATGCCTATCAACTCAAATATCCACACACATCCAAATCTTTCCATTGGCTTTCTTCGCCAAAACGATGGGACTCAACCATTCGGACGCCTCTATAGGCTCTATGATTACTTCCTTACACAAACGAGTCAATTCCTCAGAAAACTGCTCGCGTAGAACCTCAGGCACATTTCTTACCTTATGTACCTTAGGTACCACCCCATCCTTAAGATCAATACGATGTTCAAATTTCTTTGAACATCCCAATATTTTAGAAAACACTTTAGACTACTCCACTTTCCACCTTTCAACATCCAGTTGGTTGGTCAAAAACACCTGTTCAGGATGATTTGGATCTAACACAATCCGAAGTGCTCGCTTTTCTCTCCACCCAAGTAAAGTTTTGCCCTTTTCAACAACATAAACCTTTCCCCATGTGCTCCTGCCCTTATCGAGCTTCAAAATAACTCATAACTGGTAACTTGATCCCACAATATCCCTGTGGCTCAATATCACTAGGAATTGACTTCAGAACCTCATTTGCCGGCTTCCAAATGGATTTGTCCACAAGGCTATATGGCGAACACAAATCAGCCCACATGGATATTTCTAATCCATTCACACCTACTACACATTTGGGAAGATGGTATGCATCATCCCTGACGCAATCACATTCTGACTCCTTGACACCACTCTCCACCAATACCTCAACATCACTGTCATCCTTACTTTCCTCATGTACTCCCCCACTGGCTCCTTCTCTTATCAAATTAACTTTGTGCTTGTTCGTACTCCTGCTCCCCATCCTGCACATGGCTTGTTCTCTTAGATTTATAACACCGAGCATTGACAGCAGGACATGCTATGGATTCAGCCAAATGACGCATACTGCCACACCTAAAAATTGTTTCCTAAAACTCTTCCTTTGTGGTTCTTCATTAAACTTGACGTCACTCTTTTGTTTGATATCGTTGATCCCACTTTTTGCACAGTATTTACATTTTCTTCATCCGCTTTATTCTTATCCTTACTATCTTTCAACTCCTTCACAAACCGAGATGTGTTCTCAGTGCGACATGCTATAGCTAATGTTTTGTCTAATGATAGATAATTCATCTGGAGTAATTTTTCTTGGATTTTTTAAATTGCTCATCCTATTTATCAGCTGGTCCCTTATTATTGCATCATGCAAATCCATAAATTTGCATGAAACAGACAACATCCTCAACACCGCCACATACTGTTCTATTATTTCCCCTGGCCGCTATTCTCATGAAAAAAATGTATGGTGTTCCACTACAACACTCAATTTTTTTACCATAATTTTCTCATAGCCATTTCGTACACATCTTCAGAAATTTCCTCCCCATCAGACCCGTCACCTGCATCATTGTCTTCACCAATAGATACAGGTAAGGTCTTCAAAACCTTCCTTCCCTCAACCCCCAGACTGTGTTTCAACATGGCAAGCTTCCTTTTTGCTAGAAAAACTTCCCCACCTATCGCCTCAAAATATGCTGTGAACGACTCCTTCCAATCCTCCCATGCCATTACTGGAGCACCCGGATTTTGCAAAAACATGGGAGGAGCTGGTTTTGTTTGCACAGCTATGCTTTTTAAAATTTTTTATTTTAATGTTTTTTATTGAGGCTTCAACATAAGCACCATGATACATACAGTTCAACATTGTCATCAATAAAATAATAGAAGGTTCAAGGCACATTCATGGTACATTAGTATTTAGGCAGAATTGTAATTATCTCTGAGATACACAGCAGAGTGAAACAGTTCTCACATCGTGGAGGATATAGTTCTAAGTAAGCAAATAGAGGCACAACCGTAATCATACATGTGAGTTTCCCCGCGTCACCAATCTAGACATCTGTCGCCCGCACAGGTGTAGGCTCCGGGCTGTTTATAGGGCCGTCGCGATCAGAGGTATCGTCCGCTAGGCCGTGTAGGTATGTGACCAGAGGTCCCCAAATGTCGTGCAGCCTGCTAGCGCTCGGCATAAGATTCCAAAATTCTGTCAGTTGTGCCTGACAATACGCCACATCAGCAAGCCAGAGTTTGAGCGAGGGTGCCGGTCTTCGCCCCCAGTGCATTGCCACTCTACGTTTGGCCAGGACCAACAGCATTGCCACAAGGCGTCTATAGGCATTGGGCACGTTTGCACAGCTATGCTTAAAACAGATGAACAGATAACAAAACACAATTAGCTAACAAAACTAAAATAGTCACCGTTGTCAGGTTAAAAAAAGACAAGTTAACAAAAGAAAAGTGGTAATCGTTGTCTAAGCTGTGCAAAAATGATCCAGAATGACCTCAAACTTCAATACATACAGTATAAGAAGTTAGTTTCCCATCTAGCTGCAGCTTAAAGAAAACTAAGTCCTTCTTCTGTGCCTGCAGCCTTTAAAAACACATTTCTTCATTAGTTCCTATGACTCTCAGGACGAGTCCTTCCTCTATTCTGCCGACTCAAAGAGAGTACAACATATAGGACCTCCGTTCTGCATGTTTCTTGAAATTCCCCTCACATCACCCTGAGGACGACCAGTGGCACAAACCTTCCATTGAGCTGCCTCTTCAAATAATCAGGTAAACACAGCCGCTCACGTTTATACCTCCCACGACGTGTGTTTATCACGGTTCCTTTCAAACATGGAGCACTAGCGTGTCGGCATTGAAAGTAAAGAAAAAGCGGACTCAACTTGCATTCTTCAACCTCGCTGGACGTCCGAGTCAAATGCTCTTCTGTTGCGATGAGGCTAACACGGCATGACACGCATTGCTAGGCAGCCTGTTGCCGTGTAGTTCCTATATTACCCATACAGGACCTGCGCGTTCGGATAACATAAACTGTGGGTTTGATGGCAGACTGACTCTGAGCACCCCCACCGAGAAATGTTAGTCTGTTTGCATTAGCTAGCTCACAGTGCCACTAGTGTCTCCTCTTATCGGGGAGAGAGTAGTTTCGGGCAACCTTAGAACATGACAACCCTGATCCCTCAGGATCATGGAAACAATGTACTACTTTTTGCTCAGTCACTCGTGCTTCACTTATTCGGTCTCAGAGAGTTACACAGAATAAACAGTTGGGCATGTTACAATAAGAATTTATTGCGCAGTTGTTCTTCTAGTGTAAAAGAGATGTGCTGCAACAACCGTTAGACAGTAGCAGATATATATAATTAGCAGTACAGTGAATATAAAAGGATAGTACAGTTCTACCATCTTGCAATAAGCATGAATAAATACATGAATATAAAATGCAGGATAAAAGTGCGCGTACTCCTACGATGCCTATCTAGATGTACCTAAGTGTACCTAGCATATGAGTAGGTGTAAAGCCAAGAATCCCTCTAGGATTTAGCCGAACCCCATTACCTCAAGTGTGAGAATGTAGGAGCCCGTTCTGGTCTCGAGTTGGACACCCCGCAAGGGATGTTCAGACCACTGTCAGCTGGAGCGTCTGCATGCAGGAGCCTCAGCGTCTCTGGTCAGTGTGTTGGCCTAGAAGTCTAGGTTCCCTCTACCAACCCTAGCAAGATGTGCTGTATGTATACAAAAAGTATCTAGGGTTTCTTTGTCCCTTGTCTCATGTATTAGCCATTGTTGGATTTGAGGATGACGTATGGGATGAACCTTGTACGTAGATATGGTGGGGTAGGTGGTGTAGCCCCTGCCTGGTTTCCAAGAACCCTTATAAATATTCATTCATACTGTGTGAGTCTATTGATGGAGTTATAGGACTCTATTGTTTAGGAAAAACCCTCCTTCTGCACCCAGGACTAGAACTAGGTAAAGGTTCAATCCTTACCTAGTTACTGTGTAGTATAAGGGAGATAATGTAGGTGACGGTGTATATTACCCGGGTCTATATTAGGGTACCTATATGAAACATATCACCCACTCCTCTTCCGAAAAGTCAACACTGATAAAAATGCTAGCGAACTATTCTCTTTACTAGGTAGTAGCACATAAAACTATCAGTGAGATCTGTAAAAACTTTATCTTAAAATCATTTTTAAAAACAGTCTAAGAGGGGAAAAAAATGTTTACTTCGAGAATCAGTTTTTAGAATTGTCACTTAAGCTGAAGTCCTCATTGAGTTCGTTTATATAAGTCAAACTTTTACAAGCGTCCGAAGGCCATGCTTACTCAGCGAGAAAAAAAATATGTCAATTTTAGGAAATGTTCCAAATTTAGTCGAGTTTTCGCAACCAAAAGGAAAATCCGAATTCTTTCCCAGCACACGATGAGGCAAATATAGATTAAGGGGCCGATTCCGATCTCGGCCGGTAGGGCTCCGAATCGGATTCGGCTTTACCGGATCCGATTCGGAGCCCTGTTTCCCGACCGAATCGTACGCGGGTCCGGCCGAGCGAGTACGATACAAGCGCCCGCGAAATCGCCGACCGACTCGTACGCGGCTTCAACACGCTCCGACCGACTCACACGGACTCAACTCACACCGCACAATGGAGACGTTCCCCGGCCGGGTAAGTACGATGCGCACCGCGAGCAGTCCGACCGACTCGTGCCGTCCGGCTCGAAAGAGCTGTCGGAGCCGGACTTTGGGGGTCCGCGTCGGACCCCCGTGTACGCGTGGCCGCGCGAGTCGCACACAGAGGGGACCCATGGGTCCCCCCTACCTGTGCATGTACGGCACAATGCGCTTCGACGCGTACCCGCTGTAGGGGGCGCCCTTGTTCGCCTCGCACCCATTGAGTCAATGGGAGCCCGCGTACGCGTTGTACGACCGGCTCCCATTGACTTCAATGGGAGTCCAACCGAATCGAGTCCGATAGCATGCGTGCGCATCGTACTCGTTCGGTCGGACTGCCAGAGTCCGATTCGGTCGGAATTCTCTCCGGGTCCGGCTCGGTCGGAGAGATTTCCGGCCCGAATCGGAATCGGCCCCTAAGTGTCCTGGCTGGGAGACGCAACATCGCTGTTGCCTGCCGCTTCAGGGGACGGTCCTTGTAACACCTTGCAGAGTGCGTCAATGGAGCACAGATGATATTCAGAGCTGCCAATAGCTGGTGTAAAGGCAGCCGGTGCTGTCGTTGAAGCCTGAGTGCTAGTGGAAGAGCTGATGCTCAACCTAATTGTAAAAGGCACCTGCGGATTCTCGAGGAATGCAGCCATCAATATGGGAATACGCTGGGGACATTGCGGAGCATAGGCCCTCAGGGGTTCCAGCCTGGTATTCAAGTCCGCAGGCGTGTCCGATGCAAGTGTCAGACAGAGATCCAACACGCATTCTTCACCGCAAAACAGGCATCGAAGAACAGGTAAAATGCAGTCCATCCAGACTGGTCTAAACGATAGGAACCAAGAGGCGCTCAGTTCCCGTAGGCGAGGTGTGCCCAGATGCTGTACCATGCGTTCACGGTATTTGCGCTCCAGGAGTGCTTTTGCCATCTCGTTGGTAATTGGGCTGTCCATTGCATAGCAGAAAAATGACAATCAGGATTCCTGCTATAGAGAACAGGATCAGCGGCAGACCTCCAAAGATGCTTCCCAATACGGAGTGTATAAAGTTTGGAATAACTCCGAGGATTGTCTGAAAGGTGCTTAGAAATCCTGACCCTATGGTCTTAAATCGGTGTACAATACCACTCATATCAGACATATTATACGACCCACCATTTCTGCGAAATGAATGGGGCAGTTTGTACGTATAAGTGCCTGTATCTCAGTCGAGGTCCTTGCGATTTGAAGATCAAAGGTCTCTCGAGCGGAGGTTAAGGGTAGTGTTTGCTGTAAAAGCATGGCTTTCAGTCTGCTCAAAGTATCAAACTGTATAAAGGAAACATTCAAAGAAGGCCATAACGGCGCCTCCCTGACTGTACTTGTTGGGGGAAAAATAATTGAATACAGCAAGTAACCCTGGAGTTCACAGTGACCAGATAGGCAATGCCCGGAAGCATCCCACAGCAACCTTGATCGTTCAGCATCAAGTAACTCCCATTCGAGAGCAGCTCGGATACCGGTGTAATCACAGCTGCTCTAGTCCCTTTCATGTGGCAGGACAAGTTTGCTATTGAACCATTGCAAGCTCCGTGCAGTGAAATGTCCTGGCACATGAGAGACCGCTTAAAGCGTTCTTGCAGTTTTTACCGCTTAAAAACACTTCTTGATACCCACTCCGGCATCAAAATCTGTATGGTTACTCCCAAGATTCCTTAATGTAGTCCTTACCCATCTTTTCATATTTTCCAGCCTGCCTTTGCTCAAGGCAATACTGAAACTGAAAAGTAGTGACCGGTAGAGTTATGTGGCCATGGATTAGCCACTCCGTAGACGGAGATTCCGCTACCGTAAATGGTAGTCTGTCCAGTTTTTCAATACGCAGCATTGTATATTTTGCTCCCCCTTGTGCCATTTCCATCTGTTTATCTGTTAGATTGTATTCAGAAAACAGAGACGTACTGTTTATATAACGCCAAGGCACATAGCCTGCACGCAAAGATTGTAGCGTCCAGCTCAATAACATAACAGAAAGTAACTCAGATTGCCCGTATTGTAATATGGCTAAATCTTGTTCCAGTATGTCTATCGCAGAAGATACAATGTTGCCTAAGGAATATATCCTGGAGGTCAAAGTTGTTAACCCATTGTCTACCACTGCTAGAGACTTCTCGGATCACTGACAGAATATCGATAGTCAGAATATCGAGGTACAAAAATATCGATGTCCAGAATATCGAAGTCCTATCTACATAATGGTAAGTACAAAATTATCGAAAAAAAATATCGTCGTCAAAAATATCGTTGTTAAAAATATCGTTTTTTTAATGTTTAAAAAATAATGTAAAATAAAGTAAATAATACATATAATTAAAAGAAACGTAGTTAAAATTATTTTGAAATGTTTAAAATTATAACTAATACATATAATGTAAAAATAAATTAAACATTTATGTATAAAATATAATATATATACTTAATAATATTTATAAATAATTATTTTAATAACTTATAAATTGTTAAAAAACATATTAAAAATTATAAATACATATATATACACATACACCAATAATATAAATACAAATATAAAAAATATATATTACAAATTAAAAAATGTGAATATTTTTAATCTTTTTAAAAAACATTATACACTGCATTAACTAAAACAGTACAGAAAATATTGGATAGCGGAGGGGATAAAATTACTATTCCTACTCCAGAGAGTGCAACAGTAGGGAAAGTGTTGGATAGCGAAGGGGTAAAAATTACTATTCCCACTCCAATGAGTGCAACAGTAGGGAAAGTGTTGGATAGTGTAGGGATAAAAATTACTATTCCCACTCCAGAGAGTGCAACAGTATGGAAAGTGTTGGATAGCGAAGGGGTAAAAATTACTATTCCCACTCCAGTAAGTGCAACAATAGGGAAAGTGTTGGATAGCGTAGGGGTAAAAATTACTATTCCCACTCCAGAGAGTGCAACAGTAGGGAAAGTGTTGGACAGCGTAGGGGTAAAAATTACTATTCCCACTCCAGAGAGTGCAACAGTAGGGAAAGTGTTGGATAGCGTATGGGGTAAAAATTACTATTCCCACTCCAGAGAGTGCAACAGTAGGGAAAGTGTTGGATACCGTAAGGGTAAAAATTACTATTCCCACTCCAGAGAGTGTAACTGTAGGGAAAGTGTTGGATAGCAGAGGGTTAAAATTAACATACTTATCAATTAAATAATTTTTTTAATTAAATAACCAATTAATAATTAATTAATACATTATTTATAAATAATAACAAATAAAAATTAATAATTACTTCATTATATTTAAATTACTTCCCACTCTATTCCCCTATAAACCCACAACCCGCTCCTAAACAAAATAACACAATTAATATAATTATCAATTAATCAATTAATAAAAATAATTACCAATTAATAATTAATTACCAATAAATTAATTATCAATACCAATAAATAAAAATTAATAATTACTTTATTAAAATTAAATTACTCCCACCCTATTCCCCTATAAACCCACAACCCGCTCCTAAAAAAATAACACAATTAATATAATTATCAATTAATCAATTAATAAAAATTAATTACCAATTAATAATGAATTAACAATAAATTAATTATCAATACCAATAAATAAAAATTAATAATTACTTTATTATAATTAAATTACTTCCCACCCTATTCCCCTATAAACCCACAACGCGCTACGGAATAAAAACACAAAATTTAATTAAACATGATTAATGATTTCTAAAAATTATTATTAAATGTACTATAATTAAATTACTTCCCACCCTATTCCCCTATAAACCCACAACCCGCTACGGAATAAAAACACAACAATTAATTAAAAATGATTAATAATTTCTAAAAATTATTATTAAATTTACTATAATTAAATTACTTCCCACCCTATTCCCCTATAAACCCACAACCCGCTACGGAACTAAAACGCAAAATTTACTTAAAAAAAAAAGTTAATAACTTCTAAAAATGTAATACATATATTTTTTTAAAAATACAATACTTAACAAAAAATATAGAACACATACATTTGAAATACATTCTAAAATACATAACACTAATATAAACATCGATATTATTAACGATATTTTTACAAAGCGATATTACTGACTTCGATATTAACAAAAGCGATATTTCTTACCTTCATGTCGATATTCTGGTCACCGATATTCTTGATGTCGATATTCAGTCCCTTCGATATTTCCAACTCAATATTTTTGTACTCCGAAAATAAAAACTCGATATTATGTCTGTGCACCAGATTTCTCTAAGTTAATACGGTCTATTTCCCGTATTCTCTCTGTGGCCTCTTGTTGGGATATTTTCCAAATTTCATTATAGGCAGCATAAATGCCAGCATATATGAAATGTTTCTGACGGGGTTTCCTGGGACCTAGTAAAAAATCCCTAAGATCCATGTCTTGTGCGAGTAAGGACAAGTGTTGTTTCACTTCTGTGAGTGTCGAGGTCTCTAGCCAATCAAGGCACAACTTCCCAACACTGTATGATGTCACTACCCCTGGGTGTTCTCTTTGTACATAACGTGGATCTGGCCTATGGATACTGAACCCTTTGGTGGTATCCCAGAATCTTTTCTGACATTTGTTCGTGTCTAAGGGCCAAATCAACCATTCTTTCCAATCAGGGTCTGATCTATTGTACTGTAAAATGTCATCTATTGTTGCCCCTTATTGTGAAGTCGAATTTTGCCACCCCTCCATCTGTGATGGTGTTGGAAAACGAGGTGTGTTCAGGTCCTTGTTCTTGGCTAGTCCAAGACAGGATGTCTGTTACACAGTGTCATTTAGAAATATCATCTGCTGTGGAATGAGGCATGCTCTAAATAGCGCTTCTGTTCCCTGGACTTGCCAGTCTCTAGAACCCCAGACTGATTTTAAGTCTATTGTGTCCTTCCATAGGTCAAAACCCTGTTCAGACAGTTGGGCAATAAAGGAAGCAGAGTAAATCTGTTTGGTGTTTGTCAGCATAATTGTCAGTGCCGGTGTCTGTGTAACTTTATAATAAAATGACGTCGGGTCAGTGGTGTTAAACCCTGAGAAATATGAGAATTTCTGTGCAAATGTTGCTGAACTACTTTTAGGTGGTGTAGGGCAATGTTCCCACTGGTGGTACTCAAAAACATTTCTAGGTGAAATATGTTTGTGCAGGAAATGATGACCATAATGTTGGTAACAGTACAACGTGTCATAGTCTGAATTACCTTCTAACATTTCAGTGTTTGGAAATGCGGCAGTTTTTTCTAAATCACACAACATGTTATTTACAGTTTCAGAATCCCAATCATCAGAAAATGTACTGGAGGTAATGATATCACTTAATGAAATTTTAAATATATGAGAAAGTTTTAAAAGTTCAGTCGGACCGAATATATCAAAATCAACTTTGTCCCAAACTATACCGTCGGGTATAGGAACTGCTGTGATGTTCACTGATGACAAGTCTCTTTGTTCACGATGAGATGATTGATGCAGTTTTAAAATCAAATTAACTTTTTGAGCTGTAGAGCTTTGTTGAAGGTATCGTCCATTAATAAGCATGCTAAAAGTTATAACTAAGCCTAGCCAGAAAAGAAAAAATAGAATCCCAGTAATTACCCAAAGTTTTAACGAAGCCAATACCAGGTAAGTCTTTTTGAGAAAGTTCATAAAGTCCTTTATTTGTTGCTTGCATGTTTGTTGGGTCTGGCGTCGGTTCTGGTTCACTTGGATCCAAGGAAAACGTATCAAAGTTCATGAAGTTGCCAGAAGCAGTTCGATCAATTGTAGGAATTGCATCGGGATTGTTTGAAATCGTACTTTGCTCTCGTCGAGGCATGTTGATGTAAACATCAGTGTTTGGTCTTATTGCAACTTGTGTGTTGCTTTGAGTTTGATTTTGAAGTTGAACTTCGGGTTCAAGGGGAACGAGTTCCATAGCATTGTTGCATAGTCCTTCATTCCGCACAGGAGGCTCTTCAAACGTGATGAGTCTTTCTGTTTGAACTTCTTGGATTGTAGCTAGAGGAGGGCGTCTGCTACTGTGGAGTCCATGAGGCCTACTGTTCAGTATCGGCCACATAGTGTGGTTTGATTGTCAATTGAGACAAATCGTTTCTCCTTTTTCCCGGCAAGAGGCGGCAAAAGAACAGTTCTTGTTCCTTGAATTGCTAGGACAGGTACAGGCTTTCTGTATGATGGTCCAAATTCTTTTTTGTCCGCTATTTTCTCCCTGACCAGATCCCTGACTTTTGGGATCCAAACAGGTCTTGCCTTGACTTCCCCAGTGGCGGTCTGTTTCTGGAGCATGTTACTTTGTTGTGCCCTGGATTCATTGAGATCCTGTAAAACAGCCAAACGATCATGGATATCAAATGGTTTTTCATCCGCCACTGTGCCTTCACTATCAAGATCAGGTACCCACATTCTCGTCCCAAATAGGACCTCATATGGAGTGACACCCCCTAGAGAGCTTCTTGGCTGGTTATTGAGTGCTCGCTGTACCCCATATAAGTGATTGACCCAACTACCGCCCTTGCCTAATACCCTAGCTGTTAAAGGTTGCTTTAGGTCCCGGTTCTTCCTCTCCACAACCAACTTTCCCTCAGGATGGTACGGAGAGGAGTACCGCAGTGCTACGCCCATACTTTCCATGGACTCTTTGTAAGCCTGAGCGTTAAACGCCGGGCCACGGTCAGAATGTAACGGGCCAACTGCGTTTGTCCCTATAAAGACTCGCAAATCTTTGATAACAGTTCGAGCGTCAGCCGAGCGCTGAGGCCATACCCATAGGAATCTTGAGCATGAATCCACTGCAACCATGATATACTTGTAAGCCCCATCGGATTGTAAGGGGCCACAGTGGTCCAGATACACACATGCAAGAGGTTTGTCAGATATTAGTAACGGTGTCTGCGCCGGGCGTGTTATGGTGGAGCCTTTCATCTGTTGGCAGATGTCACATTTCAAGACATAGGGGCCGATTCCGATTCGGGCCGGAAATCTCTCCGACCGAGCCGGACCCGGAGAGATTTCCGACCGAATTGGACCCTAGCAGTCCGACCGAACGAGTACGATGCGTTCGCATGCTATCTGACTTGATTCGGTCGGACTCCCATTGAAGTCAATGGGAGCATGTCGTACAATGCGTACGCGGGCTCCCATTGAGCGAGGCGGACAAGGGCGCCCCCTACAGCGTGTACGCGACGAAGCGACTCGCGCCGTACACGCACAGGTAGGGGGGACCCATGGGTCCCCCCTGTGTGCGACTCGCGCGGTTACGCGTACAGGTGGGTCCGACATGGACCCCCGAAATACGGCTCCGACTGCTCTTTCGAGCCGGACGGCGCGTGTCGGTCGGACTGCTCGCGGCGCGCATCGTACTTACCCGGCCGGGGAACGTCTCCATTGCGCGGTGCGAGTCGTGTCCGAGCGAGTCGGTCGGTGCGGTTAGACCCGGGAACGAGTCGGTCGGAGCGGTCGGGATGCCCGGACGAGTCGGTCGGCGATTTCGCATCGTACTCGCTCGCCCGGACGCGCGTACGAATTGTTCGGGAAATAGGGCTCCGAATTGGATCCGGTTAAGCCGAATCCGATTCGGAGCCCTACCGGCCGAGATCGGAATCGGCCCCATAGTCTTTAGTTTATTTTGTTAGACCCGGCCACCAATAGCGCTGTTTCAACACTGAAATAGTTGCTGTAACGCCTGTATGCGCAGAGCCCAAACCCTCGTGTGCAGCAATAATTAAACCTTGCCTACGATCCATATTTGGTATTACTCTAGCCCCCACTCCAGGAATCTGAGCATATGGAATGTTGTTCGCATCTAACTTGTAGGAGTACTTGAGTGGAAATTTCTTTGGTACTGCTGAGCTGCCTTTGCGCGAAGCAATGACAGCCACCATAATCTCACCGTCTATCCTCGTTTTTGAACGAGTGATTGCAGCTACGGAAGCCGTGCGTACAGCCCCCTTCGCTGCTTCATCAGCCAATTAATTCCCTTCAACATGAACGCCATGACGTTGATGACTCAGTGTGTGTATCACGTGAGCCTGTGGTAGTTTGTTTTTCAACTCAACTACCTGTTCCCACAGCATTTTATGCTTAATTGTGCCACCTTTTGCATCTTTAAACCCGTTTTGCTCCCAATGATGTAAATATTCATTGTATGACTGCACACAGTAAAAAGAATCACACACAATAAGGGGCCGATTCCGATCTCGGCCGGTAGGGCTCCGAATCGGATTCGGCTTTACCGGATCCGATTCGGAGCCCTGTTTCCCGACCGAACCGTACGCGGGTCCGGCCGAGCGAGTACGATGCGAAATCGCCGACCGACTCGTCCGGGCGTCCCGACAGCTCCGACCGACTCGCTCGGACTCGAACCGCTCCGACCGACTCGCTCGGACTCGACTCGCACCGCGCAATGGAGACGTTTCCCGGCCGGGTAAGTACGATGCGCGCCGCGAGCAGTCCGACCGAGCCGCGCACTCCGGCTCGTAAGAGCTGTCGGAGCCGTACTTTGGGGGTCCATGTCGGACCCCCCTGTACGCGTAGCCGCGCGAGTCGCACACAGGGGGGACCCATGGGTCCCCCCTACCTGTGCGTGTACGGCGCGAATCGCTCGCCGCGTACCCGCTGTAGGGGCGCCCTTGTCTGACTCGCACCCATTGAGTCAATGGGAGCCCGCGTACGCGTTGTACGACCGGCTCCCATTGACATCAATGGGAGTCCGACCGACTCGAGTCCGATAACATACGGACGCATCGTACTCGTTCGGTCGGACTGCACGGGTCCGATTCGGTCGGAAATCTCTCCGGATCCGGCTCGGTCGGAGAAATTTCCTGCCCGAATCGGAATCGACCCCTTAGTGTGGGGAATTCGTGATCCGTATTTACAAGTGCCAGTATCAGTGCTTTTAAGTCTGCCAACTGAGCCATGCAGTCTCCTAGAGATTGCGTTTTGGTGCAATTTGGATGGAATTTCCCATCCCGCATGCAACCTTTAACTATAGCACATGCTGCGCTGTATTGTTGCTTACTCCCTATGGCCGGTTGAGCAGATCCGTCAGTGTAAATAATATATTCATACTGATCTAGAGGCAAAATTTCATTTGGTAGAGGGTATTCTTGTTCGTATTGCAGAAATGCTTGTGTTTTTAGACTTGGATCAAATCTGTATTCAACGTCCATTGCAGTAAGAGAATTAGCCCATTGTATCCATCTCGGATGTAAGCCTTTTGCATTTGGAATGCTAGCCTTTGTAACAGCCTCTAAGGCTGGTACCAGGGTGACGACGATTATGCGTTTCGCCTGAGCCAGTGTTCTTTCTCTTGCGACAGCGGTCTGAACTGCTGTCAGAATTTTTTCTGTTGAAGTGAAACGCATTTCTGCGCTTGTGTACAGGTGTGATTTGTAAGCAATTGGTACTGTTTCGCCTTCATTGAAGGTTAAGCAAGTGTACCCACATTGACCCGCTATTATTCGGATCACTAAGTTGCGTACGTTTACGCGTGTCTGTAAGTGTTTGTGTTATGTTCTATGTATCATATGTTATGTTCCATGCTTCCTGGCAACCGGCTCGTGGCAACAGCAAACTTCTACTACTAGAATCCAGGCTGTGCAATCTAGGAGACAGAAGTGGACGTTGCTGCAGGAGGACCGGCTGCTGGGGGTTGCTGCTCCTATCTTAAATAAAGCCTCTTCTGCAAGTTATGTTGGTTCCCCCTTCTTAAAAATGGCGACGAGGATGGGATTCACCTCGTGAAGAAGAAGTGGAGAACAGCTTCCTGATGCATCTACGATTTACTGTTTTGCTAATCCTAATTGGATTTATCGGTAATCAAGATACGGTAATCAAGATACGTCAAAAACCCCTGGCAGTCTACGAGCCGGCGCTGGAGGATTACTGAAACTGCAACAATTTTGCTGGCCTTAAAAGTTCATGTAAGTAAGCAACTTACATGTGAACCTACCCAACGGCTTCACGCGTGCGAGCGCGGTGCTCCTGCGGTTATTCGAATCATCACAGCTGGGTGATCGTCGTGAAGATGCCAGTGAGTTCTTCTTCAACCTTTGTTCAGCACGAGGCGTACTAGCGTTCTGTGTGTTGGAGTGAAGCGTTCCTCTGCTTCTGCTGTTCCTGACACGACCAGATGCTGCGTGACCTTACGTTCAACGAGGTCACGTTGTGCGTGCCGCCATCTTGGTTGTGTCATTTTAAAGCGTTTGGTAAGCCCGGCCACACTTCCTTACTTTCCAGCCATCGTAGTGCAGTGCCTACATTTTCCCACTGTGGATTTTGCGATCGTATACAGTCGATCAGTTTGTGAAGCAGTGAGACCTCATAGACTTCGGTGACAAGCACACCGCTTGTCGTCAAGAGCTCTTTGCTTAGAGACGTCGGTGATAAGCACACCGCTTATCATCAAGAGCCTTGCTCCTTTTAGAAGACCGGTATTGGAAGGCATCGGTGATGCTCCCCACCTGTCATAAAGGGGTTACATTTTATTTTGTGCTGCTGGATATTTATTTACTCTGTGAGAACTACATCTGTATTTGGAGTTTGGACAAGTAACTATTCTAGTGTCCTTCTGCAATTTCCTAGTACAGCACACCACTGTGAAAATGACAACCCAATCAATTCCTCCGCCTCCAACGATCTTACAGGATCCTGGTCCTACTTGCATGGACTGGGAGGACTGGAAAGAGTCTTTCACCACTTATCTTGAAGCTATTGGTGGTGATGTGTACATTGCAAAAAGAAAATTGGCTATTTTAAAACTTAGTTTAGGTGTGGAGGGCAGAAGAGTATTGAGCACACTTCCCAAACCTTTAACAAACGAGAGGAATGCTGACGCTGAATCTGATGATGATGAAGAGGACGTATACGAGGTTGCCATGGCTATGTTGGAAGAGAACTATGGGAAGAAGTTAAGCATAGTTGTGGAGAGACACAAGTTCTTTTCCCGCAAACAATTACAAGAGGAAAAGATTGAACAATATGTAGCAGCTTTAAGGAGGTTAGCCATAACATGCAAATTTAGGGATCTTAGAGATGAGATTATCAGGGACCAATTGATAAATGCGACAAATAACACAAAGGTTCAAGAAAAGCTATTAGATTTAAAGGATCCCACTTTAGATAAGTCCATAGAGGTTGCCAAGCGCATCGAGAACACCTCACAGTATGTGAAAGAGTTGGCAAGAGTAGAACCTACTGTCGATTTAAATCACCAAAGGTATGCGATGTTAGTAGCAGCAAGAAAGGTGGGCGTGTGGAAGAAAACAAGAATAACAGTGATAGGAAACAGTTTACCAATTTTAGAAAGTCATGTTTCAGGTGTGGAAGCAACAGGCATACTGCTGAAGCTGCCCATTGCCCTGCGTTAAAAAGTAGATGTTTTAAGTGCAAGAAGATAGGCCATTTTTCTAGAGTCTGCAAGGTGACTGATACGTCCCGTACTAAACAAGTCATAAATGTGATTAGAGACAATTCTGTAGTCAACTCAGGAAGTGATAGTGACATAGACGTTTTAGTAATTAACGAAATAAATTATACAAGTGGGAATTCTAGTAACATATATAGTCCACCTAAATGCAACATTTGCATTGACGACAAAAGCATACCAATGTGGGCCGATTCATGCTCCCCGATCACTCTGATTGAGAGGCAGAATTGGGTGGATTTGGGTTCCAAAAACCTACATGTTGCAGATGTTAATCCTGTAGGATACTGTGGCCAAAAACTGCCTGTACTTGGGTATTTTTCAGCAAAGATTATGTTTCATAACAGGGAGGCCATTGCTAAAATATATGTGGTGGAAAAGGGGAAATCCTTGCTTGGGCGGAGAGAGCAAAAATCTTTAAACATTGTACTCAATCCCAACCATCCTTTGCAAGTGTTACTGACTGAACCACAATGTGTGAATAAATGGGTGTCCAATTTTCCCAATCTTTTCGAAAAAAGAATTCGGTTGTTTGAAGAAATTTAGACATCGCATAATTCTTAAGAAAGGGATCACTCCCAAGGTACACAAAGTACGGAATGTGCCATTGGCCTTGAGGGAACCCATCAGGGATGAATTAAACAGATTATGTAAGGAAGGCATCATAGAACCGATTGAGGCATCGGAATGGTTAAGTCCCATCGTGATCGCACGCAAACCCAATGGCAGTATCCGCATGTGTGTGGACTTGAGGGACTTAAACGAGTGCATATGGGTGGACCGCCATCCTTTGCCTCACATCAATGAAATGTTAGCTAGTGTAGACAATGGTAAAATTTTCTCCACCTTAGACCTATCAAGTGCATACCATCAGGTTTTGTTACAGCCTGAATCTAGACATTTGACATCCTTCATAACTCCTGAAGGAGCATTTCAATTCATTCGAATGCCCTTTGGACTGGCATCTGCCTCTGCAGTTTTCCAAAGGGTGATGCAAGGAGTTTTGAAGGATATCTCTAATGTGCTAGTATTCCAAGATGACGTCCTAGTGTGGGGAAAGGACAAACTGCAGCACGACAATATTTTAAAGATTGTACTCAACAAACTAAAAGAAGCTGGTCTAACCATAAATCTACAGAAATGCAAATCTTGCAGATCAGAGGTGGATTACTTGGGTCACACCTTGTCTCAAGACGGAATCAGGCCCAAACTTAAACTGGTGGAGGATTTAGAGAAAGCCCCGATTCCGCAAGATAAAGACCAGTTAAGGTCATTCCTGGGACTGGCCGAGTATTACTCTAGGTTTATTCTTAATTTTTCTGACCGTGTGTTCCCCTTGCGCGAATTAATGAAAAGGAATGTAACTTTTGTGTGGACAGATGACTGTCAGCACGCTTTCAATGAAGTAAAGGAAGCTGTCGCAAAAGCTACAGCCTTAAAACCTTTCAATCCCAAAGATAAGAGCATAATAGTAACAGACGCCAGCGGATATGGTTTGGGGGCGGTTTTGATGCAATTACATGAAGGGAGAGAAAGAGTGGTGGCTTTTGCATCACGCACACTCAAGGGTGCTGAAGGCACGTACTCCACAATTGAAAAGGAAGCATTAGCGTGCTGGTGGGGATAACAACATTTTCGTACTTTTGTGTGGGGCACCAACTTTGAACTGCACACAGACCACAAACCCCTTATTGATATATTTTCTACAGCAGGTGCAGGTAGAGCCACACCGCGCATAGCTAAGTGGATTTATCGACTACAAGAATTCAACTTTACCCTAAAGTATGTACCTGGCATTAGAAATATAAACGCCGACTGTTTGTCCCATCTGCCTGTTGATAAATTGGATAGTAATGAGGTCATAACTGATGATGATGAATGGGTTGTTGCAGATTTAGTTGATGTGTGTCAAGCCATAGAGGAGTCTGAGTGGAAACAAGCTATTTTGGATGATGAAATACTAAAAAAAGTCGTGGAAAATTTGCCCAAAATTGGTGGGTGGAAACTGCACGACGACATGTTGCAATACAAGGAGGTTTGGTGTGAACTATCGGTGGTAAAGGGCAATGTGAGAAGGAGTGACAAATTGGTAGTCCCAGCCGGTATGAGACTTAGGCTGAAGAAACTTTTACACGAGGGCCATGGTGGCATGTCAGCCATGAAAAGGAAGGCTGGAGAAGATTTTTGGTGCCTTGGAATGGACAGGCAAGTAGAGAGGTTTGTGAGAGAATGTGTAGCGTGCTCATGCAGTGACAAGGCTCATGTTGTACAAGAAACCCCCATACACACTGTGAAGTGGCCAATACGTGCATGGGCAAGGGTTGCCATTGATATATGTGGCCCTTTCGAAATATTGGGAGTCGGTGAAAAGTATGCATTAGTAATGATGGACTATTTCTCTAAATGGCCCAAGGTAACCTTTGTTCGGCAAGTCAAAACAAGTAATGTAATAAACTTTTGTGAAGAGATCTTCCGTAGGGAAGGATGTCCTGCAGAAATTTTGTCTGACAATGGCCCCCAACTTGTTTCCAGCGAATTTTGTGAATTTCTTAAAAGGTGGGGCATTAAACAGTTCAGAACATCTGTCTATCACCCAAGGGGCAATGACTTAGTCGAGCGCTTCAACCGAGTTTTAGGGGAGTGCATCCAAATGGCAGTGCAAAGTAATTTGTGTTGGAAGAGCCTTGTAAAAACAATGTTGTGGAATTACAGAACTACCCCACATTCAGTAACAGGAGAAACACCTTTCTGTCTACTAAAGGGTAGAGTTCCATGTACCATAGCTGTACCTGCATGGATGGAAAGATGTGGTATGAAACTAGTGAATGAGAGTGCCTTACGGAAAAAAGTGGAAAACTGCCAACTATCTTATGAGCAGAGACATAATGACAAGTTGGTCAAGAAACCAAGAGTGTTTAAGGAGGGGATGTTTGTGAGGGTGCATATAGGAACCACCCCTGGCAAAGGTAATTCCAAGTTGTCTAATCTCAAGAAGATTCTGGTGGTCAAGGGTGACTTACTTAAACTTTCTGATGGAAGATGGTGGAATGCCAAGCGTGCTGCCAAGTGCAGCGATGTAGAAGTTCGAGAGTGGTTAAAATCTAAACCTGCTGAAGAAAAGGATTTGTGTAAATTTCCTGGAAGAGAACTCAGCACTCGTTCGAGGGTGCAACCCAAGAAGTTTCAAGATTATATCTGTAATTAACTGGTACGCATTTTATTAATGTGCACATTTTGTTCTGCTGTTTATTTTAATGAAAGAGGATATATGTTATGTTCTATGTATCATATGTTATGTTCCATGCTTCCTGGAAACAGGCTTGTGGCAACAGCAAGCTTCTACTACTAGAATCCAGACTGTGGAATCTAGGAGACAGAAGTGGACGTTGCTGCAGGAGGACCGGCTGCTGGGGGTTGCTGCTCCTATCTTAAATAAAGCCTCTTCTGCAAGTTATGATGGTTCCCCCTTCTTAAAAGTTTGGAAGCTATCATGTCTTCTTGTACTGAACGTAGGATGTTTATGTGTTCCTGTGTCCAATGTCTAACTGAAAAGTCAGGTTTTATTAAGTCGTAGAAAGGTTTTACTCTTTCTGCGTAATCCAAAATGTATGTTCTGACGAAATTTAGGAATACCAGTATAGATTGTACGTTTTTTAACGATTTTGGAGGTTGGAGCAGCGCACACTTTTCTAAAAAGTTAGCAGCCATGCTTTTCCCTTCACTTGAAAGCTCATATCCTAAAAACAGGACATTGAGGTGGGCTATTTTTGATTTCTTAAAATTAAATTTGTAGGCCTCAGAGGCAAATCCCATAATAATGGTGCTCACCCTGGTCAAATGCCTTTTTAAGTCATCGTCCGTCAGATAAATATCATCCACATAGGACAATGCTTCTTCATCAAAATTTTGGAGTAACTCGGTTACTCTTGCTGAGAATACCCTGGGCTGTTCTTATACCCCTGGGGGAGGCGACAAAATTGTCTCTAGGACCCCAACGCTGAGAATGCGGTCAAATACCTGCTTTCAGGCGCTATATTTTGGCAGAAAAATCCATTTGAGATGTCAAGTGTGGTTTTGTATTTTTTCCGCACAATGTTATTCATTAATGCGGCACTATGTGTATTTTGGACAGCGAATGTCTTTGGGCAAGTGTTTAGATGTCTGTAATCTAAAACTAGACGATATGTATTGTCAGGTTTCATGACAGGAAACAAAGGATTGTTCATTGGAGAGGTACATGTTTCAATCACCCCTTGGTATTCAAGTTGATCTAAGATCTCCCTGACCTGTTTCTTAGCTTCTTGCTCTATAGGATATTGCCTCTGTGCATTTGGTGAACCTTTTAACGGGATCACGTGGTGGGTTGAATCCTCATCCCACCCGGCATGATTTTTGTACAATGCTGGAGCTAGGGCAACTGTCCACTCCTGTGCATATGCATGTTTAAGATGTATGGGAACGAGGTCGGAGAATGCTGGAAAAATTACCGTTTCTCCCCTAGGGCACTCCATAACGAATGCTGGCGGCCAATCTTGTTCAGCTAATAGGATGTCATAACCAGATGACAGATTTTTCCAAAAGAGACCTTTAACTTTCCTGGGCTTGTCCCCCTCCATTTGGAGTGTTATTTTGTGTAACTTATGTGGGACGCTCACCCTTGTATTTGGTGTTTCCACCGTGATGTAATCATTCAAGTCCGCTATCACCAGAAATTCCATCAGGTTCTGGCGAGCTATTGTTACTTCTGCCGCACTGTCTAGCATCGTCGGAGCCCATTCCCCGTTCAGAAGCTGCGTCCTCAGATTTCTGGGCATGTCTGATCTTCAGGCCTGCAACTTTCTTCTTCTTAAATTGAGGCTTTGATTTTGGCTTTTCTTCTTTTTTGGAAGTACAGTCTTGAGCGTGATGTTTGTCTCTGGACTTTGCACGCTCTTCTTTGTGTTCTGACCGTCCTTTTCTCTCTGAGTTTTTCGTCAAGCCCTGAAAGGAACGAGAGGAACATGTATCAGTATCCTGATACCTGTCAGGTTTCCTAATATTATCCCTACTCCTAAGGTTGTACCTCTTTTCAGAGGGCTCCTGTGGAGGAGATCTACCTCGGGATTGAGATCTCTTTTCTCTGTTATTTTGTTGTTTCTTATTATCCCACTTCTTTTTAGAAGAAGCAGGTATCTGCTTAGAAGTGTCCTTTTCAGGACTGCCCATCAGTTGTGGTTTTAAAGCTTTCCCACCCAAACTGTCTCTGCCTAATTCTGCATATGCAGTTTCAATTTTTTTGGGTAGTTCGTGTTATGTTCTAACGGACTGAACTCCCTTAGGCATTGGCGGATTGCCACTGAAGCTGCTTCCCCTTTGATATTAGCTAGTATTATGGCTGATACCTGGTCATAGTTATTTAGTAACTTCATCCCCAAGTTCAGAGCAGGTTCTGCTCCGTACTCATTTTGTATTTGTCTTAATACATCCGGTATCACCGCTAATAAAGGAATACCATGAGTCCTGGTATATATGGCAGCAAAAACTATACCCCAAGTGGTACAGTCTTCTACTTGTGGTATAATCCCCATGGGCAAGCAGATTGTTAGCATTATGTGTTTTTCATACGGGGTAGTGTTCGGGAATACTTCCTCGAGTTGAGTTATTTTCTGAGCTACCCAGAATGGCATTTGTTCACGTTTCATGGGCATTTTGCCCGTTACCGCGTGTAATGTTTGTGGTGTGATTTTAGTTGCTGTACCTTGTGAATGAGTTCCATTTGGTGCAACTGTTGTTGGTTGGAATGTGAAAGTCCTCATGACGAATTGCGTCAAGTTTCTATAGATTTTAATTAAATCCTTGTGTTGTAAGAGTAAGTCTGCCTGTGGCATTGTTTCAATGTCAGGATGTGGTGTGTAGGCCGCTAATATTGGCCATGTTGCCCCGTCTCCTCCGAGCAGGCCTAATCTTACTCTATTTCTTATATGGGGCAGGGCGCCTTTAAACCAGTATAGGTGTTCTTGGTACATGAGTGGAATCTCTACGTCCTCGCATAAACCCTATTCCAGTGGTGCATCTCCTTCTGTATAGTAGTGAAATGTCTGTGTTCTCGCATCTGCTTCTGGGAATGTAACCCATGAATAGAATACCTCTGTTTTGTTAGATTTGTGTGCCTCAATCACAAAAGCTACCAAGCCACCCCTCGCTGGTAAACCATTTTCTAATAGTTTCAGGGTGATTGTATGTCTGAATTTAGGTTCAATGTGAATTGCGTTTAAATCTTCTTCTCCTGTTGAGAGCTGCAGATTCCCTCTTGGGTTATCTTCGCCCTCAGTCGTTTTTGTAAAGAAGAAGTTTGTTCAAGGGAACTAAGATAAGGTTTTATCGCACAATTTTAGGAACACTATGTCCTTCAAGCTTGATTAACCAGCAGCCAATAAATAGGATATTTTGCCTACTCAGCTGTGGCGGATTTTTGTGCCCACCCACTCCAGACGTCTCTGGAGTTTTGGGAGTAGGGGTCTCTGAGAATTAGCACGACTGAACTACTCAGATTCTACTGTTAAATAAGAACCCAACCAACGTTGGCGGCGCCATGACGTGTAGTTCCTATATTACCCATACAGGACCTGCGCGTTCGGATAACATAAACTGTGGGTTTGGTGGCAGACTGACTCTGAGCACCCCCACCGAGAAATGTTAGCCTGTTTGCATTAGCTAGCTCACAGTGCCACTAGTGTCTCCTCTTATCGGGGAGAGAGTAGTTTCTGGCAACCTTAGAACATGACAACCCTGATCCCTCAGGATCATGGAAACAATGTACTACTTTTCGCTCAGTCACTCGTGCTTCACTTATTCGGTCTCAGAGAGTTACACAGAATAAACAGTCGGGCGTATTACAATAAGAATTTATTGCACAGTTGTTCTTCTAGTGTAAAAGAGATGTGCTGCAACAACCGTTAGACAGTAGCAGATATATATAATTAGCTGTATAGTGAATATAAAAGGATAGTACAGTTCTACCATCTTGCAATAAGCATGAATAAATACATGAATATAAGATGCAGGATAAAAGTGTGCGTACTCCTACTATGCCTATCTAGATGTACCTAAGTGTACCTAGCATATGAGTAGGTGTAAAGCCAAGAATCCCTCTAGGATTTAGTCAAACCCCTTTACCTGAAGTGTGAGAGTGTAGGAGCCCGTTCTGGTCTCGAGTTGGACACCCCGCGAGGGATGTTCAGACCACTGTCAGCTGGAGCGTCTGCATGCAGGAGCCTCAGTGTCTCTGGTCAGTGTGTTGGCCTGGAAGTCTCGGTTCCCTCTACCAACCCTAGCAAGATGTGCTGTATTTATACAAAAAGTATCTAGGGTTTCTTTGTCCCTTGTCTCATGTATTAGCCATTGTTGGATTTGAGGATGACGTATGGATGAACCTTGTACGTAGATATGGTGGGGTAGATGGTGTAGCCCCTGCCTGGTTTCCAAGAACCCTTATGAATATTCATTCATACTGTGTGAGTCTATTGATGGAGTTATAGGACTCTATTGTTTAGGAAAAACCCTCCTTCTGCACCCAGGACTAAAACTAGGTAAAAGTTCAATCCTAAAGGCTCGTTAATGTGTAGTGTAAGGGAGATAATGTAGGTGACAGTGTATGATATTACCCGGGCCTATATTAGCGTACCTATATGAAACATAACACTGTAACTTCAGAACTATGTGCGACAAAGATGGCACCTCAGGGCCAGCCGCTCAAGCTCTCAACACGCACCATGGGGAATATGAACTGCAATTCCCTTATCTTTTAAGACAAAAATATGGTTTCCAATTGAATTTAAAGTTCAGTTTTACCTTCTAGTGTGCCACTTCCAACATATATGGTGACCAATTATACCTAAAATCGGTCTCCTCACTTGGTACCCTGCATCTGCCCATGTCCTGCAACACCGTTACTGCTCCTCAAGTAACTAGATGGGGTCGGTCCCTGCGGTGCTCAAATTAAGGCCATCCCATCCTCGTCGCAAGTTTTGAGACCACACATGGATGTAGTTGCATGTGATTTATTAAGTAGTAAATCCATACAACCGACCCCAGTCAGGCAGGAGCCCAACTGCTTTGTCCTGGAATCACACATCTCCATGGAGACATATAGAACACTCCCGCATCATCTCCCAGCCACAGAATACAACACTGACTTGCGGTAATTGAGTTTCGTTGAGACTCTGTCAGAACGTTTGTTGTGAGGTTTTTGTCATTGCCGAGTGAAGTTTCGTGTTTTTATGAGGCAAACTGAGGCTTGGATAGCATCTCAGTTGGTAGAGCGTTTGAGGGAATTGGAAGTATTAGTTTGAGAATTATTGTTGGGAGAATTATTGCTTTACAAGACTTATTTGAGTGGTATTCTGAGGGAAACGTTTGTGAGGAAATGGGAATTTTCAGTGTTTTAGCATGGAGCAGGGGAAAGGTACACAGGAACCAAGTCTGGAGGAGAGACTTGGGGGCCGATTCCGATCTCGGCCGGTAGGGCACCGAATCGGATTCGGCTTTACCGGATCCGATTCGGACGCCCTGTTTCCGACCGATTCGAACACCCGTCCGCGCGAGCAAGTACGATGCGAGCATACGCGAAATCCCCGACCGACTCGTTCCCGGCTCCGAACCGCTCCGACCGACTCGTACGGACTCGACTCGCACCACGCAATGGAGACGTTCCCCGACCGGGCAAGTACGATGCGCGCCTCGAACAGTCCGACCGACTCGCGCCGTCCGGCTCGTAAGAGCAGTCGGAGCCGGACTTCGGGGGTCCGTGTCGGACCCCCCTGTACGCGTAGCCGCGCGAGTCGCACACAGGGGGGACCCATGGATCCCCCCTACACATGCATGTATGGCGCGAGTCGCAACGACGCGTACCCGCTGTAGGGGGGGGGCCCTTGTTTGCGACGCACCCATAGTGTCAATGGGAGCCCGTGTACGCGTCGTACGACCGGCTCCCATTGACTTCAATGGGAGTCCGACCGAATCGAGTCCGATAGCATGCGTCCACATCGTACTCGTTCGGTCGGACTGCTCGAGTCCGGTTCGGTCGGATATATCTCCGAATCCGACTCGGTCGGTGAGATTTCCGGCCCGAATCGGAATCGGCCCCTTAATATGGATATTGAGGTTTTAAATAGGATGGAAAAAAAGTTGGAGATATTGACTTCTAAAAGCACCAGTGTTGAGGAAGAATGGTTTTGGTCTGCTTCAGAAACAGAAGCGAATATAAAAACTTGTTGCAAAGTTTCTTGTAAGAGGAAGTATTGTATTGCCAGCAAGGGGTTGGCAAAGAAATGGAGATCCACAATGGTAGAACATGTTTTCTGTGTCGACCGGCAAATTGATGATGCCGGGGGCATACAAGGTGGGCAAGGGAAAGGCCCAGAAAAAGAAAGCGGAAAAGGGTCAAAAGGACGCAAACATAAGGTTGTCATGTGTGACGAATCCTTCGGAAGTGCGGAGGTGGAGCTTAGTTGCTCATCAGATTTTGACTCTGAGGATTTGGAGGAATGTGCAGAGAAGGGGAAGTACTCTGCAGACTGTAATAAGTCGAATGAAAATGGGTCACTTGTTAACCCTTTGTGTCAACACATGTTTGATCCCTTACTTATAAAGCATCTGCTCTCCCCAGAGTGGTTGCCCTCTGATCATGTAGCACAGTATATGCAATTTGGATAAGAAGTGAAATGGATAAGAAGTGAAATCCATAAGGATGTTCGGGTCAGACTGAGGTCTGAGTGCCATAGACACTCTGTGGACAAGATGGTGTCAGTGACTCCAGAACTAGATGCAGAGATTATTGCATTAATTGGTAAAGGTGGACTGGATCCAAGGAAAGGCCTTGACAAGGGGCTTAGATCCTGTCAATATAGGCTTTTGGATGTAGTGGGTTCACTTACAAAGATATTTCCACACCCGAGGAGGCTTATGTGTATAAGAATAGGGTTGATGTAGAGGAATTACGCCAATGAATTCAGAGGGCGGAAAGACTGTTAGGCAAAGCCAATACAGTGCTCTCAAATGGGAGGAGAAAGAGCATTTTACTAAAAATAGATCCAAAGCTGGTGGATCTGGCCAGTAAGGAAGAGGAACCTTCGGCTAATGGTTTGTTATTTAGTAATGCCTTTATAAGGGGTTTATTGAGATATGTGGGTGCATTTAGTTCCCTACAAACATCTCGGAAAGAGATTAATAATAAATTTGAGGAGCGTGTTTTTAAGATGGCCAGGAGAGCAAGGGGTCGGTTCCCTGGCTGTGGCCATGGTATCACCAGAGGCTCCTTCACTTGTGGATTCAAAAATTACCAAGGACAACAGTCTTACAGTCTTACCACAGTGGCAGATTTTATTCCCAGAGAGCCTGAGGTAGGAACACCTGAGGTAAAAGAAGGAACAGAAGATCAACAAGTAAGATTAGACGTTTCTGTTACCCCCCCTTAAAATTAGGCTGCAGACTTGCCCAGTTTTTATCAGAGATGGTTACATATTACAAGGGATCTTTGGGTTCTAGAGACAGTTTGTGGCTTTCAGATAGTTTGTGAGAAGACCAGTACAAAGAGGTTTACCAAGGAGGCAAGTATTTCCTTTTAATCAGATTTGTAAGCAATAGATTCCTAGTGGAAAAGACGGACAAGGGAAAGATTCCAGTTATAAATTTGATAGAGCTAAACGATTTGGTGGTTTATCACCATTTCAAGATAGAAGGGATTCACTTATTGAAGGATGTGTTACAGAAAGGAGACTGGATAACTCATTTAGATCTGAAAGATGCATATCTGACAGTCAGATTTGGGAGGAACATCAGAGATTTCTGAGGTTCAAATGGACGAGGAGGTTGTGGAAGTCTGTGTGTCTTCCTTTTGGTCTCTCGTTGGCACAGTGGTGCTCTAAGGAAGTCCTGCTGCCAGTTGCTGCTTATTTGAGAGAGAGGGGGATACAAACAATTATTTATTTAGACGATATCTTGATTATGGACCAGCACAAGGAACAGGTGATTTTGCATACGAGGCTAGCAGCGAAGCAGTTGGAAGATTTGGGATTCGTGGTAAACAGGACAAAATCGGAGTTAGTCCCAGGACAACAAACTCAATTTCTTGGTTTTATAATAGACACAGTGGAAGCGGTGCTGAGGTTACCAAAAGAGAAGTTCAAAAGAATAAGAAAGGAGATAAAGAATACTCTAATGTTGGAAAGGGTTTCACTGAGAATGTTAGCCCGTATTGTCGGTCTTTTGTCGTCTACTATTCAGGCTACTTTCCCCGGGGCCCTTGCATTATCGGGCCTTACCGAGGTTGAAGATGAGACACTTAAGGGATGGATTGAAGTACTCAGAGACAGTTGTCTTTCACTGGAAGTAAGAGAAGAGAAGACATGGTGGTTAAGAAATATAGATGGGTGGAATGGGCGCACAATTTTTGGGGAAAGTCCGGATTTGGTTGTGGAATTGTATGCAAGCTTGGAAGAATGGGGTGCAAGTTGTGGATTGTCAAGGATCTGGTGTTCGCTGGATGGAGCAGGAAAATAGCTTGCATATAAATTGTTTAGAGTTATTAGCAAGTTATTTTGCAATTAAGTGTTTTGCAGATCAGGCTGTTAAGTGTTCAGTAGTGCTGAGAATAGACAATATGTCTGCAGTAAGGTATATCAATAGGCTGGGAGTTCCACATTCGAAAGGACTGACAGATTTGTCAAAGATGTTTTGGGAGTATTGCATGGAAAGCGGCCTACGTGTTCAGCTGAGCATATCCTAGGGTTGACAAATTCGGTGGCAGATTGGTTCTCAAGGAATTTCCACGACTCGAGCAATTGGATTTTGGACAGGAATGAGTTCAGGAGTTTGAAAAGTTTATGGGGTCCTTTTCAGGCTGAATGCTCAGGTGGAGAGATTTTTCTGTTGGCCTCCAGACGTGGAAGCAGCCGGGATAGATGCATTTTTTCAGGATTGGAGAAGTCTCCACCCGTATGCGTTCCCTCCGTTTACCATGATCCGAAGAGTGGGGGTTGATTCTCAGATGGAAGGAGACAGTGGTAGTGGTCACTCCTTTATAGAGCTCTCAAGTGTGGTATCTAATCATGTTGGAGATGAGTGTTAACTTTCCTGTGTTATTATCGATGTTTCCAGAGATTTTGCAAGGTCCCCAAGAAGAAATACACAGCCTAGTTTGTGCAGGTCAGTTAATGCTGGTGGCATGGAGACTTTCTGGAGAGTATGGAAGAAGCCAAGACTTTCATCAGAGGCTTTTAGGCTCACTGAGGATTCTTGGGCACCAGAAACTAGGAAGGTGTATAGGTTGGCATTGAGTGAAAGGCTTTGCTGGTGTGTGGAGAGGGACTTTGATCCCATTTCAGTTGATGTAGTTCAAGTGATTACTTTTTTGACAGAATTTTTTGCTAAGGTCTGGCATACAGAACTGTGAATATGTATAGATTAGCTATTGCTGCTGGTCATGTTTTAGTGAATGGATTATCCCTAGGTCAGGATGCTATGGTGAAGAGATTGTTTAGGAACATTAGGATTGTTAAACTGCCAGGTTCTAAATGCTATACCCTTTGGAATTTTTTTAAGGTTCTAAGTTTCTTGGAGAGATAGGATGATAATGAAGATTTGAATCTGAGGAATTTGCCTTTGAAGTAGACAATGCTGTTGTGTTTAGTTCTATTTCGAAGGGTTTCGGATGTTTGGACTTTGGAGTTGTCCTTTAGATCATATACCCCAGAGGGTATATGTTTTCATTTGAGACAGAGAACTAAGATGATTTCTTTATCAGTTTTTTTACCCATATTTTAATGAAAGACTAAGGCTATGTGTGGTGCGTTGTGTGAAGGAGTATGAGTGCAGAACGCTTTTGTTGAGACCATGTGGAGTGGATCAGTTGCTTATTTCATTCAGACATCCTCATAAAGCGGTTTCTTCACCTACGCTTGCTAGATAGGTGAAGGAGATAATGCAAAGATTTGGTGTGAATATAGGTATGTTTAATGCACATTCTGTGAGAGGTGCTGCTGCTTCAAAGGCTTGTATGGTGGATGGAAGTTTGCAAGACATTTTGCATTATTCTGATTGGTCATTTCATTCAATGTTCAGACAATTTTATTTTAAGCCTGTGGAGAGTACAGCTACATGTTTAATTGCTTAGCTTTAAACTTGCATAATAATGACCTGTGGGTCTTGACATAAAATGTAGATTTTCCACAGCCATGGTGGGTTGAAATCTGGATATTGTTAAAGACACGGAGGCTAATATTATCCCTCCTACTATAAACCCAAACCCTGATGTTTTTATATATTTTTTACAACAGGGCAAGTTTAAGATCTTTGTGAAGTATCGATGGATTCTTTTGGAGGAAGAGGTTGTTTCCTAAAGAAGAATTAAATTTTTCGAGTTGTGAATCTTATATGGAAATAACTTTACAGTCCAAGTTCCAGCGGCAGCCAGCACAGGTAAACGCGGTGGGGCGGGGCGGGAGGGGTGGGAAGTTGACAGACGACGGAATAGGTATAAATAAATAATATCTATTCCGTCGTCTGTCCGCTTTCTCCTGCCTCGCCCTGCCCAGCCCCACCGTGCTTACCTGAGCAGGTCGCTGCTGCCAAGTTCGCAGTTCATAAAAGAAGGAAGTAGACTGGTTGCTGGGGGGGTTTGTTATGTTTGGAATGTTTAAAGATTCTAAGTTCTATAAACTTTAAAGATGCTGCTGAGTGGTGGCAAAAAGGAATTTACTGCATAATATTAGCCTCTGTGTCTTTAATAAAATTCAGATTTTCATACCACCATCTACATTCTTGTCTCATATCATGCCCTGCCACCTTAGACCCTCATTTACAAGAGGCCTGCGCCGCCAGAGCACCACTTTTTATGAAGATCTGGTGGTGCAGGTCTCTGAATCATATCTATGAGGCAGCGCAAAGCCACCCTGTGTGACTATGCATGGCCTCGTAGATATGGAGTAAGGCAAAGCAGCGCAAAGCACGGCATGCCTTACTCCGAGTCAATGAGGCGTTTCCATGGGTGTTGCTTTGGGTGTTCCCACGCAACACCCATGGATTTTGACACTGCCCCAGATTTACAATACCATGTGAACCTGGGGCAGCGCCAAAAATGTACACCTCCCCAGAGCAGGCGTAACGGGGAGAAATGTTTTTATTTCTCCTCGTTTTTCCTCTTTCCACGTGTGCTGCATTCTGCAGCACACATTGAATGAGCAAAAATGCCTGTTGTGATTGTTTTTGTTCAGGAAGGTGCCCCTTCCTGCACAAAAACAATTATACCAACAGCACAGACACCCTTGCACCATAGGACAAGGGTGCCTGCGTTGGCGCTCACCTGCAAATTGTGCACCGGCGCTGGCTGAAAGGACAGGAATGCACCATACGGTGCATTCCTGCCCTTTCGAATTGGCGTAGAGCAGCGCTGCAAAATGACTTGCGGTGTTGCCCAATGCCAATGCTTTGTAAATGAGGTCCTTAGATTTTAATCTACTAGTGTAAGCGACGTTCAAGAAAAGTAGTTCTTTTAGACAAAACATCATTACAATCATTGCCCCCTCATCTGTGCTACTCATCTCAGTTCTGACAACATAAGATGGCCATACCCCCAAGAAAGCCCCTTCCACAAGCTTTGAAAGGCGACGATTAAATATTTCTTTACTTTATACCCCACAGCATAAAACCTCTCCTCCCTCTCAATGGCACTCTGCTCATTTTGCTGTTGTAGACACTCTTTTGCTCAAGACAACTGAAATATCATGTTGCTATACAAACTTTTTAATACATGTTTTGTACATACATGTGGTGCTACAGCCTGCCATGGTCACGTGGGGGATTGGGCAATGCGCTCCCTGCTCCAGGGACGTAATGGCGTAGGAGCGTTACCCCACTGCACAGAGACAGCAGATGAATAAAATGATAATAATACAATGTTATTATCATTTTATTTATCACTGTACTCTGAGCCGCAAAGCCGATGAGTCTAGGGCAGGGCAGGGCCGGGCCATGACAGAGAGGAAGAGTGGTGTGGGCCCTGTAAGTGCGCATGTCGGTTTGGCCGGCTGTTTTAGGCTGGCCAAACAGCTTAATAGTAGGGAAGAAACCTTTGAATTGACCTAAGAGGAATTAGCTCACAAGGCTAAGGGAAGTTATGGTTCTATCGCTTTAGATAGGGAACAACAAAGCAAGCTTTGCATTCGACAAATACAGATACCTTTTTGATTGATGCTTCTTCGAAGAAATGTTTGCAAGAGGCTGTTCAAGTGGTGCCGAGTGTGTATTTTGTATTTGGAAGGAATGCGTATGTTCGGCTTCCGAACAAATGGTATGGTACCTGCTATGTGGCT
Organism: Calotriton arnoldi; assembly: GCA_963921515.1. Lineage (NCBI taxonomy): Eukaryota > Metazoa > Chordata > Amphibia > Caudata > Salamandridae > Calotriton > Calotriton arnoldi. The sequence continues at coordinate 958,716 of CAWUFW010001162.1, forward strand.
TTGTGTTTCCAAAGAGAGATCATGTGGAGGATTTAGAGAGTTTGGAAGGAAAGTCAAGCCATAGAGAGAAACGTGAAGTGAGTGCTTGTGAAATTGTGGGAGATATATTTGGAGCGATGATACCTAGTTTGGGAGTAGTATTAAATGACATCAAGATTAGAAGGTTGTCTACCATTGTGGATATGTTGTCGGTTAATACAGCTCAGTCACTGTTGCGCTTAGATGGAGAGATGGTTTCGATAAGGTTCATGGTGATGCAGAACCGCCTTGCGTTAGATGTGTTACTAGCAAAAGAGGGCGAGGTCTGTAGGATGCTGAAGGTCCAACAGCTTTGCACTTGGATACCTGACAACAGTAAAGATCACTGAGTCACATCATGAGATACATGATTTGGCAACTGAGGAAATTTGGGATAAGATTGGAAAAGGATTTGGAAAAGTTGGAAGTTGGTTTGCTAAGTTCGGAAAGGGTATCCTTGGATATATCTTGAAGCCGATAGTAATTGTTGTGGTCCGTGTTATCATCTTGTTTGGTATGGTAAGGGTATACAAATGGCACAAGTCCATGCAATTGGAGAATTCCATTAGAGAGAGAGAGAGAAAGAAGAGTGGAAAGACTGCAGGACAGTCAGTATGAGAATCTTAAGCGGTTGGAGGAGTTCAGACAGAGGAGACTAGCTACGACATCAGTTTAGATCGGTCTACTCTACAGGGAATTAGAGTTTTGTGATGACACAGGTCATCAGAGAGGGGTACTTATTTAGCACAAAATTCATTTTCATTTGTAGGGGTGCATTATAATCACATATGAAGAGTGCATACACATATAATCCTTTGTCGTGTTAACATAAAGTGTTAGGATCTTGAAATGTAATAACGTAAAATGTAATGCATTTAGGCCATTGAATAGTAAACGTATAGAGTTAATGTGGAAATCAAATGTAACTAGCAGAAAACACTAACATGAAGAATTTGTGCTGTGCAACTGACTGGCTTTTATTATTAAATGTGCCTATTAATCGTGCCATTTTATATGTGTGCCTTATATTCCATGCAATGCCATAAAGCTCATGCTCCATTTCTCTTATGTTAGTTGAATCTTGTAGGCCTGAAATATATTTCGCTGGAAGCTCTCACTTTAGAATTAACGGTTTGAATTTTATGTGTGCTGTGGATTTTGTTCTTTCTCACGTTTGTGTTGCAGGTGGAAGAAGCGCCCTTGTTAGTTAGAATAATGTATTTGTTTTAGGAGTTAGGCAAGGAGAGAAGAAGATACATTGAGAGTTAATGCCTATATGGAGAACTGTTGTATTTTTACACCGGAGAAGCCTGGGAATCAAGGAAATCTTGTTGCTGTTCAGGAACATCGCCGGCCTGTGGAAAACTACCTATGAAAATGTGGTCCAAGTGGATGGCGTGACCGGAAAGGGATCCTGAGAAGATACCTGTAATATTGGACAGTTGCAAGTAGGGAAAGAGCCCACTTCTTCTCTACCTTTGGAGAGAGAGCATCTCAGAACGAGCTTTGTCTCAAAGGCTTTATGCTACCTGATCCACTTGTGTGGAGAGACTTCTAAAGAAGACTCCACATGCTGACACCTTTTCTCTATCCTGCCACGAAGAATGTAAATAGGGATGCCACGTTAGCGTTAGTGTAGGGATAGATTAATGCTTTATTTTCATCAACCCTCGATGCAGGGAAATTTGGACTCATGCTTTCTGCATCCTACTTCTTGAATTAATTGTCTGGTGCATGTTGCACCGACTCAACTGTATCCGCAGATTTGGCTTTATGTTGATTCCAATGTATTTCTACCCCCTCGCCTTAAGGTGTCTTCATGTCCAGTTATATCTGGCTTTGCAATAAGTTAACTAACCTTATTTAGCGGTCTGTTGTTATTATGTGCCTAGAGAAACTGCGTTTGAATTGATTGACATTGTTAATGATTTCTCTCCCCTCCATGATTTCATGCTGAGAAAAAGAACCAATGACTTGTGACTCTAGAACAGACCTAGAACGTACGGACCCAGCCCTTTCATTAGTAACTATGAATCGTGCCCTAATATAGCTATAACTCAAGCACTCACCACACACAGCTAATTACCTCATCTATTACATCACTCATGACATGTTCATAACATCATTGATAATATCACTGCAACATTTGAAATGGTGTCATTGATTTTTTATTTTACAGAGTTTTATATAGCGCGAACTTGACCCGAATCGGGTATCAGAGCGCTTTACATAGCACCAGTTGCATTACATGAGGACACATTCATTTTTGTTAGGCACAGGGAGATTTAGGGGCCGATTCCAATTCGGGCCGGAGATCTCTCCGACCGAGCCGGACCCGGAGAGATTTCCGACCGAATCGGACCCGTGCAGCCCGACCGAACGAGTACGATGCACACGCATGCCATCGGACTCGAGTCGGTCGGACTCCCATTGAAGTCAATGGGAGCCGGTCGTACAACGCGTACGCGGGCTCCCATTGACTCAATGGGTGCGAGGCGGACAAGGGCGCCCCCTACAGCGGGTACGCGGCGAAGCGACTCGCGCCGTACACGCACAGGTAGGGGGGACCCATGGGTCCCCCCCTGTGTGCGACTCGCGCGGCTACGCGTACAGGGGGGGTCTGACACGGACCCCCAAAGTACGGCTCCGACTGCTCTTTCGAGCCGGAGTGCGCGGCTCGGTCGGACTGCTCGCGGCGCGCATCGTACTTACCCGGCCGGGGAACGTCTCCATTGCGCGGTGCGAATCGAGTCCGAGCGAGTCGGTCGGTGCGGTTCGACCCGGGAACGAGTCGGTCAGAGCGGTCAGGACGCCCGGACGAGTCGGTCGGCGAATTTGCATCGTACTCGCTCGCCCGGACGCGCGTGCGAATCGGTCGGGAAATAGGGCTCCGAATCGGATCCGGTTAAGCCGAATCCGATTCGGAGCCCTACCGGCCGAGATCGGAATCGGCCCCCAAGTGATTTGCCCAGAATCACAGGATGTTCAGCGTCATTGCCGAGACTCGAACCCAGTTCCCCAGATTCGAGGTTGACCGCCCTAGGCGTTAGGCCAACTCCTCTCCTTCTCTCTGATGACAAAACGTTGTGTTTTTCAGTAAATATATATATGTATCATTTTTATGGTGAGGCCAAGGGAAATGCTGGGTGGTAGGACATTTTTGCCGGCGCGGTAATCCCACACACAAATGTAGGGAAATGTGATTTTTTTTTAAGCTAAATTTGAGGTTTGCAGGGGATTCTGGGAAAACTCCCCTGGGTGTCTAGTTTTCAGAACTGTGGATTTGGTAGGTTTCCATACATGGCCACCGAGCCCAGGACCAAAAACGCAGGTGCCCCCCTTGCAAAACCAGGTCGTTTTGTGATAGATAATTTTGATGTCTCCACAATACGTTTTGGTCCCTTCCCTGCCGCGGTTACTTGGCCCACCCACACAAGTGAGGTACCATTTGTAGCGGGAGATGTATGGGAACTCTGGGTGGAAGGAAATTTGTCTCAGCCCAGTGATTCCACAACTTTCCCACACAGAAATGTGAGAAAAATTTGATTCTTTCAGCTAAATTTGAGGTTTGCTGTGGATTCTGGGTAGGAAACCTGTGGGGGGTCCACACAAGTCACACCTCCCTGGACTCCCCCGGGTGTCTAGTTTTCAGAAATGTGTGGGTTTAGTAGGTATCCCTAGATGGCCGACGACCCCGGAACCAAAAACGCAGATGCCCCCTATCTATCACAAAACGACCTGGTTTTGCAAGGGGGGCACCTGAGTTTTTGGTCCCAGGCATGGCAGCCATCTGAGGAAACCTACCAAACCCACACATTTCTGAAAACTAGAAACGGATGTTGTCCCTTTGCAAAACCAGGTTGTTTTCTGATAGAGAATTTCGATGTCGCCACAATACGTTTTAGGGCCTTGCCTGCCGCAGGTGCTTGGCCCACCCACACAAGTGAGGTACCATTTTTATCGGGAGACCTGGGGAAACAGGGTGGTACAAAATTTGTATCAGCCTGGTGATAACACAACTTTCCCACACAGAAATGTGGGAAAGATTGGATTTTTTCATCTAAATTTGAGGTTTGCAGGGGACTCTGAGTAGGAAAACTTTTGGGATCCAAGCAAGTCACACCGACATGGACTCCCCTGGGTGACTAGTTTTCAGAACTGTGTGGGTTGGTAGGTTTCCCTAGATGGCCACAGAGCCCGGGACCAAAAACGCAGGTGCCCCCCTTGCAAAACCAGGGCTCGGCGGCCATCTAGGGCAACTTATCAAACCCACACATTTCTGAAAACTAGACATCCGGGGGAGTTTAGGGAGGTATGGCACGCATGGATCCCCCAATGTTTTCCTACCCGGAATCCCCTACAAACCTCAAAGTTTGCTAAAAAACTAACATTTTCCTCACATTTCTGGCTGGAATCACCGCGCCGGCACAAATGTCCTACCACTCAGCGTTTCCCTCAGTCTCCCGAGCAAAATGATACCTCACTTGTGTGGGTGGGCCAAGCGCCTGCGATTGGGAAGGGCCAAAAACATAGGGATCGAGGGTATAGCACAGCGAACTCTAAGTGCTATATATTTTTTTTTAAAATACGTTTTTAGGCGATTTTGCATTGGACACCCATACAAGTGAGATATCATTTTTATCGGGAGACCAAGGGGAACGCTGGATGGTAGGACATGTTTGCCAGCGCGGTGTTCCCACGCACAAATGTAGGGAAAATGTGATTTTTCCAGCTAAATTTGAGGTTTGCAGGGGATTCTGGGTAGGAAAACCTTGGGAGATCCATGCAAGTCACACCTCCCTGCACTCTCCTGGATGTCTAGTTTTCAGAAATGTGTGGGTTTGATAAGTTTCCCAAGATGGCCGCCGAGCCCGGGACCAAAAACGTTGATGCTCCCTATCACAAAACTACCTGGTTTTGCAAGGGGGCACCTGCATTTTAGGTACTGGGTCTGGCGGACATTTAGGGAAACCTGCCAATCCAAGACATTACTGAAAACTAGACACACAGAAGAATCCAAGGAAGTGTGGTTAGGGTGGATCCCCCAACGTTTTCCTACCCGAAATCCCCTGCAAACCTCAAATTTAGCTGAAAAGAAATCACATTTTCCTCACTTTTCTGTGTGGGGAAAGTTGTGGGATCACCAGTCGGACACAAATTTACTACCACCCAGTGTACCCCCAGGTCTACCGATAAAAATGGTACCTCACTTGTGTGGGTAGGCTAAGTACCCGCGGCAGGGAAGGGCCCAAAATGTATTGTGGAGACATCAAACGTATCTATCACAAAACAACCTGGTTTTGCAAGGGGGGCACCTGAGTTTTTGGTCCCGGGCTCGACTGCCAACTAGGCAAACCTACCAAACCCAAACATTTCTGAAAACTAGACACCTGGGGGAGTTCAGGTAGGTATGGCCCCAATGTTTTCCCACCCAGAATCCCCTGCAAACCTTAAATGTACCAACAAAAACAAAATCACATTTTCCTCACATTTCTGGCTGGAATCACCAAGCCGGCACAACTGTCCTACCACTCAGCATTACCCTCAGTCTTCCGAGTAAAATGATACCTCCCTTGTGTGGGTGGGCCAAGGGCCTGCGACTGGGAAGGGCCAAAAACATAGGGATTGAGGGTATAGCACAGCGAACTCTAAGCACCATATTTTTTTTAATAAGTTTTTAGGCGATTCTGCATTGGACACCCACACAAGTGAGGTATCATTTTTATCAGAAGCTCAAGGGGAACGCTGGGTGGTGGGACATTTTTGCTGGCGCGGTGATCTCACGCACAAATGTAGGGAAAATATGGGGTTTTTTAGCTAAATTTGAGGTTTGCAGGGGATTCTGGGTCGGAGAACGTCGGGGGATCCACACAAGCCACACATCCCTGGACTCCTTCAGGTGTCTAGTTTTCAGAAATGTCTGGGTTTGGTAGGTTTCCCTAGATGGCTGCCGAGCCCAGGACCAAAAACACATGTGACCCCCTTGCAAAACCAGGTCGTTTTGTGATATACAATTTTGATGTCTCCACAATACATTTTAGGCCCTCGCCTGTTGCAGGTACTTGGCCCACCCACACAAGTGAGGTACCATTTATATCAGGAGACCTGGGGAAACTCAGAGTGATAGGAAATTTGTGTCAGCCCCGTGATCACACCACTTTCCCACCCAGAAATGTGAGAAAATGTGTTTTTTTCCAGCTAAATTTGAGGTCTGCAGGGGATTCCGGGTAGGAAAACGTTGGGGAATCCACTCAAGTCACACCTCCCTGGACTTCCCCGGGTGTCTAGTTTTCAGAAATGTCTGGGATTGGTAGGCTTCCCTAGATCTTTGACAAGCCAGAGATAAAAAAAGCACAGGTGACTTCCTCGCCAAACAAAGTCTTTTTTGTGATCGATAATGTTAAAGTCTCCACTGTATATTTTGGGCCATTTCCTGTCATGGGCGCACAAGGCCTACACACACAAGTGAGGTACCATTTTTATCGGGAGACTTTGGGGAATGCTGCATTGGTGGAAGTTTGTTGCTCCCCGTAGATTCCAGAACTTTCCATCACAGAAATGTGAGGAAAATGTGCTTGTTTTACAATGTTTGAGGTTTGCAAGGGATTCTGGGTAACAGAACCTGGTGAGAGCCACACAAGTCACCACATCTTGGATTCCCCTGGGTGTCTAGTTTTCAAAAATGTATAGGTTTGCTAGGTTTCCTTAGGTGCCGGCTGAGCTAGGGTCCAAAATCCACAGCTAGGTACATTGCCAAAAAAGGGTCAGCTTTCAATGGAAAAATGTGAGATGTCAACGTAGCGTTTTGGGCCGTTTCCTGTCGCTGGCACTAGCCCTACCCACACAAGTAAGGTACCATTTTTATCGGGAGACTTGTGGGACGGCTGGGTTGTTGGAAGTTTGTAACTCCCCTTAGATTCCAAAACTTTCCATCACAGAAATGTGAGGAAAATGTTTTTTTTTTTCTAAGTTCGAGGTTTGCAAGGGATTCTGGGTAACAGAACCTGATAAGGGGCACACAAGTCACCCCATCCTGGATTCCCCTTGGTGTTTAGTTTTCAAAAATGTAAAGGTTTTCTAGGTTTCCTTAGGTGCCGGTTGTGCTAGGCCCAAAATCCACAGCTAGGCACATTGCAAGAAAAAGGTCAGTGCCTAGTGGGGTTTCTGCTGCCCTGTGGGGGAGGGGGGCATATTGGGGTCTATTGCCCCGATATGCCCCCAAGGGGGCGAAAGGCTGTGGCTATTTTCTTGGGGGGGTGGGTATTGGTATGCCCATTCTGAGCAGCTCCCACCCTTACATACAAAAAAGCCAGCATAATCCCTGGCGCCTAGTGGGCTCTCTGCCCCCCTGTGGGGGGGGGGGGCAGATCAGGGGCTATTGCCCCCAACTGCCTCTTGGGGTAGCAGAAAGTCTGTGGCATTTTTTGAGGGGGGTGGGGGCATTAGCATGTCCATTCTGGGGAGCCCCCACCCCTGAACTTTGAAAACAAATAATCCCTGGTGCCTAGTGGGCTTTCTGCTCACCGGGGTGGCAGATAAGGGGCTATTACCCCCATCCTTCTCCCAAGGGACAGAAAGACTGGCACATTTTTTGGGGTGGGGGCATTGGCATGCCCATTCTGGGCAGCCCCCACCCCTATGTATAAAAAAAAGAATAATCCCTGGTGCCTAGTGAGCTTTCTTCCCCCCGGGTCAGATCAGGGGCTACTGCCCCAATATGCCTCCTGGGGGTGGCAGAAACACTGTGCCATTTTTATGAGGGTGGGGGCATTGGAATGGTGTAGAAGAGTAGGATCTGCCTCTTATGTTGCCCCCACTTTTTTTTCTGATGTTTACACTGGTTTCTGGCTATAGTCTGGCTGGGACCCTGCCAATCAGGGCCCCAGCCTCTCTGTTCTCTCTAAACGACTTGGAGTGCACTCTAGGTGCACTAGTGATTGGATACTGTGGTACCTTATGAGTCCCTAGTATATGGTACCTTAGGTGCCAAGGGCATAGGTACTTCACAGGCCTACCAGGGGCTGAAGCATGTATTATGCCCCCCCTGGGAAGCAGACTAAATCTGACACCACAGGTCTGCTACTGCAGCCTGGGTAAGGTGGTGCATGCACCCCTTAATGTGATATAGGCTACCTATATCACTACATAGATACACACATATAAACCTATAAGTCACTCCTATGGCAGGCCTTAGCAATCCTGAAGGCAGAGTGCTTGGTTCCTATGTGAGAGGGTGCCCCTGCATGAGCAGAGCCCCTCTGCAGCATTCGGAGACCCTTCTCTGATGCTGTTTGTAGTGCAGCCTGACCATATACTCTTAAGCGCATTATAACCTCGCGTTAAATGCTAACTTTGGGATGGCTGCACGGAAACATGTCGTGTTTGGTGTCAAACATCTTGGAATACTACACCCCGCCAGTTCTGGCAGCGGGGGTAGCATTCCACCCTTCTAGAGGGATAGACATGTACCTACTGTGGAAACGCGGTAGAATCCTGAAGAGCCCTGGCATCACAAAATGGATGCCACCAGTCACAGACACTGGGCTGCCCTCCTGCTGATGACCGAAACTCGCAGTGGAGGAAGCCCAACAATAGGTATCCTGTCACAGGAGGGTGTGACCACCTTCCAGACAGGGTTTAGTGTATTGGGGCTGGGTGGGTGCACTCCTAGAGTGCTTTGAAGTCCTGCACTGGGGGAGCAGAAGGCTCCTCTGTGCATATGCCAGTTCAAACCAGCTCAGGGGCTACCTGCCCCTGCTCTGGCGTGAAACTGGACAAAGGGAAGTGGGTGTAGCCACCCACTCCCCTGACCCTCCCATAGGTGGGGTCATAGAGCTAGTCCCTCCCTTCCTTTTAGTATAAGAGGGGAACCTGTGCATTGCAAACTAGATACCCCTGGACGACGCTCTGAAGAAGAATCCTGGACCTTCGACGTTCCACTACCTCTGGAAGACTGAAGAATCTCCCTTGGAGTCAAGGAGTGGCTCCCCTGCTTGGCAGGCACCAAAAACTACAACGACGGTCGCAAACTACGCCGCTCCTGCCGGAGCCCGAGGTCCCTGCAGCCCAAGACGAGGATTTCCTGATTTCTCAAAGGCCATCGTGAGTCTCCAGCGAAGCTGAGGCCAGTGGACCCCACGAGTGACGATGAACCGCAGTCCCTGGGTACCGTGCACTATTGTCGAGTGCAACCCCTTCACGACGTTCTACGAACCTGTGCTTTGGACCACGTGTGGTCCCAGCCTCTAGCAGGAATCCCTCCGAAGATCAGAGGCCTACCCTGTCCCAAGTGACCGTGGGCCCCTGTTGAAGGAATCCTCCCGAGGCGTCTTTGCGATCCCTTGCCAGCCGGCTTGTGGGTCCCCTGAAGACTTTTCTAAAGAACCAAAGAGCTCCCCTGATTGCTTCAGGCCTGCCCTGACTTACCCTCGCTGGGTGAGTTCCCCAGACCTTGCTGGTCTGCACCATTGACTTTTTACGCTTTCCACGAGACTTGCTGCTACCAAGGCTTGTTGGCTCCAATCGGGTTGCCGACACCGCAGTCAGCTGCAGACTTCATGGGACACGCCGAATCCAGCTCCTGGTCATCGTTGACGCCTCCTGGACCTCGTGGCTGAAGAGTCAAGACACCTGTGAATGACCTGAACCTGCCGACGACGGTGGGCATTCATCTTCCTTGCCCCGAGTCACTGCCCAGTGACTTTGAACACTGTCCCCTCTGCTTTCAGGTCTTCCTTCTTCCGAATCCAGGCTTGGATTCCACCGGACACTTCTTCGGACTTCACAAGCAGCAAGTCTTCATTGGCTCCCATTGAAAACGACGCCGCGACCCGACACCAAAGGACACCTATGCACCCGGCTTCCCTGGGTGAGGTAACTCCAGCACTACGGTGCTCCTGTGGGTGTTGGCCCTAGAACTACTTACCCTGTAAGTGACTTGCTTGTAGCTACTCCCGAAGTGCCCTTAAACTCTTAATTTCTAACCGCGACTTGCCCCATTGAAGTCTACGGCGATCCGCGCCTGTGTTCACTCACTGCACGCGTCCCCCGTGGGTCCTTTACTTACTTGCCTTGGGTGGTTTCGTGAGGCCCGAACACTTCTGAAGGCCCTGGGCCTTGTCCCTTTGCAAGTCGTTGTTCTTAAGTCTCTTTTTTAGTATATGGTCTGGTACGCCCCTAGGGCCCCAGCCATATTTGTGCTTAATCTATTGTGAAACGTTGATTTGTGCATATGTTCCTGACTTCTAATCTCATAAAGAGATTAGTAGAGAGTTGTTTAGTAATAAATTCATATATATTTGATATATATACCTGTGTGGTGTCTTTTCATTTGGTGATTCAAGAGATTGTGTGGTAAAACAAGCTGCTTTACATTCCTCCAAGACTTAGCCTGAAGGCTGCTCTACACAGCTACCACTAGGATAGCTTTCTATAAAGGTTGTCTTAAACCTACCTACCATAAGAGTCGAATTGTACTGGTGCAAGGTGTCCACTTTAACTAGTGAACAGCATATACCAGGCCAACTTCTCACATTGGTGGCAGCGTGTGTGATTCCAGCTTGCTATTGTTTTACCAGAAAATCTCTATTTGAATTACTAACTGAAAACCACTATAGGTACTTAAAGGTACATATAAAGTCAAGTTCAGTATCAATAAGTTCTACTGAACTTAGAGCTGTGTGCCAAGGGATAGCACACCCTTTCTACAGCTCAAACTAGTATCAGTAGGCCACAAACTAGTGTAGGTAGTACAACACTGCACAACACTAGAATGTCCTTAAAGGGTGGACCCAGTGGATCCACTCAGCCTCAGTATAAGGACATGGCTTTCTCTGAGTTGAGAACCATGTGTGCTGCAAGGCACCTGAAGCTAGGACAGAGTCCCTCCACACTACACCTGATAGATCTGCTGACAGCAGATGATCTTAGATTAGCTCTAGGAGCTAATGGATCTGAATCAGTGGGTGGGTCAATTACAGTGTCTGGGTCAGATGATGAACATCTGGATGACCAAGACTCTGTGATTGTAGGGCCAGGTCCCAAGGGGTCTGAACAGGACAGAGGAATTCTCCCTAAGAGAACTGACATAGTGGAGGACAGGCCCAGGTCCCTTTCTAGGGAATCTGAGCACTCCTATCACTCTGGCAGAGAATCTGTCTACCAGAGGAACTCCTACTTCTCAAGAAGAGAGACCTCCTCTGACAGAATGTACAAACTGCTGCAGTATGAGGAAGCAAGGTTTGCCCTCAAAACCAAGCAGTTGGCATTAGACAAGGAAGCCCTGGAGCTCCAGAGAGCTTCTAGAAAAGAGGGGTTAGAACCCCCTGGTGGCAGCAACAATGTCCCTAGAGGCAGAGAATATATTCCAGACCATAGGAACCTGAGCAAGGTTGTTCCTCCCTACCAGAGTGGGGATGATATCCACAAATGGGTAACTGCTATGGAAAGGGCCTGTAGAGTACAACAGGTCCCCCAAAAGCAGTGGGCAGCAATCTTGTGGCTCTCCTTTTCAGATAAAGGTAGAGACAAGCTCCTCACTGTTAGAGAAGAGGATGCTGATGACTATGAAGTCCTGAAGAGTGCACTGATAGATGGGTTTGGCTTAACCACTGAGCAGTACAGGTTGAAGTTCAGAGACACCCAGAAGGCACAGACTCAGGACTGGACTGACTTTGTAGATTGTGCAACCAAGGCTCTGGAGGGTTGGCTGGTTGGCAGTAGGGTTACTGATTTCAAGGGATTGTATAATCTAATGATGAGAGAACAGATCCTTAATAATTGCCAGAACCAGATGTTGCATCAATACCTGGTGGACTCAGATCTGACCTCTCCCCAAGAATTGGGAAACAAGGCAGACAAGTGGGTCAGAACCAGGGTGAGGCAGAAAACCCAGAAACAAGGGGGTGACACAAAGAAGCAGGATTCTAAGGGCCCTGAGAAAGGTGGGGATAAGTCAAAAGACCAGAAGTCTTCACAAGGGCCCCAAAAATCTGCATCTGGTGGGGAGTCACAATCCAACAAGGGAAAAGGCCAAAAGAAGCCCTGGTGCAAATTCTGTAAACAGAAAGGGCACTGGACTTCTGATTGTAACAAGTCCAAAGACCAAACCACCACCACTCCTGCCCCTAAGGCAACTGTTCCCCCTAGTTCAGCTACTGGTGGAGGTGGTACTCAGAATAAGGGTGTAGTAGGGTTGACCCTGGGTTCTGAAGTGGACTCTGGCCTAGTCAGAGTACCCACTCAGGCAATGCTGATTTGTGATGGAGACATGGACACGTCCTTCCTTGTGAGCCCCAGTAATCTGGGCAAGTACAAACAGCAGCCTGTAATAAATGGCAAACAGGCTTTGGCATTTAGGGACACAGGTGCTAGTGTCACCATGGTGGCAGAGGATCTTGTGGACCCTGGACAGATCATCCTAGGCGAAATGTACCAGGTGACCAATGCAAGCAATGTCAGGACCAACCATAGTCTGGCAGTTGTGAATTTCTCCTGGGGAGGGGTAACTGGCCTCAAGAAGGTTGTAGTCAGTGCAGACCTCCCTGTAGAATGTCTATTGGGCAATGATCTAGAAACTTCAGCCTGGTCTGAAGTAGAGTTATGGACTCATGCTAAGATGTTAGGCATTCCTGCAGAGGTATTTGCTGTGACCAGGTCACAGGTCAAAATGCATGACACTGAACCAGCTCTGGATCCTGAAACTATGGACCAGATGCTTCCCAAGAAGAGGAGCAGTAGGGTTAAGGCAGTGCCTTCCCCTCTGTCTCAGATCATTGATTCCCCTCTTAAGGGAGGAGGAGCAGACCCTGAAGAAGGAACTGCCCCAGAGGAACTTGAGCCTGATCAGGTTGAGTTCTTGGGGGCAGGGGGCCCTTCTAGGGAAGATCTGAGTAAGGAGCAACAGTGCTGCCCCTCTCTCGAACCCCTCAGACAGCAGGCTGCTGCTGAGGCTGCTGGGAGTGCTAGTGGGTCCCATAAAGTTTATTGGGATGAGGGACTCCTATATTCTGAGGGTAGAGATCCAGCCCCTGGAGCCACCAGGAGGTTGGTAATACCTCAGAAGTTTAGGGGGTTCCTCTTGACCCTAGCACATGACATCCCTTTAGCAGGTCACTTGGGCCAAAACAAGACCTGGGACAGGCTTGTTCCACATTTTCATTGGCCACATATGTCAGAGGACACAAAGGAGTTTTGTCCCTCCTGTGTCACATGCCAAGCCAGTGGCAAGGCAGGTGGCACCACAAAGGCCCCCCTGATACCACTACCTGTGGTGGGGGTACGCTTTGAAAGGGTAGGGATTGACATTGTTGGTTCCCTTGACCCTCAAACTGCATCTGGGCACAGATTTATCCTGGTGGTAGTGGATCATGCCACCAGGTACCCAGAGGCAATTCCCCTGAGGACCACCACAGCCCCTGTGGTGGCAAGAGCCCTCATTTGAGTTTTCTCCAGAGTGGGTTTCCCAAAGGAGGTCATCTCTGACAGAGATACAAACTTCATGTCAGGATATTTGAAAGCAATGTGGAAGGAGTGTGGTGTAACTTATAAATTCACCACCCCCTATCACCCACAATGCAATGGGTTGGTTGAACGTTTCAACAAAACCCTGAAGGGTATGATTAAAGGATTCCCAGAGAAGCTTAGGCGGAAATGGGACCTTCTTCTTCCCTGCCTGTTGTTTGCATACAGAGAGGTTCCACAGAAGGGGGTTGGTTACAGCCCATTTGAGCTTCTGTTTGGGCATCCTGTAAGAGTTCCATTATGTTTGGTAAAAGAGAGCTGGGAGTTACCTCTCAAGCCCCCCAAACAAGATGTGACGGACTATGTACTTGGTCTCCGCTCCAGGATGGCCGAATACATGAAAAAGGCAACCAAAAACCTGGAGGCCAGCCAAGAATTACAAAAAGCTTGGCATGACCAAAGGCTGTGCTGACTGTGTACCAGCCAGGACAGAAAGTGTGGGTGTTGGAGCCTGTGGCCCCAGCAGCCCTCCAAGACAAGTGGAGTGGCCCCCATACAATTGTTGAGCAAAGGGAGAAGTCACCAATCTGGTGAATCTTGGAACTCCCAGGAGCCCCCTGAGGGTACTCCATGTCAACAGATTAAAGCCATATGTTGACAGGGCTGACATGGGCTTGCTCATGGCAACTGATGAGGACCAGGAGGAGGAGAGTGACCCTCTCCCTGACCTGCTCTCACAGAACCCTGATGATGGGTCAGTAGATGGTGTTGCTTTGGCAAGCAGCCTCACTGACCATCAGCAAACTGAGTGCAGACAAGTTCTGCAACAGTACAGACATATGTTTAGCCTGACCCCTAGTCAGACTACCTGGTGCACCCATGAGGTGGACACTGGAGACAGTCTGCCTGTCAAGAGAAAAATCTACAGGCAACCTGACCATGTCAGGGACTGTATCAGGACTGAAGTCCAGAAAATGTTGGAGTTAGGTGTGATTGAGCCTTCAGATAGCCCTTGGGCTAGCCCAGTAGTCCTAGTGCCCAAGCCTCATACCCAGGGTGGTAATAAAGAAATGAGGTTTTGTGTAGACTACAGAGGCCTCAATGCAGTCACCAGGACTGATGCCTATCCCATACCAAGGGTAGATGAGCTGATTGATACTTTGGCCTCAGCCAAGTATCTAAGTACATTTGACCTAACAGCTGGCTACTGGCAGATCAGGTTAGCTGATGATGCAAAAGCCAAAACAGCATTTTCGACCCCTGCTGGGCACTACCACTTTGTAGTGATGGCCTTTGGATTGAAAAATGCACCTGCCACTTTTCAGAGGTTGGTGAATAAAGTTCTGGCAGGGATGGAAACTTATTGCTCAGCTTATCTAGATGATATTGCTGTCTTTAGTTCCTCCTGGCAGGATCACCTGGTCTACCTCAGAAATGTTTTGGAGGCTCTGCAGAAAGCAGGCCTCACTATCAAGGCCACTAAGTGCCAGATAGGGCAGAGTCAGGTTGTGTACCTGGGCCACCTTGTGGGTGGAGGCCAGGTTCAGCCTTTACAGAGTAAAATCCAAACCATAATGGAATGGGTTGCTCCTACCACCCAGACACAGGTGAGAGCCTTCTTAGGCCTGACTGGGTACTATAGGAGGTTTGTGAAGGGATGTGGATCTATAGTGACCCCCTTGAATGATCTGACCTCAAAGAAAATGCCAAAAAAGGTTCAGTGGACAGCTAGCTGTCAGAAGGCATTTGAAGACCTAAAGCAGGCCATGTGCACTGCCCCCATCTTACAGAGTCCAGACTACACCAAAAAGTTCATTGTCCAAACAGATGCTTCTGAGCTGGGTGTGGGAGCTGTACTGTCTCAACTGAATGATGAAGGTCAAGACCAGCCAGTAGCTTTTATTAGCAGAAGGCTGACCCCTAGAGAGAAACGTTGGTCAGCTATAGAGAGGGAGGCCTTTGCTGTGGTGTGGGCCCTGAAGAAGCTGAGGCCATACTTGTTTGGCACTCACTTCATAGTTCAGACTGACCACAAGCCCCTCCTATGGCTTAAACAGATGAAAGGTGAAAACCCAAAACTTTTGAGGTGGTCCATTTCCCTACAGGGGATGGACTATACAGTGGAACATAGGCCTGGGACCCAACATGCCAATGCAGATGGACTCTCAAGGTATTTCCACTTAGAGCACGAAGACTCAACTGGTCAAGGTTAGTTTAGTGTCCCTGCGTTTGGGGGGTTGTGTAGGAGAGTAGGATCTGCCTCTTATGTTGCCCCCACTTTTTTCTGATGTTTACACTGGTTTCTGGCTATAGTCTGGCTGGGACCCTGCCAATCAGGGCCCCAGCCTCTCTGTTCTCTCTAAACGACTTGGAGTGCACTCTAGGTGCACTGGTGATTGGATACTGTGGTACCTTATGAGTCCCTAGTATATGGTACCTTAGGTGCCAAGGGCATAGGTACTTCACAGGCCTACCAGGGGCTGAAGCATGTATTATGCACCCCCTGGGAAGCAGACTAAATCTGACACCACAGGTCTGCTACTGCAGCCTGGGTAAGGTGGTGCATGCACCCCTTAATGTGATATAGGCTACCTATATCACTACATAGATACACACATATAAACCTATAAGTCACTCCTATGGCAGGCCTTAGCAATCCTGAAGACAGAGTGCTTGGTTCCTATGTGAGAGGGTGCCCCTGCATGAGCTGAGCCCCTCTGCAGCATTCGGAGACCCTTCTCTGATGCTGTTTGTAGTGCAGCCTGACCATATACTCTTAAGCGCATTATAACCTCGCGTTAAATGCTAACTTTGGGATGGCTGCACGGAAACATGTCGTGTTTGGTGTCAAACATCTTGGAATACTACCCCCCGCCAGTTCTGGCAGCGGGGGTAGCATTCCACCCTTCTAGAGGGATAGACATGTACCTACTGTGGAAACGCGGTAGAATCCTGAAGAGCCCTGGCATCACAAAATGGATGCCACCAGTCACAGACACTGGGCTGCCCTCCTGCTGATGACCGAAACTCGCAGTGGAGGAAGCCCAACAATAGGTATCCTGTCACAGGAGGGTGTGACCACCTTCCAGACAGGGTTTAGTGTATTGGGGCTGGGTGGGTGCACTCCTAGAGTGCTTTGAAGTCCTGCACTGGGGGAGCAGAAGGCTCCTCTGTGCATATGCCAGTTCAAACCAGCTCAGGGGCTACCTGCCCCTGCTCTGGCGCGAAACTGGACAAAGGGAAGTGGGTGTAGCCACCCACTCCCTGACCCTCCCATAGGTGGGGTCATAGAGCTAGTCCCTCCCTTCCTTTTAGTATAAGAGGGGGAACCTGTGCATTGCAAACTAGATATCCCTGGACGACGCTCTGAAGAAGAATCCTGGACCTTCGACGTTCCACTACCTCTGGAAGACTGAAGAATCTCCCTTGGAGTCAAGGAGTGACTCCCCTGCTTGGCAGGCACCAAAAACTACAACGACGGTCGCAAACTACGCCGCTCCCGCCAAAGCCTGAGGTTCCTGCAGCCCAAGACGAGGATTTCCTGACTTCTCAAAGGCCATCGTGAGTCCCCAGTGAAGCTGAGGCCAGTGGACCCCACGAGTGATGAGGAACCGCAGTCCCTGGGTACCGTGCACTATTGTCGAGTGCAACCCCTTCCCGACGTTCTACGAACCTGTGCTTTGGACCACGTGTGGTCCCAGCCTCTAGCAGGAATCCCTCCGAAGATCAGAGGCCTACCCCGTCCCGAGTGACCGTGGGCCCCTGTTGAAGGAATCCTCCCAAGGCGTCTTCGCGATCCGTTGCCAGCCGGCTTGTGGGTCCCCTGAAGTCTTTTCTAAAGAACCAAAGGGCTCCCCTGGTTGCTCCAGGCCTGCCCTGACTTACCCTTGCTGGGTGAGTTCCCCAGACCTTGCTGGTCTGCACCATTGACTTTTTACGCTTTCCACAAGACTTGCTGCTACCAAGGCTTGTTGGCTCCAATCGGGTTGCCGACACCGCAGTCAGCTGCAGACTTCGTGGGACACGCCGAATCCAGCTCCTGGTCATCGTCGACGCCTCCTGGACCTCGTGGCTGAAGAGTCAAGACACCCGTGAACGACCTGAACCTGCCGACGACGGTGGGCATTCATCTTTCTTGCCCCGAGTCACTGCCCAGTGACTTTGAACACTGTCCCCTCTGCTTTCAGGTCTTCCTTCTTCCAAATCCAGGCTTGGATTCCACCGGACACTTCTTCGGACTTCACAAGCAGCAAGTCTTCATTGGCTCCCATTGAAAACGACGCCGCGACCCGACACCAAAGGACACCTATGCACCCGGCTTCCCTGGGTGAGGTAACTCCAGCACTACGGTGCTCCTGTGGGTGTTGGCCCTAGAACTACTTACCCTGTAAGTGACTTGCTTGTAGCTACTCCCGAAGTGCCCTTAAACTCTTAATTTCTAACCGCGACTTGCCCCATTGAAGTCTACGGCGATCCACGCCTGTATTCACTCACTGCACGCGTCCCCCGTGGGTCCTTTACTTACCTGCCTTGGGTGGTTTCGTGAGGCCCCAACACTTCTGAAGGCCCTGGGCCTTGTCCCTTTGCAAGTCTTTGTTCTTAAGTCTCTTTTTTAGTATATGGTCTGGTACGCCCCTAGGGCCCCAGCCATATTTGTGCTTAATCTATTGTGAAACGTTGATTTGTGCATATGTTCCTGACTTCTAATCTCATAAAGAGATTAGTAGAGAGTTGTTTAGTAATAAATACATATATATTTGATATATATACCTGTGTGGTGTCTTTTCATTTGGTGATTCAAGAGATTGTGTGGTAAAACAAGCTGCTTTACATTCCTTCAAGACTTAGCCTGAAGGCTGCTCTCCACAGCTACCACTAGGATAGCTTTCTATAAAGGTTGTCTTAAACCTACCTACCATAAGAGTCGAATTGTACTGGTGCAAGGTGTCCACTTTAACTAGTGAACAGCATATACCAGGCCAACTTCTCAGAAATGGCCATTCTGGGCAGGCCCCACCCATGAACTTTGAAAACAAATATTCCCTGGTGCCTAGTTGGCTTTCAGCCCCCCAGGGGCAGATAAGGAACTATTGCCCCTTCTGCCTCCGGGAGGCAGAAAGACTGTAGCAAATTTTCTTGGTGTGGGGGCATTGGCATGCCCATTCTGGGCAGGCCCCACCCCTCTGTACAGAAAAACCCTTGTGTCTAGTGGGATTTCTGCCCCCTCGGGGGAAAGAGATCAGGGGCTATTGCCCCATCTGCCTCCTACATTTATTGGGGAAAAGGGTGGGGTCATTTGCATGCCCATCCTGGGCAGCCCCCACCCCTGGCCTATAAAAAAATAATCCCTGGTGTCTAGGGTGCTTTGAATGCACAGCAAATGTGATGAGATAAGAAGAGGATTTACAGGCCTGTTTATAGAGGAGCCTGGAGCAGAGCAGCGAGTGAAAACTCGAGCACTCGTGTTAAGTGCTCTTTAACAAAGAAAAAAGTAGTTCCTGGAACAGATCCTAAAACTGAAGCAGTGGAGGGATAGTGTAATTTGTCATGATCTCAGGGAGAGCTAAACACAGGACGAGGCATGACAAATGCATCCCATGGAGAAATGGGGGAGAAAGATTATAAGAGCAGGGATGGAGACAGCAAATGGGAAGCCTACCGGCTGCTGAAGCATACAAAGTATATACAACATGCATCTTCGAGACAGCCCATGCGCTGTCTAGCTGAAACCTAAAAAGGACCCTTATTATGAACTAGAATACAAATACAGTTCCTTCACGGTAAGTCTAATATTGGATAAACCTCATTTAAACCAGTCTTGGAGATTCATAAAATGAAAACAATTACTATGGGCCATATGCTGGTCACTGAATTTCAGCAGATCGAAAGTCACTTCTTTCAAACACAGTTGCACCTGCTCACAGGTACTCCAGTGGAAGCTTTATAATTCAAACTTGACTTGCACAGTACTGAGTTTATAATTCACCTAAAATCTATTCTCTCCTGGGCTAGGCTCTGGACAATTCACAGCAAAAATATACTTAAAATCGCTTGTTGATACAACTTGCAAAGGTTGTAAAAAATAAAATGGCTGTAAAACGTTAAACAAACTGTGTAGTACTACAATAGCACTACAAACGTATTAAAAAGCTATTTCCAAACTGCACTTCTAAAGTATTATTGCAAACAGTAGTAAGTCTAGCACAACACATGGCCCACCATTGGTACTGCAACACCCGCCCATAGAAAATAATGGAGGTAGGGTCTTTAAATAAAACCCCTTAGGAAATCATGTTGAATTCAATTATATTATTTAAAATAGTTAATAATATGAATTAATTTAACAAAATGCTAAGAAAAAAATCTAAAAATAGTACATGCTTATTATTTATTTATAAAATATTTTAACAACCTTTTTTAATTGAAACATTAATGTAACATTTTTTTATTAAAATTTAATTAAATTACTTGTCAATTTCATACATCTCTTTTAATAATTATTCAAGTATATATAAAAAAATTTTTTTTTCTTTAGGTGGAAAGTTATTATTTAATTTAAACTTCAGATTTTTTATTTACATTATATACATAACAAATTCAAAATAAAGTAAACAGTGATGTAGCATCTTTTTCTTTTATTCTACATTTAAAATAAATATATAAAATTAATGTACATTAATAGTTAACATGAAAATAAACTTAATAATTTTTTAGAGCTAAATAAATATTTGTAATGTTTTGTATACATAATTATACAGACATCTCCACCCTGGCTGAGGGGTCTCCCTAAGTTAAGTATAGAAAAAAATAAAATGTGTTATTTAACTTGATATAAAGTTGGCATACAACCAATGACTCTTCAGGTTTATGTACCTGCAATTTTGGCAGATTAGGGATACTGACGGCCTGATTTCGATCTTGGCGGGACTCCCGTCGTCCCTCCGTGGCAGCGTATACACGTACTCTGTCAAACTGACGGAGTACCACCCGCCGTTTTTAGATGTGGGCTGGCTGAACCGCCATCCGCATCAACAGACTGTTTACCAGTTGGGAAGTGGTGCACCTTTGTCGATGCGGCAGACTCCTCTGCTTGCTGACAGTCCTCTGTCGGCGGGTTTTTGCTGAACCTATTTAGATTTCCTCGTTGTGCTGGTGTTGTCTTAACAGCGGATTCCTGATGGAGTGAGTCCCTGGTGGAGTGGAGACTGGTAAGTACTACTTATTATTGTGTCACTACACATAAATGTTGTGTTTGCTTCTCAAATATATATGGGTAATGAGTTATGCCCCCTTTTTACATATATGTGTAACTGCAACAAATGATGGACGGAATGCTGAATGATTCAAACATTCTCCCCCAGTCAAGAGATCTGGGTTAAATCCATCGTTCTTTTGCCCACTACGCCACCCCAGTTTGGAACCAGCCATATGCAAATCAGTCTTGACCCTGTGCCTCATGGGAACAGTCCAGACCGAACTGCCAAGCCAGGTCCTCCTTGGACCGGAAACAAGCTTCCTGGGACTGTTTTCGGGGTATGTCACCCTTCATCAGCCAGGCTAGCTTGAATCCAGTGGCACAGTGAGTAAGGGACCCACGTCTGGGCATATCCGTCCCACTTAGGGCGAAAAGTGTAACTGCAACAAATGATGGACGGAATGCTGAATGATTCAAACATTCTCCCCCAGTCAAGAGATCTGGATTAAATCCATCATTCTTTTGCCCACTACGCCACCCTAGTTTGGACCCAGCCATATGTAAATCAGTCTTGCCCCTGTGCCTCATGGGAACATTCCAGACCGAATTGCCAAGCCAGGTCCTCCTTGGACCGAAAACAAACTTCCTGGGACCGGTTTCGGGGTATGTCACCCTTCATCAGCCAGGCTAGCTTGAATCCAGTGGCAGTGAGCGCAAGGGAGCCACGTCTGGGCATACCCGTCCCACTTAGGGCGAAAGGTGTAACTGCAACAAATAATGGACGGAATGCTGAATGATTCAAACATTCTCCCCCAGTCAAGAGATCTGGGTTAAATCCATCGTCCTTTTCCCCACTACGCCACCCCAGTTTGGACCCAGCCATATGTAAATCCGTCTTGACCCTGTGCCTCATGGGAACAGTCCAGACCGAATTGCCAAGCCAGGTCCTCCTTGGACCGAAAACAATCTTCCTGGGACCGGTTTCGGGGTATGTCACCCTTCATCAGCCAGGCTAGCTTGAATCCAGTGGCAGAGTGAGCAAGGGACCGACGTCTGGGCATACCCGTCACACTTAGGGCGAAAAGTGTAACTGCAACAAATAATGGACGGAATGCTGAATGATTCAGACATTCCCTCCAAGTCAAGAGATCTGGATTAAATCCATCGTTCTTTTGACCACTACGCCACCCCAGTTTGGACCCAGCCATATGCAAATCAGTCTGGACCCTGTGCCTCATGGGAACAGTCCAGACCGAACTGCCAAGCGAGGTCCTCCCTGGACTGCAAACAAGCATCCTGGGAGCGGTTTCAGGGTATGTCACCCTTCATCAGCCAGGCTAGGTTGAATCCAGTGGCACAGTGAGCAAGGGACCCATGTCTGGGCATACCCGTCCCACTTTGGGCGAAAAGTGTAACTGCAACAAATAATGGACGGATTGCTGAATGATTCAAACATTCTCCCCCAGTCAAGAGATCTGGGTTAAATCCATCGTTCTTTTGCCCACTACGCCTCCCCAATTTGGACCCAGCTATATGCAAATCAGTCTTGACCCTGTGCCTCGTGGGAACAGTCCAGACCGAACTGCCAAGCTAGGTCCTCCCTGGACCGGAAACAAGCATCCTGGGACCGGTTTCGGGGTATGTCACCCTTAATCAGCCAGGCTAGCTTGAATCCAGTGGCACAGTGAGCATGGGACCAAGTCTGGGCATACCCTTCCCACTTACGGCGAAACGTGTAACTGCAACAAATGATGGAGGGAATGCTGAATGATTCAAACATTCTCCCCCAGTCAAGAGATCTGGGTTAAATACATCGTTCTTTTTCCCACTACACCACCCCAATTTGGACCCAGCGTATGCAAATCAGCCTTGACCCTCTGCCTCATGGGAACAGTATAGCCCGAACTGCCAAGCCAGGTCCTCCCTGGACCGGAAACAAGCATCCTGGGACCGGTTTCGGGGTATGTCACCCTTCATCAGCCAGGCTAGCTTGAATCCAGTGGCACAGTGAGCAAGGGGCCCACGTCTGAGCATACCCGTCCCACTTAGGGCGAAACGTGTAACTGCAACAAATGATGGAGGGAATGCTGAATGATTCAAACATTCTCCCCCAAGCAAGAGATCTGGGTTAAATCCATCGTCCTTTTCCCCACCGCGCCACCCCAGTTTGGACCCAGCTATATGCAAATCAGTCTTGACCCTGTGCCTCATGGGAACAGTCCAGACCGAACTGCCAAGCCAGGTCCTCCCTGGACCGGAAACAAGCATCCTGGGACCGGTTTCAGGGTTTGTCACCCTTCATCAGCCAGGCTAGCTTGAATGCAGTGGTAGAGTGAGCAAGGGGCACACGTCTGAGCATACCCTTCCCACTTAGGGTGAAAAGTGTAACTGCAACAAATGATGGACGGAATGCTGAATGATTGAAACATTCTCCCAAGTCAAGAGATCTGGGTTAAATCCATCGTCCTTTTCCCCACTGCGCCACCCCAGGTTGGACACAGCCATATGTAAATCAGTCTTGACCCTGTGCCTCATGGGAACAGTCCAGACCGAATTGCCAAGCCAGGTCCTCCCTGGACCGGAAACAAGCATCCTGGGACAGGTTTCGGGGTATGCCACCCTTCATCAGCCAGGTTAGCTTGAATCCAGTGGCACAGTGAGCAAGGGACGCACGTCTGGGCATACCCGTCCCACTTTGGGCAAAAAGTGTAACTGCAACAAATGATGGAGGGAATGCTAACTGATTCAAACATTCTCCCACAGTCAAGAGATCTGGGTTAAATCCATCGTTCTTTTGCCCATTACGCCACCCCAATTTGGACCCAGCTATATGCAAATCAGTCTTGACCCTGTGCCTCAATGGAACAGTCCAGACCGTACTGCCAAGCCAGGTCCTCCCTGGACCGGAAACAAGCATCCTGGGACCGGTTTCAGGGTTTGTCACCCTTCATCAGCAAGGCTAGCTTGAATCCAGTGGCAGAGTGAGCAAGGGAACCACGTCTGGGCATACCCGTCCCACTTAGGGTGAAAAGTGTAACTGCAGCAAATGATGGAGGGAATGCTGAATGATTCAAACATTTACCCACAGTCAAGAGATCTGGGTTAAATCCATTGTTCTTTTGCCCACTACGCCACCCCAGTTTGGACCCAGCCATATGCAAATCAGTCTTGACCCTGTGCCTCATGGGAACAGTCCAGACCGAACTGCCAAGCCAAGTCCTCCTTGGACCGGAAACAAGCATCCTGGGACCGGTTTCGGGGTATGTCACTCTTCATCAGCCAGGCTAGCTAGATTCCAGTGGCACAGTGAGCAAGGGACCCACGTGTGGGCATACCCGTCCCACTTTGGGCAAAAAGTGTAACTGCAACAAATGATGGAGGGAATGCTAACTGATTCAAACATTCTCCCACAGTCAAGAGATCTGGGTTAAATCCATCGTTCTTTTGCCCACTACGCCACCCCAATTTGGACCCAGCTATATGCAAATCAGTCTTGACCCTGTGCCTCATGGGAACAGTCCAGACCGAACTGCCAAGCCAGGTCCTCCCTGGACCGGAAACAAGCATCCTGGGACCGGTTTCAGGGTTTGTCCCCTTCATCAGCCAGGCTAGCTTGAATCCAGTGGCAGAGTGAGCAAGGGACCCACGTCTGGGCGTACCCGTCCCACTCAGGGTGAAAGGTGTAACTGCAACAAATAATGGACGGAATGCTGAATGATTCAAACATTCTCCCCCAGTCAAGAGATCTGGGTTAAATCCATCGTTCTTTTGCCCACTACGCCACCCCAATTTGGACCCAGCTATATGCAAATCAGTCTTGACCCTGTGCCTCATGGGAACAGTCCAGAACGAACTGCCAAGCCAGGTCCTACTGGACCGGAAACAAGCATCCTGGGACCGGTTTCGGGGTATGTCACCCTTCATCAGCCAGGCTAGCTTGAATCCAGTGGCACAGTGAGCAAGGGACCACGTCTGGGCATACCTGTCCCACTTAGGAGGAAAAGTGTAACTGCAACAAATGATGGAGGGAATGCTGAATGATTCAAACATTCTCCCCCAGTCAAGAGATCTGGGTTAAATACATAGTTCTTTTGCCCACTACACCACCCCAATTTGGACCCAGGGTATGCAAATCAGCCTTGACCCTCTGCCTCATGGGAACAGTCCAGCCCGAACTACCAAGCCAGGTCCTACCTGGACCGGAAACAAGCATCCTGGGACCGGTTTCGGGGTATGTCACCCTTCATCAGCCAGGCTAGCTTGAATCCAGTGGCACAGTGAGCAAGGGGCCCACGTCTGAGCATACCCGTCCCACTTAGGGCGAAAAGTGTAACTGCAACAAATGTTGGACGGAATGCTGAATGATTGAAACATTCTCCCCCAAGCAAAAGATCTGGGTTAAATCCATCGTCCTTTTCCCCACCGCGCCACCCCAGTTTGGACCCAGCCATGTGTAAATCAGTCTTGACCCTGTGCCTCATGGGAACAGTCCAGACCGAATTGCCAAGCCAGGTCCTCCTTGGACCGGAAACAAGCATCCTGGGACCGGTTTCAGGGTTTGTCACCCTTCATCAGCCAGGCTAGCTTGAATCTAGTGGCAGAGTGAGCAAGGGGCCCACGTCTGAGCATACCCTTCCCACTTAGGGCGAAAAGTGTAACTGCAACAAATGATGGACGGAATGCTGAATGATTGAAACATTCTCCCCAGTCAAGAGATCTCGGTTAAATCCATTGTCCTTTTCCCCACTGCGCCACCCCAGTTTGGACCCAGCTATATGCAAATCAGTCTTGACCCTGTGCCTCAATGGAACAGTCCAGACAGAAACTGCCAAGCCAGGTCCTCCCTGGACCGGAAACAAGCATCCTGGGACCGGTTTCAGGGTTTGTCACCCTTCATCAGCCAGGCTAGCTTGAATCCAGTGGCAGAGTGAGCAAGGGACCCACGTCTGGGCATACCCGTCCCAATTAGGGCGAAAAGTGTAACTGCAACAAATACTGGACGGAATGCTGAATGATTCAAACATTCTCCCGCAGTCAAGAGATCTGGATTAAATCCATTGTTCTTTTGCCCACTATGCCACCCCAGTTTGGACCCAGCCGTATGCAAATCAGTCTTGACCCTGTGCCTCATGGGAACAGTCCAGACCGAACTGCCAAGCCAAGTCCTCCCTGGACCTGAAACAAGCATCCTGGGACCGGTTTCGTGGTTTGTCACCCTTCGTCAGCCAGGCTAGGTTGAATCCAGTGGCACAGTGACAAGGGACCCACGTCTGGGCATACCCATCCCACTTAGGGCGAAAAGTGTAACTGCAGCAAATGATGGAGGGAATGCTGAATGATTCAAACATTCTCCCCCAGTCAAGAGATCTGGGTTAAATACATCGTTTTTTTGCCCACTACACCACCCCAATTTGGACCCAGCGTATGCAAATCAGCCTTGACCCTCTGCCTCATGGGAACAGTCCAGCTCGAACTACCAAGCCAGGTCCTCCCTGGACCGGAAACAAGCATACCCGTCCCACTTAGGGCGAAAAGTGTAACTGCAACAAATGATGGCGGGAATGCTAACTGATTCAAACATTCTCCCCCAGTCAAGAGATCTGGGTTAAATCCATCGTTCTTTTGCCCACTACGCCACCCCAATTTGGACCCAGCTATATGTAAATCAGTCTTGACCCTGTGCCTCATGGGAACAGTCCAGACCGAATTGCCAAGCCAGGTCCTCCTTGGACCGAAAACAAACTTCCTGGGACCGGTTTCGGGATATGTCACCCTTCATCAGCCAGGCTAGCTTGAATCCAGTGGCAGAGTGAGCAAGGGACCCACGTCTGGGCATACCCGTCCCACTTTGGGCGAAAAGTGTAACTGCAACAAATGATGGAGGGAATGCTAACTGATTGAAACATTCTCCCACAGTCAAGAGATCTGGGTTAAATCCATCGTTCTTTTGCCCACTACACCACCCCAATTTGGACCCAGCTATATGCAAATCAGTCTTGACCCTGTGCCTCATGGGAACAGTCCAGACCGAAACTGCCAAGCCAGGTCCTCCCTGGACCGGAAACAAGCATCCTGGGACCGGTTTCGAGGTATGTCACCCTTCATCAGCCAGGTTAGCTTGAATCCAGTGGCACAGTGAGCAAGGAACGCACGTCTGGGCATACCCGTCCCACTTTGGGCGAAAAGTGTAACTGCAACAAATAATGGACGGAATGCTGAATGATTCAAACATTCTCCCCCAGTCAAGAGATCTGGGTTAAATACATCGTTCTTTTGCCCACTACACCACCCCAATTTGGACACAGCCATATGCAAATCAGCCTTGACCCTGTGCCTCATGGGAACAGTCCAGTCCGAACTGCCAAGCCAGGTCCTCCCTGGACCGGAAACAAGCATCCTGGGACCGGTTTCGGGGTATGTCACCCTTCATCAGCCAGGCTAGCTTGATTCCAGTGGCACAGTGAGCAAGGGACCCACGTCTTGGCATACCCGTCCCACTTTGGGCAAAAAGTGTAACTGCAGCAAATGATGGAGGGAATGCTGAATGATTCAAACATTCTCCCACAGTCAAGAGATCTGGGTTAAATCCATTGTTCTTTTGCCCACTACGCCACCCCAATTTGGACCCAGCTATATGCAAATCAGTCTTGACCCTGTGCCTCATGGGAACAGTCCAGACCGAACTGCCAAGCCAGGTCCTCCATTGGTGCTCCTGGGAACGGTTTCGTGGTTTGTCACCCTTCATCAGCCAGGCTAGGTTGAATCCAGTGGCAGAGTGAGCAAGGGACCGACGTCTGGGCATACCCATCCCACTTAGGACAAAAAGTGTAACTGCAACAAATGATGGAGGGAATGCTGAATGATTCAAACATTCTCCCCCAGTCAAGAGATCTGGGTTAAATACATCGTTCTTTTGCCCACTACACCACCCCAATTTGGACCCAGCCATATGCAAATCAGCCTTGACCCTGTGCCTCATGGGAACAGTCCAGTCCGAACTGCCAAGCCAGGTCCTCCCTGGACCGGAAACAAGCATCCTGGGACCGGTTTCGGGGTATGCCACCCTTCATCAGCCAGGTTAGCTTGAATCCAGTGGCACAGTGAGCAAGGGGCCCACGTCTGAGCATACCCGTCGCACTTAGGGCGAAAAGTGTAACTGCAACAAATGATGGACGGAATGCTGAATGATTGAAACATTCTCCCCCAAGTCAAGAGATCTGGGTTAAATCCATCGTCCTTTTCCCCACTGCGCCACCCCAGTTTGGACCTAGCCATATGCAAATCAGTCTTGACCCTGTGCCTCATGGGAACAGTCTAGACCGAAGTGCCAAGCCAGGTCCTCCCTGGACCGGAAACAAGCATCCTGGGACCGGTTTCGGGGTATGCCACCCTTCATCAGCCAGGTTAGCTTGAATCCCGTGGCACAGTGAGCAAGGGACGCACGTCTGGGCATACCCGTCCCACTTTGGGCGAAAAGTGTAACTGCAACAAATGATGGAGGGAATGCTAACTGATTGAAACATTCTCCCACAGTCAAGAGATCTGGGTTAAATCCATCGTTCTTTTGCCCACTACGCCACCCCAATATGGACCCAGCTATATGCAAATCAGTCTTGACCCTGTGCCTCAATGGAACAGTCCAAACCGAACTGCCAAGCTAGGTCTTCCCTGGACCGGAAACAAGCATCCTGGGACCGGTTTCAGGGTTTGTCACCCTTCATCAGCCAGGCTAACTTGAATCCACTGGCAGAGTGAGCAAGGGACCCACGTCTGGGCATACCCGTCCCACTTAGGGCGAAAAGTGTAACTGCAACAAATAATGGACGGAATGCTGAATGATTCAAACATTCTCCCGTAGTCAAGAGATCTGGATTAAATCCATCGTACTTTTGCCCACTATGCCACCCCAGTTTGGACCCAGCCGTATGCAAATCAGTCTTGACCCTCTGCCTCATGGGAACAGTCCAGACCGAACTGCCAAGCCAAGTCCTCCTTCGACCGGAAACAAGCATCCTGGGACCGGTTTTGGGGTATGTCACTCTTCATCAGCCAGGCTAGCTTGATTCCAGTGGCACAGTGAGCAAGGGACCCAAATCTGGGCATACCCGTCCCACTTTGGGCGAAAAGTGTAACTGCAACAAATTATGGAGGGAATGCTAACTGATTCAAACATTCTCCCACAGTCAAGAGATCTGGGTTAAATCCATCGTTCTTTTGCCCACTACGCCACCCCAATTTGGACCCAGCTATATGCAAATCAGTCTTGACCATGTGCCTGATGGGAACAGTCCAGACCGAACTGCCAAGCCAGGTCCTCCCTGGACCGGAAACAAGCATCCTGGGACCGGTTTCAGGGTTTGTCACCCTTCATCAGCCAGGCTAGCTTGAATCCAGTGGCAGAGTGAGCAAGGGGCCCACCTCTGAGCATACCCTTCCCACTTAGGGCGAAAAGTGTAACTGCAACAAATGATGGACGGAATGCTGAATGATTGAAACATTCTCCCCAGTCAAGAGATCTGGGTTAAATCCATCGTCCTTTTCCCCACTGCGCCACCCCAGGTTGGACCCAGCCATATGTAAATCAGTCTTGACCCTGTGCCTCATGGGAACAGTCCAGACCGAATTGCCAAGCCAGGTCCTCCCTGGACCGGGAACAAGCATCCTGGGACCGGTTTCGGGGTATGCCACCCTTCATCAGCCAGGTTAGCTTGAATCCAGTGGCACAGTGAGCAAGGGACGCTCGTCTGGGCATACCCGTCCCACTTGGGGCGAAAAGTGTAACTGCAACAAATGATGGAGGGAATGCTAACTGATTCAAACATTCTCCCACAGTCAAGAGATCTGGGTTAAATCCATCGTTCTTTTGCCCACTACGCCACCCCAATTTGGACCCAGCTATATGCAAATCAGTCTTGACCCTGTGCCTCAATGGAACAGTCCAGAACGAACTGTCAAGCCAGGTCCTCCCTGGACCGGAAACAAGCATCCTGGGACCGGTTTCAGGGTTTGTCACCCTTCATCAGCCAGGCTAGCTTGAATCCAGTGGCAGAGTGAGAAAGGGACCCACGTCTGGGCATACCCGTCCCACTTAGGGCGAAAAGTGTAACTGCAACAAATAATGGACGGAATGCTGAATGATTCAAACATTCTCCCGCAGTCAAGAGATCTGGATTAAATCCATCGTTCTTTTGCCCACTATGCCACCCCAGTTTGGACCCAGCCGTATGCAAATCAGTCTTGACCCTGTGCCTTATGGGAACAGTCCAGACCGAACTGCCAAGCCAAGTCCTCCCTGGACCGGAAACAAGCATCCTGGGACCGGTTTCGGGGTATGTCACTCTTGATCAGCCAGGCTAGCTTGATTCCAGTGGCACAGTGAGCAAGGGACCCACGTCTGGGCATACCCGTCCCACTTTGGGCAAAAAGTGTAACTGCAGCAAATGATGGAGGGAATGCTGAATGATTCAAACATTCTCCCACAGTCAAGAGATCTGGGTTAAATCCATTGTTCTTTTGCCCACTACGCCACCCCACTTTGGACCCAGCTATATGCAAATCAGTCTTGACCCTGTGCCTCATGGGAACAGTCCAGACCGAACTGCCAAGCCAGGTCCTCCCTGGACCAGAAACAAGCATCCTGGGACCGGTTTCGTGGTTTGTCACCCTTCATCAGCCAGGCTAGGTTGAATCCAGTGGCACAGTGACAAGGGACCCCTGTCTGGGCATACCCGTCCCACTTAGGGCGAAAAGTATAACTGCAACAAATAATGGACGGAATGCTGAATGATTCAAACATTCTCCCGCAGTCAAGAGATCTGGATTAAATCCATTGTTCTTTTGCCCACTACGCCACCCCAATTTGGACCCAGCTATATGCAAATCAGTCTTGACCCTGTGCCTCATGGGAACAGTCCAGACCGAAACTGCCAACCCAGGTCCTCCCTGGACCGGAAACAAGCATCCTGGGACCGGTTTCGAGGTATGTCACCCTTCATCAGCCAGGTTAGCTTGAATCCAGTGGCACAGTGAGCAAGGAACGCACGTCTGGGCATACCCGTCCCACTTTGGGCGAAAAGTGTAACTGCAACAAATTATGGAGGGAATGCTAACTGATTCAAACATTCTCCCACAGTCAAGAGATCTGGGTTAAATCCATCGTTCTTTTGCCCACTACGCCACCCCAATTTGGACCCAGCTATATGCAAATCAGTCTTGACCCTGTGCCTGATGGGAACAGTCCAGACCGAACTGCCAAGCCAGGTCCTCCCTGGACCAGAAACAAGCATCCTGGGACCGGTTTCAGGGTATGTCACCCTTCATCAGCCAGGTTAGCTTGAATCCAGTGACACAGTGAGCAAGGAACGCACGTCTGGGCATACCCGTCCCACTTTGGGCGAAAAGTGTAACTGCAACAAATTATGGAGGGAATGCTAACTGATTCAAACATTCTCCCACAGTCAAGAGATCTGGGTTAAATCCATCGTTCTTTTGCCCACTACGCCACCCCAATTTGGACCCAGCTATATGCAAATCAGTCTTGACCCTGTGCCTGATGGGAACAGTCCAGACCGAACTGCCAAGCCAGGTCCTCCCTGGACCGGAAACAAGCATCCTGGGACCGGTTTCAGGGTTTGTCACCCTTCATCAGCCAGGCTAGCTTGAATCCAGTGGCAGAGTGAGCAAGGGGCCCACCTCTGAGCATACCCTTCCCACTTAGGGCGAAAAGTGTAACTGCAACAAATGATGGACGGAATGCTGAATGATTGAAACATTCTCCCCAGTCAAGAGATCTGGGTTAAATCCATCGTCCTTTTCCCCACTGCGCCACCCCAGGTTGGACCCAGCCATATGTAAATCAGTCTTGACCCTGTGCCTCATGGGAACAGTCCAGACCGAATTGCCAAGCCAGGTCCTCCCTGGACCGGGAACAAGCATCCTGGGACCGGTTTCGGGGTATGCCACCCTTCATACGCCAGGTTAGCTTGAATCCAGTGGCACAGTGAGCAAGGGACGCTCGTCTGGGCATACCCGTCCCACTTTGGGCGAAAAGTGTAACTGCAACAAATGATGGAGGGAATGCTAACTGATTCAAACATTCTCCCACAGTCAAGAGATCTGGGTAAAATCCATCGTTCTTTTGCCCACTACGCCACCCCAATTTGGACCCAGCTATATGCAAATCAGTCTTGACCCTGTGCCTCAATGGAACAGTCCAGACCGAACTGTCAAGCCAGGTCCTCCCTGGACCGGAAACAAGCATCCTGGGACCGGTTTCAGGGTTTGTCACCCTTCATCAGCCAGGCTAGCTTGAATCCAGTGGCAGAGTGAGAAAGGGACCCACGTCTGGGCATACCCGTCCCACTTAGGGCGAAAAGTGTAACTGCAACAAATAATGGACGGAATGCTGAATGATTCAAACATTCTCCCGCAGTCAAGAGATCTGGATTAAATCCATCGTTCTTTTGCCCACTATGCCACCCCAGTTTGGACCCAGCCGTATGCAAATCAGTCTTGACCCTGTGCCTTATGGGAACAATCCAGACCGAACTGCCAAGCCAAGTCCTCCCTGGACCGGAAACAAGCATCCTGGGACCGGTTTCGGGGTATGTCACTCTTGATCAGCCAGGCTAGCTTGATTCCAGTGGCACAGTGAGCAAGGGACCCACGTCTGGGCATACCCGTCCCAATTTGGGCAAAAAGTGTAACTGCAACAAATAATGGACGTAATGCTGAATGATTCAAACATTCCCTCCCAATCAAGAGATCTGGATTAAATCCTTTGTTCTTTTGACCACTACGCCACCCCAGTTTGGACCCAGCCATATGCAAATCAGTCTTGAACCTGTGCCTCATGGGAACAGTCCAGACCAAACTGCCAAGCCAGGTCCTCCCTGGACCGGAAACAAGCATCCTGGGACCGGTTTCGGGGTATGTCACCCTTCATCAGCCAGGCTAGCTTGAATCCAGTGGCACAGTGAGCAAGGGACCAAGTCTGGGCATACCCGTCCCACTTAGGGCGAAACGTGTAACTGCAACAAATGATGGAGGGAATGCTGAATGATTCAAACATTCTCCCCCAGTCAAGAGATCTGGGTTAAATACATCGTTCTTTTGCCCACTACACCACCCCATTTGGACCCAGCCATATGCAAATCAGCCTTGAACCTGTGCCTCATGGGAACAGTCCAGTCCGAACTGCCAAGCCAGGTCCTCCCTGGACCGGAAACAAGATTCCTGGGACCGGTTTCGGGGTATGTCACCCTTCATCAGCCAGGCTAGCTTGAATCCAGTGGCAGAGTGAGCAAGGGGCCCACGTCTGAGCATACCCTTCCCACTTAGGGCGAAAAGTGTAACTGCAACAAATAATGGACGGAATGCTGAATGATTCAAACATTCTCCCCCAGTCAAGAGATCTGGGTTAAATCCATTGTTCTTTTGACCACTACGCCACCCCAGTTTGGACCCAGCCATATGCAAATCAGTCTTGACCCTGTGCCTCATGGGAACAGTCCAGACCGAACTGCCAAGCCAGGTCCTCCCTGGACCGGAAACAAGCATCCTGGGACCGGTTTCGGGGTATGTCACCCTTCATCAGCCAGGTTAGCTTGAATCCAGTGGCACAGTGAGCAAGGGACGCACGTCTGGGCATATCCGTCCCACTTTGAGCGAAAAGTGTAACTGCAACAAATGATGGAGGGAATGCTAACTGATTCAAACATTCTCCCACAGTCAAGAGATCTGGGTTAAATCCATCGTTCTTTTGCCCACTACGCCACCCCAATTTGGACCCAGCTATATGCAAATCAGTCTTGACCCTGTGCCTCATGGGAACAGTCCAGACCGAACTGCCAAGCCAGGTCCTCCCTGGACCGGAAACAAGCATCCTGGTACCGGTTTCAGGGTTTGTCCCCTTCATCAGCCAGGCTAGCTTGAATCCAGTGGCAGAGTGAGCAAGGGACCCACGTCTGGGCGTACCCGTCCCACTCAGGGTGAAAGGTGTAACTGCAAACAAATAATGGACGGAATGCTGAATGATTCAAACATTCTCCCCCAGTCAAGAGATCTGGGTTAAATCCATCGTTCTTTTGCCCACTACGCCACCCCAGTTTGGACCCAGCCATATGCAAATCAGTCTTGAACCTGTGCCTCATGGGAACAGTCCAGAACGAACTGCCAAGCCAGGTCCTACTGGACCGGAAACAAGCATCCTGGGACCGGTTTCGGGGTATGTCACCCTTCATCAGCCAGGCTAACTTGAATCCAGTGGCACAGTGAGCAAGGGACCACGTCTGGGCATACCTGTCCCACTTAGGAGGAAAAGTGTAACTGCAAACAAATGATGGAGGGAATGCTGAATGATTCAAACATTCTCCCCCAGTCAAGAGATCTGGGTTAAATACATAGTTCTTTTGCCCACTACACCACCCCAATTTGGACCCAGGGTATGCAAATCAGCCTTGACCCTCTGCCTCATGGGAACAGTCCAGCCCGAACTACCAAGCCAGGTCCTACCTGGACCGGAAACAAGCATCCTGGGACCGGTTTCGGGGTATGTCACCCTTCATCAGCCAGGCTAGCTTGAATCCAGTGGCACAGTGAGCAAGGGGCCCACGTCTGAGCATACCCGTCCCACTTAGGGCGAAAAGTGTAACTGCAACAAATGTTGGACGGAATGCTGAATGATTGAAACATTCTCTCCCAGTCAAGAGATCTGGGTTAAATCCATCGTCCTTTTCCCCACCGCGCCACCCCAGTTAGGACCCAGCCATGTGTAAATCAGTCTTGACCCTGTGCCTCATGGGAACAGTCCAGACCGAATTGCCAAGCCAAGTCCTCCTTGGACCAAAAACAAACTTCCTGGGACCGGTTTCGGGATATGTCACCCTTCACCAGCCAGGCTAGCTTGAATCCAGTGGCAGAGTGAGCAAGGGACCCACGTCTGGGCATACCCGTCCCACTTAGGGCGAAAAGTGTAACTGCAGCAAATGATGGAGGGAATGCTGAATGATTCAAACATTCTCTCCCAGTCAAGAGATCTGGGTTAAATCCATTGTTCTTTTGCCCACTACGCCACCCCAATTTGGACCCAGCTATATGCAAATCAGTCTTGACCCTGTCTCTCATGGGAACAGTCCAGACCGAACTGCCAAGCCAGGTCCTCCCTGGACCGGAAACAAGCATCCTGGGACCGGTTTCGGGGTATGTCACCCTTCATCAGCCAGGTTAGCTTGAATCCAGTGGCACAGTGAGCAAGGAACGGACGTCTGGGCATACCCGTCCCACTTTGGGCGAAAAGTGTAACTGCAACAAATTATGGAGGGAATGCTAACTGATTCAAACATTCTCCCACAGTCAAGAGATCTGGGTTAAATCCATCGTTCTTTTTCCCACTATGCCACCCCAATTTGGACCCAGCTATATGCAAATCAGTCTTGACCCTGTGCCTGATGGGAACAGTCCAGACCGAACTGCCAAGCCAGGTCCTCCCTGGACCGGAAACAAGCATCCTGGGACCGGTTTCAGGGTTTGTCACCCTTCATCAGCCAGGCTAGCTTGAATCTAGTGGCAGAGTGAGCAAGGGGCCCACGTCTGAGCATACCCTTCCCACTTAGGGCGAAAAGTGTAACTGCAACAAATGATGGACGGAATGCTGAATGATTGAAACATTCTCCCCAGTCAAGAGATCTCGGTTAAATCCATTGTCCTTTTCCCCACTGCGCCACCCCAATTTGGACACAGCTATATGCAAATCAGTCTTGACCCTGTGCCTCAATGGAACAGTCCAGACAGAAACTGCCAAGCCAGGTCCTCCCTGGACCGGAAACAAGCATCCTGGGACCGGTTTCAGGGTTTGTCACCCTTCATCAGCCAGGCTAGCTTGAATCCAGTGGCAGAGTGAGCAAGGGACCCACGTCTGGGCATAGCCGTCCCAATTAGGGCGAAAAGTGTAACTGCAACAAATACTGGACGGAATGCTGAATGATTCAAACATTCTCCCGCAGTCAAGAGATCTGGATTAAATCCATCGTTCTTTTGCCCACTATGCCACCCCAGTTTGGACCCAGCCGTATGCAAATCAGTCTTGACCCTGTGCCTCATGGGAACAGTCCAGACCGAACTGCCAAGCCAAGTCCTCCCTGGACCGGAAACAAGCATCCTGGGACCGGTTTCGTGGTTTGTCACCCTTCGTCAGCCAGGCTAGGTTGAATCCAGTGGCACAGTGACAAGGGACCCACGTCTGGGCATACCCGTCCCACTTTGGGCAAAAAGTGTAACTGCAGCAAATGATGGAGGGAATGCTGAATGATTCAAACATTCTCCCACAGTCAAGAGATCTGGGTTAAATACATCGTTCTTTTGCCCACTACACCACCCCAATTTGGACCCAGCCGTATGCAAATCAGCCTTGACCCTCTGCCTCATGGGAACAGTTCAGCTCGAACTACCAAGCCAGGTCCTCCCTGGACCGGAAACAAGCATCCTGGGACCGGTTTCGGGGTATGTCACCCTTCATCAGCCAGGCTAGCTTGAATCCAGTGGCACAGTGAGCAAGGGGCCCACGTCTGAGCATACCCGTCCCACTTAGGGCGAAAAGTGTAACTGCAACAAATGATGGCGGGAATGCTAACTGATTCAAACATTCTCCCCCAGTCAAGAGATCTGGGTTAAATCCATCGTTCTTTTGCCCACTACGCCACCCCAATTTGGACCCGGCTATATGCAAATCAGTCTTGACCCTGTGCCTCATGGGAACAGTCCAGACCGAACTGCCAAGCCAGGTCCTCCCTGGACCGGAAACAAGCATCCTGGGACCGGTTTCGGGGTATGTCACCCTTCATCAGCCAGGCTAGCTTGAATCCAGTGGCACAGTGAGCAAGGGGCCCACGTCTGAGCATACCCTTCCCACTTAGGGCGAAAAGTGTAACTGCAACAAATAATGGACGGAATGCTGAATGATTCAAACATTCTCCCCCAGTCAAGAGATCTGGGTTAAATCCATTGTTCTTTTGACCACTACGCCACCCCAGTTTGGACCCAGCCATATGCAAATCAGTCTTGACCCTGTGCCTCATGGGAACAGTCCAGACCGAACTGCCAAGCCAGGTCCTCCCTGGACCGGAAACAAGCATCCTGGGACCGGTTTCGGGGTATGTCACCCTTCATCAGCCAGGTTAGCTTGAATCCAGTGGCACAGTGAGCAAGGGACGCACGTCTGGGCATATCCGTCCCACTTTGAGCGAAAAGTGTAACTGCAACAAATGATGGAGGGAATGCTAACTGATTCAAACATTCTCCCACAGTCAAGAGATCTGGGTTAAATCCATCGTTCTTTTGCCCACTACGCCACCCCAATTTGGACCCAGCTATATGCAAATCAGTCTTGACCCTGTGCCTCATGGGAACAGTCCAGACCGAACTGCCAAGCCAGGTCCTCCCTGGACCGGAAACAAGCATCCTGGTACCGGTTTCAGGGTTTGTCCCCTTCATCAGCCAGGCTAGCTTGAATCCAGTGGCAGAGTGAGCAAGGGACCCACGTCTGGGCGTACCCGTCCCACTCAGGGTGAAAGGTGTAACTGCAACAAATAATGGACGGAATGCTGAATGATTCAAACATTCTCCCCCAGTCAAGAGATCTGGGTTAAATCCATCGTTCTTTTGCCCACTACGCCACCCCAGTTTGGACCCAGCCATATGCAAATCAGTCTTGAACCTGTGCCTCATGGGAACAGTCCAGAACGAACTGCCAAGCCAGGTCCTACTGGACCGGAAACAAGCATCCTGGGACCGGTTTCGGGGTATGTCACCCTTCATCAGCCAGGCTAACTTGAATCCAGTGGCACAGTGAGCAAGGGACCACGTCTGGGCATACCTGTCCCACTTAGGAGGAAAAGTGTAACTGCAACAAATGATGGAGGGAATGCTGAATGATTCAAACATTCTCCCCCAGTCAAGAGATCTGGGTTAAATACATAGTTCTTTTGCCCACTACACCACCCCAATTTGGACCCAGGGTATGCAAATCAGCCTTGACCCTCTGCCTCATGGGAACAGTCCAGCCCGAACTACCAAGCCAGGTCCTACCTGGACCGGAAACAAGCATCCTGGGACCGGTTTCGGGGTATGTCACCCTTCATCAGCCAGGCTAGCTTGAATCCAGTGGCACAGTGAGCAAGGGGCCCACGTCTGAGCATACCCGTCCCACTTAGGGCGAAAAGTGTAACTGCAACAAATGTTGGACGGAATGCTGAATGATTGAAACATTCTCTCCCAGTCAAGAGATCTGGGTTAAATCCATCGTCCTTTTCCCCACCGCGCCACCCCAGTTAGGACCCAGCCATGTGTAAATCAGTCTTGACCCTGTGCCTCATGGGAACAGTCCAGACCGAATTGCCAAGCCAGGTCCTCCTTGGACCAAAAACAAACTTCCTGGGACCGGTTTCGGGATATGTCACCCTTCACCAGCCAGGCTAGCTTGAATCCAGTGGCAGAGTGAGCAAGGGACCCACGTCTGGGCATACCCGTCCCACTTAGGGCGAAAAGTGTAACTGCAGCAAATGATGGAGGGAATGCTGAATGATTCAAACATTCTCTCCCAGTCAAGAGATCTGGGTTAAATCCATTGTTCTTTTGCCCACTACGCCACCCCAATTTGGACCCAGCTATATGCAAATCAGTCTTGACCCTGTCTCTCATGGGAACAGTCCAGACCGAACTGCCAAGCCAGGTCCTCCCTGGACCGGAAACAAGCATCCTGGGACCGGTTTCGGGGTATGTCACCCTTCATCAGCCAGGTTAGCTTGAATCCAGTGGCACAGTGAGCAAGGAACGGACGTCTGGGCATACCCGTCCCACTTTGGGCGAAAAGTGTAACTGCAACAAATTATGGAGGGAATGCTAACTGATTCAAACATTCTCCCACAGTCAAGAGATCTGGGTTAAATCCATCGTTCTTTTTCCCACTATGCCACCCCAATTTGGACCCAGCTATATGCAAATCAGTCTTGACCCTGTGCCTGATGGGAACAGTCCAGACCGAACTGCCAAGCCAGGTCCTCCCTGGACCGGAAACAAGCATCCTGGGACCGGTTTCAGGGTTTGTCACCCTTCATCAGCCAGGCTAGCTTGAATCTAGTGGCAGAGTGAGCAAGGGGCCCACGTCTGAGCATACCCTTCCCACTTAGGGCGAAAAGTGTAACTGCAACAAATGATGGACGGAATGCTGAATGATTGAAACATTCTCCCCAGTCAAGAGATCTCGGTTAAATCCATTGTCCTTTTCCCCACTGCGCCACCCCAATTTGGACACAGCTATATGCAAATCAGTCTTGACCCTGTGCCTCAATGGAACAGTCCAGACAGAAACTGCCAAGCCAGGTCCTCCCTGGACCGGAAACAAGCATCCTGGGACCGGTTTCAGGGTTTGTCACCCTTCATCAGCCAGGCTAGCTTGAATCCAGTGGCAGAGTGAGCAAGGGACCCACGTCTGGGCATAGCCGTCCCAATTAGGGCGAAAAGTGTAACTGCAACAAATACTGGACGGAATGCTGAATGATTCAAACATTCTCCCGCAGTCAAGAGATCTGGATTAAATCCATCGTTCTTTTGCCCACTATGCCACCCCAGTTTGGACCCAGCCGTATGCAAATCAGTCTTGACCCTGTGCCTCATGGGAACAGTCCAGACCGAACTGCCAAGCCAAGTCCTCCCTGGACCGGAAACAAGCATCCTGGGACCGGTTTCGTGGTTTGTCACCCTTCGTCAGCCAGGCTAGGTTGAATCCAGTGGCACAGTGACAAGGGACCCACGTCTGGGCATACCCGTCCCACTTTGGGCAAAAAGTGTAACTGCAGCAAATGATGGAGGGAATGCTGAATGATTCAAACATTCTCCCACAGTCAAGAGATCTGGGTTAAATACATCGTTTTTTTGCCCACTACACCACCCCAATTTGGACCCAGCGTATGCAAATCAGCCTTGACCCTCTGCCTCATGGGAACAGTTCAGCTCGAACTACCAAGCCAGGTCCTCCCTGGACCGGAAACAAGCATCCTGGGACCGGTTTCGGGGTATGTCACCCTTCATCAGCCAGGCTAGCTTGAATCCAGTGGCACAGTGAGCAAGGGGCCCACGTCTGAGCATACCCGTCCCACTTAGGGCGAAAAGTGTAACTGCAACAAATGATGGCGGGAATGCTAACTGATTCAAACATTCTCCCCCAGTCAAGAGATCTGGGTTAAATCCATCGTTCTTTTGCCCACTACGCCACCCCAATTTGGACCCGGCTATATGCAAATCAGTCTTGACCCTGTGCCTCATGGGAACAGTCCAGACCGAACTGCCAAGCCAGGTCCTCCCTGGACCGGAAACAAGCATCCTGGGACCGGTTTCGGGGTATGTCACCCTTCATCAGCCAGGCTAGCTTGAATCCAGTGGCACAGTGAGCAAAGGACCACGTCTGGGCATACCCGTCCCACTTAGGACGAAAAGTGTAACTGCAACAAATGATGGAGGGAATGCTGAATGATTCAAACATTCTCCCACAGTCAAGAGATCTGGGTTAAATCCATTGTTCTTTTGCCCACTACGCCACCCCAATTTGGACCCAGCTATATGCAAATCAGTCTTGACCCTGTGCCTCATGGGAACAGTCCAGACCGAACTGCCAAGCCAGGCCCTCCCTGGACCGGAAAGAAGCATCCTGGGAACGGTTTCGTGGTTTGTCACCCTTCATCAGCCAGGCTAGGTTGAATCCAGTGGCATAGTGACAAGGGACCCACGTCTGCGCATACCCGTCCCACTTAGGGCGAAAAGTGTAACTGCAACAAATGATGGACGGAAGGCTGAATGATTGAAACATTCTCCCCCAGTCAAGAGATCTGGGTTAAATCCATCGTCCTTTTCCCCACTACGCTACCCCAGTTTGGACCCAGCCATATGTAAATCAGTCTTGACCCTGTGCCTCATGGGAACAGTCCAGACCGAATTGCCAAGCCAGGTCCTCCTTGGACCGAAAACAAACTTCCTGGGACCGGTTTCGGGATATGTCACCCTTCATCAGCCAGGCTAGCTTGAATCCAGTGGCAGAGTGAGCAAGGGACCCACGTCTGGGCATACCCGTCCCACTTAGGGCGAAAAGTGTAACTGCAACAAATAATGGACGGAATGCTGAATGATTCAAACATTCTCCCCCAGTCAAGAGATCTGGGTTAAATCCATCGTTCTTTCGACCACTACGCCACCCCAGTTTGGACCCAGCCATATGCAAATCAGTCTTGACCCTGTGCCTCATGGGAACAGTCTAGACCGAATTGCCAAGCCAGGTCCTCCCTGGACCGGAAACAAGCATCCTGGGACCGGTTTCGGGGTATGCCACCCTTCATCAGCCAGGTTAGCTTGAATCCCGTGGCACAGTGAGCAAGGGACGCACGTCTGGGCATACCCGTCCCACTTTGGGCGAAAAGTGTAACTGCAACAAATGATGGAGGGAATGCTAACTGATTCAAACATTCTCCCACAGTCAAGAGATCTGGGTTAAATCCATCGTTCTTTTGCCCACTACGCCACCCCAATATGGACCCAGCTATATGCAAATCAGTCTTGACCCTGTGCCTCAATGGAACAGTCCAGACCGAACTGCCAAGCCAGGTCTTCCCTGGACCGGAAACAAGCATCCTGGGACCGGTTTCAGGGTTTGTCACCCTTCATCAGCCAGGCTAGCTTGAATCCAGTGGCAGAGTGAGCAAGGGACCCACGTCTGGGCATACCCGTCCCACTTAGGGCGAAAAGTGTAACTGCAACAAATAATGGACGGAATGCTGAATGATTCAAACATTCTCCCGTAGTCAAGAGATCTGGATTAAATCCATCGTACTTTTGCCCACTATGCCACCCCAGTTTGGACCCAGCCGTATGCAAATCAGTCTTGACCCTGTGCCTCATGGGAACAGTCCAGACCGAACTGGCAAGCCAAGTCCTCCTTCGACCGGAAACAAGCATCCTGGGACCGGTTTCGGGGTATGTCACTCTTCATCAGCCAGGCTAGCTTGATTCCAGTGGCACAGTGAGCAAGGGACCCAAATCTGGGCATACCCGTCCCACTTTGGGCAAAAAGTGTAACTGCAGCAAATGATGGAAGGAATGCTGAATGATTCAAACATTCTCCCACAGTCAAGAGATCTGGGTTAAATCCATTGTTCTTTTGCCCACTACGCCACCCCAATTTGGACCCAGCTATATGCAAATCAGTCTTGACCCTGTGCCTCATGGGAACAGTCCAGACCGAACTGCCAAGCCAGGTCCTCCCTGGACCGGAAACAAGCATCCTGGGACCGGTTTCGGGGTATGTCACCCTTCATCAGCCAGGTTAGCTTGAATCCAGTGGCACAGTGAGCAAGGAACGCACGTCTGGGCATACCCATCCCACTTAGGGCGAAAAGTATAACTGCAACAAATAATGGACGGAATGCTGAATGATTCAAACATTCTCCCGCAGTCAAGAGATCTGGATTAAATCCATTGTTCTTTTGCCCACTACGCCACCCCAATTTGGACCCAGCTATATGCAAATCAGTCTTGACCCTGTGCCTCATGGGAACAGTCCAGACCGAAACTGCCAAGCCAGGTCCTCCCTGGACCGGAAACAAGCATCCTGGGACCGGTTTCGAGGTATGTCACCCTTCATCAGCCAGGTTAGCTTGAATCCAGTGGCACAGTGAGCAAGGAACGCACGTCTGGGCATACCCGTCCCACTTTGGGCGAAAAGTGTAACTGCAACAAATAATGGACGGAATGCTGAATGATTCAAACATTCTCCCCCAGTCAAGAGATCTGGGTTAAATACATCGTTCTTTTGCCCACTACACCACCCCAATTTGGACACAGCCATATGCAAATCAGCCTTGACCCTGTGCCTCATGGGAACAGTCCAGTCCGAACTGCCAAGCCAGGTCCTCCCTGGACCGGAAACAAGATTCCTGGGACCGGTTTCAGGGTATGTCACCCTTCATCAGCCAGGCTAGCTTGAATCCAGTCGCACAGTGAGCAAGGGGCCCACGTCTGAGCATACCCGTCCCACTTAGGGCGAAAAGTGTAACTGCAACGAATGATGGACGGAATGCTGAATGATTGAAACATTCTCCCCCAGTCAAGAGATCTGGGTTAAATCCATCGTCCTTTTCCCCACTGCGCCACCCCCGTTTGGACCTAGCCATATGAAAATCAGTCTTGACCCTGTGCCTCATGGGACAAGTCCAGACCGAATTGCCAAGCCAGGTCGTCCCTGGACCGGAAACAAGCATCCTGGGACCGGTTTCGGGGTATGTCACTCTTCATCAGCCAGGCTAGCTTGATTCCAGTGGCACAGTGAGCAAGGGACCCACGTCTGGGCATACCCGTCCCACTTTGGGCAAAAGTGTAACTGCAGCAAATGATGGAGGGAATGCTGAATGATTCAAACATTCTCCCACAGTCAAGAGATCTGGGTTAAATCCATTGTTCTTTTGCCCACTACGCCACCCCAGTTTGGACCCAGCTATATGCAAATCAGTCTTGACCCTGTGCCTCATGGGAACAGTCCAGACCGAACTGCCAAGCCAGGTCCTCCCTGGACCGGAAAGAAGCATCCTGGGAACGGTTTCATGGTTTGTCACCCTTCATCAGCCAGGCTAGGTTGAATCCAGTGGCAGAGTGAGCA
Source organism: Calotriton arnoldi (assembly GCA_963921515.1). Classification (NCBI taxonomy): domain Eukaryota; kingdom Metazoa; phylum Chordata; class Amphibia; order Caudata; family Salamandridae; genus Calotriton; species Calotriton arnoldi. Next base: position 1,002,083 of record CAWUFW010001162.1, read on the forward strand.
AGGGATCGACGTCTGGGCATACCCATCCCACTTAGGACAAAAAGTGTAACTGCAACAAATGATGGAGGGAATGCTGAATGATTCAAACATTCTCCCCCAGTCAAGAGATCTGGGTTAAATACATCGTTCTTTTGCCCACTACACCACCCCAATTTGGACCCAGCCATATGCAAATCAGCCTTGACCCTGTGCCTCATGGGAACAGTCCAGTCCGAACTGCCAAGCCAGGTCCTCCCTGGACCGGAAACAAGATTCCTGGGACCGGTTTCGGGGTATGTCACCCTTCATCAGCCAGGCTAGCAAGGGGCCCACGTCTGAGCATACCCGTCGCACTTAGGGCGAAAAGTGTAACTGCAACAAATGATGGACGGAATGCTGAATGATTGAAACATTCTCCCCCAAGTCAAGAGATCTGGGTTAAATCCATCGTCCTTTTCCCCACTGCGCCACCCCAGTTTGGACCTAGCCATATGCAAATCAGTCTTGACCCTGTGCCTCATGGGAACAGTCTAGACCGAATTGCCAAGCCAGGTCCTCCCTGGACCGGAAACAAGCATCCTGGGACCGGTTTCGGGGTATGCCACCCTTCATCAGCCAGGTTAGCTTGATTCCCGTGGCACAGTGAGCAAGGGACGCACGTCTGGGCATACCCGTCCCACTTTTGGCGAAAAGTGTAACTGCAACAAATGATGGAGGGAATGCTAACTGATTGAAACATTCTCCCACAGTCAAGAGATCTGGGTTAAATCCATCGTTCTTTTGCCCACTACGCCACCCCAATATGGACCCAGCTATATGCAAATCAGTCTTGACCCTGTGCCTCAATGGAACAGTCCAAACCGAACTGCCAAGCCAGGTCTTCCCTGGACCGGAAACAAGCATCCTGGGACCGGTTTCAGGGTATGTCACCCTTCATCAGCCAGGTTAGCTTGAATCCACTGGCAGAGTGAGCAAGGGACCCACGTCTGGGCATACCCGTCCCACTTAGGGCGAAAAGTGTAACTGCAACAAATAATGGACGGAATGCTGAATGATTCAAACATTCTCCCGTAGTCAAGAGATCTGGATTAAATCCATCGTACTTTTGCCCACTATGCCACCCCAGTTTGGACCCAGCCGTATGCAAATCAGTCTTGACCCTCTGCCTCATGGGAACAGTCCAGACCGAACTGCCAAGCCAAGTCCTCCTTCGACCGGAAACAAGCATCCTGGGACCGGTTTCGGGGTATGTCACTCTTCATCAGCCAGGCTAGCTTGATTCCAGTGGAACAGTGAGCAAGGGACCCAAATCTGGGCATACCCGTCCCACTTTGGGCAAAAAGTGTAACTGCAGCAAATGATGGAAGGAATGCTGAATGATTCAAACATTCTCCCACAGTCAAGAGATCAGGGTTAAATCCATTGTTCTTTTGCCCACTACGCCACCCCAATTTGGACCCAGCTATATGCAAATCAGTCTTGACCCTGTGCCTCATGGGAACAGTCCAGACCGAACTGCCAAGCCAGGTCCTCCCTGGACCGGAAACAAGCATCCTGGGACCGGTTTCGGGGTATGTCACCCTTCATCAGCCAGGTTAGCTTGAATCCAGTGACACAGTGAGCAAGGAACGCACGTCTGGGCATACCCGTCCCACTTTGGGCGAAAAGTGTAACTGCAACAAATTATGGAGGGAATGCTAACTGATTCAAACATTCTCCCACAGTCAAGAGATCTGGGTTAAATCCATCGTTCTTTTGCCCACTACGCCACCCCAATTTGGACCCAGCTATATGCAAATCAGTCTTGACCCTGTGCCTGATGGGAACAGTCCAGACCGAACTGCCAAGCCAGGTCCTCCATGGACCGGAAACAAGCATCCTGGGACCGGTTTCAGGGTTTGTCACCCTTCATCAGCCAGGCTAGCTTGAATCCAGTGGCAGAGTGAGCAAGGGGCCCACCTCTGAGCATACCCTTCCCACTTAGGGCGAAAAGTGTAACTGCAACAAATGATGGACGGAATGCTGAATGATTGAAACATTCTCCCCAGTCAAGAGATCTGGGTTAAATCCATTGTTCTTTTGCCCACTACGCCACCCCAATTTGGACCCAGCTATATGCAAATCAGTCTTGACCCTGTGCCTCATGGGAACAGTCCAGACCGAAACTGCCAAGCCAGGTCCTCCCTGGACCGGAAACAAGCATCCTGGGACCGGTTTCGAGGTATGTCACCCTTCATCAGCCAGGTTAGCTTGAATCCAGTGGCACAGTGAGCAAGGAACGCACGTCTGGGCATACCCGTCCCACTTTGGGCGAAAAGTGTAACTGCAACAAATAATGGACGGAATGCTGAATGATTCAAACATTCTCCCCCAGTCAAGAGATCTGGGTTAAATACATCGTTCTTTTGCCCACTACACCACCCCAATTTGGACACAGCCATATGCAAATCAGCCTTGACCCTGTGCCTCATGGGAACAGTCCAGTCCGAACTGCCAAGCCAGGTCCTCCCTGGACCGGAAACAAGATTCCTGGGACCGGTTTCGGGGTATGTCACCCTTCATCAGCCAGGCTAGCTTGAATCCAGTCGCACAGTGAGCAAGGGGCCCACGTCTGAGCATACCCGTCCCACTTAGGGCGAAAAGTGTAACTGCAACGAATGATGGACGGAATGCTGAATGATTGAAACATTCTCCCCCAGTCAAGAGATCTGGGTTAAATCCATCGTCCTTTCCCCACTGCGCCACCCCCGTTTGGACCTAGCCATATGAAAATCAGTCTTGACCCTGTGCCTCATGGGACAAGTCCAGACCGAATTGCCAAGCCAGGTCGTCCCTGGACCGGAAACAAGCATCCTGGGACCGGTTTCGGGGTATGTCACTCTTCATCAGCCAGGCTAGCTTGATTCCAGTGGCACAGTGAGCAAGGGACCCACGTCTGGGCATACCCGTCCCACTTTGGGCAAAAAGTGTAACTGCAGCAAATGATGGAGGGAATGCTGAATGATTCAAACATTCTCCCACAGTCAAGAGATCTGGGTTAAATCCATTGTTCTTTTGCCCACTACGCCACCCCAATTTGGACCCAGCTATATGCAAATCAGTCTTGACCCTGTGCCTCATGGGAACAGTCCAGACCGAACTGCCAAGCCAGGTCCTCCCTGGACCGGAAAGAAGCATCCTGGGAACGGTTTCGTGGTTTGTCACCCTTCATCAGCCAGGCTAGGTTGAATCCAGTGGCAGAGTGAGCAAGGGACCGACGTCTGGGCATACCCATCCCACTTAGGACAAAAAGTGTAACTGCAACAAATGATGGAGGGAATGCTGAATGATTCAAACATTCTCCCCCAGTCAAGAGATCTGGGTTAAATACATCGTTCTTTTGCCCACTACACCACCCCAATTTGGACCCAGCCATATGCAAATCAGCCTTGACCCTGTGCCTCATGGGAACAGTCCAGTCCGAACTGCCAAGCCAGGTCCTCCCTGGACCGGAAACAAGATTCCTGGGACCGGTTTCGGGGTATGTCACCCTTCATCAGCCAGGCTAGCTTGAATCCAGTGGCACAGTGAGCAAGGGGCCCACGTCTGAGCATACCCGTCGCACTTAGGGCGAAAAGTGTAACTGCAACAAATGATGGACGGAATGCTGAATGATTGAAACATTCTCCCCCAAGTCAAGAGATCTGGGTTAAATCCATCGTCCTTTTCCCCACTGCGCCACCCCAGTTTGGACCTAGCCATATGCAAATCAGTCTTGACCCTGTGCCTCATGGGAACAGTCTAGACCGAATTGCCAAGCCAGGTCCTCCCTGGACCGGAAACAAGCATCCTGGGACCGGTTTCGGGGTATGCCACCCTTCATCAGCCAGGTTAGCTTGATTCCCGTGGCACAGTGAGCAAGGGACGCACGTCTGGGCATACCCGTCCCACTTTGGGCGAAAAGTGTAACTGCAACAAATGATGGAGGGAATGCTAACTGATTGAAACATTCTCCCACAGTCAAGAGATCTGGGTTAAATCCATCGTTCTTTTGCCCACTACGCCACCCCAATATGGACCCAGCTATATGCAAATCAGTCTTGACCCTGTGCCTCAATGGAACAGTCCAAACCGAACTGCCAAGCCAGGTCTTCCCTGGACCGGAAACAAGCATCCTGGGACCGGTTTCAGGGTTTGTCACCCTTCATCAGCCAGGCTAGCTTGAATCCACTGGCAGAGTGAGCAAGGGACCCACGTCTGGGCATACCCGTCCCACTTAGGGCGAAAAGTGTAACTGCAACAAATAATGGACGGAATGCTGAATGATTCAAACATTCTCCCGTAGTCAAGAGATCTGGATTAAATCCATCGTACTTTTGCCCACTATGCCACCCCAGTTTGGACCCAGCCGTATGCAAATCAGTCTTGACCCTCTGCCTCATGGGAACAGTCCAGACCGAACTGCCAAGCCAAGTCCTCCTTCGACCGGAAACAAGCATCCTGGGACCGGTTTCGGGGTATGTCACTCTTCATCAGCCAGGCTAGCTTGATTCCAGTGGCACAGTGAGCAAGGGACCCAAATCTGGGCATACCCGTCCCACTTTGGGCAAAAAGTGTAACTGCAGCAAATGATGGAAGGAATGCTGAATGATTCAAACATTCTCCCACAGTCAAGAGATCTGGGTTAAATCCATTGTTCTTTTGCCCACTACGCCACCCCAATTTGGACCCAGCTATATGCAAATCAGTCTTGACCCTGTGCCTCATGGGAACAGTCCAGACCGAACTGCCAAGCCAGGTCCTCCCTGGACCGGAAACAAGCATCCTGGGACCGGTTTCGGGGTATGTCACCCTTCATCAGCCAGGTTAGCTTGAATCCAGTGACACAGTGAGCAAGGAACGCACGTCTGGGCATACCCGTCCCACTTTGGGCGAAAAGTGTAACTGCAACAAATTATGGAGGGAATGCTAACTGATTCAAACATTCTCCCACAGTCAAGAGATCTGGGTTAAATCCATCGTTCTTTTGCCCACTACGCCACCCCAATTTGGACCCAGCTATATGCAAATCAGTCTTGACCCTGTGCCTGATGGGAACAGTCCAGACCGAACTGCCAAGCCAGGTCCTCCCTGGACCGGAAACAAGCATCCTGGGACCGGTTTCAGGGTATGACACCCTTCATCAGCCAGGCTAGCTTGAATCCAGTGGCAGAGTGAGCAAGGGGCCCACCTCTGAGCATACCCTTCCCACTTAGGGCGAAAAGTGTAACTGCAACAAATGATGGACGGAATGCTGAATGATTGAAACATTCTCCCCAGTCAAGAGATCTGGGTTAAATCCATCGTCCTTTTCCCCACTGCGCCACCCCAGGTTGGACCCAGCCATATGTAAATCAGTCTTGACCCTGTGCCTCATGGGAACAGTCCAGACCGAATTGCCAAGCCAGGTCCTCCCTGGACCGGGAACAAGCATCCTGGGACCGGTTTCGGGGTATGCCACCCTTCATCAGCCAGGTTAGCTTGAATCCAGTGGCACAGTGAGCAAGGGACGCTCGTCTGGGCATACCCGTCCCACTTTGGGCGAAAAGTGTAACTGCAACAAATGATGGAGGGAATGCTAACTGATTCAAACATTCTCCCACAGTCAAGAGATCTGGGTTAAATCCATCGTTCTTTTGCCCACTACGCCACCCCACTTTGGACCCAGCTATATGCAAATCAGTCTTGACCCTGTGCCTCATGGGAACAGTCCAGACCGAACTGCCAAGCCAGGTCCTCCCTGGACCAGAAACAAGCATCCTGGGACCGGTTTCGTGGTTTGTCACCCTTCATCAGCCAGGCTAGGTTGAATCCAGTGGCACAGTGACAAGGGACCCCTGTCTGGGCATACCCGTCCCACTTAGGGCGAAAAGTGTAACTGCAACAAATAATGGACGGAATGCTGAATGATTCAAACATTCTCCCGCAGTCAAGAGATCTGGATTAAATCCATCGTTCTTTTGCCCACTATGCCACCCCAGTTTGGACCCAGCCGTATGCAAATCAGTCTTGACCCTGTGCCTCATGGGAACAGTCCAGACCGAACTGCCAAGCCAAGTCCTCCCTGGACCGGAAACAAGCATCCTGGGACCGGTTTTGGGGTATGTCACCCTTCATCAGCCAGGCTAGCTTGAATCCAGTGACACAGTGAGCAAGGGACCTACGTCTGGGCATATCAGTCCCACTTAGGGCGAAAAGTGTAACTGCAACAAATGATGGACGGAACTCTTAAGGGCTATCTCTCAGCCATTTCAGCCTTTCTTAGGCTTCCTGATCAACCTTCTCTTTTCAAGTGCCCTGTTGTAAATCGCTTTCTTAAGGGCATTACTTATCTTTTTCCTCCTGTCACCTTCGTAATGCCTCAGTGGGACTTGAACTTGGTTCTTACTTACCTTATGTGTGCTCCCTTTGAGCCGCTTCATAACTGTCCTCTCAGACTTCTTACTTTAAAGACTGCCTTTCTAGTTGCCATCACCTCTGCTCGCAGGGTGAGTGAGCTTCAAGCTCTTTCTTCAAAGCCCCTTTTTCTGGCTGTTCATCCGGACAAGGTCGTCCTCAGAACCAGACCTTCCTTTCTTCCCAGGGTGGTGACTTCTTTCCACATTGGTCAAACCATCACTTTGCCCACCTTCTTTCCGCCTCCGCATCCTTCTAAGGAGGAAGAGAGGCTCCACCGGCTGGATCCAAAATGTGCGCTTTCCTTTTATTTGGATCGCACCAAGCAATTCCGGGTGGATGACCAGCTCTTTGTTGGCTACGCGGGCGCCAAAAAAGGTCGGGCCATGCACAAACGTACCATCTCTAGGTGGGTCATTTTGTGCATTAAAGCTTGCTATTCTTTGGCAAAGAAGGAGCCTCCAGGGCGACGGCAGCTACCTCTGCTTTGGGACGGGGAGTACCCCTCAATGACATCTGTCAGGAAGCTACCTGAGCATCTCTGCACACGTTCACAAAACACTACTGCCTGGACAGCCAAGTCCGGAGAAACGGCTTCTTTGGCCATTCTGTTCTCCAGGACTTTCTGGTGTGAACTTGGTTCGCAGACCCACCTCCTGGGTTGGTATTGCTGGGGTATCTATTCTAAGGTAAGGAATCTATAACTAATTGTTTCTTTCAGATGAACAAGATATGTCTGTAAGAGACATAGATTAGTTATAGATTCCTTACCGCCCCACCCATCCTCCCCATTCTGCGAACTGACTTCTAGGGTCAGGGAATCCCTTTCAGGGCCCTAGTTTTGTGCACTAGTGGTCAGTGTCTTGCATGGCTCTGCGCTTCTGGCGTGGAATGTCGTGTAAAAGAACTGATGTCAGCGCGCGAGGGCGGCGTCTAAGTAGCTACTGCGATGTCATCCCGGCGACCACGACGCCAACGATGAACGCAGAGCCGACCGACGCCACCTTTCGACACGCAGGGGTACTGCTGACGAAAAGTTCTCCGGATCCAGTCTGACGCCTTGGGGTAATTCTAAGGTAAGGAATCTATAACTAATCTATGTCTCTTACAGATATATTGTTACCGAAGGTAAGTAACTTGTTCGTTTAGGATACTCCGTCGCAACGGCAATGGAGTATCTTCCACCAAGATGATGGTTTGCTTGCTCGATTTAAATGAGGGCAGACCATATTTTGGCCATGGTGGAGACCACTCCATCTCTGCTGTGGTCAATCTTCTCTGATAGCCCCACCGAGTAAGGGCTGCCAGAGAATTGGATATATGCCCACCTACATGATTTATATGGGTACACATATACCCATTTTTTACTGCCTGTCACCGCAAGGGGAGGAAAAGAAGTAAAAAAGCCCCCCTCAACATGCAACCCATGTTTTGGGGGTTTGTTTTGGAAAATAAAAACAACTTGAAATTTTGATGTATGGCTCCACCTTGTTGATGGAGTTGTTTGTCAAACAAGCAATGCATTTCCAGGAAATTCCATAACGGCGGTACCTGAAAATTATAGATAGGTCTTTTGGCCCTACGGACATATCAAAATATGGCGAAAGGAATACCCTCAGCATGGCAGTCGTAAATTATTATGCCATGCCAAAGGATAATACTCCATCTGCCTAGATATTAATCAAACCCTAAAACATTAAAGTGTGTGGTTGTGCATCTGAAAAACCTCTTTTTGGTTAATTCATTTTAATGATTTGCAAGATTCTGGACTTCGATAATTTTTCAAGTGTGGGAAGCCCAATAAAGCCAACCCTCTATTCACATCGACCTCTATTAGCTAAAGTGATGGAAAGTCCTGAATGTGAACACAAAGCAAAGTAGGCATATTTGCCTGTGTTGTATGTTTACATGGGTGTGCTATTTGTAGAGGCAAACTTAGCCGAAAGGCAGTAGAGCGCTGTACAGGATCAAAGACAAAGATCAAGGACCTGATTCACAAGGTTAACTTACAGTTTTGAGTAAGTTTACTACTTTTTGTCGATTCACAAAATCGGAGTGTAAATTTACTCCAAAAGTGTGACTTACATTTCTCCACTAAGTTCAAGAGCCTGGGAGCTATGCACAAACTGCAGGGGCTATTCACAAAGATAACAAACTATTGTATAATTTTCACATGAAATTTACTCTTACACGTTTGAGTAACTTTACAGTCGGATTTTGAATAGCCAAAAGTAGTAAACTTACTCAAAAGAGTAAGAGAAAGTATAGGTAGTACGGAGATGAAAAACTCTGCAAGTAGCATGTGAATACCAAAAAGTAATACATTTACACAAAGGTGTAAGTGAATCTTGGTGAATCAGGCCCAAAGAATTCTTTCAAGGACTGTGTCTTTAACTCCTTCCTTAAATGGAGTAAGGTTGGGACAGTCCAGATGGATACTGGGTTGTCATTGAAGTTTCTTGGTCTCCAGCCTGATGGTGTCCAAGCTGCGGATGTGCCCAAAGCGACGGTGAGCTTGTCAGCCAGATAGGAAGGGGGTGCAGCTCGTGAAGGTTTTACAGATGTATTGCAATCTTCAGAAGCAAGGTTAGTAGGAAAACACATTCCTTAAAAAGTGGTCAAATCTTATATGCAGAAGACGGAGACACAACTAGTGTTGGGCGACTCAGAATGTAGAGCCCCTACACACAGAGTACTATCTCCCACTTTTTAAATTGGTACCTGGCTGGATTAGAGAATTTCCACAAAAAGTGAAACATAAAATATGAGCTGACGTTAAGGTTTGCAAAGTAAATATACCCTTAAGCTAAGTGAGTGTAATCATAACATACTATCCTATCATACATGTCAAAACATAACATATGTTTCATATCATATGTGTGGATCATATCATATCATATGTAATCATAACATACCTGCCTATCATATGTATCATATCATATCATATGTGTGGATCATATCATATATGTAATTATAACATACTAGCATATCATACATATAATAACATAACATACTTGCAAGGAAAGAAGGGAGAGGGACTAGAATATGTATAGGGGGCTAAGGGAGGAAGGGGAGTGTCTATGAATAGAAATAAACAGATACTGATGTCGTTCAATGAACCACAAACGCGCAGATTGGTCCCTCTGGTTGGGGCATCCTCTGGCACCTGTTCGCTTTGCTCATTATATAGTAATGTTTGCTGGACTTCTTTTACTGACCTGTATTTTAGCTGTGCCAGGAGCTAGTGTATATCTTGCTCATCCTATAGGTATTCTCTGCCAAGGCTAACAGTCACTGATGAAAGCCGTTGACATCACCCACTTTATGCACCATCTTCCACATGCAAGGAATGGGGGTACACACATCACCGCTGTTTTTAATGGCAGGGTACGTGAAGATGGCTAATACAAATTTCATTATAAAGGAATCTTTTACCCATAAACTCTCCTCTCTGGGTTGGTCGCAGAAGTCCAGAAGCTTATCAGACACAGACTGTATTGCATTGGATTGTAGCTTTTTATGTAGCACTTACTACTCTATGTAGGCACATACCCAGACAGGTAGCATGCTACACTGCGCAGGTGTGTAGTTGAAAGAGTGTTGTCTTTGTTTGGAGCCTATGTGAGAAGTGTTTTCAAGCCATGGCCAGAAAGGTGCTCTAATAATATCTTGGGATGCAGCGGTTAGCGATGCGATGGATTATGGGTGTAAGAGAGAGATGCGCAAGTTAAAACTGCGTCGACTGGTGGAGCTGATTATCTCTGCAGATCCTTGGAAGTTGTGACATTCCATTTGGTCCTTTCCTAGGCTGGGTTCGGCAGAAGGGTGTCCACTTAAGTTATGGCGGTGCAGCAGGGTAAGTCATTTATAGGCGGGAGGAAGATTTATTATAACACAACTTCCTTTATCACGCCAGGGCTCTATTTTTCTAGCTCTCAACCTGTAGAGGTAATGCCTGCTTATAATAACCATTGGCTTGCTTTAATGCTTCACTGACAGGTTCAGTGTCTTTTTGAGTCTAGCTCATGGTGAAGGCTGACTCCTAGGAGCTTAGGGGCTGATTACGATGGGGGACGGACTTCAGTCCGTCTGTCATCGTTTTGTATTTGGGACCGCCCGCCGATGAGGCGGCAGTCCCACAGGGCTAATTACGATGCGACCGCTACCACCGCGGTCGCATTGCCCATGTTTTGTATTGTGGTGGGTGCTGCGCTCTGCAACACCTGCCGCAGTACAAAACAAACATCCCACACATATCATGCACTACGTGGCAGGCACCACGCGGTGCTTATCACATGGAGTAGGGATATGTAGAGGGGCACCATAGGTGCCCCCCCTGGGCCTATGTCCCTGGCCCAGAGGGTTAGGGGGGCAGGCTACGGTCCCCCAAATCCATTTCTGCCTGCCATTTTGCAGCAGGTTGACCTCCGCAGAACGAACGGCAGAAAGGGATATTGTAATCCCTGTAGCGGTGCCTGACAGGCACCGCTGCCAGTCAGGGACTACAGGGAGGTCCGACAGGTGGTCGGATTAAGACCGCCTGTCGGGACCGTGCGGTCGGTCTTTCTGACTGCCACCTGTCTGCCCGCCATTGTAATCTGGTAGGCGGAAATCCCTCTTACGATGGTGGAGGGACCGACACCGACAGCCTGTCGGTGGCGGTCCCTCCACCATCGTTTAAGAGGCCCTAAGTTACCCATGGATTTTGACACTGCCCCAGATTTACATAATCACGTATACCTGTGGCAGCACCAAAACTTTATGCCTCCGCAGAGCAGGCGTAATGAGGAGAAATGTTTTAATTTCTCCTAGTTTTTTTCTCTTTCCATGTCTGCTGCATTTTGCAGCACTCATAGGACCTCATTTACAAAGATTTGGCATAGGGCAGCCCTGCAAGTCTTTTTGCTGCGCTGCCCTACGCCAAATCGAAAGGGCAGGAATGCGCCGTATTAATGAAATTCAGCGCATTCCTGTCCTTTCTGCCTGCGCCGACGCACACATTGGTGCCTACCGCCAACACAGGCACCCTTCCATCATGGTGCAAGGGCGTCTTCATTGTTGGGAAGATTGTTTTTGTGCAGGAAGGGGTTCTTTCCTGCACAAAAGCTGTTACGCCTCCCCGGGGAGGTGCACGGTTTTGACGTATTCCCATATTTACGCTTTGTTGAAAATCTGGAAATGAGGCAAATACCATGGGTGTTGACTTGGAACACCCACCGCAAAGCCCATGGCACGCCTTCCCGAAGCAATGTGAGGCAACACAGTGACTTGCGCTGCATTGCCTTTCACGATATCTATGAGGCCATAAAAAAGCCACACAGGGTGGCTTTTCGTGGCCTCATAGATATGGCTCTGCGAACCAAAAAAAGGGATGTTCGGGCGGCGAAAAGGGCTTGTAAATAAGCCCCTAAGAACAAGGAAATAGCCTCTCTGGATTGTTTTTGTGTGGGAAGGTGCCCCTTGCTGCACAAAAACAATACTTCCAACAACACACACCCCGTTGCACCACGGTGCAAGGGTACCTGCATTGGCGCTAGGCACCAAATTGTGAGCCGGCGCTGGCTGAAAGGTCAGAAATGAACCGTATCTCATAAAATCGTTTCAAATTGTCCTAGGGCAGCTCAGCAAAAAGACTTGCGGCTCTGCCCTATGCCAATTTTTGGTGAATGAGGTCCCAAATGCTTTGTGTTTGGCTGTACCCTCTCAATATTGCAATAAGAACCGTGGCCAGTCCACCACCACTATTGCTAGTCCCTTTTCAGTAGGACGATGGGGAAAAAGAACCAGCACTTGTGTATTCGCTAAAAGCTCCTTTGAATTTACTTCTTGTAAATAGGGTTTCGCTCAGGACGGAGCAAATTTGTTGTCAAAATCTGTATTTTGCAGCGTCAGATTCCAATTTGTGCAATGAGTACCTCTCCCCCTGGCATCTCTTTTCTTTATCTGGGTCATAAAGGAAAGTTCTCTTGACATCTGTTCGCGCCCAGGTGTTCTGGTTCCTCTAGCTGTTACTGAAATACGTAGCATGTTGTCATACTCAAATGATAAGCAGAGCTGCATTTCTGGCAGATGGTGCTAATAGTGCCATTAGCCAAGGGGATCTTACAAAGGGTCAAATTGAATTACTCTTCATCAAAGACGCCCCACGTCAAGCAGATATGAAAAATTGGAGAGACGGTCAGGTCAGTCTCTGTGTACTGGTGATGCGTCGGACGATGTAGCAAAACAGTTCCCTTTTGCGGAACACGGGGACAGTATCACCAGTATGTTGGAGTTACTTTAAGTGCTTGTTTTGTAAAAAATAAATACAAAATATTTAAATAAATAAGGGTAAAGGTTTTGTTGGGAGCCCACTGCTGGTGCTACTGAACGCTGGAGTTGCAGATTGCCAATGGCTACCTAGTTTTTATCCCACTGTGTGCCTTTTTTCTCCACCACCTTACACTTCCTGTCTCTTTATCTCATTTTTGCAGGTTCTTATTTCACCCCTGCTTCCACCCTTTGTCACTGTCTTCTTAATTTCTCTTCTTCCTTCTTTTCCCTGTTTCTGCCTTTCTCTCTCTTATCGCTCGGAGTCATCAAAGTACCTATCCCCAAAACTGAGAGTCGGTGCTTACCAACTACAACCTTTTGCACAAATTACACCACTAGTTTCGTTAACACCTAGATAGGATTACGTGGATAGATCTCACTGAGTCACTCATGGTTAAGGACATACTAGCATTCTGCTCTTCACTACAACTAGAAGAACGCCTTTTTAACCTTCAAATGACCTTTTCAAAGTTTCCAACATCAATGGGCTCTAGTGTTGCTGTGAGCTGCACTTTTGTTTTTGTTTAAACCTCTTTTATTGAATTTGTACGCAATCAAAAGGAAGAACATTAACAATCACCAGGTAGTAAGCAATAAGAGGCAGATCTTAGCAGGCAAGATGCAGAGTATATATCGTTAGTCCACAGTAGTGAGGCTATAAGATATGGAGCACAGAACATAGCCATAGGATACAGCGCAAAAGTCCAGTTGAATTCCACATAATAGAAGGTATACTATCGACCCCCACCCTACGTTGTAACAACAGTATGAATCAAACAGACAGGGTTCTCACGGATACCTGTGGCTAAGCTATTCTGAACTAACACAGTCGCATCCCTTACAGACCTATATGGGGTAGAAGGTGCAGAGTACTAAAAAACTACCAAACAATAGGAGACCCCTAAGGAGTGAGTGTACTAAACGTGTAAAAGCCACTAGATAACCCTATTAACTACCCCAGTAAGGGTAACCCGGCTTTGGGTTAAGACTGTAAGCCCTAGTAGAATGTAACACCTCATTAAGGTCTGTCCAGACTTGGCCCCGTCCGGCTACGAGCATCTTACCAAGGACCAACGGCTTATAAAGTTGCCAAATACTGCCAGCACCTAAAGGTCAGAGGGAGGTCCCCCAGTTCTGCTATCCTGTGAAGAAATGAAGAAAGCAAAGAACAGAACCCCAATACCCAAAGACTTAGAGGGAGAAAAATGAGAAAAAGAAAAGAAAGAGAAGAAGAGGAGGGAAGAGAGGATTGTGCAGCGTCTCCTTGGTGTAGAGAAGCCCCGGGAAAGGGTGAGCAGGTTCCCCGGACATGGGGCCATATTCAGTCTCTTCAGAGGAAAGGGTAGGTATCCCCCCCCTGCTATCCCGCCTCGTCCTCACAGGGTTCTCCCCTTGGAAGTAAGGGGTCGGCAAAGAGTTGGAGGGCTCTCAAGCGAGGAGGAACTGATCGGGCATGTTCCAGTTTAGAGAGGTGTGAGACTAGGGGCTGCCAAGTGCGCTCAAATTTAGCATCTGTGTGGGTTAGTCTATGAGAGAGGAGCTCCATCGCCATGACATGCCATAGACGAGTAAGCCATACCGAGGACAGGGGGGGTAAAAGACTTCTTTCAATGAAACGCTATAACCTGTTTTGCTGCAGTAAGCATGTGAAAGATCAAGCGCCAGTCCGAGTGTGTCATGGCTTTAAGGGACCTCGGACGGAGCCCTAGAATCGTTATCCCCGGGTCACTCGGTATAGGAAACCCCACCACCTCCCTAATGTGGCTCAGGATTTCTTTCCAAAAAATTTTAATGAGAGGATAAGACCACCATATGTGCATGAATGAACCCTGGGAGGCCTGACAGCGCCAGTAGAGAGGAGCGAAGCCGGGGAACATCTTTTGCAGCCTAAGGGGGGTATAGTACCAACGGGTCATGATTTTATACGCCGTCTCCTGCTGTGCAACGCTTTTAAAAATGCGTGGAATATCCCGCCATAGCTGTTCCCACTGGTCAGGGAGAATAACTTCCTCGAGATCCCTCTGCCAGTTGTGTTGGTAGGTGTGATGGGGCCCTGCATGTGAGTGTTGAAGAACCTTGTAAGTCTTGGAAATCAGCCCTCGGGAGCCATTAAAAGAGCAGACTAAGGTTTCAAAAGGAGTAAGTTGGCGTGTTGCACCCTCTGTGTAGGAACGGGTGTGGAGCCAGTGGCGAATTTGAAAATATTCTAAGCGCGCTGTTTTAGGAAGGCTAAAGTCCGTCCTGCATTGCTCAAAGGATTTAAAAAGTCACCCTTCAAAGAGTTGTGCTATGACACGGCACTCACCAGCTTCCCGTACTGGGAAGGAGGCGGGGTGCAGGGCCGGGGGAAACCCCTGATTACGCGCCAGGGGTGTGTTGGGGGAGGGGAAGGTGGTAAGGCCAAGGGTCACTGCTATTCTGTCCCAGATCTCCAAAACAGTTTTCATCGGGGTGGCAATATAAGCGCTACGGTGTCTGGCACCTCTCGGCAGCCAGGCTAGGTCCCACAGCGGGCGACAAGCCACGGCCCTGTCCATGTGGAACCAGTGCTTTTCGCTTTGGCGAACCGCCCACTCCGAAATATAGCGCAGGTGTGACGCCCAGTAGTAGACAAGGAAGTCGGGGCTCGCCAGCCCTCCCCGGTCTCGAGGTAGCATTAAGACTTTTGTAGAAAAGCGCGGCCTCCCCCCACCCCAGATGAAGGTAGTAACGTCCTGCTGTAGGCTCTGGATGTCCCTTTGGGGGATAGGCGTTGGGAGCGCCTGAAAAAGGTAGAGCACCTTAGGAAAAAGTGACATCTTGACCGCATTAAGGCAGCCCAGCCAGGAGATGGGAAGCGATTTCCAACGACGGAGGTCATCCGATACGGAATTTCTACAAGCCGGCCAATTCGCCTGTGTCCACGAGTCTATAGTAGCCGTGACGTTAATGCCTAGATAGCGGATAGATTGTGGGGCCCATTGGAAGGGGATATCATCCCCAGGTCCTCTAGCTGTTGCGGGGGGAGGGTAAGGTTAAGGGCCTGTGATTTAGCGAGATAGATTTTGAGCCCCGAGATCAATTCAAATTGGGAGAGAACATCAAGTAGCGCGGGGAGTGAGCTCGCAGGGTCAGTAAGTGTCAAGAGGAGGTCATTGGCGAAGAGGGCGATCTTATGTTCAACCCCCCCAAGCCGTAGGCCCCGTATATCCGCCGATTGACGGATGGCAATCGCCAGGGGCTCCACAGCAAGGGCAAAAAGGAGGGGTGACAATGGACACCCCTGGTGTGTGCCCCGATGAATGAAGAAGGGTGGGGTGAGGAGACCGTTGACTCTAATCCGCGCCGATGGCGCCGCATAGGGGGCCATGATTCGCGCAATCATGACCGGGCCCAGTCCTATCCGCTGCAGTACTGCCCTGAGAAAGGACCAGTCGACCCGGTCGAAAGCCTTCTCGGCATCAAGGGAGAGGAGGAAAGCCAGGATATTCCGGCGTTGAGCTTTTTCCACTAAGTGGGCCACTCGACGAAGATTATCCGCCCCCTGGCGCTCCTGGATGAAACCTACCTGGTCGGGCTCAATTAGGCCAGGGAGATGAGGGGCGAGACGTTGGGCCAAAATTTTAGTATATAATTTAACGTCAACATTTAACAACGAAATAGGACGGTATGACGCACACGAGGTTGGGTCTTTCCACGGCTTGGGGATGAGCGCTATCTCGGCTCCGGCCAACGTCGGTGTGACAGACATCGTGTCTGCAAAGGAGTTAAAAAGTCGCAGCAACGGGGCCTGTAGCTCCGGGAGAAAAAGTCGTTAGAATGATAGTGTAAGGCCATCAGGGCCTGGAGACTTCCCAGTATGAAAGCTTTTTAATGCTTTTTGGATCCCCTCAGCCATGATGGGTTCCTCCAGTTGTTGCTTAAAAAAAGGGTCGAGCGGCGTCCAAGGGCAGGAGGCCAGGAAGGGGTCTATCTGGTCCACACAGGTATCGCCCTGGTTATAAAGAGTGGAGAAAAATGCGCTGAATTCCTGCTGTTTGGCTTGCTCCGAGGTAGCCCACCCCGCTCCCGGCAGCGCAATTTTGGAGATGTGGCTACGGGATACCTGGAGACGAAGGCGACGCGCTAGCATGGAACCCACCTTATTGCCTCCACCATAGAATTTTTGTTTGAGGGCTAAGAGGGAGTGTTCCGCCTTATTAACTCGTACAGCTTTAAGTTGGCCCCAGAGCGAGGCGAGCTGTTTCCGTGTCTGTTTAGAGGGTGCCCTATGGCCTCGTCTTTCCAGCGATTTGATGTCGCTAGCAAGTTTGTTTTCCACCAGGCGGGACTCCCGCGTGCGGGCGATGAAAATGGAAGTGATAACGCCTCGGATTGTGGCCTTAAAGGCGTCCCATAGGACATGCCCATGAGTGTCCGGGAGGTCATTAGTGGCGAAATATGTTTGTATCGCCTGGCGTAATTCCGCCACATCGACCTGGTCCCGAAGGACATGAGGAAGGCGCCACCTAGGAGCTGAGCAGGGGTTCCTGCCCATACCCGCCAGAGTAATTTCTAAATGGGCATGGTCGGAAATTGATATATCCGAGATCACTGCGGACTCCAAAGAGCGAATGAGAGATTGGGACAAAAAAAAATGATCGATGCGGGAGTAAGATTGGTGGACATGGGAATAAAATGTGTAATCCTGTGTCTCAGGCTCTTTGTAGCGCCACGCATCCGTAAGGCCCAAGGCTTCGAAGTCTTGCTTAAGTGCTGCTGACATGGCTCCAGTTCCCTGGAAAGACGAGGAAGTGCGATCTAGGCTGGGGTCCCACACTAAATTAAAATCACCCCCGAGGATAATAGGGTCAGGCTCCCGGGAGAGCAAGTTCCGAAGCAGGTTCCAAAGGTATGCATCTTGTGCGTGATTGGGTGCATAAACATTAAGCATCGTGAGAGGCTTACCCTATATAAGAAGTGTGAGTTTTAGAAAACGTCCCTCCTTGTCGCGCACAGTTCAAGTGACCTGCCTGGGAGTGCCAGTTTAAAAACAAATAGCTACCCCTGCTGTTTTAGTCTGTGCTGAGGCCCAAATCTGTGTGGGGAATCTAGGGTGGAACATGCGCTGGGTGTCCGTGTGTAAAAGATGAGTTTCCTGGAGGAAAATGACGTCTGGGTCATGCATAAGGAGGTAGCGCCATATTTGTCTCCTCTTATTAGGGCCATTGAGGCCTTTTACATTAAGGGAAAGACATTTAAGGTGTGCCATTGTCTACTACAGGTGAGGTGAAGCACTGGCAGTCATGTAGGTCATCACACCTCTTTCTCACTGATCTAAGTTCCCACAGAGCAATCATCTGTAGTGGTGGGTTAGGGGGAGGATAGCGAGTTGTGCTTAAGCGAGGAAAGAGTAGGTCCCCTCCCATGTCCAAAGGATCCCCGGCAAGGGTATGCCCCGATGCGTTTGTATTCTCTCCCCAAGAATCCAAAAAAGAGGAAGAAAAAGAAAGAAGAGGGAACGAAAGAGATAGAAGAAAGAAGGAAACAACAAGCCAAACAGTAGAAAGGCCAACTGGGCCAAAGAATACCATTCCAGTCCAGGAGCGGCCCAGTGGTGTGAACCAGGGCGGCTCTGAGGAAGTCACTCCCCATAGGGACTAGGGGAATGCTGGGGTGGGTCTGTAGATATGAGAGAGCAGCCGCTGTCCTCCCCCTAGTGGCCGACCAGCTACACTAACATCGGTAAGGTACGAGGTCCCCCCTAGGAATAAACCCAGAGCCCCTGAACGCATTGCGGGGCCATGTCCGTGAAACACAGCACAAGTCAAAAGAGCAGAAGTTCTCATGTCTCAGGAGGAGATCCAACAGGTGCGGACGCTCAGGGGGATGGGAGCCGGCTGTGGTTCGTGTTGCGGGATCTTGTCCGCGGAGAGCCGCCATATCGCCAGGGCAACCCCAGCAGGATCACACACTCACGAGGGAGGCACGAGGCTGTGCCGGCAGGAGGCAGTTCCCTCCAACCTCAAAGGGATCACATCCCATCAAGGGACCACCATCTCAGTGCCTGAGCCAGAGGGGGAAGGGGGCCCTGACTTTGAGCTCCTTCCCTCTGAAGGTTGCGAGGCTTCCATAGACTTCAAATGGTGGATAATGTCCTGTTTGGCTTGGAGTGCCATCGCACTGGCTTTAGAGGATCTAGTGCGAGGAGACCGAACCGTTGACCACTCTGGGCGCAGAGGAGTCCGGGACTCAGAGTCAGCAGAGGTAGGGGTGGAGGGGGGAGGGTCAGGTGAGAGGCGAAGCAATTGGCAGGCCTCCTTAAGGGACCTCAGAGATCTGCACTTTCCCTCCCATTGGAAGATCAGGGCAAAGGGATGGCCCCATTGGTACTTAACATTTGACTCCTTCAGTTTGTCGGTCACTGGCTTGAAGTCCCTGCGGTGGCGCAGGGTGAGTGGGGAGAGGTCTTGGAAGATTTGGATGCAATGTCCCTCATATGTCAGGTCCTCAGAGGTCCGAGATGCCCGGAGGATCGCCTCCTTCTCCATGAAGAAGTGTACCCGGGTCAGGATGTCAGGGACCAGATTGGCCTTCCCACGCGGGCGTGAAACTCGGTGCACTCTGTCCAGCGTTGGAGGAGAGGTGTCGTCGTCCCCCCGAACCGCCTGGAGGAGATCTGCGACATAGGTCATGACATCCTGACCCTCCGCTCCTCGTGGAACTCCCCTGATGCAGAGGTTGTTCCGGCGGCTCCTGTTTTCTAAGTCCTCCTGCTTAATTTGGAGTTCGATATGTTGTTCCTCAAGCGCCGTCACGCGGCGCCAAAGCTCCTCCTGATCCTTCGTTCTGGTGTCGAGGGTGCGTTCGAGATCGTCCACTCTTGAGCCGATTTCGGCTACATCTCGCCGAATGTCTGTAAGGCAGGTTTTGACTTCCATTTTGAGAGAGCTAATTTCAGCCTTTATCTCCTGAAGGAAATTGGACTTGAAGGCCTGAGTGATGGGGCTGGCTTCAGCGACCTCTGGCTTGGTGGCCATCATGGGATCCTCCTGAGAAGGGGCTGTGGCAGTTTTGGTCCACAGATCTGCCACTGACGCGTCCTTGGGTGTTGACTGTACCGTGGCTTTCCCCAGTTTGTTGCGGGCATGACTTGGGTAGAGGGAACCCCCAGCCCACAGGAGCTTTCACTAGCGACCAGCACGGGGACTCCACTGCCACCGACGGGGTACTCTCCTGACGGGGGGCCTTCGAGAGGGAGGTTGAGAGTGAGCGGCCCAGAACACTGGAGGCGACGTTCCTCGCTGCAGATCCCAAGGCGATCACCAGAGGGTATCCTGTATGCAGGCCTGAGCCCCTCAATACTCCGAGCTCAGGCGGGGGCGCCGGACTCCCTCAAGGCTCCAACTTCAGCACAACTCCAGTCATGCAGGTGTCTGCCCTCACCGCAACTGGGCCCACCAAGGGAGTCTTTCAGGGGGGAGCAGAGAGAAAGCAGACCAAGATGCTAAGGGCAGGCCCCAGCCCGTGCGACAGTCTCCAGTGCGGAGGTAAGGGGGGAGGTGGTGGATAGGCCCAGGCCCTTCGACACTCCGGCCTCAGGCAGGGGAAAGAGAACGATCAAAGCCCCAAGTGCACTGTCATCCCGTGCTTGCCGGCATCAAGTCTCCCCCCGTAATGCCCACTTAGCCCAAGGGGGGAGAAAAAGTGATTCGTAGTGCTGGGGCAGGCGACGGCCCTCACGTCAGGGCCCGGCTGCGGAGGAGGCACCCCTAGTCGCAGGTTCCAGTGCGATCGCCGGGAGACTGCTTGTGTAGAGGCCCAAGCCCTTCAATTCTCCGGGCTTACGTGGGAGTGCAAGCCGCTTGGAAGTCCCCGAATTCAGCACAACTTTGGTCGTGCAAAATGGCTGAGTGCGCCCCCCCCCTAAGACAGCGAGTAGAAGCCTTCAAGAGGGAGCAGAAAAAGAGTGATTTGTATCGCTGGGGTGGGCGACGGCCCGCGTGGCAGAGTCCTGCGGGGCTGCAGGGGGTCAGTCAGCGCATAGGCCCGAGCCCCTCGATACTCCGGGTCCAGGCAGGAGCACATCAAGTCTCAAATCGCAGCGTGATCCCTTGTGCGTGTACACCTCGTCCGCCCCCCGATAAACACACAGGGAAATGAGAAAGGCAGTAACGAGTGCCCAGCAACTATGATGCCCAGGGCCCTGAAGAGCGCTGCTGGTCCATGAGGTGGGGCCTCAGGGGTTAGACCTCCCGGTAACTGCGTGCCTCAGGCCCCAGGGGCGCGCTGGAGGGGTGCGAGTTGACGTGGCCGAGTCACTTTCCCCCTGGGAGCTGGGCTGTGACCTGGTGTGATGAAGTGGGTGTCCCTCGCCGTCGGCCTCAATGCAATTACTGTGCGGCAGCCAGTGTGGAGGCCGGAGCCCCTCGATAGACCGGGCCCAGGCAGGGAGGCACAGGCCGAGCAGGGCCCAGGCTTCTATGGAGCCTCGTGTGTGCAGGCACTTAATCTCCCCCGCGTAGACACTCAGTCCAGGGAGGGGGAGAGAAACGGTAGATTACTCCCGGTAACTGGGTGTTTCAGGGCCCCGGGGCGCGCTAGCGTCGTGTGTGGTGATGGGTCCGGACCGCTCTTCCCCCCCCGAGGGCTTCGCCTCCACCCCCGGGCCCCGCAGTCACTCCGCGTCCCTGGATCGGACGCACCTCACCGGCACCTCTTCCACCTCACCTCAGGGCCCTCTGCATGGGTCTACGACCGAGGGACCCCGCGGCCCGCAGTCTGCTCCTCGGCCCAGGGTTTCACGCGGTCCACCACTCAGGGCCGCCGCCAGGTGTATTCGGGTCTTCTGGGGCCCCCAAAGAGGCGCGCAGTCAGGCGCGGGGGCGGCGGGGCATGAGAAGCACCCCGGCAACTCCCCGCACCCTGGCAGCCAGCTCCGCCACAGGGCCCGGGACTCCCGCAGGGTGCAGGTCTCTCCTGCGCCCTCAAACAAGATGGCGGGCGGGAACGCCTTGGCAAGCCGTCCGCTTCACTCTGGGGCAATCGCTGCAGCCGAGTCCCCGATGTACCAACCGGGATACACAGGGGGGAAGACTCACTGGAGGGGGAAGCACCGACCGCACCCCCGCTCCTCTGAAAACTCGCAAAAGCCCCCGGCCGGCCTCCGGAGGACGGAGCTCTCGCAGCGCACGTCCTACTCCATCGCGGTCTTGGCCACGCCCCCAGCTGCACTTTTATTCTTGTGGTAGGACCATCTACTGGGTTTGCAATGGAAAGCACCAAAGCGTGTTAGGCAATGTCAATGTTGGCAATGTTCAATTTGCGTACCATGATTGTTGGTGATGGGTACGTTTTTTGGTGGTTTTGGTGCATTTGTCTTGGTATGGTTAGGTGAAATCTTTTGTGAGTGTTGTGTGAAAACACTTTGCTGTCAGATGTTTATTGACCTTGATTGGTGTAGCACCAACAGGCCACCATGAGGCAACCTGTGATCTTTCTACTATATACATAAGTACATACACATGTACATGTACGACGAAGAATGAGAAGTATATGACAATATCAATCATATCTTTACAAATGAGAGGAAATATACTACTAAGGGTCAGATGCTGGGAATCAAAACCTTCATACTGTAGTTGCATTGATCCTTGTAGTAAATGTTTCTTCAGTCAATTCACAGTCACTGGCACATTGTGTTACACACACAGCCTCCTCTCTAAAGTGTTGCAACAGTGTTACTTAAACATGCAATACTTAAAAGCAAATTACTTTCTCTCTCTCGTTCATCAAATTTTTCAATTTTTTAATAGATGTATAGTTTAACACTTGCTCAAAGTCCCTGTGACACATCAGAACAAGCAGACAAAGTATACGTTTACCAACTTAAAACATCCAAAGTGGATGTGTCAGTAAAACGCCAATTCCTTTATTCAAGTTAGGCAAAGTTTACACCTTATAAATCCACATTATTGTGTGTCAAGAGATGAGTAAAAAGGAAAGCAGCTATCCCAATTTATTTATTTTATTTTGCAGATTTCTATAGCGCTTGCTCATCGCTGGTGCAGATGCGCTTTATTGGTTAACAATAAATGCGACACAAGGATAACTTGTTGAAGAAATAAGTGTGACATAGGTTTAACATAGAGATGTTTTGGGTCAAAAGGTAAAGACTGGGAAAAAATGAGGAGGAAGTAGTATCTTCACTTGTAGGTGACACTTTCAGCATTGCCCCCTCTACCTCCATGAATGGCAGAGTTCAAATTCAGATTACTAATTACTATTGCTATCTAATAATTTAGTCATTTGCCACATAAATGTGGTCATTCATGTGGTCATTTCACTTTTGGTGCTATTTACATTACATATATTATTATTATTATTATTATTGAAATCTTATGCAGCGCATAGCTACCCAAAAAGCATTTCCCAGCACTTTGGCAACAAGTAGGCAACCTAGACACGAACAGCTTAAAATAACCACGTTTTCAGGTCCTTACAAAAAGTAGTTAGAGAAGTGCAGCTTCCCAGGGACTCTGGAAGATTATTCCATAGCTTGGGGCCCAGGAAAGGAAAGGAACGGCCACCCATCCGGGTCCTTTTGATTCTGAGGACCGTATATAGAGATTGATTGCTCAAGCACAATGCACTGGAGGGGTGGTAAGGAGCAAAGAGTTTTTTCATGTATTGTGGTCCAGAATGACAGCTGATTTTATGCATAAAGCCAAGTGCCTTAAACTGGATTCTCTTGTCCACTGTGAGCCAGTGAAGGTCGCGGAGGAGGCCAGACACAGAGGCATGTTTTAGGAGTCGAACACAAGCCTGGCAGCAGAGTGCTGGACCACTTGAAGGCGTTTCTTCACAGCTTTATCTGCCCCTAGATACAGGATGTTGCCATAAGCTAGCCTTGATAAGCTCATAGCCTGGATGACTGTCCTTTGGGCTGAAAAAGGAATAATTCACAAAATATTTTTAGACATTTCATAATGAAAAAGCATGTAGCAGCTGCTTTGGCTACCTGTAGTTTTATGGACAGGGTAGAGTCCAGCCAGAAGCCTAGGTTCTTCACCTTGTGGGTCTAAACTAGAAGGCCAGTCTTGGATTCTTGCCAATAACATTACCTTGGTCTTATCACCCTTTAGTTTTAGAGAGTTGGTATTCATCCAGGAGGAGAAAATACAGAGGGAGGAGTGTAGATCTCCAGAGTTGTGTTCCTTCTCAGACGACAGGGAAAAACTATTTGGGTGTCGTCTGTGTATGAGAACAGGGTGAGGCCACAGCTTTCCACCAGGTTCACTAAAAAGCAGACGTTTATGTTTAATAACAGACTGCAAGACTCCAGAGGTAAGGGAATGTGGGCTGGACACTGCATTATTCTAGAAGACCTGGAATGTACTATCTGCCAGGAAAGAGGTCAGCCTTGCAAGAGCCATCCCTAGCTGAGTCAATCTTTCTATGAGGATATCATGTGACACAGTGTCAAAAGCCACGCTGTAGTCTAATAGAATCAGCGCAGCTGTATTGGCCAAATCCAGGAGCTGTCTCAGATGTTCTGTGACTCTTATTCAATTCATGACACTTATAGAGTGCACAGCTGCCTCCGAAGAGGCATCCCAGTGCTAGCAGAGAGCTCCAGAGATAGAACCAAAGGGCATAGGCCTAGATGCCCAATGGAGAGGAATCGAAGAGCAAGATGTTGAGACTGTATGAAAACAGATTCAGAGGGACTGCATTGCAGGCTGAGTGGCAGAGCATCCCACAGTTTAGAAGCCTGGTATGTAAAAGCTCTCCCTCCTCTTCTAGCTCTGTGAATGGGAGGGACTTGGAGCAGTTTGAGATTATTAGATCTCAGAGATCTAGATTGGAAGTAGAGCTTGAATCTTCTCTTAAGGTAAAGAGGACCTTTTTGAGTGAAAGCCCTAGAGGCAAAGGTGAGTGCCTTAAATTTGATCCTCTTGTTGACAGGAAGCCAGTGAAGATGATGAAGGTAATGAGATTCCGGAGACCGTGGGGGAATCTTTAGGACTAGATGTGCAGCGGAATTCTGAATTGTTTGGAGCCATTGAGTTAGGAAAGCCGGCAGACCGAAGTAAAGACTGTTGGCGTAATGCAATTTGGTCGTGACCAAGGAATTAACAATCGTTTTCTAATAGTCCTCCGGAATAAGGTGAAGCATCCTTCTAAGAGACCTAAGGATAGCAAAGCACGTGGCAGATAGAGACTTGATTTGGGGTGCGAAACTTAGATTAGAATCGTATTTTACCCCTAAGTTCCTAGCCACCAGAGCTAGAGGAGGAGGAGCACCCAATTCAGGTGGCCACCATATGCTAGGCTCAGGGAGGACTTGGTGCTAAAGAAAAGGATCTCGGTTTTTATGAATTAAGCTTTAGGCAGCTACCATTCATCCATTTCACCACTGTCTTTAGGCCGGGCATGAAGGAGCTCAAGGCTGCTGGCAGGTTTTCCTGAAAAGCCAGGAGGAGTTGGGTGTCATCCGCATAGGAGACCACCTGCACCCAACAGGTCTCAACAAGTTTGGCCAATGGCTCAAGGTAGATATTAAAAAGAGTGGGGCTGAGCTCCGAACCCTGAGGTATACCGTACTCAAGTGGCTTTCATGAGGAGGTAAAAGGCAGTAGGAAGACTGCATGAGAGCGATCTTTCAAGAAGGATTTGAGCCAGCGGAAAGCCTGGTCCCTGATTCCAGTCCTCTCAAGTCTTTCTAACAGGATGGCATGGGAGACAGTATCGAATGCCGAGGACAGATCCAAGAGCTTGACCATAACAGATGAACTCTGCTAAAGATGTTGCCTATTGAATTCTGTAATATTGAGAAGGGCGACTCGGTACTGTAACCTGCATGAAAGCCCGATTGGGAGTAGTGCAGAAGGAGGTTAGACTCTAGGAAGTGAGATAACTGCCTGTTGACCCTTTTCTCCAAATGTTTAGCAACTGTAGGGAGAAAAGAATTTGGTTTGAAGTTGCTTAGGAATTTTGGGTCAGCAGATGTTTTTCTTTTAAAAAAGGGAGTAGTAATGCTTGCTTCCAGGTTTCAGGGACCAATGCCAATTCCTGCAACGTATTCATCAGTTTGTTGAGGATGGGGTAAACCATCGAGGTGGCAAGATTTAAAATGGCAGGAGCATAATTGTCCAGAGGGGAACCAGATTTACATTTTGCAAGTTCCGCCGCTGAGTCTTCTAGGGAAATAGGGCCAAACTTAGTGAGAAGTAGACCTGTCTGAGAGAGGGCAGATGCTCCATGATAAGGAATGCCTGCATGGGGAATTGCTCAAAAATGTTTTGAAATTTCTTACAAAAGAAACCGGAAAGACCTTGTCATAACTCCAACGAGGGAGAAAGAGTATTTTAAGCAGCTCCCGGGGTTTGTTAGCTGCCTCCGAAATAGAGGAAGCAATTCATGATTTTTGATCTTTCTAGACAGCAGTATGATATTTCAACACGGCTAGTAGGTTGCCTTAGCCTCAGTATCATAAGCCATCCTCCATTCCTGCTCCAGCCTTTTGCATAGAGATGTTTCCACCTTAAGTGCATCTGAAAACTACGGTGCGGAGGGTTTTGATCTCTTGAAAGTGTGGATTTTTTGGGGAGCAATGTTGTCCAATGCACTGACTAGCCATCTATTAAAGCTGGCAACATCTGATTCCAAATCTCCATTACAGCTAAAGGTGTAGATTTGAAACGTCTCGAGTAGGGATTCAGAAATTGTATGCCAGAGTTTGGATGTTTTCCTAACCTGCCCTTGCGCCCAACAAGGAGCTGTGGTAAGAATGCTAAAAAGAACCAGAAAATGGTCTGACTAAGAGAGGTTTAGTGCAGGCTTAACCAGAACTGGACAGGGGTTTGAGCAAATGAGATCAAGAGTGTGACCTGCTTTGTGTGTGGGTTTCATTACAAGTTGTTTGAGATTGAAACCTTCCAGCGAGGTCACGAACTGCTGGGCGAGTCTATTGTTCTGGTTATCAACATGCAGATTGAAATCTCCAAGTACCATAAAATTGGCGTTTAGAGACAGTTGGCCTAGTATATCTGCTAGTAGTTGTAAGGAATCAGCCGAAGCATTGAGGGTGAAAAATAAGTGCTCCGGATAGGGCAAAGGTAATAGTAAAGGCCAAACCTTCAATATTATTAATGTTCATCAATTTTGAGATCGAGCAGGAGTGGGAGGAGTGGTGTATAATTGCCACTCCAACCCCGTTTTTCTGCAACGGATCAATGTGTTTGATAGAGAAGTCAGGAGAAATAGCGAAGGCTATGCCAGCCACTAACCAATCCTTAAGGCAAGTTTCTGTTAGAAACATCAGCTCCCAATGGTTCTCAGCCAGTAAATTAAAGATATCTAGGGCATGTCAGGGAAGAGATTGGCAATTAATGAGACAGGCAGAGAAGAATGGGACCAGCCTGGTAGAGGCCGTAGTATCAGAACCATAACAAGGGTTAGTACAAAGGGTTATGTCACCCTCCCTACCGGGGGACCCTTGGACTTCGCATAGGTGTCTAGGGAAAAACCACAGACAAGTCAAGTGTTCCCCCCTCCATCATCAGCCGGCGCCAGCTCAAAAACTTGCTTACAGGGAGCTGAGTGAACTTTCAGCAGCTCAGCCCTTGTACATGCTCGATGAGGAGCAATGTGACAAGGCTTACCGGCAGCGTGTCTGGCGCAGGCCGCAATCTGAATGCGGACGGGCACAGATGGGCTTGCCTTAGGCATGCCAGTGGCACGCCCGCTGTGGACGTCCTCTGTGCGACCACAGCATTGTTTCCTTTTATCAATAATGAGCAAGTGATTCTCCAACCACTGGAGCAATTGCCACGAACAAAATGGCATTTCACAGTGGGCTCGCCGAGAGGAATGTGGAAGTATGTGGGGGAGCAGCATGGTTCAAGAACCTAATAAAAAGAATATAAAAGCAGCCCAAACTCTTTAAAATGTGCAATTTGCAAAGCACCCCCCTGATTAGTGCAAATTCCCAAATTTAGCCTAGTACACAAAAATCAGAGCATAGAAAATTAAAGCTTTAGGTTCAGAGTATCAGGAGAACTGACCACTGAACGACCGCTGCATTGTTTCCTTTTATCAGTAATGAGAGAGCGATTCCTCAACGAGTGGAGCATGCTACAAACAAAATGGCGTCTCACAGTGGGCTCACTGAGAGGATGCGGAAGTATGAGCGGCAGCAGCGTGGAGAAGGAAACTAATAAAAAAGAATGTAAAAGCTGACCAAACGCTTTAAAATGTGCAGTTCGCAAAGCACCGCCCAGATTAGTTAAAATTTAGCCTTGTACACACAAATTCAGCCTAAAACACAAAAATGAGAGCATACCAAATTAAAGCTTTAGGTTCACAGTATCTGGAGGACTCCTAGAAGGGCCGATTCTGTACTGTGTCGTGCTCTAAAGGTTGACTGTGAGGGTTGTAGAGCATGTTAGGCCTCCACAAAAGTGGTAAGTAGAGCATTGACATGTTTCTCTAATGCCTTATAGAGAATAGGCAATGTAGAGATAGATCTGAAATTGGACCAGCTGGACAGGTCCAGGTGAGTTTTTTTTAAATAAGTGTAGAACCACAGCATGCTTTCATGCTTTGGGTAGGAGTCCCTCCTGTAAAGAGGAGTTCAAGAGTACCACCAGAAGTTGTAAAAGGTGTGGGCTGAAGATACTCAAGAGGGTCTTGTGGCGAGCCCGACTTTATTCACTGCAGTAACGCCATAAGGAGAGGAGAGTCCAAGGGGGCCAATAACTGCATTCTTATGGGAGAGTGACCCGTTTCTGAGGGGCTTCCTTCCCTGGTTGAAGGTTGCATAGGGCTGGTGTTCGGGTTATTGATCTTCAGCTGGGGATTGCCAATCTGCACTGTAGTTAGGGCGTGCTGGATGTCCATCACCTTCTTGACGAAGAAACCCGCAAACTCCTTGCATTGTGATTGAGACAAGGAAGGGGATGGCACTATATTATTGGGGTCTGAGAATTCTTGCACCACTTTGAAAAGTATTTTGGGAAAGTGTTGTGCTTGGAAAAGTTTGTCTGAGTAAAAAGAGGCTTGAGCATTTCGACAATGCACATGATATTGATTCAGAGCCACTTTGCATTTCAGCTTTAAATCCCATCATACAACTTCCTCCAGGCCCTTTCCAGTCTTTTCAGAGTTTTTCTTCTTCATGTAAGGCCTCTTTAAACCAAAGGGCAGGGGGATGAAGCCTGGATCACGATTTAAGTTTGGCTGGTAGGATTGCATCAAGAGATCCAGTTGTCAACCATGGGTTGCTCTAGGTCAACTTTCTGTACCAGATGGGGTGATGTATTGAAACAAGTTTAGTGCTGAAACAAGGGATGTCTAATTTAGACCAATTCCTGGACATGACTTGGGGCCTGACTCCCAGAGGGTGGGGAGTGATAGGGTATGTGGAAAGGCACTGCAAAATGATCTGACCAAAGTAGTGGCACACGGGGGTCTGTGGTTAGATCCGTAATGTTGTGAAAAATGGGGTCTAAAAGATGGTCTGGCTTATGGGTGGGGGCAGAGTTGGTTAGATTAAGATCTAGATTGCCCAGGTCCTCTAGGAAGGACTGGCTTAGCTGACAAGTGGGGTCCTCCAAGTGTACATTTGGGTCTCCAAGTAGAGTGAAGTTGGGGTTCTTGAGTATGAAGGGAGAGAGCAAGTCAAGAATTGTAGAGCACCAATGCCCGGCATAGCCAGGAGTGTGGTAGATTAGTATGCCAGAGAATGTGAAATTGGTCGTAAGACAGAGCGAGAAAGATAGGTCTTTGCATGCAGAGAAGGGGAGCTCCTTTATTTTACACTGAAATATATCTTTAAAGACGATGGCTAATCCACCTCCTGCTTTGTCCCTGTGTTCCATTCTAACTATACAGTAGTTTTTGTGCAATGCGGCGACGACATCAAGCAGAGATGCATCATGAAGCCACGTTTCTGGCAAAAACAGGGCATCAGGGGCCTTATCCACCAGAAGATTGTCGATATGTTGCCGGTGGCTTGCCAGGGAGCGACAGCTTATACTAAAGTAGCGGAATCTGCTTCTAGTTGTACTACCCCGGGTCGATCCGTACTTTCTACAAAATCCCTGGGAGCCGGCACTCTCTTTACTTTTCCCATCAGCGCTGTTATCAGTGGAGTGACAGGAAAAATGGCAATGCTTGCAACTGTCTAGGCTAGCTTGAGGATTAACAGAAGCCCAATATACCTCTAAGCAGGCAGGGCGAAGTGCTTTCAAGCTGGTATGAGGAGAAACACTTTCTGTCTGACATTGAAGGTGCAGGGTTCTTGGCCCTTTGGCCCATTCGGGTGAGGACGGGCACAGACGGGCTAGCCTTAGGTGTGCCTTCGGGTGCCAGCAGTGCACGTGCGCATGTCTACACCACAGCTGTCTAAATAGAGCTGTGCGCCCGATTAGCTAGACCACTGACTGCGCAGTACGTGCGGGCCCACCAAGATGGTCGCAGTAGGTGATCTAATGAGTGGGGCACTTAACATGCGCACCACGCTCTCGCCGCAGTTACAAAACAGATTAACCGGCCCCCCCGGTCCACCCAACACAGAATTCAGTCAAATTCAACAAACAGTGCAAATTAGTGCAATTGCATTAAGGTTTTTTTTAAAGTAAACTGTAACGGTGTCAGCAGACACCCTGCCTGTGGATCTCCGGCACCACGCCTGCCCTAAATAGAGCTGTGTGCGTGATCAGCTAGACTGCTAACTGCGCGGTACGTGCGGGCCCACCAAGATGCCGCTCTAGGTGATCTAATGAGTGGGGCACATAACACGTGCACCATTCTCTCCCCACAGTTAAAAAACAGATTAAAAGGCTCCCCACCCCCCAACACAGAATTCAGCCAAATTCAGCAAACAGTGCAAATTAGTGCAATTGCATTAAGGTTTTTTTCAAAGTAAATTGTAGCGGTGTCCGCGAACACCCTACCTGTACCGCTGATCGCCGGCGCCACGTCTGATCAGCTAGACCACTGACTGCGCATATGTGCGGACCCACCAGGATGGCTGCTGTAGGTGATCTAATGAGCAGGGCACTTAATTCACGCACCAGGCACTTGCCGCATTTAAAAAACGAATTAAAAGGCCCCCCCCCAGTCCTCCCAACAAAGAATTCAGTCAAATTCAGCAAACAGTGCAAATTAGTGCAATCATATTAAGGTTTTTTTAAAGTAAATTGTAGCGGTGTCAGTAGACACCATGCCTGTATATTAACACTATTGTTTACGTCATGCTCAATACCTGTTACCAATAATATATAAACACTGTTTTTTATCAAACATATGTTTATTAGGTTTTTCCAAGTACAACATAAGGTATCAGCATCATTTCGCTCATCGCAGTGAGCGCCAACTCGTCGATAAGACACAAATGGTAAAGCAGAACACATTGCCCAAGAGGCCCCCCGACCCCAAATCCGAAGTAAATGCTAATGGTGGATACAGTGGCTCTCTAAGAGGGGGTGCGGGCATCCCTCCGCGGCATCATACAGACGAAACAACTTAATTGGGCTACTCAGCGCGTGCCTATGATGACCTGTAAACAAGTCCTTCCAACTGAAGGAATCTACTAAGGCGTACTAAAGGCATATAAGAACAACTCCCCGAGCCCAAAAACAAAAACCCTACCCCCCCCCCCTCCCTCCTCCCAAACTATGGTGGCAGCAAAACTACAGCTAGAAAAGCAATTGGGGGTAATGGCAATAGAATCAAACTTGAAAGAGGTGCAGTGCGCGGACAGTAGGAGGACAAACAGCTGACGGCAGCCCCCTGGAAAGGAAGGCAACTAGCGGCCCCCACTTGAATTCAAAATCCTTGTAATTATCTTGAAAAATATCAGACATTCTTTCCAGGCTAAGAAGCCGCCATAACCGTGAGTGCCAAAGGGAGATCGCCGGAGCTTCCAGGCGGCCGCCAAAGTCACTTTAGCTGCGCCTATACACAGCCACATGATGGCCTTGTCCGCACGAGTCTGGTATTCTAGAGTAGGATCTCGGAGCCCCAAAAGAACCTCTGCTATGGTAGTCGGAATGGGGTATCCCAGAATATCTTTAATATGTGCCAAGATTTCTGTCCAAAAGGGGCGTATAGTCGGACAATCCCACCAAATGTGCTGGAAATCACCTAAGAGGCCGCAGCCTCTCCAGCAGCGGTCAGAAGTGTTAGGGAAGATCTGCTTGAGCCTAGAGGGGTGGAGATACCAATCCATCATAATCTTTAGATGGGCTTCCCGGAGGTCTACGGAGTGGTTAAATCTAAAAATGTCGGACCATAAGTGGGACCATTCTCTCTCTGACACATCGCGCTGTAATATCCCCTCCCAAACAGCCATGTATCGCGGACGCGGTGAGGTGGTGGTGGTAAGTAAAAGGTTATAGATGAACGATATCCCTCCTTTCATTGTGGTGGTCTTGAAGAGGAAAGATTCAAATCTAGTAGGTGGGCGAGTGGCTGCATCCCGGACCTTCGGGGTGAGAGCCCAATGAAGTAGTTGGGTATGGTGGAACCGTTCGGTATTGTCCAAGTCATAGTCCCGCTTGCAGTTGTCAAAGGTCAGGGGGTCATAGTTATGAAAGAGGTGTGTCAAGGCAAGGCAACCCCCCGTCTCCAAGCGTCAAAGGGTCCCTCTTGCATGCCAGGGGGGAAGGCAGGATTGAAGTGCAGTGGTGTAAATGGCGAAGGGAAAGTAGTCCATCGATCATCCCCCGTAACAGAGTCCCACACCCGCAAGGTGGCTCGCGTGGGAGTGCTACAGTACACGTTCTTAGGTCTATCATGTTTGGGGCGCCAAGCTAGGTCCCATATAGTCCTCCCTGCGATACTACGGTCCATATGCAACCAATGTTTATCGGATTCCGGCTTGGACCACTCAATTAGTACTCTCAGTTGTGCCGCTTTATAATATAGATGGATATCGGGGAGACCCACACCTCCTTCCGTTCGGGAGCGACATAGCACAGAGAACGACAGGCGAGCCCGTCCCTTTTGCCACACGAACTGTAAGAGCATAGATTTAATGCGGCGAAAGAAGTCCCTCTCTGGCTCTATCGGTAGAGCCTGGAACAGGTACAGAAGTTTAGGGAGAAGTGTCATCTTGACAGCATGTATGCGGCCAAGCCAAGAGAGAAAGAGGGGTTTCCACCTCGCGAGTTCCTCTTGGATTCGGGTGAAACTGGGGGGGAAATTAGCAGCATATAGGCCTTCCACCCTGGGCGTTAACTGGATCCCCAGGTACTGTATGGATGAAGCAGCCCAGTGTAGGGGAGTGAGGGGCTGGAGCCTGTGGGCCTCCGCTGGCGGAAGGGTTAGGTTAAGAATAAACGATTTGCCCAGGTTGACTTTGAAGCCTGCCACCCCCTCAAAGCGCTCCAGTTCAGATTGTAAAGGGGGAAGAGAGTGCTCAGGCTCGGAAAGGGACAAGAGGACATCGTCCACGAAGAGGGAGATCTTATGGGAGTCCCCACTGAAGGGGATGCCATGAATATCGGGGTTGGCTCTAATAGCCACTGCTAAGGGTTCGATGCTCAGGGCAAAGAGCAGGGGCGAGAGGGGGCACCCCTGTCGAGTACCTCTAGAGTGAGAAAAGGCAGAGGAGGATACATTGTTGACTTGTACCCTGGAGCGAGGCTGAACATAGTTAGCTCGAAGCATAGTGAGAAATTTAGGAGCGAACCCAAAGCTCGTGAGGGTATTAAATAAAAACGCCCAATCGACCCGATCAAAGGCCTTTTCCGCATCGAGGCCTACCAGTACCGCAGGGATATGTCGTTTATTAGCTTTCTCTATGAGGTGAACTATGCGGTGGGTGTTGTCGCGTGTTTGTCGGCCCTTAATGAACCCTGATTGGTCTGGGTGAATGAGGTCCGGCATGAGGTCATTCAGACGTTTAGCCAAAATAGAGGAGTAGAGTTTCGCGTCGAGGTTTAAGAGGGCGATGGGGCGGAACGAGGCGCATAAGTGAGGGGCCTTCCCAGGTTTAGGTATAACAGAGATCACGGCCTCGGATAACGATCCAGTGGTCCCTCACTCTGTCGCCATTTGGTTAAACAAGCGCGTGAGATGCGGGATAATATCGGAGGCAAAAGTTTTGTAAAACAAGGCGGTGTAGCCGTCTGGACCCGGGGCCTTACGGGGATTAAGGGCTTGTATGCAGAGTTTACCTCCTCGTAGGTGATAGGAGCCATAAGGGTTTCATTCCATTCAGGCGAAACCTGAGGGAGGCAGAGCGTCCGCAAGTATTCTCGTTGGGTGGCAGGATCTAATTGGTCCTCCGTGTAGAGTGATTTGTAGAAAGAGCCGAAGATCTCCGACTTTTCTTCATCTTTGTATGTAATCTCTCCAGTGGGCCCAAGAATACCTCCAATATATTCCCGTTCACGTTTGCCTTTGAGTTGTCTGGCTAGATGTCTACCCACCTTATTACCCTGGGAGTAAGAGAGGTGTCGGAGTTTGAGAAGCGTGAATTCTGCTCTGTTGTTATAAATAGCTCTGAGTTTGCCTCTCAAAGCCGTCAGTTTGTGAAGAGTATCTCGAGTGGGGTTCGCTTTATGTGTGTGTTCGACAGCAGCCACTTCCGTTTCCAATGCCTCCCTCTCTCTAGCTCGTTGTGCGTTCAGCGCCGAGTTGAGGGCAATACATTTTCCTCGGAGGACCGCTTTAAACGTGTCCCAGGTATTATACTCCGAGGTGTCCTCAGGCTTATTAAGATCAAAAATTCAGTAATGCTTTCCCTCAATTTAGTGCAGGACTCTTTATCTCGCGTGAGAGACGGTGGGAAATACCATCGGGGGGAAGAGGAGACCTTACCGTGCCAGGCCACGCAAATGGAAAGGAGACTGTGGTCCGACACGGAGAGGGGAAATATCCTAGCCTCCTGAAGGGCGCCCAGCAGGGATTGGCTGATAAAAATGTAGTCCAGGCGGGAGTAAATGTGGTGGACGTGAGAGTAATAGGTGTAGTCACGAGAGTGGGGATAGAGTGTCCGCCAAGCGTCTATCAGTCCTAGATCATGAAAGTGTTGTTTAATGGCGGGGGTAAAGGAGCCCAAGTCAGAGCGGTGTGGGTGAGTACTGTCGAGATCTCTCTGCCAGGTCAGATTAAAGTTGCCCATGAGTACCAAGGTTCCCTCCCCGAAGTCCAAAAGCTTCCCCGCAAGAGTGTTTAGAAACGCCGCTTGCCCCGTGTTAGGTGCGTATACTGCTACGAAGGTACAAAGCCTGCCCATCAGGCAGCCCTTGACCATAACCCAGCGGCCATCTTTATCAGAAAGGAAGCTCAGAGGTTGAAATTTTGTGGAGGCGTGAAAAAGGAGCGCCACTCCTCTGTGTTTCGTTAGGGCAGAAGCTTTGTATATCAGGGGATAGCATTTGTGACGGAGGCGTGAGTCCTCTGATCTAGCCAGATGTGTCTCTTGAAGGGCCACTATGTCAAGGTGATGATCCACAATATACTTCCATACTTTGTGGCGTTTCTGAGGTGAATTAAGCCCCTTAACATTCCAGGAACCAATAGTAATCGTCATTGTATTAAAGGATGAGAGAACATCTCACAGTCACCTCCGACCGACCCAGCCAGATGTGTGAGCGGGACCACCCCAGGTGTGCCTATCCCCCATGTTTGCAATCCGCGCGGGGAAACAGAAATAAAAGAAAAGGCCCCCAACGCATGAAATGAAAAAGCTGCCACCCTCACCCTCCCCACCCCAGCCTCAAAACCCAAAATCAAAATAGCAAATATCAACGAAAAAAGCGGCAAAAAGGCTGCTAGCTGGTTCCTGGGCGAGGGTAACATGCCCAACAGGGACTAGGGGGACGAAGTGTCCGAGGACCCCATCCGCGCCATCCGGGTGTAAGTCAAATAAGGCATCGTATGCGGTCATGATGTAGACGACAAAACAGTGCTGACTGCAGAAAGGGAATAAGGGCACTGTACTGAAACATAAAGGCAGATCACAGTTCAACAACCCCCTAGAACAGGTAGCGGCATGGGCCCAGACCTCCGGGCCATGGTGAGTTCTGGGGCGTAGGAATCGGATGGGAGTAGAGCACCTGTTAGCCCATCGAGCTGCTCCTACTTCTGGCCCCATTCTCAGCCTACAGTCAGGTGTGGCAAGATTCGGTTTGGGCTTCCGATGGCAGTGATTCCTCGATCAGTTGAAAACCAGGGCAGTACATGTAAAGAGTACGTCCGTTGAGGTTTCATCTGTGGCCCCTACGTGTGCCCATAAGCCATGCAGTCTTCAGTGGGGGCCCCCGTGGAGGCTCCCGGAAGTTGTCGTGATCGGAGCCAGACACCCACGGGGGGAGACCCAGGAGCTCCAGGCCCTCTTGTAAGTCACTGACATGGCGCTGTTTGCTGTTGAATTCAAAGCTTAGTCCGAACGGATAGGTCCACCTATATCTGATGTTATCATCTCGCAGTTTGGCAGTGATGGGTCGGAACATCTGCCTTCGTGCCAGGGTGGTCGGTGCTAAATCTTGGAAAATAGAGCACGAGTGATTTTGAAAGGTGGCGGTCCCCCTTGACCTGGCCGCTAGGAGCACTGCCTCCTTAACTTTATATGAGTGGAACTTTGCCAGGATGTCGCGGGGACGTCTCTTCTCGCCGGGCTGTAGGATTCCCACACGGTGGACTCTCTCCAGATTTATTGTGAGGGTGTGGGGACCCAGGATCTCAGCGAAAAGTCCCTCCATGAAAGCCTCCAGATCCGGCCCCTCTGCACCCTCCTCCAGATCCCTGACGCGTAGGTTCTCCCTCCGAGCCCTATTCTCGAGATCCTCCGCCTTGATCTGCGTCTGGTGGAGTTGTTCCTGGAGAGCACGAACATCATCACGCAGTTCGGCGGTGAGCTTCTCCTGGTCTTGGTGGTGCGCCTCCAGATCAAGTACTCTAGTGCCTACCGAGTCAACGTCTTGCTGAAGGGAGGCCAGTCTCCCTGTAAGGTCCGACCTCAGCTGCTCTATTGATGTTTTAATGTCCTGGCCGAGGTCGTTGCGCAATTCAGTTTTAAAGTCCTTCAGCATGGACAGAAGGTCCGCCTTCGTGAGGGCCATGTCCGTAGCTTCAGCGTCTCCGCGCAGTGTCGGGCGTTTATCTGACGGGCCGAAGAAGTCCGATACCTTGTTGGATGTCCTGTTCGTCCCTTTCTTAGGCGGCATGCGGACTGGCCTGGGAGAGTCCCTGTAGTGGCGACGCCCTCTGGAGGAAGCTCGGGATTCTAGGCGTGGGACCCGCTGCACCGAGGGGTCGTGTAGGTGACTGCCGGCAGGCCAGTGGGGCAGGCAGAGGCACTGTCAGCAGAGGGGCGCCGCAGCGCCGGCCGGACCCCCGTCCGCTGCTCAAGGTGGCTTGCAGTGTAGTATTTGCAGCTAGGTGAAAGCGCATCCCCCTCAGGAAGATCAGAAGCAGGGCGCCCGTTCACAGCGGAGAGCCCACCCAGAGCTCAGCGCCACAGTTCAATGCTCTGCTCAAATCTCGCTTTTCCCGGCGATGTCAGCCTTTACCTCGCCGTCACGGCCCTCTGCGATGTAGAGCGGGCGCCATTTTGTGGATGCAGGCACTGGCAGACAAGAGGCAGTCACTGTGGCGGAGGCATCCGGGGTGCGCCAGCAGCCCCGCCGCAAGGGCGAAGGTGGGCAGGAAGCGGTGTTGCCTGCTGAGGTGGCGTTGTGAAGGGCGTGGATACGGGGGCCGCAGGATCCGAGGACCAGACAAGGCACCGAGTTACAGCTTGGGCGCCACTGCAAGGTCAGGCAGGTGCATGGCGGCGATCCGCGGTATCAGCAGCTACCCGGGGGAGGCCCTTGAAATATTCCTCATGGCTTTGCCTACCTTGAATCCCCCCGAGACGGCGGGAAGCAGGCTCGGAGACAGGGGTTACACTCTCCGTGGTTGCTGGAAGCACTCAGCCCAATGTGATGGCCGCCATTTTGAAGGGCTCCCGTAGTTCTCGCAAAAGACCTCGCCTGGTCCGTTCCTGCGGCGGAGGAAGCGAGTAAAGGCTCCCTTGTCGTGCCTCACGTCCCCCGCTTGGCACAGAGCGTTTTGCGATGTGTGGGGTGCGGTGAGACCGCTGCTAGCTGCTCCGGAACAGTGCGCGGACCGGGAGCCGAGACGGGCTACGTCCGATCGGCCATCTTGCCCGGCCACGCCCCCCCTAAACACTGTTTTTTATAGATTCTATCACTTATCTACAATTATTCTGTCTAACAACCTCTTGAATGGATCATTTGAACGTTCTCTAATATTAGATAAAGGATTGAAAAAGATGTATACCATTTTTTATATTTTAATTATTTTTTGTACAGAAGTTTTTTTCTATGAAGAACACATGTAGAGGCTCAGGGCCTCATTTACAAACTTTTACGTATGGCAGTGCAGCAGGCCTTCCTGCAGTCCTGCCGTGTGTCAAAAGAAAATGGCAGGAAGGCACCGTATCGACAAGATATGGCGCATTCCTGTCCTTCTCCCCTGCACCGGCCCACAAA
Source organism: Calotriton arnoldi (assembly GCA_963921515.1). Classification (NCBI taxonomy): domain Eukaryota; kingdom Metazoa; phylum Chordata; class Amphibia; order Caudata; family Salamandridae; genus Calotriton; species Calotriton arnoldi. The sequence continues at coordinate 1,040,260 of CAWUFW010001162.1, forward strand.
CAGCAGCCGTGCGCCAACGCAGGCACCCTTGCGCCATGGTGCAAGGGTGCCTGCGTTGCGTTGCACTTGGGAATTCCTTCCTGCACAAAAACAATAATTGATGGCATTTTCCTCTTTCTATATAGCAACGAACACTTCTCCCAAATCAGAAATTTAAGATAAAAATACAATTGTCCCACAGACCAATGGTTTTCAAATTTTATTATCAAAAGTATAAATCATTTTTGTAAATTAGTTTTTTGATATCACACATATACATCAAAGAAATACACCAACATACTTTAAAGCATCAATATTTAGCACATCAATTGTTGAAGAGCCCCACTAACATGACGAACAACAAATGACATGATATATAAATCAATTAGTGAAACATAACAAGAAACAGAACAGATTTGTCCAAACAAATTCCACTTCCGAAACGCACGTCGGCGCTTTCTCTCTTTTTTGAAATTTGTATTTAACTTATTGAGCAAACATTGTTTTGTAATTTGGTGTGTGTATGTATTTGTTTGTTATCATTGTTTTTGTTTATTGTCCATTTGTTTTGACAAATTTGTTCTGTTTCTTGTTATGTTTCACTAATTGATTTATATATCATGTCATTTGTTGTTCGTCATGTTACTGGGGCTCTTCAACCATTGATGTGCTAAATATTGATGCTTTAAAGTATGTTGGTGTATTTCTTTGATGTATATGTGTGATATCAAAAAACTAATTTACAAAAATGATTTATACTTTTGATAATAAAATTTGAAAACCATTGGTCTGTGGGACAATTGTATTTTTATCTTGGATGTATTACCTTACATTAAATTACTGATTTGGGAGATGTGTTCGTTGCTATATACCCTGTTTTCCCTGCCTTCTTCTCCTCAAATATTTTCACATTCAGGGACCCTCTAGTTTTTCTCTTGTATTTTCCTCTTTCTATGTATGCTGCAGAATGTAGCACGCATAGAAAGATGATCAAGGGAGGCGTAGGAATCTAACAAATTCCCAGGTTTACGATTCCTCGTAAATCTGGGAATGCTTAAGATTCCATGGATGTTGCGTAGGAACACCCACAGCAACACCCATGGAACGCCCCTTTCACCCAGTGTTCTGCATGAAGGGGACACTTAATTACAAGACCATGAAAAACCACGTAAAGTGGCTTTGTGTGGCCTTGTAAATATGCTGCGGCACATTGCGCCACTGGAGCGTCAAAAAGGTGACGTTCCAGCTGCGCAAAAGTGCCACTAGGGCCTCGTAAAAGAGGCCCTCAGTGTCTAAAGTCTAGTAGAAATGTAGAAGAAGTGTAATTTTTAAAGAGCACATCTCGTGTTGTTAGATATTTGCGGCATACACCAATGCACTAATTTTGATGGCTTCCCTTTGTGTAAAATGCTTTTAAGAATTTTATGATGTTTTCCTCTGCTTTGACATGCTCCATACATTGCTTTAAGTGGATTGAAAAATGATGAGGTGAGGTGGTTCTAAAAATGTGTTGCCTACGAAACTTGTCTAAGAACTCCTTACAAAAGGCGTGGACTATGTAAATAAAGACATGACCAAATGCATGTGACATATAATCCTATGTTTCACAAATCCATATGTGGAGGCTTGCTGGACACAGAATATCAAAAGTCAGTAGGCAACAAAATATATATTTAACAGTTTTTAAGCACCATTATCTTTGTCTACAAGCAACACACTGCGACAGTAGCTTTAAACGCAAGCATTGTCTTCACTGCTTACCATGTCTACTGATAGAGTTAGAAAATGTGCATGAAAATTAATTGACAAAAATGATAATTTACCTTGGGTATTAACATGAAAACGCACTTTAAAATGTCATGTAGTTGAAATGTGCAAAATGCGCCCAGCAGTCATTTTCACTTGTAGGCGTCTGTTAGATTTCCCTTTAATTAATAGAAGCCTTTAGAAATTTCTGAACCATGCACAAATGTATTTGATAGCTTGATCTTAACATGACTTTGTAGGAGAGTAGGATCTGCTTCTTATGGTTACCCCCACTTTTTGCTGATGTTTCACTGTTTTTCGACTTTAGTCTGGCTGGGGCCCTGCTATCCAGGACCCCAGCCTAGCTGCTTCCTCTCTAAATTGATTCCCAGTACCTTAGGTACACCACAGATTGGATTCTGGGGTGCCTAGTATATGGTATACTATGTACCCAGGGCATAGGTACCCCAGAGGCCTACCAGGGGCTGAAGCATGTATTATGCCACCCCTGGGCAGCCTTCCAAAATGACACCACAGGACTGCTACAGCAGCCTGAGTGAGGTGGTGCATGCACCCCTTACTGAGATATAGGTTCACTATATCTCACCCTATCACTGCACATAGAAACCTATCAGTCACTCCTATGGCAAGCCTTATCAATCCTGAAGGCAGGGTGCTTGGTTTTGTGTGAGAGGGTGCCCATGCATGAGCAGAGCCCCTCTGCAGCCTTTGAAATCTATTCTCCGGGGTTGTCTGTGATGCAGCCTGACCATATACTCTTGAGTGCATTATAACTAAACTGTAAATGCTAACTTTGGACTGGCTGCACGGAAACATGTCGTGTTTGGTGTCAAACACCTTGGAATCATACCCCCACACCAGTAACTGGTGTGGGAGTATGATCCCACCCTTCTAGAGGGAGAGACATGACAGCACCGGTATACCCGGTACCAGCTAACAGAGCCCTTGCATCACAAAATGGATGCTGCAGCCACAGACACGAGTCTGTCCTCCTGCTGCTGACCGAAACTCCGGCAGGGGAGGCCTGGACAATAGGTTTCCTGTCCCAGGGAGGTGTTACCACCTCCCAGACAGGCTTTAGTGTATTGGGGCTGGGTGGGTGCACTCTCAGATTGCTTTGAAGTCCTGCACTGGGGGCACATTTGGTGTCCCTGTGCATAGCCCAGCTCAAACCGGTTGCAGGGGCTACCAGCCCCTGCTCTGGCGCGAAACTGGACAAAGGAAATGGGTGTAGCCACCCCTCTTTCCAAACCCTCCAATGGGTGGGTCCCCTGAGTTAGTCCAACCCCTTCCTTGGGTATAAGATAGGAACCCCTGGCAACAGGACTTTAGATATCCCTGGACGAAACTCTGAAACTGAATACTGGACCTTCGACGATCTGTTCAATGCCAGATGACTGAAGAATCTCCCTTGGAGTAAAGGAGTTACTCCCCTGCTTGGCAGGCACCAAAGACGCATCTGTCTGGTCTGCATCTCCGAAGCTCCAGCCGGACACCAACAACTCTGCAACCCAGGAGGTGGGTTTCCAGACTTCCCAGAGGCTGACCCGAGTCCCCAGCAAAGCTGAGACCCATAGCCCTCGTGGGTACCGTGGAACCGGAACCCCTGGACACCATGCACATTTGCAAGTGCATAAGCTTCTGGTCAATCCTAGAGGCTGTGCTTTGGGATACTTGTAGCCCCGACCCCAAGCAGTGAATCCACCGAAGATTGCTGGCCTGGCTACTCCCAGTGACCCTTGGACCGCAATTTTGTGATTCCGCTTGAGGTCCCTTTGCGATCCCTTGTCCGTCAACTTGTGGGTCCCTCAGAAAAACAACTCTACTTTCAATGGACCTCCCTGGTTGCTCCAGGCCTGCCCTGACACTCCCTTGCTTGGGGAGTCCCTCGGATCTCGCTGGTCCGCACCGAAGCCTTTGTTCTCTTCCTGCGTGGGTTGCTGTTGCCAAGGCTTGTTGTGTCCAATCGGGACACCGACACTGCAGCAAGCGACTTCCTTTGTGGGACAGCTTGAATCCAGCTCCTGGTTGTCGTCAACGCCTCCTGGTTCTTGTGGCTGCAGAGACAATCTTCACCTCTTTGAACTTGAAGCACCCGACATCGGTGGGCATTAGACTATCGTGCCCCTGGTCACTGGCTAGTGACCCAGACTCTGTCCCCTCTGCTTTCAGGTTCTTCACATCCTCGATCCAGGCTTGGATCTCTTCGGACTCTTCTCATCCTCCCGGCAGCAGCACTTTCCAGCAAGCTGCCATTGAAAACGACGGCGCAACCCGACACCATTTGACACCTATGCACCCGGCTTCCCTGGGTGAGGTAACACGGGTACTCCGGTGCTCCCGTGGGTGTTGGCCCTAGAACCCTCTAAGTCCAAAAGGGTTTGTTCCTAGTCCACTCCGAAGTGTCCCTAAACTTTAAAACTCTAACCGCGACTTTCCCCATAGAAGCTAACGGAGCTCGGGGCTGTGTTCAAACACTGCACACGTCCCCCGTGGGTCCCCTGTGTCACTACCTTGGGTGGTTCCTTGGGGTCCCAGCGATTCTACAGGCTCTAGGCCTTGTGTCTAGTCAAGTCGTGGTTCTTATACCACTTTCTTAATATATGGTTTGGTTCGCCCCTAGGGCCTATCGTATATTGTGCTAATTTACTGTGATATTTGAAGTGTAACATATGTGCTTTGACCTCTAGCCTCATAAAGCGACTAGTGGGGAGTGTTTAGAAATAAATACATATATTTTATATATATACCTGGTGTGGTCTCCTTTCATTTAGCCATTCAAGAGATTATAGACTGGTAAAACAAACAGCTTTACACTCCTTCAAGACTTAGCCTGAAGGCTGCTCTCCATAGCTACCACTAGGATAGCTTTCAATAAAGGTTGTCTTTTACCTATCACCTCTAAGGGGCTGTTTGGACTGGTGCAAGGTGCCCACTACAACTAGTGGACAGCATATGCTAGGCCAACTTCTCACAGACTTGCTTAAATTTTGTCTTAGCTGCAGAGTTTAATAAATGTATTCATTTCTTAAGTTACATAGTCTTCATGTACTAAGCTTGAACTTCCTATTTATCGCATGTTCATATAATGCTGAATATAAAATCACACATTTTAGCAATAATGTTTACTTACAAGATATATGAAAAGCATTGCTTAACGAGAAATCTGCAAGCAAATGTTTTTGTCTTTAGTGTAGTTCATTGTTACTCAGTGACACATTGGATAAATGATAGAATAGACAGTGTAATAGACTTTTCTGGGAACCAAGGTTAGATGTTCCCAGTTATACCAATGTTTAGTGATGTCTGTTACATATTTGATAGTAGACTGTGGACTCCATGTGATTCCGTTGAAAAGGAAGAACGAAGCTGCTCACCATTGAAGGATGTCTTCTCATTGGACCAGAGAGACCTGATCTGCAACAATGTGGTCCGCATGTTTTCTCGCCTTTTATATTAGTGCATGTTTCTATTTAAATTTAGGATCTTCTTGGGACTTTCACTCTTCCCATTGCTGTGGGCTACTGCTGACGGCTGCTACTGTTGCCTGCCAATTTGGAGGTGACGCTCACTTCTTTTCCTGAACTCTTTATGGGTTCTATTAGTTTTTGCTTCCATTAGATAGAATAGGGACTAATTCATTTATGGAACTCGCTTGTCCATCTTGCATTATTGATGACTCTAACCATATTTTCTTTGATAGTATCTGTAAATGGATTTATCTGACTTACCGATTGAATTCAAATAATACAAATAATTTACACATTTCTTAAATAGAATAAAGGTTTTGAAATCGATTTAAAAGTCTCATCTTTGACTAAACTTTAAACTAATAATAATGATGCTAATTGCCTTGAATTGATTTAGCTTCCATTCAAAAATGGTGGCAAAGATATGTCGCTTAAGAAAAAGAAAATATAGCATGGAGTTGGAGCCCATTCTTGTAAGTTATAGGTTGAACTGGCACTGGAAAGTAAATTTTGGACTCTTTCTGCGCAGTTTTCTGTTAGCAGAGTACAGTTCACACCCTGAATGGAGCTATAAAATAATTTCCCAAGTTAGACTAAATTACCCGAATCCTGAAATCCAATGCCCGGAACCTGAAGATATGAGAAAGCAGTATTCAAAGGCAGTTGCTGTTTGGAGGTGTGAGTATTAATAGGATGATGCATCATCTATTTTATTTGTGTTTTGGTCTTTAGTATGGTGATGACTTGTGATTTTGAGTGATGTTATTTGTTTTTATTTGAAGAGGTTGAAGAGTTTCAGACTAGTCGTAGTCTAAGATCCCGGGATACATAAATTGAGATAAAAAGATAGATTGATAGAATAAGAGCCATTGTCATATGGTATTTCTTGTTTGTAGATTTAAGGTGTAGAGTGTGAGTTATCATCACTTCTACAAATAAGATGGAGATACTAAAAACATTGTTGTAATTGTTTAACATTGATTGATGTTAGCAGAACCTAATTGCGCAAAAAGGTGATGCGGCATTGATGAGAGTGATTTCCGGGTCGTCGAGATCTCATTTGTGTTTCTGGATTTATTGAATGATTGTAATACTGTTATTCCTTTAGTAAAGCAAAAAAGAAATGATATATGTTTGTTGTGTTAGTTGAAAGTTTGCTGAAGCTTGTGTAAGTATGTAGAAATTGTTAAGGAGGGTGAACTGCTGCAAGGAGTGAAGTCTCACGTCTTAGAGTTCACACTGTGATTGGTTGGTTGGTTTGCTTTTGCTCTGGGATTGGTTGGTGACGTCAAGGTGTTGCGCTGGGATTGGTCAATGATTGAGTAACTATCGCATTGAGATTTGTTGAAGGAATTTGGAAAATATTATCTGTGACAGGATTGGTTTACAATAATTTGATGAATTTGGAACAGAATCAAAACATTGAATGAAGTTGTTTTGTTTTTCAATTTATTTCGATCATGAAATGTTTTAAATAAATTAAGAATTTAGTGAAGGGGGATGTTACTATTCCAGCATGAAAAGGTGAGTAGACACTTCCTGAGGGTACACAAGCATATATAATGACAACAGAATAAGGGTTACGTGCATGTTTTTGGCTTTGTCAATGGTGCAAGATCACAAAGAAAGAGGGTTCACTGAGTTTCCCAAAATATGGACCTTTGAAAGATGAATTCTTGATAAATTAAAAGGGAAGATGTACTAAATGAAGCCACCTCCTAGACCTGCTCAATATGAAGCTTTAAATTTATGGGAAAAAGTTGCCCGAAAAAAAAGACGGAGACGTATCAGCATAGGACAAGGAGGGCAGTGCGTAATTATGCAGATGCTCATTGGGATGAAGAACAGTGTGGATGGCAAAAAGCTGTGATTGAGGGAACTGGATTGTATCCACCTATTACAACAGAGATATCAGGAAAGGTCAATAAGAAGAAATCAGTAGAGAAAGGCAAAGAAAAGAAAGAGATAGAAGATGATACAGAAAGTGATTCAGGGGATGACATTCTAGAAGAAATGTTGGCCACACGACCCCCACCTTATGCAATACCTACTGAGTAGAGTGAATCAAGTGCTACTACGAGGAGTACAGTGGCTTCTGCCCATGTAGAACCGAGTGTAGTATAGATTGAGAGACCTATGCAGATACTTCAAATTGTTCCACCAGTTGGAAGTATGCAAGGTGTTGTCGTTCCATAGGTTGGTTTCCAGCGCAACCAAGGAGGGTTCAGTGGGCCTCAGGGTAGAGGTAGAGGTGTGCCTGTTAAGACAGGTACAGGAGCAGATGTTGCTGCTATGAACAAAATTACTCTTTGTCACATCTGTCACAGGGTCGGAAATTGGAAGAGGGAGTCTAGATATAATCCTGATAATGCTAATGGAAATGTACAAATGCAAAGAGGAGTGCAGATGCAAAACATGCCTGCACAGCAAATGCAAGTGCCTATGCAGGGACAAGTTCCAATGATGCCAGTTCCACCAGCTCAAATGATCCCACAAAACATGGGATATCCCTGATTCAATTTAAATCAAATCCCAAAATGAATACTAATTTGTTTCAGAATTCAGTTCAACAGCGTCCGAATTTGAATCAAAATGCTTTACAACAGTATCCCTTTTTCGAAAATGATGGTTCTGATGTTTCTCATCGAAGGTGCCTGAGAGGTGAGGAAGATTTCATACTTGGCGCAATATTAGAGGTAGACCAGAGGGGTCCATATGTAGATGCTGACATGTATGGCCAACCCATGTCATTTGTTAGGCCAGTGGAAGTCCCAAACCCACCTCTCTCGGGGGAAAATGTCCAAGTTGTTCGAGTGACAAAAAACAGTTTACCAATCCAATTTCAGAGAATGAACTGGTTAAAATAGGTTCATTTGAAGAAAAACATCAGTTTGTTGTAGTTTGAGTGCTGTAAATTTACTGTGGAGAGATTTATTGTGCAAGTTAAATTGCACTATTTACTGCACACCAGATGGTGTAGCTTTTCAAAGCCATGATGAGGATGTGGAATTTAAAATGATTCGACAACAGACAGCTACAGGAATGTTTCCCCTAATGACAGTTGAGGAAGTAGCTGCAGATTTAAGAGACACTATAAATGCAGAAGTCTGTGATGTCACAGGAAAGGATATTGGACTAATTAAAGGTGTAGAACCAGTCTGGATTACAGTAAAAGCAAATGCAGTATATCCTAGAACACCAACTTACCATTTGACTCCTGAGACAATTGAAGGAATAACGCCTTTAATAGAGGACGTTACAAAAAGGAATCTGGAGGGAGTTAATTGGGAGTCCATGTAATTTTCCAATTATGGGTTTACAGAAGCCCAATGGAAAATACAGGATTGTGTAGGACCTTACAAAAATTAATGAAATAGTGGTCCCTTGTTGTTCTGTGGTACCGAATCCAACCAAAATACTGTTTCAGATTCCATGTACTGCAGAGTGGTTTACAGTGATTGACTTGTGCCAGGATTTCGTTCAGCCCCATTACATGAAGAAAGTCAGTTCCTCTTTTCTTTTGTATTCCAGCAGAAAGTATTAGCATGGTGTCATTTCTCACAAGAGTATACAGAAAGTCCTTCTATTTTCAACCAGAAAAGAAATCTGGAGTCATTTCAGATGCCATGCAGGTCAGTACTTGTACAGCACATAGATGATTTGCTGGTAGCATCAGAGACACAAGAAGCTTGTAAACAAGACACCGTTGCCTTATTGACCCACCTGGCTGAGAACCGACATAATATATCCCTAGGTAACTGCAGTACTGTCAACAAGAAGTTCAATATCTGTGATACATAATTGAGGAAGAAGCTAGGAAGAGAGAGTGGAAGCCATTCTTCAAATGAATCCACCTCAAACTCAAAATGAAGACAGGATGTTTTGGGAATGGATGGCTAAAGTAGAGAGTGGATACCAAACTTTACCTAGTGGAAAAGCCTTTACTGAGGTTGACGCACAGAGATGTGTCTGATCTGATTCAATTGGACCATGACTGTATGAAAGCCTTCCTAGAGCTGAAAGAAAATTACGTCGTGCCCCGGCACTAGGAATGCCAGATTATATAAAATAGTTTACTTTTTTTTTGCAGTGAGAGATAGGGCTGTGCTCTCTCAGTGCTGACTCACATGCACGCAGACGTCTAAAAACTAGCGGCGTATATCCCTACCACCCTTGATCCCACCACAGGTCTTTCCGGTTGCCTTAAAGAGGTTGCCGAAGTGAGCACTGGTCTGAAAAAGAGTGAAAACATAGTGATGGGATATCCTTTAACTGTTACGGACCCACACTCTGTGGAGCTTCTATTGACAAGAACGAAAACTCAGCACATGACACATAATCAATTGACTAAATACAAACAAGTTATACTGTCTTCAGATAATGTTGTTTTAAAAAGATGCCAAATATTAAATCCAGCAACTCTTTTGTCAATTAATGATGTTATTTGTGAAGACATTGAACATGAATGCCTAAATGTCACGGACGTATGCACCAAGCCAAGACCTGATATTGAGGATGAGCCCCTGATTGAACCCGACCATGTTCTTTTTGTAGATGGATCAAGTCTCAGAAGTAATGAGAGCACATTGAGAGCAGCATATGACGTGTGCACTATAAATGATGTTGTGGAAGCTTCCTGACTTCAAGGGGTACCTCAGCACAAGTTGAAGAATTGATTGCCCTTACCAGAGCATGCAGTGTAACTATTTATATGGATAGTCAGTATAGCTCTAGTGTTGTCCATGATTTTGGGCAATTGTGGTCACAGAGAGGGTTCTTAACGTCCTCAGGTACTCCAATCAGAAATGGAATGCATTTTAAAATTTTGCTGGAAGCCTTACAGTTACCTGAAGAAATTGCAGTGGTTTAGTGTGCAACTCATTAAAGTGGTAATGGCAACATTGCCATGGAAAATAGATATGCTGATTCAGTAGCACAGTATTGTACTTTGCTGGCCTTTACATTTATTGGAAATTTCACATATTAATTGGAAGAGAAGACATAGTTTACTTTGTTGAGGAAAGTGACCCATATTTGGGACAAGTTAATAGGGTACAGGGAAATGTTTCAGAAGCAGAGCAAAATAGTTGGATCAAAGCAGGCAGTGAGAAAAATTCTAATGACATTTGGATGTCAGCTGATGGGGGATCTTTTATTGCCAGACAATTTGTTGTTTCCAATGACACAATACTATCATGGATACACACATTTAGGCAGAGATGCCATGATCAGACTTTTTTTGCAAGAATTGGTTCAATCCCAGATTTAGGATGCTGGCAGAAGAAGATTGTCATAGATATATAATTTGTCAACAAATGAATGCAGGAAAGAAAATACATATACACTGAGTCACATAGGGAGATCAGGTGGTCCTTTCAACAGAATGCAGATGGATTTTATCGAGATGCCTGCTTACAGCGGGCTGAGAGATATCCTGGTTATCCTATGTGTCTTCTCAAAATGGGTAGAAGCCTACCCAACCAGAAGAAATGACAACTTCAGTGTGACAAAACTGTTATGGCGAGAATTGATTCCATGTTACGGAATGCTGGTTTCTCTTGAATCAGATAGGGGGACCCATTTCAAGAATGAGATCATGAAGATGATTTGCATAGCATCACAGGTCAAGCAAAGATTACATTGCAGTTACAAACCTAAAGCTTCTGGAATAGTTGAACAGGTCAATGGAACCCTTAAATCAAGACTAGCAAATATTTGTGCTTCAATATCACTGAAATGGACAGATGCATTGCCTTTGGTAGTGATGAGTATCCGAAGTATCCCAGATAGAAAGACTGGCTTGTCGCCCCATGAAATTCTGATGGGCAGGACAATGAGACTCCCTGCTGTACCTCCAAATGCACTTTTGAACATCACAAATAATATGATACTGCAAAGGGTTGGCTAATGCGGTCCATTCTGTCCCTGACCAGGTTACAGCTGCCACAATAGATCCTCGCCAAGAACAGTGCCACAACCTCAATCCTGGGGATTGGGACCTGATCTAGAAGAACGTTTGGAAAACTTGTTTGGAACCGAGATTGAAAGGCCCCTTCCAAATAATCCTTGTGACCAATACTGCTATTAAGTGTGCTGGAGTTCTGAACTGAATTCAGGCTTTTCACACTAAGAAAGTGAGAAACCAAGAAGAAGTGATTGTGGTTTTTGATCCTGAACAAAGAGCATTGGTGACTGCATCACCACCACCTGGAAGACCACCTAGACCAGTGGTACAGCCACCACAAGGACAGCAAGAAGAAGAAGAAAGGGGTGAAGTCGAAAGTCGAAAAACAGATTAAAGTGCATGAAGTTACACAGAGTGGCATCTAAGTCTCTATCAAAATGGAAGCAGAAACTGTTCACCAAAACAGAAACATTACTGATAATCCATCAGTACTACTGGAAGATCTGGGTGAAGGAACAATCACTGAGATAAGAACAGTCACCCACAGAGCTGAATGGCCAAAATCCTATGAACAAGAAAGACTTAGAAGAAGTACATCAGTTGATCGAATACCAGCAACTATACCTGAAGAAACTGAGTCAAGTAATGAAAGTGGTATAGAGCAAAACAGACAATCTCTCAGAAGATCAAAGAGAGCAAGGGTACCTTGTTGGAGGTATTCCGCACCTGAATGGACATCCTATGCTGACCAACTATTGAATGTCACATAAGATGATCAGTTAGATGTGAGATCTGAACTGTATGAGCCTCCCTGGTGTATAAGCTTTAAAAGAAAATTGCGAAAAGTTGAAACTAACAACTGAGAACTATCCAAAGCTGAAAAAAAGAAACAATAACTTATCAATGAAGAAGAACTGTCCTGTTAGACCTTTATTATTTTAATTCTAATTTTACAGAAGATCAACCTAGGCCTAGTCTGTAGTAGAAGAGTAGGGATAACAATATAGAAGAACACGGAATAGAGTTAAGGATTGTCTAATTAGAAATCTGAACTGCTAATACTAAGTTGTTTTGAAAAGCTACTAATGAAAGTGTACGCTGAACTGTTGAGGTATTGAACTTTATTACACCTATCCTGGTTTGAGAGAAATGTATTGCATTAGAAATAAGTGTAAGTATAATATGTGCTCAATCTTCGTAATAACAGTAATGATGATTACTATAGTATTAGTGGAATTTTATTTAACCCCAGAAGTAGAGCATAGATCCAATAATTCTACTAACTCACATGCATACCTTAATGATGTAGACCAGCTAAAAGCTTCTTTTGTTATCTACAAGAAAGATGATTTCTCTACTAGTGTTTACTCTAGATTAGTACAAGAATACACTCATGCTATAGATGCAAAGGACTGTTATGTCTGCGCTCATTTACCCACATCTGCATCAGAAGAGGACACTTATTACCACATGCCATTATCATATGCTATTTCTTGTAGTATTTTGCTTTCACTTGTGTATAGGCAAGAACACTTTGAATACTTCTATTCTAATTATGATCTAATACTTTCAAGAGTACCCCTAATAGGAAGCATGAATTTACACCCGCAAGCATAAGAGATGGACACAGCTTGGTATTATTTATTTCCCCATAGACCTATAGATAGTGTTAAGGCTTATAAAAATAATTTAACCTGCTTGATGAAACATTTAGAGAAGATTTCCATAATGGCTTCAGAAGAAAGGTACATGAACATAACACGTACTAAAGATGAGCATAGTGATGTTTTAAAAAATGTTTGGAAAAAAGAAGAAAATGAAATTAGAAAGAAAATGATTTACCCATAATTAAGGTTAGACAGAAACACACAAAGGGAAAATTTACGTTTACAGAAGAACACACAAACGAACTAGACATGTAGGGATATAGGGAAACACATTTGAATTAACAGGGGGATGGCAAATTTTACTATGAGAAGAATCTGCAATTCCCGGAGTGTATTTTATTTGTGGACAGAAAGCTTATTTCTTGCTACCTGCTGACTGGCAGGGTATTTTGCTATTTAGGTGTATTATTTCTTAAATGTAAAATGTGGAGAGCGTAGATGCATTAACAATGACACCCGCACACAGACACAAATGTAGTACTGAAATAGGAGCTGAATTAGTAGGAGATATATTTGGCGTAATCATTCCACCTGTAGGCATCATATTAAATGGTGAAAAGATTAAAAAACTGTCAACTGTTGTTGACAAGATGGCAACTAGCACTTCTGGAGCTTTATTAGTAGTGAACACTGAATGAATTCCCATACGCTCATTGGTTTTGCAAGACCATCTTGCATTAGACATTTTACTCGCAGAAAATGGCGGAGTCTGCAAAATGCTTAAATTAACCCATTGCTGCTCCTACATACCTGATAAAAGTAAGGAAACTGAAAGTTTTGCAAAGAACATTTCAGACTTGAAACATAAGTTAGAAGAGTTGGAAACCCCTAGTGTCTTTGAAAATTTTGGAAAAGGAGTGCAGACCATTGGAAATTGGTTTACAACTGCAGGAGGAGGAATTGTAAAGGCTTTTCTTTTGCCAGTAGTAATAATAGGGATTTGTCTGCTATTTCTTAATGGTTTTTGTTTTTGAGCTGTAAATATATTTTACGCAAAAGAAGGGAAAAAGAATTGAACAAGAGATTTGAAAAAGATTTGGTATTACATAGACTCATGAATGATGACTATAAAAAATTATTAAAGTATCGGGTCAGAAAAGGAAAAGGCGAGACTCAAAGGATGATGGATGTGCTCTCTAAACAAACTCACATGTGAAATGTCTTTAGTGTGATGGTTAAGATAACCATCAGACAGGAAAATTGATAGAGTTAGAAAATTTGCATAAATATTAATTAACAAAAATTATAATTTACCTTAGGCATTAACATTAAAACGCACTTTAAATTGTCACATAGTTGAAATGTACAAAAAGCACCCGGCAGTCATTTTCACTGATGGGCTTCTGTTAGATTTCCCTTTTATGAGTAGAAGCCTTTAGAAATTGCTGCCCATGCACAAATGTATTCGATAGCTTGACCTTAGCATGACTTGCTTACATTTTGTCATAGCTGCAGAATGTTCTGAGTTTTATAAATGTATTCCTTTTTTAAGTTACATATTCTTAATGTACCAAGCTTGAACTTCCTACTTATCTGATGTTCATATATTGCTGAGTAGAGAATCACACATTTAAACAATAATGTTTGCTTACAAGATATACGAAAAGCATTACTTAACTAGAAATCTGCAAGCAAATGTTTCTGTCTTTAGTGTAGTTCATTGTTACACAGTGACACATTGGATAAATGATAGAATAGACAGTGTAATAGACTTCCCTGGAAACCAAGGTTACATGTTCCCAGTTATACAAATGTTTAGTGATATCTGTTACATATTTGATAGTAGACTGTGGACTCCATGTGTTTTCCCTAGGAAAGGAAGAATGAAGTTGCTCACCATCGAAAGATGTCTTCTCATTGGACCAGAGTGACCTGATCTGCAACAATGTTGTCTGCATGCTTTCTTGTCATTTATATTAGTGTGTGTTACCAGTTAAATTCAGGATCTTCTTGGGACTTCCAGACTTTCCATTGCTGTGGGCCACTGCTGACAGCTGGTACTGTTGCCTGCCACTTTGGAGGTGACACTACTTATTCCTATGCTGAATGGTGTAGCTACTGCTTCATCTGTTTCCTCTATTTGCCTGTTGAGGTTTATTTTTGTACGGTTTGCTTCTACAATTGAATGCTGATGCTTTTTGGAGATTGAGACTTGGCTGAGTTTCATGGACTACTCTTTTTGTGGAGTTCAAATACCTAATTGATTTCGAACTTGATGCTCCTTTGATTTCACTTCTTTTCCTGAACTCTTTATGGGTTCTATTCGTGTTTGCTTCCATTAGATAGAATAGGGACTAATTCCTTTATGGAACATGTTTGTCCATTGTGCATTATTGATGACTCTTACCATATGTTCTTTTGATAATTTCTGCCAACGGATTTATCTGACTTAACAATTGAATAAAAATAATAAAAATAATTTACTAATCTCTTAAAGAGAGTAAGTTTTAAAATCGATTTAAAACTCTCATCATTGACTGAACTTTAAACTGTTAACTATGATGCTAATTGACTTGATTTGATTTAGCTTACATTCAAAAACAGTGGCAAAATTATTTTGCGTAAGTAGAAGAAAATATAGCTCAGATTTGGAGCCCATTCTTGTAAGTTACAAGTTGAACTGATATTGGAAAGCACATTTTGGACTCTTTCCGCACTATCACTACCTTTTGAGCAAAATGTACAAAGAGAATAACAACTTGGTTATTCACTTGGAATGAGATAGTATCTTAGGCCCTGAGACACCAAAGGTAAATGACAGTACCTATGGAAAAATCCTCACAATCTCTGTGCGCCTTCCTGCCCTCATCTGCAAACACTGGGAGTGCTTTGAAACCGGCTGATTGGGTTGCCAAAAATATGGCACTGGGATTGGCAGACAACACCACCCCACCAATAGATGGGGTCCAGTAGACTTGACATCTAATACTGGTTTTACCAAAATATATTGGTGATAAAATGTGGGCAGCCCTGCCCCCCATCCCTCAGTGACACGTCTCTAGATCCGTGCAAAAAGCAGTTCTGCAGTTCTGAGCTGTATGTTAAAAAATTGTTTGATCTTGGGCAAATCATGCAATGCCTATGTCTCTGTTCCCAATGCTGACATTGTGTATGAACATTGAAACATGTTCAATACAGAAAATGAACTCCATGGATATATTCTGAGGACAGTCCTCAGCACTGTTTTCTTTCATAAATTATTGTATCATATGTTCAGGGCTAAATTGGTGTAGCTGACACGATCACCACTTGGTGCTCCATAATGGACTATTTAGTCTGATTACGCTTACAACAAAAGTGTGAAAGTATCCAATACAACCCAGAGTGGTGTAAACTGTATTACAATGATTCCTGAAGTCACAAAGTTGTATGTGATCACAGTGTACAGTGCCAATCAATATCCCACACTCAGAAGGCCCAGGCTGATAACCTATATTCAGAAGTTCCCAGTACACACATTTGGGCATATTCACAAAAGTATTTACTGGTAAAGGAAGTAGTATTATAGGAGTATTATTTTCCATTTTCTTATATGCCTTTGTGACCCAACGGCAAAACGCCTACCTCCCCATTGGTAAAAGTTCAAAGAGGGCACAGCTCTTTCTATTTGTACTAATTGTATATGAATTTTCCCTGAATAGTGCCATTTTATTTCCAGTTTCGATGCTTTGGGGCCAAATAATGAAGGCATGTAAGAGTACATAAAAGAGAAATTAAATAGAACTATTGAAGTACTACCATAAGTACTCCAAAAGGCCTTTGTAAATAGGATCCTTTTGTTTAGAGAGCCCAGGCAGACAACTCACTTTCCCAGGGAGCAAACACAAACCCTTACCTCCCGGGCACCGTTGAATTTATTATACAATACATTAATATAAGATGTAACTCTGTACCATTAAAAAATAACCTGGTCTCTTTATGCAACTCTGCTCCAAACCTTCAGTAGGCAATAAGGCTCCAGCACTGATGGGACTGGAACGCTAGATTAAAGAAAGCTTCATATTCTCTGTGCTCACCAATCCCAGGCTATGCACTACTCCCCTTGCCGTTAGGTATTGCACATTGCAAACAGCCCATCTCAGACCCCCAACCTGCCGTCTAAGGCCAACAAAAGTCAGGCCATTTTTCCCTTACATCAGTTGTTGTAGAATTACAGGCAAAAAACAGCTTGCAAAGGAACATGCCAACAATATTCCACAGAGACAGGCAGGAGGTTCAGTGAGCGGGGGACACCTGACTTACTGCAGGGGCCGTGTGGGAACTCCATCGCCCAAAATACACCACAGCCTTTGAGGAGGAGGAGGGGCTCTCATGAGTTTGTGCTACAAAAGTGCTGTATTTTGACTGTGGGACGTGCACTGGATGCACCCAGGTGCGTACCTGGGCGAAGACCGGGCCAAGAGTGGAGCATACTTCACCTGTCATGGCTCGGACGAGGCTGGGTTGGGCCACACCCCTTTCGCTTGGCTTTATCGTAAGCACTGGGCATTCACGGTCCAGCAAGGTACTGCTCGTCTGTGCTGTTATATCTCCTACCTCTCCATGAAGCATCTATCTATTGATTACCTCTGCGAAATAGAGACACACAAGACTGCAGCCAATTTGCCTAACCCACAGACTGGTCTCTCTCTGAATGGGTTTCTTCAGCATGCAGTGGGTGTTATTAACAAGGAATTTGAATTTGATGAACGTTGCTTATCCCTTACACCTGCTCCACCTTTGCACTCTCCTTGTTAAACTGCAGTGGCCTCTGTTTCGGGGGGCCCTGCTACTACTTTCACCAAAAGGGGACCTTTTAGTTATTTTCCCCCTGCCTCGGTGCCATTACTTAATTGATCAAGCTCTACAGTTAATGGCCAGCCAGCTAAAAGCAAGAGGGCCGAATCTTGTGCAAAATCCTAGCAAACCAGCTTAACAACTGTCAGCTCCAAGGGTGATTGTGCTGGTTGTGGCGAGATCAACCCTGCCGAGGTAGTGGGGGTTTTGTACAGCAAAATATCTGATATTTTGGAGGCCAAATTAAAGGCAATCAATGAATGGTTGGGTGCTATTGAAGCGGAACTTCACAAGTTGAGCTCAGCTACAGTGACCCAGACTCCCAAGTCCCCTCTTCGCGTTGCTCTTGGTCCAGGTGAAACCTTCTCTGCCAACCAACCGGCCATCAGTGATGGGAATACTGGTCAGACACCAAATTAATCTGGCAGGGGAGCATTGAAACCAAAGACTTTGATCATTTCAAAACCCTTAAGAGTTGCCTGAGTTAGTCTGTGTGATAAAGGGGAGGGGATGAGGTTAGGGCAATGGGTTGTTCAACACTCCTCGGATCTTATCCCCCCAAGATCAGTCTCCCTCCGCAGACTTGCCCCTGTGTGGCAGCATTATATAATGTGCCCTGCTTGGCACCACATGCTGTTGAATCATTCGCCCCAACTTGAAAACAAGGTTCTCCATTGGTTTCACACTACTGCTAACTTTACCTATTCAGTTGTGTCTGATCATTTATTGGTTCACATGGTGGGTGGGATGGGTAGGTCACCTGAAAAAGAGCTCACTGGGTGATTGTGTGATTATTAATTTTAGGTTACCAGCTCCTGTAGTGCAGAAATTTCTGTTTAATTGTCAGCCTCCATGTGGATCTTGTCCTGCTATGTTCCTCCTCCCATTGGGTTTCTATTATCGGCATTTGCAGCCAATGTTTGTGTCTTCTACAAACCAATTCTGGCCAACATCTTCAAGTAGTGCTACCTACAGTCACCATGTGGCGCCTTCTATTCTCACTGAAGTTGATTGGAGAAAGACTATAGCACTAGGGCCTCCTTGTTTTCTCCTGTCTCTGGTATTTGGATACCTGGGTCCTCTAGGTTGGCAACTGGTAAAATCCATGCGCATTCCATTGGACTTCGGCCTTGCCAACTCTTGGGCTGATCCTAGAACACTCCACCAAGTCTGATGTTGATGCTTCACAAAGCTATCTCCTGCTGATGCACAGTAAATATAGCGGATCTGGTCTTCTGCCTGCTTTCTGCCCAGCTGCAACCAGACTTATCTTCTAATTCCCTTTCTCCCTCGAGTCCGCCATCAAGCATTACCGTTGTTATCAGCTGGAATATCGCTGGGGCAAATTCAAAATTATAAGACACTGAGTGGGGCTAGTTTATTGACAATCATGGGATTTGCCTTTTTCAGGAAACATTTGTAACTGAAAATGTTTTTTGTATTGGCTTTAGGAGCTTTCACTGATCAATATATATAATTGGAGTCTTGGAAACCAGTATGAATCTCTATCCTTTCACTTATTGGATGAGATCCTAACCTTGTATTCCAAGTTCCATTTTGTCTTTGTGGCAGGAGGCCTGAATTTAACCTAGTGTGGGGAATTCCCGAATTGACATCTCCAGTGAAGCACCACTTCACAAGGGCCTCCCTCTAAATGGTAGATCTTACCCTTGCTTAAGGCCTGCAGGCCCTTAATGTCCGCTCGCCATTTGATGTTACGCCACTACCTACCTTCAGAGGAGGGGTTCATGTAAGATTTATCGACTACAATATTCTAGATGTAATAATATGGTGGTTGATGGAGGATATGACACTGATAGAGAGGGAGGAGAGGGACGATAACGACCTAGGCCTAAATGTGAAGGACCTGATCCCCTGTGTTTCATCTTTTCCCTTCCAGTCTTGTGGCCAAATATTGGAGGTTACAAACAACCGCAGAAACGTGAAGTGGGATGTTGTGTGTTCTTCGCCTGAGGTGGTTTTGGACATGTATGTAGCCGTTGCTTCCCACATTGCACAATGTCCGATAATTTGGGGAATAATGATATGATGTGATTGTTGCTGAGCATGCTAGATTATTTGCTGGCCTTAAAAAAAAAAATCTTTATAACTTTATGAAGTTCCCTGAGAGGTCCAGCCACAATAGGTGGTTTTCATTGTAGAAACGCAAAACTTAAGTGGTTGGTCTATATTAAAAAAATCATTGTATGACCTGGGCCTAGTTAACTTTTGGGAAGAGCCCTCCTCTATCTCATCAACGGTTCACTGACAAAATATTGATGTTAAAATATAGAAGTAAAAAATATCGATGCAAAAATATAGAATGCAAAAATATCTACTCCCTATACTTAAACAGGTAAGTACAAAAATATTGAGAAAAAAAATATTGATGTAAAAAATATAGTTGTACAAAATATCGATATATGCTGTCTGCACGAGGGGCTGGAACGTCAGTGGGGACCCAAGGAAGCCCGCGGACATTTATTCAATACAGGGCCATCCATCTGGACATTGCACACCTTGCCCTGGAAATTAGGACTATTACGGTCTTTCCCCCATACACAGCCCATCCCGACATGGTGAACTCTGGGATCTGTAGTTTACATCTTAAAACTACAGTGGGCGTGTTATCAGGTGATCATGGGGAGGAGTTCCCCATCCAATGGGAACGCAGCCAGAGGTTCAAAAAGGTGTGGGTGGATTTGTGCCGTGTTTGCAGTGGCATCTGAGGAAGGCGATGGAGCGCCGAAATGCATTATGCCCAGTGTCCTAATAAAGGCTTCCGACAGGATTCCCCCATGTGGCCTCTTGCTTCTCAGCACTGGAGGGGTTTGGTTTTGGATATTTGCACGCTGGCCATTAGCGTGCTGAAGAGGCCCCGTTCCATCAAGAGGCCGGGGCATTGCTGGTTCAGCTGTTGCTGTTTTTGTTTTCACCAAGAGATTGGTAGCTCCAGCCCGCCTCGAAGTGCAGACTAGGGAAAGGGCTTCTGCCGGGAGCAGCTCGTGATTCTACGAGGTGGCGGGAATCATTGTATCCCGTCCCATGGCCTGCCTGCTGTCTGCACGAGGGGCTGGAACGTCAGTGGGGACCCAAGGAAGCCCGCGGACATTTATTCAATACAGGGCCATCCATCTGGACATTGCACACCTTGCCCTGGAAATTAGGACTATTACGGGCTTTCCCCCATACACAGCCCATCCCGACATGGTGAACTCTGGGATCTGTAGTTTACATCTTAAAACTACAGTGGGCGGGTTGTCAGGTGATCATGGGGAGGAGTTCCCCATCCAATGGGAACGCAGCCAGAGGAACAAAAAGGTGTGGGTGAATTTGTGCCGTGTTTGCAGTGGCATCTGAGGAAGGCGATGGAGCGCCGAAATGCATTATGCCCAGTGTCCTAATAAAGGCTTCCGACAGGATTCCCCTGTGTGGCCTCTTGCTTCTCAGCACTGGAGGGGTTTGGTTTTGGATATATATATATATGTATATATATACATATAATAAAATAAATATTAAATAAGTTAAATAATAAAATTTATAGAAAAAAATAAAGTAGATTTAATATAAATTAAAAAATATATAATAAATAAACTTAATTAAAAAAGTTAAACCCACATACATAATAATTCATATATATTTACTTCAAAACAATTAATAAACTATTAATTTTAATTTATTTTATAATTTTAAAATTATATAAAAATTTGCAAATATATATATATATGTGTACCAATAACATAAAATTTAATTTAAAAAACATTCTATTATAAATTAAAACATTAAACTATTTAAAAATCTTCAAACTTAAATTTCCCACTTCAGTGAGTGCCACAGTAGCAAAAGTGTTGGATAGCGGCGGGGTAAAAATTACTATTCCCAGTCCAGTGAGTGCAACAGTAGGGAAAGTGCTGGATAGCAGAGGGGTAGAAATTACTATTCCCATTCCAGTGAGTGCAACAGTAGGGAAAGTGTTGGATCGCGTAGGGGAAAAAATTACTATTCCCACTCCAGTGAGGGCAACAGTAGGGAAAGTGTTGGATAGCGGAGGGGTAAAAATGACTATTCCCACTCCAGTGAGTGTAACAGTAGGGAAAGTGTTGGACAGCTGAGGGGTAAAAATGACTATTCCCAATCCAGTGAGTGCAACAGTAGGGAAAGTGTTGGATAGCAGAGGGGAAAAAATTACTATTCCCACTCCAGTGAGTGCAACAGTAGGGAAAGTGTTGGATAGCGGAGGGGTAGAAATCACTATTCCCACTCCAAAGAGTGCAACAGTGGGGAAAGTGTTGGATTGCAGAGGAGTAACAATTAATATTCTCACTCCAGTCAGTTCAAAATTAAAAACAAACAACATTTTAACAATAAAAATATTTAAAAAACAAATTAAATAAAAAAATATATAAATATGTGAAAAATTCAAATACAAATATATTTAATAATAATTTTTTTGTAAAAACATAATAATGTTTAATACATATAACAAATACCTACAAATATTATATTCAATAAAATAAAAAATAATTTCCAAACAAATAAATATTTTTAATTAACAATTATTTAGAAACAAAAACATTAATTGTTACATAAATTTACTTTTTTATTTCCTACCCTATAACACCATACAATCCACAACCCACTTCTAAATTTTAAACAAAATGTACTTCTTTAACTAACATAATTAATTACCAATTAAAGAAATATTATTAGTTAAAAAACAAATTAAAACTCATAAAAATTATTTAACTTCCTAAACTTTACCCCTATAATCCCAACGCACAGCTAAACTTAAACTGTAAGAAATGACTCCCCAAACTGTACCCCTATAACAATAAAACCCACACACAAAAAAATAAACAAATACCCTAATTAAATATTAATCAATTAATTAATATTAATGATCAACTAATTATTAATTAATTAAACAAAAATGACTTCCCACCGTTTACCCCATAAACCCCACAACCCACACCTAAAAAATCACACAATTACCATAATTAATTATCAATTAATTAGTTAATATAAATTAACAACTAATCATTAATTAATTAAACATAAATTACTTCTCACCCTTGACCCCTATAAACCCCACAACCCGCACCTAAAGTTAATTACACAATCCCCATAATTAATTTTCTATCAATTAATTAATATTAATTAAGAACTAATTGTTAATTAATTAAAAATAAATTACTTCCCACCCTTTGCCCCAGAAACCTCACAACCCACAAGTAAAAAACCCACAATTACCGTGATTAATTATAAATGTATTAGTTAATATAAATTAACAACTAATTATTAATTAATTAAACATAAATCACTTCCCTCCCTTTGCCCCTATAAACCCCACAACCCTCACCTAAAATTAATAAAACAATTTCCATAATTAATTTTCAATCAATTAATTAATATAAATGAACAACTAATTATTAATTAATCAAAAATAAATTACTTCCCACTCTTTACCCCTATAAACCTCACAGCCCGCATGTACAAAAATTATACAATTACCATAATTAATTATCAATTAATTAATTAATATTAATTAACAACCAATTAATAATTAATTACAAATAAATTACTTCCCACAATTAACGCTATAAAATCTAAATTAAATAAATAAAAAATAATCATTAATTTATTATAAATAAATTACTTCCCACCCTATTCCCTATAAACCCACAACCCTCTACAGAACTAAAAATGTTTAAATGTAATTAAATTAAAATTCATAACTACTAAAAATGTAACACATATATTAAAAAACAAACAATACTTACATCACATACATTTAAAATATAAACTAAAATACATAACACTAATTTAAAAAACGATATTTTAAACATCTATATTTTTGCAAAAAATATTAATGACTTCTATATTTTTAAAAACGGTGGGGCATATTAGCTAGACCGGCGATAAAATTATCGCCGTTTTAGCGTCAGGAAACTGCCGTTAAAACGGCGATAATGGGCTTGCTAATATGCGTTATAGAATTCCAATAGAAGCCCAGGTTAGATGTCCTGCACATCTAACCTGGGCTTCTATTGGAATTCTATAACGCATATTAGCAAGCCCATTATCGCCGATCTTGCTAATATGCCCCGATATTTCTTACCTTAAATTAGATATTCTTGACCACAATATTCGTGCTGTCGATATTTCTGAATCACGATATTTCCAACTCGATATTTGTGTAAGTCGACATTTCTAGCTCGATATTCTGTCTCAGCACCCTCATCAACCGTGATTACGATTACTGCTGTTAAATTCAGATATTGGGAGAGAATTGCTGCCAAGATTGAATCACCTAGTTCCATAGGCAGCTGCACAATACTTTTTCTATTGCATAGGAATGTGCCTAAGGTAGAGGAATTCCTAAACAATATCCGACCAGCGCGTGCACACTCAGTCCTTCTGCAGTTTAGGTAAGGGACATTGCCAATTACTGTGTTTACATCAACATGAGATTCTGCTAAAGCCAGGGTCTACCATGTGCCAGTCATGCATGCTCTTTGATGAGACTGAGGGGCCAATTCCGATTCGGGCCGGAAATCTCTCCGACCGAGCCGGACCCGGAGAGATTTCCGACCGAATCGGACCCGTGCAGCCCGACCGAACGAGTACAATGCGCACGTATGCCATCGGACTCGATTCGGTCGGACTCCCATTGAAGTCAATGGGAGCCTGTCGTACAACGCGTACGCGGGCTCCCATTGACTCAATGGGTGCGAGGCGGACAAGGGCGCCCCTACACCGTGTACGCGGCGAAGCGACTCGCGCCGTACACGCACAGGTAGGGGGACCCATGGGTCCCCCCTGTGTGCGACTCGCACGGCTACGCGTACAGGGGGTCCGACACGGACCCCCAAAGTACGGCTCCGACTGCTCTTTCGAGCCGGAGTGCGCGGCTCGGTCGGACTGCTCGCGGCGCGCATCGTACTTACCCGGCCGGGGAACATCTCCATTGCGCGGTGCGAGTCGTGTCCGAGCGAGTCGGTCGGTGCGGTTAGACCCGGGAACGAGTCGGTCGGAGCGGTCGGGACGCCCGGACGAGTCGGTCGGCGATTTCGCATCGTACTCGCTCGCCGGGACGCGCGTACGAATCGGTCGGGAAATAGGGCTCCGAATCGGATCCGGTTAAGCCGAATCCGATTCGGAGCCCTACCGGCCGAGATCGGAATCGGCCCCTGAGTGTTGGACCTGGCCCTTGTTGCAGAGTAATCCTCAAACTCTTTGCCTTCCTTCTGTATTTTTTCTGACCTGTTTTTGTTGGCATTAGGACTCTGGGCACTTTACCACTGCTATTCTCTCTACTTTTGTCATGTGTTTCCTGCACATCCCATTGTAGTTTTCCTTATGGTAGCCTAACTGTGCACGTTGTAGGCCTCATTTTCCTTTTAAGATGTTACTATATAAACACACTTGCTTTTGTACCACATTGAACCTTCACACGGAACCTGCATTTGTTTTCGCGCTCTGTTCTTTTTCTGGGATTTAGTCTGAACACCATAGACAAGGTCAAACAACAATGTCCCTTGTTATTCTTTCTGGCCAGGCACTAGCACCTAGACTTAAAACAAGAATGCAGCTGTTGTTTATGTGCACACATGTCCAATCATATAGATGAGTCCGGGAGCCAAAAACACACACATAGAAAGAGAGTTCTGAGACAAGAGAACTGCATCTGCTGAGATGTAAAATGTCCATCTTTGAATGCTAAGGAACGGGGTCTGCCAGTAATCCCAGAGATCTCATATATATATAATCATATAGCTTCGGTAGCAGGGAAGGGGTGTTTAGGTTACTCTGTCCTATAAAATGTCAGGGCTTTTCATGGTATATGGATTATTAACTGTACTAACAGTATCGTTAGTATGCATTTGTTTTCTAATTGTGGCACGTATACTGCATTTCAGAGCACAATAGTTCAATAAATATTCTAAACTTTCTTCGTGTCTCCTGATTATCTTATTGTGGACAACCATGAGTGAGTTAGCGAAAGGGTGTGTCCTGTTACAGCGATCCCTGCGAAGGTCCAGACTGTTGTGTTCTGTGGTGCCAATTCACTTGTTTCTCTGATAAGGTTAGGAGGCAAGTGAGGCACTATAGCTAGTTGTACTCGGACTCATAGATACTGAGATGGTATGGTGACTCAGTCCCTACATACTGATGTCCTATGATTCCAAGCATAGTTCTGTTCCAGAGCAGAATCCCTGCAACACTTTAAAATGGTATGATTGGTCTACACCAATTTTGGCATATTTAATTTACTTGTAAGTCCCTGGTATCCCATATACCCAGTGCCAGTAAATTAAATGCTACTAGTGGGATGGCAGTGCTGCTTGCGCCACCCACAGAAGTAGCCTTTCACACTTGTCTCAGGCCTGCCACTGCAAGCCCTATGTGCGTAGTTTACTGCCACATTGACTTGACATTTAAAGTTACTTGCCAAGCCTCAAACTCCCCTTTTACTACATATAGGTCACCCCTAAAGTAGGCCCTAGGTAGCCCTATGGGCAGGGTACTCTGTGGGTAAAAGGTAGGACATGTGCCTTTATTGTATGGCATGCCCTGGTAGTGACAAACCTCCTATTTGGTTTCTCACTGCTGTAAGGCCTGCTCCTCTCATAGATTTGCATTGGGAATTCCCTGATATGTTTTTCAGTGGTAATGTCTGTTCTGAAAGGAGTAGTGTTGCCATGTTTGGTATGTTTGGAATAGTGATGATAAATCCTGCTTATTGGCGTATGTAGATTTTTCATGACGATTGTAGGAATGCCACTTTTTAGAAAGTGGACATTCCTATGTTCTTATGACTCTTTGTAAAGGCTGGGCCCTGGCCTCAAACAAAGGGCTTGTTTACCCCCTACTGATGTCTGGAGCCAGAGCTGGGATTGAATGGGGGTGTTGCCTCCATATCAAAGACATTTTGAATACAAGTACAGGGGCTCTGACCCCATGATTTTAGACACTGTGTGGGACTTATAATCAGACGCTGCTGGCTCTACATACAGCACCAGAAAGGAGTGCTGTGCTGCCAGGAAGAAACTACCATTAGGACTACCTACTTTGTTGTGCTGGCCTGCTGCCTGTTGTGCTGCTGGAGGGACTGCCACTCTGCTAAGGTCCTTTATGTGCTGGACTCAATGTCATCTGCTCCCTGTGTGCCCCAGGAGCTCAGCGCATGGTGAGCACTGTGTACTGCTCCTGGCTTTCCTATGTAACTAGGATCATTTCTGGCACCGTTCTGTGGGCTCCCAGCTTGTTG
This sequence comes from Calotriton arnoldi, assembly GCA_963921515.1. NCBI lineage: Eukaryota > Metazoa > Chordata > Amphibia > Caudata > Salamandridae > Calotriton > Calotriton arnoldi. The sequence continues at coordinate 1,067,095 of CAWUFW010001162.1, forward strand.
CCTTGGAGAACATGAAACTCCTGTTGTAGGAAACCATTACGCTGGGCTCAGCGCACCGTGCCATTGCAGTCTCAAAGCAGAGGGCTTTTTCAGGACCTCTGAAACTTGCAGAGCAGCGTGTGGCGAGCACTGCTCACGACCTGCAGGAGCTGCGTGGAGAATGTTCTACCCCCCTGGAAAGGGCGCAGGTGCCTCAGACATTGGGCAACCCCTTCAGCGTGGGTGCTGCACCAGAACTATGCTCAGGGCCGGCGTGTCCCTGGCTTTGTTTCACCCGCCTGAGTGTGGATTGAGCCTCAGACAGCGGCCAACGCGTTGCTGCACCATTTGCCTGGAAATCCATATTCGGTACCCAGGAGTTTGTGTGCCAAGTGGGGAGACCAACAGGAAGCCCGACAGCTGCACCGGGCGTCCGCAGGCAGTGGCTTGCAAGCATTGTCGTTGTCCCAGAAGGAGGAGACTCTGGGAGGTCTCCCTGCTGCGGTCCGCTCCCTGTGTCTTGTCTTTCATGAAGCAGCGGCCCCAGAGATGACCCGGACCTGCTGCAAGTTCAGAGCTGCTTGTAAGTTTGGAGGCATTACATTAGTTTCTGCAGATGCACCATGCGTCCGTGGGCAGCTACCGTTCATTGTTTGCTACGCGGGGGACCCAGCGAGGTCTCCCCACCGAATCTAGCAGCATGTGTGTGCCTGCCCACGTGTTTGCACATACCTTGGGGGCACTTGTTTTCATTGGTGGCAATCCCGGGGTGAGTCCTCTACAGAGGCCCCCCCTGTAGGAAGAGTGCTGCAATTAGAAATCTGCTGAAAATTACCACATTACTTGTAGTAGGTATGCAGGTGTTCCTGCAGCCTACGTTCCGTGTCTGCCTGATTTGCATTAGGTAGTTACTGTAAAGAGCCTAATAGAGGCACAGGCCCTTCTGAGGCTGTCGCGCAATAAATACACTCCACACATGTCTTGAAGCGTAAAAGGCCATTTATTAGGACAGGCTGTAAACATAAACATTAACCAACATCAATTAAACTTAAACAATCCCCCAAAACCAACCTTTCATTCACCTTGTCCATTCTGCCCTCAGCGTTGCCGCTCACTACCCATTCCACTCTGTGCCTCTTCCCAATCTCCATTCACCTCCTCACTTATCTTTCAACCTCCTCTCCTGTATCTCCCGCCAACCACTCTTGCATCCCGCACCCCCATCATTCACCTGTTTCTCCCCACCACCCCCGAAGGGGTGGGTGTGCCCGTCCGAGACTCCGCACCCCTCCAAAATACTGCTAACGCCCGGCCTAAACAACCCGTCCTAAACTGGCACGCCATACCTACCCAGCCCCATTGCCCTCAAACTTGTAGGGTGGGTGGGTGGTCAACAATTTCCTTCCCTCCCCAGTGGTGTCGAGCGCAGGAAGAGGATGCAGTCTCCTCTCCTGGCCCTTATAACCTCGCCTAACCCCACCCCTAAACCCACTCCTTGACCCTAACCTAGCGTGTCCTTCCTGGCCTGCGCGAAAACCCCAGGGGAAGACTGGTCTGCGACCTGACTTCCCCCGGGGGTCGCATTATGTCTGTGATGGTAATGCAGTGATTCATGTGCTTTTTCATAGCCTGTTGCCTTTTTGGGCCCTGATTTGAGGAAATTTGTTGTGTTTATGCCTTGCACGATCAGGATAACAAGTACTAATGCAGGATTGCCTAGTATGCACAGCATTTATGATTCCATGTGATCTCCCTAACCTAACTGCTGCATTTTATGCGTTGATGTTATGATATATGTTGTGTTTGCCTTGTCTTGTCAGGATAACAAGTATTATTTCAGGTTTCACACTTGTTTACGCAGTGATGGTGATTTCATGACGTGTTCAACATATAAGTCTTTATCTTATTGCACTGTGATGTTTTGACAGTTGCCTAGTTGGCAAAGTGATTATTGGTTTATGTGATCTATGTTTATATGCAATGCAGAACCATATTTTTATAATATACTGTGTGAAGTATCTTTTGTGGTGTATTTATTGTGTCACTGTGTGTGTGTGTGTGTGTGTGTTGCACAAACGCTTTACACATTGCCTCTGGGATAAGCATGACTGATCGTGCCAAGCTACCAAGGGGGTGAGCAGGGGTTATCTTAGGTGTGTAGCTCCTTTACCCTGACTAGAGTGGTGGGTTCTGCCTGGCTTAGTTGCATACCCTAGCCAACTAGAAACCCCATTTCTAACACCGAGGAACATTTGTTATTCTTATGCTCAAAATACTCTAGACCTAGAGCTAGGTAGATTTCACCCTTATGTCATCTTCTACGAATGACAAATCGTATAAATGCTCTCAAAATTTGGAAAAGTGATTCCACAAGTGTGATAGTGATTGCAGTATCTAAATTTGTCTTTGCATCTTGGTTTATCAGACATAAATTGTCTGCTCAATTACCGAGGACCAGCCCTACTCTGAGATTGCAAATGCACTGTCTGGATGAATTGCCCCTACTGTCCAGTTTGTGCTAACTGTACCTCGAGGAGTGCGAGCAGCATTTTTCTTTCTAATTTTAGTGAATTTTTATTGATGTTTTTAGTGTTTTGTACTTATTTAAGGGTTATAAACTAGCACTTGCTAATTCTAAATCCATTGTTAGAAAGAGAGCCTTGGACGATCTAGCAAATGCTTGCACGACCAAAGATAGTGCCTTGTTTTGGCGGATAATAAATCAGCTGTGCTTTGCCAGCATAAATGGCCCTGCTCTATTTCATCACATTGCAGAGCAACAGTGGATAGAGCACTTTGTAGGGATCTATAACTGTGGGTTCAGTGGGGTAATGAGGACCATGGTGGATTTGCCGGTGGCAGAGCCAGCGTGATTTGTACTCTGGAGGAAGTCACTTAGGGCATCCAGGAGCTAGCATGCAATATGGCCCCAGTGCCTGATGAGATACCCCCTGATCTGCTTTTGGATGATATTGAGATCTGGGGTCCAGCCCTGACGATGGTCCTTATAGTGGCAGTGAGGGATGGCACCACACCCTCATGGTTCACTGCGGTAATTGTACCAGTGTTTAAGAAGGGGGTTAAGGACAACCCCCAATGTTACCAGCCAATATACCTGATTGATGCCACCATGAATGTCCTGGGAAGGGTACTTTTAAATAGGCTGATGCTTTGGGCAGATGAAAATAAGATATTTTCCGAGGTACAATACGGCTTCAGGCCAGGCAGTTCAACAATGGAACAATGCCTGAATTTATATTTAATTATGAGCAAGTAGACTGTTGCCCGGCCTGAGTCAATTCATCTTGCGTTCATGGACCTTACATCCTCTTTTGACAGGGTCAATCGTGAGAAGTTGTGGGACCTGCTTCTCGTGATAGGGGGATATGGTGTTCCTTTTAAGTGATCTACATGCCCACACCTCAGTCTCTGTGCGGCACTCTTAGGGATCGTCTTGTACCCAATTTTTTAGAACTAGTAGACAGGGGTTTCTGGGTGTATTTTCCCCCCTTCCCATTCACCCCTTATGGTAATGGTCTGGAGCAGGCCCTTCTCTTGGTTATGGCCGACTGCCCAAAGGTGGGAACAAGAGCGCTTCCAGTTTTACTGTACGCCGATGATGCGGTCCTCATGGCATGGACCGCCGTGGGTTTACAGTTATTACTGATACGTTTGTTGTCTTTATGACTAGTTTGGACCGGGAGACAGTGTTTACAACGCTGGCATTACCACGCGGGTTGATAACAACGTGGCCGTTACAACGACCGCGTTGTTACCACCCGTGGCATTACATCGCAAGTCGTTTCAACGACTTGCGCTAGGTGGCGTGCAACACCAGGGAATGTGTTGGATTTTGAATCCAACACCTTCCCTGCTGTTGCGCTAACTGGAGTAGGAATAGTAATTTATACTATTCCTAAGTCCAGCGCGCCATCTAGCGCAAGTCGTTGAAACGACTTGCGATGTAATGCCACGCGTTGTTACCTACCGCGTGGTAACACCACGCGTTGTAACATCATACATTCGTTTGGACCTTGCAGTACATTTCACTTGATTGTATGTGATGTAATGTGTTTCTAAGACCCTTTATGGTAAGAGGTCTGGGGGGTACATGAAAGCTGATAATATCAAAAACATGTTTTTAAGGCTTGTTACGGGTTCCCCTAAACACCTGGCTTTTTGTGTGCATGATGGGCTTGGGGTAAAACATATAGGAGACAGAAGTGCCCTCAGACCACTGTTATGATGGATTAAGATCTGGACTAGGGAGGAATCCCTGTTAAATAGGCAGACACTCTCCGATTGTCTGGTTCTTGAGCATGTGGACAAGATCCCGTAGATTGCAAATGTCAAGGCGGCCTTCAATAGCTTGGGTAGGGAGGACTTATTTTATAGCTCCCACTCCATGGGCACTTCGGAGCTGAGGTGGGTGCGCAATAGATTTTTGGAATACAAATCACTACGAAGAGAGCAGACAGAACTGATGAAACCCATGGTTTGGGGGCATACACTCTTAAAAACAGTACAGGCAATGGAACCATACCTATTTATTGTTACTAGTGATTGGGACAGATTTTTGCTGACCAGGTTTAGATTTAATTTGTTCCATCACCTGCTGGCTTCTCCTAGTACTTGGAGCCCACCTGGCTCTTTGGGTCCTTGCGGCTGCGACAATGTGTCTCCACATTTTATGATGTTTCGCGGATATTTTAGCTCACCTAGGACAATGTTTATTATGCCTCTGCTGAAATCTTTGAATTTTCGCAGGTTCGACCTGCCCTTATGTTCCTCCAGCTCCTACCTAATGACCATATTACATTCACAGTATCCTGCTTGTTAAGATCCGTGTTAAGGTCAAGGCAAAAGGAAAAATTGATGGACGGAATGCTAAACAATGCAAGCATTCACCCCCGTCACAAGGATCTGGGTTTAATCCATCGTTCTTTTGCTCACCATGCCACACCTGTTTGGACCCAGCCATATGCAAATCAGTCTTGACCCTGTTCCTCATGGGAAGAATCCAGCCTGAACTGCCAAGCAAGGTCCTCCCTGGACCAGGAACAAACATCCTGGGACTGGTTTTGGGGCATCACCCCTCATCAGCCAGACTAGCTTCAATACAGTGGTGCAGTAAGCACGGGACCCACATCAGGGCATACCCTTCCCACTTAGAGTGGCAAAAGGAACAATTGATGGATGGAATGCTGAACAATGTAAACATTCACCCCCAGTCACAAGGATCAGGGTTTAAACGATCATTCTTTTGCTCACCATGCCACCCCAGTTTGGACCAAGTCATATGCAAATCAGTCTTGACCCTGTTCCTCATGGGAAGAATCCAGCCTGAACAGCCAAGCCAGGTCCTCCCTGGACCAGAAACAAGCATCCTAGGACCAGTTTTGGGGCATCACCCCTCATCAGCCAGACTAGCTTGAATCCAGTGGTGCAGTGAGCTCGGGACCTACCAGGGCATTCTAGGCCTGATTAAAACTGTTGCTGCTAGTGGTGGCCAAGCATTGGTAGTCCACACCTTGATCAACTTGCATCTCGACTACTGTGATGCCTTTTATGCTGGTCTGACACTGAACCTGACTGACCAACTCCTGTGAGACCTAAATGCTGCCATAACAGCTGATCTCGCCCTCAGGAAAGGTGATCATTCTCCAATGCACACAAAAGATTCCACTTGCCTCACATTTTTGTCACGCATCAGATTCAAGATTGTGTGCCTGACAGGAAAATGACTCAGTAATCTGACCTGGTTTACCCCTCACCTAAATGTAGGCCTTGCATCCCACCAACCTCTATTGTAAAGAACACAAGGACCTGGTGGCAGCCCCCTAAATATCGATTCTCCTCTCGAGGCAGCCTTTCTTTTTCAGCAAATGCAGTGCCACTGTGGTGAATGGCACAATAGATGCTGCAGTCTGCTAGTGGCGTTTCACTTTTGCACTTTACAAATACATCCCACGTTTTTGGATGTGTATGTAAAATGAAGTGGCTAACAGTGCAAATGAGTGGAGCACTGCAAATGCTTTGTTCTACTCTTCCGCTTCTATAGTCTGGCTCTCCTTTATCCTCTGTAACTATGCTCATACCTACTGGATTCAAATACTCTTGTACAACTAAGAAAAGTCACATTACAGATTAGAACAATGGAATGCTGAGAGCACCATTAAAGACAATGGAGTAGCTCCATGCTTATAATGGATGGTATAAGCCCGGAGCTCCAGCATTCCAATGTTTGTCTTCATGTTTCTCCCTTTTATATTTAGAACATTCTTCCCTTAGTGGGTGGAATGTTCTAATAGCCTTATAGCCCTTCTGCCTCGGGCTATACTAGTTGTTAAAGGCCCTCTCCCTCGCAACTTGGGTTCAGGGCCTTTAACAACCAGTACAGCCCTCGGTAGCAGGCTATAATATAATATGCTAGTAAATGTCCGGAAACGTCCCATCCCTGTGGAAAAGGACCTAATGGGAAGTTTGGATGTTTGTGCTCTGCTCAGGCAGTTCACATTCTGTACAGCAGGATGACATTCTAGACCTCTTTATTTCACCTGTATTTATCCACCACTGCCAACTCTCCCAGTGTCCTGGGGTCAACACTAGCTAGATCACACATCTGGGATTTGTTGGACTTGCTCTTAATGGGAAAAGTGGAATCTCCAAGTCTTAGATTCCAAATTGTTGGCATCAAAGGTAACAAGTTGTTTTGGGTGATGCTTATCACATGGGTCAGTTGCCCGTTTCTGTTAACTGACCTCAGTACAAATAATGCAGCCTTATTAATATACCATGTTGTTAAATGATATTACCCGTCTCTGTATGTTCTTCCTAAAGGGTACTTAAAACTACTGCCAGCTAAAAGATATTTGTTAAGCAAAACAATAGAAATCATGTTATCTACTTCATGAGGATAATAAGGCTGATTGGACTATCCAGTTTTCAAACCAGTCGCCATAGTGTGAAACATTGATCCTTGCATGGGATGCGTTAGACAAGTGAGCCACCAGATGTGGTTCCTGAATATCGAGTAGGGAACATCATTGTACCTTCTTATCGTAGCCAAAATATCGAAGTCAAAAATATCGACAGGTATGTATGTTTAGACTTTCTATACCTAACTCCACATATATGTACCTTGACAATATACATAACTTCAAGGCTCGTAGAAGTTAAGTTAGGAATAGTAAGTGTATACTTCTCCATATGCACTTACCTTTTGATATTTTGGTTCTCGATATTTTAGCTACGATATTAAGGTAATATTCCCTACTCAATTTTCCAGACTACAACCTCCCACTAAACTAAACTATTCACCGTGTTTAGCTAATAATGCTAGGAGATGCGCAATTTGCTATACATTAAGAGAAAAACCTTCAAATTCAGAGTAAAATTATATTTAAATTATGTCCTGCGGTGACGAGAGGTTCTTCTACTTCAAAATGCAGAATGTATGACTTTTTTCTAAAAATTTCCATGTGAAAGACCCTCATCTACTGCTTAGGAACTTATATTTAAATGTGTTCCAGCTTTCAGCAATGCTGTTGACCTGGGGGGGCTTTAAAAATATTATTTCTCAGAATCTTTCAAGAAATTTCTAATCCGACCCTTTGCCCACAGTAGTTTTAATAGTTTGAATGTGCTTGGCCCAATCTGCTTTAAAAAGCATTAACTGCTTCCATTTGTGTTCGGATATTTCTTGGGGTAGAATTTTAATAATTGAAAAAATATAGTGTAATGTATCGTGATCTTTAAAATATGATAACAGGACACAACAATATCTGAACAAACTTTGGGAGAATCGCCCCACTCTTTTAAATAATCTAATTTACCTTGTTGTCACCTGGGGCCGTGCCCCCCTTAACATATGCTTCTGGCTAGGGGCCTTACACACCGAGCATCATTTTCCCCAACCACTGATTTTTTTTTACTGCAGGTTACGTGCACAATATTCTTTAACCATACTAAATTGTAAACAGCGCGATTGCACCCGGCCTTTTTTTCCAACACGGCCATCTGCATGGCTAATAAATTGCTGCTGAGTGAAAAGCAATGGGGGTGACCCAGCGCGCGTCAGACAAAGGCCGCCGTCTTTGTTCAGAAGGGCTTGAGAGCTCTCAGATGCAAATACAGCTGAGTCACGACGGCTGGATTTCCATCCCGAACTCGGTTACTCATATCATTTCAAAGTACAAAGCACGTGCGCCATTGTACAGCTTTCCCCCATCGCTCCCTAACGTACACATTTGGTTTGTCTGGTTTGTTATTCTCCCAGTTAATTATGCATTTGATTATCTGTAGACCCACGTCTCCCCCGCTAAGAAAATGTGAATAATTCATCAATGCTTGCTTAAAAAGGATGCATACTCAAACAAGCATTGGCATAGTCAATCGGTCTCGCCTACGGGACCTTATAAGTGTTTAGCCATGCATCACACTGATCCCGATTTGCTGTGCAGCCAGGGATTGAAGAGCTACACAAATCTCATGTTGCAAGGTAGAATAGAAATAACACCCCACTAAACGACTGTGCATACATTTAATTTTTATATGCCATTCCTTAAGCAACGCTCCCTTCCAGGAAAGACAACAGACCTGGGCATACGTTTATAGACCTTGTGCTGTCCGCACAAGCGGCAGGACCAGGGCACAGCAGACTGTCAATAGAGGAAGGGCAAACAAATCCAAAAGAAGGTTGTGGTGCTGTCTGCTGGATACACTGCTGTTCTTGTATCTCATGAGATGTTGGTTTTAATCCCAGATACTAGACAAATCATATAGATGCATCTGAATGTGAGCAAATTGGGACCCTCCTATGGTTCAATATGTGTTTCATTGTGTAATGGTTAAATAGGTGACTAGGCAGAGAGAAACACCTCACTCTTCCTGGTTTTACCTTTACTTTTCACATCTGGCCTTCCTGACATTTTGGGCCTGATTACGATGTCTTGGCCCTGGGACCGACACGACCTCTGGTCGGCAGTCCCGACCGCCTTATTACAATGCGACCAAACCCTGCTTGGTTGCACACTCACATTTCTCAATGGAAGCTCTTGTTACGGCCGTAGACCGGCCACAACACAAGCTCCCATTGACAAATGGGAGGTGTTAATCATCCCTGCATCCCATGGCAGGGATCAACAGGGGTGCACCATAGGTGCCCCCTCGGGCCCCAACAGGAGGGGCACAAGGGAGCCCTGCTGGGGGTCCCCAAACACGCTTTCTGACATGGTTTCCATGTCGGACAAGCCCGCATGGAAACAATGTCGGAAACCGTGCATCGTAATTCCAAGGGCAGAAAGGCCCTCCCTTTTGGATAACGAGCCGGCTCCGACTGGTAGACAGGTCCATGAGCCCGTCATAAGACAACCGGAATGACCGACCGGTTTACTTTCCGACCGCCAGCATCATAATGCGGTGGTCGGAAAGTAAACAGAGCGACCCATTACGATGCGGCCAGGAAGGCTCCGACCGTCGGTCAGAACATTTATGGGCCGCATCGTATTCGGCCCCATTGTCTGTAACCAACTTATATGTGACCCCAAATTACCTCTTCGTTTATGCTCAAATTAGGAATGCTAGATAGTTGCCATGACTATTTATATGTAGGCAGTTAGACACCACACCTTTTCTGCTGTACGCCATTCGTACACCTGTCAATTCTGGATTCACTACATCAACACAAATATCTGGATATCCTTGTCCCCCATGTCATCAATGACCCTGGTCACTTAATTCGGGACTGGAATATCTTGCTGGACAATTATGACTTCTCAACAATTGACCTGTGCGACGTCATCATGGAAGGGTAATAAATGGACTACCACCAATTTAAATTAAGTAACTAGCAATGAAAACTCAACAGAATCATAGTAAGCTAAATAAAAATACGTTATTTTGAAGGTCACACTCATTGAGTTTTAAGCCAGCTCTGCCACCCTCACAGTCAAAATCATACTGTGCATTCCTCAACGCATAATTTGAAAACCGACAGACGTCCCATGCTGGGTATAAAGCAAGTTTCACCTTGCACCCACATTTTATGTTTAAAGTGAATCTGGTGATAGCACTGTTTGCCATCCTGGATCAGTACAGCAATGATACACTAGGGAACTCACTAGGTATTTAAGAGACACTTTCATTTATAAGTCAGAAATATTGGCTTTGCCATTATTTGAATTTGCATGTAGTGACATGGCCACTTTTAAGGAACAAAGCAATAATTAGAAGTCCTGCCATCTAATGACAGTAAGAAAGAGCTTGTGCTGTAAGGCTTTTATGCTAATGCCATCCTGATAGTGAAAGGTTTGGGTTTCTTTGGAGGACTTTAAAAGCTGACCTTTTTAATGGGCTGTCTTTTATACAATTAGTCAATGAGGTACGGGAACGATAGGTCTGATCTCTTCTCTGGTTTCACAGTGCACCAGCTTGCAAAGTTGGGTAGCCAAGGGTTTTTTATGCCAGGTGTATGAAAATCCAATGACACTGTCCAAAAATATAATTAACCAGAAACACTGCACTCGTTGAGAAGGGCTCCCTTCCAAATTCCAAAGTTAAGAGTGTCCCAAATGAGCCCATTCATTAAGGTTTGATGGCTAGGTAACTGAGCTACATGGGTAAATAGCTGGTTTCTATAATAGACCATAGTTCAAGGGGAGACCATTTGAGATTCAAACTGGTCTTACAATCAAAAAGTTCAAGACAATGGGATTAATGGTACTGAAGTCAGGCTAGCATACAAAGCCTAACATACAAACCTTAGGGGCACATCTAGAAAATGGTTGATTGCAGTTAAAGATTGTGTGGATGCCCATGGAGTCTGAGGTTGGGGCTGCTTAATTGGGATTTGGATTTAGGGTTCAACTAGCACATGAAACTATATAAGTTGTACAACTGTAAGGAGTAGCAAGTTGATTTAATCAGTCGACCAGTGCGCACAGCCATAACCACTGGTAAACTAGAGTCTAAGATGAATGGGGAAACCTCAGGTCACTCTGGTGCAGGAAAGGGGAAGGTCTCTCTCAAAGTCCGGAATGGGACTTGTGGGTCTGGATAATGCAGGCTTACCACACTTAACATCTTGGGATGCTTCTCTCAACGTCCACCTCCTTCTGGTACCACAAATGTTCTTGAATTGCTCGTAATTCGCTCGGTGGGTCTGAGGTACCTCAAGAAGATAAAGCAACCTCCATGCTGGTGTTAGTCAGGTGGATGCAAAGCTCCTTATCCTGACTGGGCTGCTGCTCTTCACACACCAAAAAGCACAACTTCCCTTGATTCCGGTACAGTTTGCAGCAGCAGGCCTTCTCCAGAGCCATATGCTTCGCCTGAAGTGAAAAGGCATCAGGCAGAGTTCAATAGTTCGCTAAGCTTGTTCACAATCGCTCCTTACAAAATTTAAACGAAGAACAACTAATGGATGAAGGGTGCCTGTGTGTATATTAACCTTGAGGGGTTCTGGCTGTGCTTTCGTCACATTACTCCAGTCAGAGTGCTTCTTCCTAAGATGTTATAGAGCCAGAGGAGAGTCTAGGTGCAATCCACATTCTATCAACAAGTTGCTATCAGACTCCTTCCAGCTCTACCAACTGCTAGACAGTGGCTGGTGCCAAGGGCAGAAGGATACCTTGAGTACTGTGGCAGCAAGTAGGAGCTTCTGGGCTGGTATGGATTCAGATGTATAATCCATCAGCCCAGTAGGCATTTAGAGTGTCTCTGGGGCAAGGTTCAAGGGCAATAACATACAGGCTGTCGCAGCATCAGAGAAGGTCGCAGACAAACCAAAGTGATCCTCCTTAAGATACAATTCACTCTGCACAGAATTTCTCGGTGACAAATAAAACTTGCCATAGATACTAACATAAACATAAACACACCTACAACCCTCACAGTACATGCACCTGTAGATGGTGAAGTAAATACTACGGCAATGGGGTTCTGCATGGATTTTCCATGGGAAGACCTGTAGGGCAACTGATAAAAAAAAGCCAGTATCCTTGATCTATAATCAGCTGGTTCTAACAGTCTGTCTTTCCGTAGTCTGGTTCGAGTGTGCAGTAGCCACCTTCAACTAGGAGTAGGACCTCTAGTGAACCGATCTCTACTGTTGAACATCAGAAAGATCCATGGATCACCTCCAATGGGCTCACATTTTTCAAAGTATGCCAGTTAAAATCCAGAATAAGTCAGTCAGTTTAACCAGGGCATGTTGGTGCTGTTTTACGAGCCTTGCAAGGACTTTTGTGTTTACCGCTGTAATCTTTGGCCCATTGATTCAGATAGAAATGTTCTCTGAAGTAGCACTTCCGAGGGGCATATAAAGAATATGTCATGATTTAGGCAGTGTTGTTGGGCTTTTTGCTGTTCTATTTTAGGTTGTTGGCTGGGTGCTCACCCATTGTGTCTTAAGCCAGTAACTTGGACACCTGATACTGTTTCTTTTCATGGGTGGGTCATCCTTTGAAAGACCACTGGAAATATCTGGCACTGGAGGACCAAGTTATGCTGCAGCGTTGACTAACTTGCGAAGCAAGAAAGAGTAAATTATGAAGCAACTTGTTACTGAAAGTAAATTATGTGGCACATTCTTTTGCATTATCTGTTTGATCTTTTTAATGCATTGACGCTGAAGACATCCAAATGCTATTGAAAGATTGGCCTTTAGTTCTGCCCACTGCAGCATCCAGCATGGGGCAGTGGGTCATCCCAGTTCAGTTACTGGCTAACTTCACTGTGAGTGACCGCAAGTCTGCCCTTTCACCAGGCTCACATCCACTTACAGAGTAGTTCCCTTAAGTGTCAGAGATGACTATCGTATGTATGGTTTTTGAGACCAGAAGCCTGTTTTTGCTTTCAGCCAAGTGTCTTAATTTTTAGATTAATGAGACCTTGGCAGCTTCCCCAACAAAAAACCATGACAAAACAAGCCTACCCTGAACCGAAAGGCTAGGTTCCGATGCCGGACCTATTAGTTTTGCCATTGATTGTTTTTTATCAGCACACTGCAGTGCAGTTCTGGTGATGCCTCCGGAATAGCTTACTAACCTGAAGTCAGGAGGTGGGGCAGGGTGAAGGGGGGTCACAGTTCAGAGACGCTTCCAGAAAAGGCCAGAGGCCGTCGGGTCGCCGGTAGGAGGCTCCAGTTTCATGGGGCACATACCGCAGTTATCTGGTTGGGCGGCAGGCCTCTGCCCCTAAGCAGTTTTGTGTGCAGAACCCGCGTTTTGAATGGGTAGGTATGTGATTCTACATTCTGAGTACAGGCTGAGTAACATCCTGCAACTGTGAATAATAAGGAAGTGTGAGCACGCCTGGTTTTTCAGAATAGAGCAGCTGTGCAGTCAGGGAACTGGCACTCCACAAAATATCAGTAGTCCACAAAAAGTTCTTATCTGGGAAAAGTGGTCTCGCCATTTCGAGTGAACCAGGTGATGTAGTGGAAATCGCATTTTGTTTGTAGGAGTGCATTATAATCACACCTGTAGAGCGCAGCCGCATATAATCCTTTGTTGTATTAACATGAAGTTTTAGAATTTTGAAATGTAATAACATGAAACGTGATGTGTTTAGGCCATTGAATAGTAACTTGGAGAATTAACGTAGGAAGCGAATGTGACTAGCAGCAAACATCAACGTGAAGAGTTTCTGTTGTGTAACTGACAATCATGCATTTATTAAATGTGTTTATTAATTTGTTGTCTACATGTAGGTAAATGCATTAATCGAATGTGACTTATTTTCCTATGCAATTTTGTAAAGCTCACATGCCATTTTCTTATGTTAGCTGAATTTTGTAGGCCTGAAACGCATTTTCACTGGAAGCTCTCGCTTTAGAATTTACAGTTTGAATTTCATGTGTGCTGTGGAATTTGTTCTTTCTCATGTTTTGTGTTGCAGGCGAAGAAGTGCACCTGTTAGCTAGAATAGTGCCTTTGTTTTAATAGTCAGGCAAGGAGGGAAACAGTTACATCGTACGGTTTGAATCGATAAACGAAGGCAGTTGTCCTTCGCAAAGGAGAAGGCTAGGGAATCAAGGACAAATGTGGTGAGAAGAAGAACACCATTGCCCCATGGAAAACTATGTTTAGGACGGTACCTAGAGCAGATGGTGTGACCTGCAAGGGATCCTGGGAAAGTTCTCTTCAATATTTTGTTGTTGGGAATAGGGAAAGCGCCCACTTCTCCTTCTGCCTTCGGAGAGAGAACATTTTAGAACAAGCTCTGTCTCAATAGCTTTATGCTATCCGACCCATCGATGAAGGAGAAACCTCCTAGGAAGACTCCACATGCTGACACCTTTTATTTATTTTCCCTGAAGATGCTTAAGTAGGGATGTTTTAGAGTTAGTATAGGGATAGATTAAAACTTTGTACTCCTCAGCCCTCGATGCAGGAAAACTTGGACTCATGCTTTCTGATCCTCTGTATTATGCTTCTTTAATTAATTGTTTTGTTTATGTTGCACCGTTTAAACTGGATGCGCAGATTTGGCTTTATGCTGATTGTGATGTATTTCTACACTCTCATCTTGAGGTGCCTTTATGTCGTTATTTTTGGCTTTGTAATAAATTAACTAACCTTACATAGTTGTCTGTGGTTACTATGTGTCGAGAGAATTCCCTGTACAATTGATTGGCAATAATAACAACTTTCTCCCCTCTACGCTTACATGCTGCTAAAAAGAACCATCGGATTGTGATTCTAGACTAGGTCCAGAACTTATGGGCCTGGCCCTTCCACAGGCTATTTTCAATGCCTTTCTGCAGTTTTGAGAGTTGTATTTTCGATGTAAACAGGAAGTGTGAGTGAAACGTAAACACTTAAAGTAAATTTAAAAGGGGCGTTAAGAAATCTGACCACCCGCGTTGAGAAATCTCGCCGGGAGGTGGATTTTCCTCACTCACGCTCGCTAACTTGACATTGGTGAGCACTAGCGTGGAAAAAACTCCGCTACACTACGCGGAGATTTTTTTTACGGAACTCAGCGTGCTCCGCAAAGTGCAGAAAACTCTGCAAACTCCGCAAACGGAGCGGAGTTCAATGTCCAGGCCTACCCACAACAAATATATTGTTCAAAACAAGGGAACACCACAATTAGAGAACCTGGGGTATTTAAGGTATGTTTTGTAAACAGTGGTTTTATCAGGCCAGTGGTCCTGTATAAGCTTCTTTTTTCAAAAAAAGGAAAAGTATTAAAAAAATAGATTCCATATGTTTTTAATCAGGACTCTATAATAATCAGTGTGAAAAAATGCAACAGTTATAAAGTACAACAACCTCCAAACAGTTTAGTGTATAATGCAATTAGTTCATTCATTGCAGTATATCAATTGATATTTAAATATAATATTTTGGTTTTTAAGTATGATCCTGTGCACACAGGTAATTCAAAAAAGGTGCTCTAGTGGGTGATAGAATAATAAAAGCATGCAACTCTTAAAAAGCATAACATTGTACTCCTATCAATGAGTTTATATAATAAAACCAGGAGTTTAATATAGTTATGAGGTCAACAGTGTTTCGATCTCAACAATTTGAGATCATCTTCAGGACAGGTGTGTGAGCACATGATATCATGGTGCAATAATATAGAGTGAGATCCTACACACTGTTAGGAAACAGAAGTGAATGTGATCCAGGCATCAATGGAAGGAAGGCACAATTAAGGAGCAAAAAGGGAAGGATCGTAGAACCGATCGTCCGGTTAATTTTCAAAGGACCGTTTAGTGTTCCGCGTCGGAGATGTGTCTCCCGTAGTGAAGCTATAGCAATTGATGTGACAGACGGGCCTGAAACACTGCCCATAACAAAAGCCGAAGTTAGGGGGCCATTAGGCCTCTTTTTGTTGGAGTATCCTGGCTGAGAACTAACGGGAGCCTCACACCTAGATGCAATGGGGGAAACAAAGGCTCACATCTTATAACTTCACAGGCACTTAAGAGAGAAATACTTTTGACTTTGTTCAGTCCCTGTATATAAAATATGCATGCACTGTAAGAATGTCAGATGTGTTGGTGGCCCCAGCCCCAGCATTTACACAAATAACAATTTAAATACCACTATTTTGTTTTATTCTTGTATAGTAGCTCTTTAACACTGGTAGTGCTAAAGAGCTATTAAAGAACTAAAACAAAATAGTGGTATTTAAGTTGTTATTTGTGTACATGTGATGTAAAGCACTCTGACACCATTTGCATATCTGTTCGAATCATGCAAATACGTCTTTTTGCATGTGAACAATATTGTTAATTTAACTGAATGATGGTTTTATTAATCTTATACTTTTAAGTGGCATAGTACAAAGTAGGTCTTATGCACGATAGATGCCTATTTATTTAATTTAATTTAATTTTAATTACTTATGAGTTTTGTGAAACACAGGATGCTGCATAAATACTGCCTCAGTGCAGTAGGGGATAAGGGAATCTGTAAATTATATGATTTAAGGCAGGTTTACAGATGTTTTAAATATACTCCATGATGCAATGATAAGTATATATATTCACAGGTGTGCTATGTGCATATTCCAGGCCAGGAGTGCCTTCTAAAATAGGTCAACACCCAAAAAGCTGTGAGTTTCCTGACGGGTGGTTGGCGGGGGGTGGGGGGTTAGCTAAAGCATTTACCCATGCATAAATATGCACTTTGTACACTTATCCTTGTGTAGTGTGTACAAATGTGCGTCCTCCTGGAAAGCTATGACAGTTACAGCTTCCTCAGAGCACAGCTGGTATTTTTTGAGAATTCCAACAAAATTAGTAAATGTACCTAAAATGTAAGGGTAAACCTAGAGTTCTAAATGTACTAATGTTAAATCATGACCCAGGAATCCATTAGGGGGAGAGTTTATGGCATGAACATCAGTTTGGAGTCACCAAGGGTCGGAGCTGCAACCCCTGGCATGTATTTTGCAGCCCCTGACAATGTCTTTATTTTCACTATAATTTGCTTGCTTGTCATTTGATGGTTTGCCTTGTCCATTTTGTGTCTGTCTCTCCTCTGGAGCATACCCTTTTAACTTGTGTATTTCCACAGCTCCCTTTCAGAGTTCTACTTTTCTCTTTTTGCTTAAGCACTCCATGACAGTGCTGTGTTTCCCAGCTGTCTCACTTGTGTGCTTCTTCCCCTATGCTTCACATTGCTCTTTCTTGTCCCAGTCTGTCCTTCTCCCTCAGCCCACTGTGTTGCTTTCACTACCCTCTGCGTTGCTGTCTGTATTACTTCCCCTAACCACATCCATGTTGCTTCCATCGCTAGACTTCATGCTGTTTCCCCCGCCCGTTAAAAAAGAGAAAGCTTTTGCACTACTCTTTTTTTTATTTACAATTCCAAATCGAATCACAAAAAAAGAAAAAAAATAGCACCTATCTCATTTTGTAGCCACAAGAATGTGTGATGTGCGCACCTACCAAATGACGCATCCGTCGTGGCATAGAACCTTTTTTTTCCCCTCTTAAGCCATGCTGCACAGCTTCATAGATGCCATATGGGATTGCTAAAAACCATTGGCAAAGCCAATAGATGTATTTATTTATAAAGTGTTGTATAGCGCGAACATGACCCCGAAGGGTATCAGAGCGCTTCACATTTTGGAAGGGTAGGAAATAGTAAAGGGAAAACGGTGAAGGGGGTAACAAAGAATATCATATTTAGCTACTACCATAGCGTACTAGGAGGAGAACAAACATTACTTAATAGGGTATACCAGACGACTCTGAGCTTCACAGTTGTTAGACTATAAAGAACGTAGTCAGAGGGGCATTGAGAAAAACAGACGAGCCATGACCATTTAAGGCAAGAACTTGTTCATTAGGATTATTTTTACTTCCTGTTTGAAGGCAGCCGTGAGGGAGATTCTGCGGACTTCCTGTGGGAGAGAATTCCAGATCTTCGGGCCGAGCCAGAGAAAGCTCTGTGCCTCGTTGTCTTTTTGCGAACAGTCTGAGGTTTCAAGAGGAGAGAGTTTTCACTTCTTAATGGTCTACCCCCTCCAGATAATTCTAGCTTTTGAGCCAGGTAACCGGGGGTTTTGAAATGCAGGGCTTTGTGAGTCAAGCAGGCAATCTTTAGCTGTATTCTTGCTTCATAGGGCAACCAATTTAGAGATCTTAGGGCTGGGGATATGTGAGCATTTCTTTTTGTACCCGTAATCAATCTGGCAGTGGCATTCAAGGAAGCCCTAAGTGGGGCCAAGCTATATTTGGCGAGGCCACAGAGTGTAGCGCTGCCATAGTCTAGCCTCGGCAAGACAAGCGCTTGAACCACCTGCTTGAAGTCATCTTATGGAAGGAATGGTTTGAGATTTCTAAGAATCCTCATCTGGTGGTTAGCACCCTTGCACACCTTACTAATATGATTCTTCATGTTCAAGTGCATGTCCAGGGTGATTCCGAGAGATTTAGCTGAATCAATGATGTGAGGAGAGCAGTTGAAGGCAGTGAGGTGTTTCATCCAGAGGTCTATCTTGGGGGTGTGATTAGGAGGAGATATGAGAAGGAATTCTGTTTTGGCGGTGTTGAACATGAGGTGGTTCTTAGTTAGCCAGTTTTGGGTATTCGTCAGGGTAGAGTTGAGTGAGGTGAAGTCTTCAGAAGAGGTGATTTTCAAGTAAAGTTGCATGTCATCCGCATACTAATGAAAAAGAATATTCATGGAGTTTAGAGCATTTGCTAACGGTTCCGAGAATATATTAAAGAGAATGGGAGATAGGGCAGACCCTTGTGGGACCCCCATGGAGTCTGTAGAGGGCTGGGATAGGAATTGATTCACCTTGACTCTTTGGTATCTATTGTGAAGGAAGGGCGAAAACCATTGCAATACCAGACTGGAAAGGCCCATCCTGTGTTCAAGAATGGATAAGAGGTTGTCGTGATTAACAGTGTCGAACGCAGAAGAAAGGTCAAGGAGGATTAGGAGGCAGGATTTGTTGTGGTCTAGCATTTTTAAAATGTCATCCATAATGTGAGTGAGCACCAATTCCGTGCTGTGACCACTCCGAAAACCATATTGATGTTGATCCAGGAGTTGGAAATTCTCTATGTCGGTGCAAAGTTGCGATTGCACGCATTTTTCTAGGAGCTTAGCCAGAGTAGGAATGTTGGAGATGGGGCGAAAGTTGTTGAGTTCAGTTCTGTCTGCATTAGGTTTTTTCAGAATGGATGAGACCTGAGCTGCTTTTAGGCATTCGGGGATCGTGCCTTCTGATAATGAAGTGCTGACAATCTTTGTCCAAAGCGGGATGAAGGCATCCTTAATTTCTTTGAAGACAGTCGGTGGCAACGGGTCGCTGAAGTGATTAGATGGGTTGATACTAAGAAGGGTTTTGTAAATGTCTCTTTCACTGAGGGGAGTAAAAGTACACAAGTTGGCCTTGTTCTTGGTGCTAAGACTAAGTGGCTCGAGCCTCTCAGAGTGGGCAGGAAGAGACGCAATCTTGTATGATGGAAGAAGAGCCTTCTTAGATTCAAGGTCAATACTGATGAGTTTTGTTTTCTCCATAAAGAAAGCAGCCAGTTCGTCGCATGAAGGAGAGCCGTCTCCTGAGTCAAGGTGGTTGGGTGCTTTCGCTGATTGTTGTTTGACAATTTCAAAAAGTTTCTTGGGGCGATTTGAGGCTTGAATAAGAAGGGATCTGAATTAGTCGGCCTTAGCACTCTTGATTTTTTTATTATAGGAACTCCTTACCGAGCTAAGGACTTTTAGATGATCCGAGGAAGGTTTGGATCTCCAGGAACGTTCAGCTGCCCTTAAGTTGCGGCGTTCAGAGTTTAGGTTGTCGTTGAACCAGGGTTTGGAGATTTTGGAAGAGGCATTTTTTTGTTGTAGAGGTGCTATGGAATCCATGATACAAGAGATAGTGGAGTTATAGAAGTCAGTGAGTTCATGCACATCACATAGATCCCAAAGGCTTTGACAATGCTTGTTATTATATTATTAATTAATAAAAATGTATTATTCAGTGTTAGTATAATAAAAAATTACAGTTAGTTGGAAGAAGACCTTCTCTGAGGTAAGTAAAAATATGCTTTTAAATGTATAATGTGGATGCTTGGAAGTGAGAGTTGTTTATGTGAGAGAGCTTGTATGCGTGAGCACGTATGTCTGTATGTATAAGCATGTGTGTGTGAATGAAAGTGAATGAATAAGAGTCACTGACAGGTAGATCTTGAGCGTTTGTGTGTATGAATGAGTGAGAGGAGAATCTGCAAGAGAGCATGATTTGGTAGGTGAGAATGAATAAGAGTGACTGTGAAGGAGTGTTTAGAGTGAGAAGGAGTTTGAGTGAAAATGAGTGTGAGAGAAAAAGAATCAGAGTGAGTGACAATGAGTGAGAGAAATCCTCATTGAAAGCAAGTATAGGCAAGAAGGAGTGAGAGAAAGAGTGAATGTAAGTGAGTATGAGTGCATGACAAAGTGTGAGTGAGTGAGAATAAAAGAGAATGTGAGAGCGAGTGAGTGTGAATGAACGAGTTGGAGTGAGTAAGAATAAATTAGAGTAAGTGAGAATGAGGGAGTGAGAATAAGAGTGAATGTAAGTGAGTCAAAGTGAGTATTGGAGAGTCAGAGTAAGAATGAGTGAAAGGGAGTGCAAATGAATGGGTGAGAGTAAGATTGAGTACAAGACTGTGAGTGAGAATGACTGAGTGTGAGGAGAGAAATGAATGAGTGAAAGTGAGTGAGAATGAATGAGTGTGAGTGTGAATGAGTGAATTAAATGAACTTCAGTAAGTATTTGATGTTATGCTTGCAAGCCTGCTGTTGGCCCTGACACACTGAATGTAATTCTTGCCTTGTAGACTCACCCATGGTGAAACACTGGTGCTGGCTTAATGTAGGTAATTCTTAGCTTGACAGTCACCTGTGACAAAATACTGGCACTGGCATATTGCAGCTAATTCTTAGCCGAATAGGCACACATAATAGAATATGGCACTGGCAAACTACAGGGAATTATTGTCATTTGGGGCACCTGTGACAAATGCTAGCACACTTGAAGAAATTCTTGAATTTGGGCACCTATGGCAAAAAGATTGGAGGTGTTTGGGCTAGGGAGGACAACCAAGGCATATGGGAGGATGGCCACCATGACAAAATCTTGGCCTTGACGTACGAGAGGTCATTTTTAACTTAAGGATCACTCATGGTCTATGGATGGCATAAATGGTAACATTCTGGTAGTGGCATATTGTATATACTTTTTATCTTGGGGTAACCCATGGATTATGGGGGGCACTCATAACAAAATGCTGACCCTGGTACAATTGAGGAAATGTTTGGTATATGGGATACCCATAGCACATTCTGAACAAATGGGGTCAACTTCTGGAGAGCATCAGGTTTCACTTGCTTGGCACTCCATGGAAAGGTTTGAATATTTCATAAGTACACTTTCAGTGCATATGGCTTTTAGCAGATTTATATGAACAATGTGCTTTAAAATGCACTATCTGACCCCATTTCTTTTAAATGTTTCTAACGGGGGAGAAGCTCCCCAGAATTCTCCAAGAAGAGATCTGGCTCACTTGCTCACTACAATTCAGGGCAAGTATTACAACCTCAAAGATCATTCGACACCTTCATATAGGTGGTATCTAAAATAGACATTGCTCGGTGTTGTGTTATTAATCATGCAACATCAATTATTGTGATGCCATCAGGATTAAGTTAATTAGATGACTTCCTGGGAAGATGGGAAGAATCAGCGTGAAAGATCTATGATGTAACTTCCGGGGATGCGATTAAGGTCAAAGGGTGCGTCAAGTCCCTGCTAATACCCCATTGCATTTTGATGAACCGACGTCCATGAGGTAGGGACTTTGTTTCTGTAACTTTTTTGTCTTAGGGCCAGACTGTACACGCCTTCTCTTTTGTAGTGCAGTTTTTTACGGTGATGCTTAAAGAGCATTTAGTTTAGATGATGTTCCCGGAAGAGATAGAGTTCATTCATTCATTAACATTCCTCCCTGTGTGGCAGCTTGGAACATTGACTGACAGACAGTCATGGAATGTGTGGATGGCTCCTAGGGGTGACGTGCTGGAGAGCCAGTTTCCTAATGAAGACAAGCCCCAAGCAGCAGGGTCGGACTGTCCCTCCATTCCACAGGGCATTTTCCCTTTGGGCTGGAGTCGCTGGAGACAGGTTTTGGAAGCTGGGGCAGCTTCTAGTGGCTCAGACACTAGCAACACCATTGGCAACGCTCCCCCCCCCTCCAACCAATTATGCATGCTGACAATAAACACACAACACGTTACTTGTTCGGGTAAAATTGCTGCAGGTTTATTACATACACCGTTATGTAATAAGGTGGGTTATCTTACGGGCGATCCAAGGGCAGGCAGCCATCTGGGCCGCCTGCCCGCCTGATGAGCCAAGCAGCACTGGACGAACCCCATCTGTGCTGCCACTTCTGGTGATCCTTCTCCCTGATCACCTGACACATGGTCCCTTCCTACTCACGCCCCTTTCAGGGCGGAGCGTAGCATAGCAAACCCCCAGTTGTTCAGGCCCACAACCGCCCGAAGGACTAACGGGGCGCCGACACGGTTTTCCAGTCACCTCCCATGAGGCTCTTAGGATTTGGCTCTAGCACCCCCTTTGGTGCTGCGCAGGGAGGGGTACCCTTCTGTCCCCCTTTGCTTCCAGATCGCCCTGTAACTCCGCCTGCAACGAAAAAGACAACATTACAACATTCTCTGCCTCCCATCAGCCCAGAACCACGCCGGGTAAGCGGTAGGGTGGGAGACGGCGTGTCCAGCGCGAGAAGAGGAAGAACAGTGGTGGGGGAGGCTATATACCCTCCCCCTATCCTCGCGCTCTCTCCGGAAGTGACGCTGCCTCGTGCGTCACCACCGGGCTGGGGGACTCCTCCCCCGAGTCCCTGCCCCCCGAGGGGGGGGGGGTGCCCAGATGTTACTAGAGGGCTGCCCTCCTTAGTGGCCCCCTGCGGGGGCCTCGGACAGCCGCATAGCAACACCATTGGCAACGCTCCCCCCCCCTCCAACCAATTATGCATGCTGACAATAAACACACAACACGTTACTTGTTTGGGTAAAATTGCTGCAGGTTTATTACATACACCGTTATGTAATAAGGTGGGTTATCTTACGGGCGATCCAAGGGCAGGCAGCCATCTGGGCCGCCTGCCCGCCTGATGAGCCAAGCAGCACTGGACGAACCCCATCTGTGCTGCCACTTCTGGTGATCCTTCTCCCTGATCACCTGACACATGGTCCCTTCCTACTCACGCCCCCTTTCAGGGCGGAGCGTAGCATAGCAAACCCCCAGTTGTTCAGGCCCACAACCGCCCGAAGGACTAACGTGGCGCCGACACGGTTTTCCAGTCACCTCCCATGAGGCTCTTAGGATTTGGCTCTAGCACCCCTTTGGTGCTGCGCAGGGAGGGGTACCCTTCTGTCCCCCTTGCTTCCAGATCGCCCTGTAACTCCGCCACAGCTCTGGAGGTGGCCCCCGTCACCGCCAGGGCCCCCACCCAGCCACTATGGTCCTACCTGCAACCTCTCATTTCCAAGGCCCGCAGGTCTAACAGGAAGAGGTCCATCCCCACTGGCGATAGGTGAACCCCATCCGCCGCAAAGTAACCTTTCACCTTTTCTTGAATCAGCTCATGTCTGATGAATCCCAAGCCCCTCTGGTCAGTGAACTTGCGCATTGCCCCGTTCACTCGCTTACGGGAGTGCTCCACTGCCTCCCCAGACTTCGCCCCTTGCCATACTCTGCGTGGAATCATCTCTGACCAACAGACCTCACATTGCCCCATGCGTTTGACGATTTCACCCAAGTCACTTTTCATGGCCTGCAAGAGTAGCCTTCTCCCCATGGCAATGAGGTCATTTCCCCCAGGTGTATCACCAATATTCTTGGCATGGCCCCCTGGGCGGCTAGTCTCTGTTCCAGTCTGTTCCTGAGGGTGCTCCATCTCATTCCAGGGAAACCCATCCACTCAAACTGTGTCTTTGAAAATCCCCGCGTCCACTCCCGGCGCGCCGCCCACTGGGCCACCCTGGTGATGAAAGAATGCCCGATCACCCAAACCTGGAAACCTAGTAGAGTAAAGGACACCATTTACACACTCTGTACTTTTAATGTTCAATTTCACACAAGAATTATGACATGTGGTACACTCAAATTCACTGCACACTGTGAATACAAACAAATTGCTTCAAGGACGGACGTACCGTTTGTAGCATTCAGACTCCCAACGCCCCACCTTTTTACCCCTCTGGCTCCATTCCTGCTTTGAACGCAGCCGTGGCCGCCCCTATTCTGAAGGAATGGCTGGTGTATTTTTTCCCTTGCTGGGCAAGGCCCGCCCGAGATAAGCTCGTCCTCATCAATCGTTCCATCTGGTACTTCGTCAGGGGACCCTGATCTGCATGGATCAGCAGATACCCGGGGGCGTTGGGACGGAGCGCCAAGTACTCCCTGACCTTGGCGACCGGGCAGTACCTGTGGTCCCCCAGCGGCCTTAACTCCACATCTACCCCCCGCCCTGCCTGGTCCGTTTTGGACCTCCTGAGGTGGATGGACAGCGTGCCCACCAGGGTGACATCCTTGATGCTTAAGGCATTGCCCGACCGGTCCGACTTGGACCTGGCCACCAGTTCACTTATCCGAAATGCGCCAAAAACGCTAGGCAGAAGGCGGCCGCAAAGAGCGACGCCTCGTACTGCGAGTAGGTGACCCCTTCTAATACGTCCAGCATGCCCTTGAGAGTGTCAAATTCAATGGGGGCCCTGTTGTCTGGTACTCTGGGTTCCTCTCTGGCCCAACCCTTGAGGGCCGCCCTGATGATGAAGGACTTGGTGGGGTCGCTCCCCCCCGTGAGTTTGGCGTCGTGGCTCACTGCCGCCAGGTGGCCGCACACCCAGGAATGGCTCTTCCCCTGTTCCTTAGCCCACACTACGAAAGCCTGCACTGTGCCCTCCCTCGGGAGCGGGGAAAGTCCCAGGGATTGTGACACTTTCTTGAAGGTGGCCAGGTGGGCCCTGTATCGTGTCCTGGTACCTGGGGCCAATGAGCATTCGCCCAGTGCTCTCAATCGTTGCTCCACTGTAGGATTCTCCAGAGGTGCGCCGGGAAGGGGGTCATCTCCGCTCTCGCTCGCGGCCAGGCCTCCCGGAAACGGAGCCACTGAAAACGAGAAAGAGCGTCAGCTGCCACGTTCTTGACCCCCTCAATATGCCTCGCCCTGAATTCAACATTGCAGCGCAGGCATGCCCTGACTAACTCTCTGAGAAGACAGAGGACCAACGGGCACTTGGCTGTTTGCCCGTTGATGGCCTGCACCACTGCCATGTTGTCAGACCAGAATAGCACCTTTCTGTCTGAAAGCGACCCCGGCCACAGGTGTAGTGCAATGACGATTGGGAATAGCTCCAGGACCGAGATGTTGGCTGTGATGTTGCGCCTGCGCCAGGCGTTGGGCCACTCCTGGGCGCACCATTCTGCCCCCAAGATTGCCCCAAAGCCCTCCCTACCTGATGCGTCCGTGAAGAGGCAGAGCTCAGGACTGTCTGCCCAAGGTGCCCTCCAAATCACCGTCCCATTGAACTGCGTGAGGAACTCGCACCACATGGCAAGGTCTTTCTTCAAGCCCTTTGCCAGCCTAACCAGGTGGTGTTTCTTTTTGACGTTAGCTGTTGCCCTAGCTAACCTCCTGGCGAAGACTCTCCCCGCAGGGATGACTCTGACTGCGAAATTGAGCTTTCCCAGGAGGCATTGTATGGCACCCAGGGGGGCTTTGTCTTTCCCCAGCAATGCTTGAATGTCCTGACGCAGCGCCTGTACCTTGTCCGCAGGGAGCCTGGACTCGCCCTTAACAGTGTCCAGTTCGATGCCTAAAAAAGTCAAGACTTGCGCCGGACCCTCGGTCTTGCCAGGTGCTAACGGAACCCCTAGGTGCCTGGCCATGTCCTGGAAGCACTGCAAGCCTCTGCTGCACTCACGCGTGCCCGCCCCCCGATGAACAAGAAGTCATCCAGGTAGTGCGTCACCCCTTCCACCTTGAACCTGTGCGCGAGCACCCACTGCAGGAAAGAGCTAAAAGCCTCAAAGTAGGCACAGGACACGGAGCATCCCATGGGCATGCATTTATCGAAGAAGAATTCTCCCTGCCACTTGAACCCCAGGAGATGCTGGCTATCCGGGTGGACCGGCAGCAGGCGGAAAGCAGCCTCTATGTCTGATTTTGCCAACCAAGCTCCCTTGCCCGCCCTCCTGACCATGTCCACCGCCATGTCCAGGGAGCAGTAAGACACCGAGCACGTTCCCTCTTCTAACCAGGAGTTCACTGAGTCACCTTCTGGGTAAGACAGGTGCTGGATCAACCTGAAGGCCCCTGGCTCTTTCTTGGGTACTACCCCCAGAGGGGATACAACAAAGTTCGTTAGTGGTGGCTGGTTGAAGGGGCCCGCCACCCTACCCAGGGCCGATTCCTTATTGATCTTCCCCTGCACAACTTCAGGTTGCTCCCTGGCCGATTTGAGGTTGCCCGCGTCCCTGCTTGCTAGTGGGCCCCGGTAAGGTATTCTGAATCCTTCCATGAACCCCTCCGCTAGGAGCAGTCCATCCTTGGTGTTCGGATACTCGCGGATGAGGGGGAGGAGGTTTGGAATGATGATGGGGGACGGACCCTTGGCCATGTGTAGGTTGGAAGATCTGCCCCTGGAAGGCGACCCGGGGACAACACTGCTGGGAGGGGGTGGGGGGGGCGGAAAGGGGGGGCAGGACGGCGGAAATTGTCTATTTATCTTGCCTTCCCGGCGGGGGTGCGGGGCCCTCCCGCTTGTTACAAGAGGGGGCAGGATGGGTGGCCCCGCATTTGCTACAGGTATGGGAGAACCTGCATGCTTTGCTCCCAGGAGCAGGACCCTGCGTTATATAACCTGCAGGTTCCAGTGTACACTGTTTTACCTCCATTCTTTCGGCCACCTCCTCGACCACCCCGAAAAGACTTGTTGAACTGACCCTTCGACTCCTGCTTCTGACCCTTGGGCTTATCACCCCCACTGTTGTTTGTGTTGGTCTTCTCCTTCCCTTCAACTGTGCGCTTTCCCATGTGCTTAACCCAGAGCCTCACCTCCATTTGGTCCCACTCCAGTTCGGGACACATGGCCATCTTTTTCGAAATTCGCAGTCATAGTGGTACCATCCCATCCCCCGCTTGTCCCAGCCTCGTTGGTGATGATGCTGGCATACTGAAACAACCCCGGCCCCTGTTCTGGGAATTTTTCCATTATCACTGCAGCCAGGATGGCGAAAGCTTGTCCCCATGTTACAATGTTCTTCTCCGGCCAAGCTTGGAATCGTACCTTTTTATCCTCCTCCTTACCCCCCATCTTTCTTGTGTCAACGCCCTCCGCCCCGTGCATGAGCAGGGTAAATATATCTATAAACTCTCGCCTCCAGATCCCCTCTTTGGCCGCTGTGGGAACCTCCCACCCCAATGAGCACCGCCCCGAGACCATAGGCGCCATTGTGACTAGTGGCTTGGACACCCCGGCTGCGTTGGGCAGCTCTGGGGAACGTGTGGGAGTGCTGACTGCCTGAGGTGCGGCGGGCGGGATCACCACCGGGAGTGGTACCGTGCTGGCGGGGGACTTGCTGGAGACGGAGTGGCACCCACCGCCGGGTGCTGCCCAACTGGGTCTGCTGGGCTGCTGGTTGACGCTTTGTCGCCCTGGGGAAGAGCTGCGCTTGCCGTGCTGGCGCCCCCTCCCCAAACCTGCGTGATGGACGGGACCCCAAGCGCACCCCCGGAGGAGCCGGCACCGCCCCTCCACCCCCACTGTTCGAGCTGGCCCCCGCAAGGCCTGCTCTGACCTCGGCCATAAAGCTCCTCAAAGAGTCTGTGAGCTTACCCAAGGCTCAGTTGTTGCGTAGCTCGCAGGGAGCGGGATGCTGGCCGGGGGGATGGCTGGCCCAGGTGCCGGGGGCGGAGGGAGGGGCAGCGGGGTGGCAGGGATCCGGGGGTGGTCATGGCCCGACTCCTGGTTGGCAGCGGGTCTGCCGGAAAGTCCTTTACTGTGGGCCTGCGTGTCCTCTTGGACCTAGTGGGGCCTGCCTCTTCGGTGTGCTCCTGCTCTGTGGTCAAGGACGCACTGGCGAATCCAGAGTCCTCCGGGTTATTGGCCTTCAAAAGTTCTGTGGCCCAAGCCAATCCCTTGGTCTTGGCCATGTCGAGGAAAGCTGCGATCTGCGCTTCTTGTGAGGTGCCTGGCTGTGTTTCGTCGACTTGGGACATCTGCGAGAATAGACGGGGGGAACCCTGGCTATCCATCCTGCCTCCTGCGACTGACGGCTCAATCTGGAAGAAAATTTCACATTTTGAGACACTCTGCCCAACTCTGGTTGCCAGGCCTGTCCTGCCTCCATGCAGATGCGCAGCCACTGCGTCCCCCCCTCGGTATCGTACTTACTTCAACCCGGTAGGCTATCAATCTTTTGGTGGCGACGCTCGGATGGGTGCCGCGCTGGACTCTGTGAGTGGAGATGAAGGTAGAGGTAAGTAAATCTCCCCTGGGCCCCCCCGTGCCCCTGTCCTCAGGGCCCCGGCACCCTCCCCAGCTCCGTGGAGCGGGGAAGCACCCACTTCTCGCAGCCGCTAGCCATGATCAATGGTCCGCCATCCTACTGGTTGTACCTAACTTACGCTGCTGCTTGCTCCTCCTGGGTCCCCCCATGCACCCATACCTGCTACGTGATCGTTTCCCCCTGGTCAATCGCTTCCTGGCTGCGCCGAACGTCAAATTCTGTCCTGCTTGTGGAAACAAGAAAACATTGGGTGAGGAGTGTTCGGTCGCCTTGCTGACCTTCCCTGTTGTCAGTTGCCAGTGCCAACTCCCTGACATAGGGCTCTTGAGGCACCCAACCCCTCAGGCCCTCCTGTTGTGGACTCCCTCCCAAAACGCACCCTCGTGCCCCTGGTGGTCCAGATCTTTGTTACCTTTAGCCCACGTCGTCCGACTGCGCGGGCCGCTTGTCCCTAGTGTGGGCAGTGCCTCAGGGGGTGGGCGGAGCGTGCCGCTGAAAAACAAAGGGCGCGGAGTGAGGCATGGCAGGCAAGCACTACACAATACTAAGCGGGGGGGCCCATCGGTGTTACAGCCGTAGGCCCCCGCACAGTTTGGTGCCCTAGGGAAGCTCCACCTGGGGCCACTTCTCCTGCCTTGCTGGCTCTCGTCCCTCACCTGTTGGCGCTTGCATGCACACCAGTTTTGTCGGACGACCCCCTACCTATTTCGGCTACCAGCGGGCGTAGCGAGGCGATGTTGAGCCTCGCCGGGACTCGAGCTGGGTTCTCCAGCTCCGGAGTCGGCCGCTCTACCCATTAGGCCCAGTCCTCTACTAGTTACGGGCACGCCACCACTGTACACCTCAATTGTACTAGCTTCCACAGCTTGTCCCTCCATGCTGGCACGTGGCGTGACCGGCCGCGGCGCCGCTGGGTCACGAGCGGTGCGGGGAGGCGGCCTGGTGGTGCCCGGACGCAGCAGCACGTCGGGTTATCGCGTCCCCCGCTAGGCCCCCATGTGCAGGCGCAGGGGACGCCGTCAGTGCTGTGGCCCCCCCGCATCTACTGGAAGGGCCCGGGGGGGGGGGGGGCCGGACCCCGCGCCTGCCGTGCACACCGGGCGGAGCGGCGGAGCCACACGGGGACTCGCTGGGCCCCGCCACCTCCCCGCCTGCCGGCTGAGGGCCTGCCTTGCCTCCCGTGGGGCAGCAGTAGAACCGCGCAGGGGGTCCAGGCAGAGCCCACTGCCCTGAGAAGCATAGGGAGGCTGGAGCAGAACCCGCTGCCCTGGGGAGCAGGTGCAGCGCCCCCTGCCCTGGGTCATGTGGGACAGGGCAGCGCTCACCGCCCTAGAGATCGGCGAAGGAGGCAGCGCTCGGGGCCCTGGTGCAACAGGGAGGCTGGGCAGCACTGGCAGGATCCGGAGCCTTGTCCTGCCGGGTCCTATGGCAGGCAAGGCGCAGGAATTGTCACTACAAAGCTCCCGGATGGTGGCGGTGGGGGGGGGGCGGCATGTGGTATGAGGCATGCGAGGCCAGGCAGCAGGCGCTTGTCAGTGGGCCCTGCCCCACAGGTACTCGCGGTGAAAGCACCGCCCGAGCCGCCTGCCTGAGGCGCCATGGCCGGAGGCCCTCCTGCCACTGATGGTGACTCCCCCCGGCGCCGGTGGGACTGCTGCCCCCGCCGCTTCCCCTCAGCGGCCCGCCGGAGCAGGCCGGGCTGGCCCCCCGAGGGGGAGAGTGGCGTGATACCGCCCGAGACAGATCTCACCCTACTTGGAGGCCGCAGCCTCGAAGACAAAGGACGGGGTGCTCCGTCGACAGCGGCGAGGCATGGGCTGTCGGCGGGAGTGCGTGGTGCTCCTGGCTCGCTGGCATTGATCTCCCTGAAGCGCTGGGGACAGCCGGACGCCTCGGAGGCGAGCGCTTCTCCCAGTGCTGTGGCTGGAGACCCCCCCCTGCCCCGGGGACGGGCCCCCGCATGCCGCGCGCCACCTGCCTCGCCAACCGGCCCTCGGCGGCCCCGTGAGCTGGGAGGGAGAGGCTGTGCATCTCGGCGTGGCCCCGCAAGACCAGGCGCCCGGGAGACAAATGCCGGTGATCCGCAGCCCGCAGGCCCGGTGAGTCCCGGACCCCGTGCACCGCGCTGTGCCCTGCGTGGCCAGCAGTCAGAGGCCCCCTCCCGCCCCCCTTCCAGCGGGCAGCCCAGAGGGGGAGGGGAAGATGCATGGAGATCTCCCGGCCCGTGGATAGGCCGTGCGACCCCGCCGTTGGTGACTGGGCGGGGACCGCGGACCGAGCACGCTGTGTCGTGCCCAGGGACAGCCAGACCCTGCGGCCCCAAGCGCCCCATCGTTGCCTGAGCCCTCGAGGAGCTGTCCTCCCCCCCCTAGAGCGGGTGCCGGAGCCGGGATGGCCTGGCGCCCTGCATAGGGGGACTGGGGGGGAGGATTAAACTCACCGGGAGTGCTCAAAGGGCGACAGGCAGCAGGACGGGCAGCAAGACGGGCAGCAAGACGGGCAGCGGTCCAGGGAGACGGCGTGTCCAGCGCGAGAAGAGGAAGAACAGTGGTGGGGGGGAGGCTATATACCCTCCCCCTATCCTCGCGCTCTCTCCGGAAGTGACGCTGCCTCGTGCGTCACCACCGGGCTGGGGGACTCCTCCCCCGAGTCCCTGCCCCCCGAGGGGGGGGGGGGTGCCCAGATGTTACTAGAGGGCTGCCCTCCTTAGTGGCCCCCTGCGGGGGCCTCGGACAGCCGCAGTTCCTTACCTCTCCCAGGTTAATTGCAGCAGGCACGGAGAGGCTTCGAGAGAGAGAGAGTTAAAGGGTAAAAGAGGGATGGACAGCGAGTGAGCAATCAGAGAGGGAGAAGAGAGAGGAGAGAAGAAGAATGGGAGGATGGAACGAGAGTGCGAGAAGAGCAAGGGTTGGGACTGGTTTGAGCATTTTTGCCAGGACTGATTTTGGTTTCCCAAGTGGTCTTGATACAGGTTCTCCACCCAAAGAACGAGCAATTAAACTGTTGCAGCGAAGCTGGTAATTTAGAAAGGCATGCATTTTCTTGCACACTTGCCTATCGCCGAAGTCCTCGGTTAATCTTTTTTATATATAGTGCAAGTCTGCATGAGACGCAGCTACAGTACCTGGGAGCCAGGCCAGCCTCTAGTGCTGCGCCTACATCCTGCAACTGGCTCCCATGCACTCAGACCTGTACTTGCAAATCTGTACACATCTTACTTTTTCCTTCTTAAAATCCATTGGCCAAATGTTGCAATGCACCCTTTGTAATATATTAGGAGAATGCTGGGTGAGAACGCAGCAAGCATCTGAAATATCCGCAGTAGATCTCTGAAGCAGGTAGAATAACCTGCCCCTCTTCCCCATTACCCCTGTTAGAGATGGGAATCTTTAACATCCAAGGTAAAGCAGATCTTTCGGCAGGCATGTTAGCACCTCGAGCTCGATGTGTGATCTGCTGAGAATAAACACGCCTGCCTCTGCAGCAGGCACATGGCCCCTGAGCTATCTTACTGGGACTGCTGAAATGCATGTAAATCCCTTCCTGTTTTACTGCCATCAGAAGCTGCAACCTGAAGGTTACACGCTAAACACACACACATCTCTGCAGCAGGTGTTTAAAAAAACAAGCACCGGCTACGACAACAGGTCTTGCTTACACTTTGAGTAAACATTTTAAACAACATACAGAAGCGAAAAAAATACACAACGCGATTATGTTCTATATACAAAGCATTTTTGAGATAAAGAACTTAATAAGCGATGTTTCAGTGTACATTTAAGAAGTATAGTAGCCATGCATAGAAATGTGGGCCAAAAGCATGTGGAGAGAGGGTGATACTCCTCTAGGTGGAGTCAAGGCCCACTCTATGTATATTTTAAAGAATTGGTAGCAGTAGGATTGCAGACAGCTGTGCTGTCAAGCCAGACCTAAAAATACAAACCCTCTTATTGCCACTGGGACCTATGACAGTAACTTGTAACCTGCAGTTTGAACACAATCACACTTCAGAACCTCACTACCCTGGTAAGTCTTATCGGGAACAGAACATGTAGCCTGAAGCTTCTCCATGTTCGGTACACAGTTTTGAGCATCTCCACTGGACATTGCCCACTGGTCATTTATAAGCACGAGAAGCTTACTGGGCCCCACTCTTGGAGTAAGTAGATGAAAAGCAATAACAAAAGGATGAGTCGGTCAAACTCAGACTCTAATCTGTCACCCTGCAGGTTAAGCAGATTTCTGTGGTAGGCGTATTGACCCACTAAACTTTCTCACTACAAAACTGGACGTGGAAGGCGACGAGCCAAATTAATTATCAAGAGTGCGCTGAGTGTCTCAGTATGGAGATCCCAGATTATCTTGCATATTAGAACAGAGTTGCTTTGTGCGTGCTGTGTGGATGTGCCAATGCTGGGATACCGTTGTATTCTGCACATGAGCCCAGTGGTGCATTTTTGGACGTCTGTGGATGCGCCAATGCTGGGATACCGTTGTATTCTGCACATGAGCCCAGTGGTGCATTGTTGGACGTCTGTGGATGCGCCAATGCTGGGATACCGTTGTATTCTGCACATGAGCCCAGTGGTGCATTGTTAGACCTCTGTGGATGCGCCAATGCTGGGATACCGCTGTATTCTGCACATGAGCCCAGTGGTGCATTGTTAGACCTCCGTGGAAGTGCCAATGCTGGGATACCGTTGTATTCTGCACATGAGCCCAGTGGTGCATTGTTGGACGCCTGTGGATGCGCCAATGCTGGGATACCGTTGTATTCTGCACAAGAGCCCAGTGGTGCATTGTTGGACGTCTGTGGATGCGCCAATGCTGGGATACCGTTGTATTCTGCACATGAGCCCAGTGGTGCATTGTTAGAAATCCGTGGAAGTGCCAATGCTGGGATACCGTTGTATTCTGCACATGAGCCCAGTAGTGCATTGTTAGACCTCCGTGGAAGTGCCAATGCTGGGATACCGTTGTATTCTGCACATGAGCCCAGTGGTGCATTGTTAGACCTCTGTGGATGCGCCAATGCTGGGATACCGCTGTATTCTGCACATGAGCCCAGTGGTGCATTGTTAGACCTCCGTGGAAGTGCCAATGCTGGGATACCGTTGTATTCTGCACATGAGCCCAGTGGTGCATTGTTAGACCTCTGTGGATGCGCCAATGCTGGGATGCCGTTGTATTCTGCACATGAGCCCAGTAGTGCATTGTTAGACCTCCGTGGAAGTGCCAATGCTGGGATACCGTTGTATTCTGCACATGAGCCCAGTGGTGCATTGTTAGACCTCCGTGGAAGTGCCAATGCTGGGATACCGTTGTATTCTGCACATGAGCCCAGTGGTGCATTGTTAGACCTCCGTGGAAGTGCCAATGCTGGGATACCGCTGTATTCTGCATGTGCCCCAGTGGTACATTGTTGGACCTCTGTGGAAGTACCAAAGCTGGGATACCGTTGTATTCTGCACATGAGCCCAGTGGTGCATTGTTAGACCTCTGTGGATGCGCCAATGCTGGGATACCGTTGTATTCTGCACATGAGCCCAGTGGTGCATTGTTAGACCTCCGTGGAAGTGCCAATGCTGGGATACCGTTGTATTCTGCACATGAGCCCAGTGGTGCATTGTTAGACCTCTGTGGGTGCACCAATGCTGGGATACCGCTGTATTCTGCATGTGCCCCAGTGGTACATTGTTGGACCTCTGTGGAAGTACCAAAGCTGGGATACCGCTGTATTCTGCATGTGCCCCAGTGGTCCATTATTAGACCTCTGTGGATGGCTTAGTGCTGTTCTACTGGTGCATGAGGGAAAGGCAAAGGCAGTTTGAAAGAGCCTTGTAGATGTCTCAGCACTGCAATGCCACAGTACCAATTATCCGAGTAGAGGTGCATGATGAGAGTTTGTAAAGCTGTCTATCTTTGGTGTAAGTGAATGATGTGCATTGGAAGAGCACTTTGGACGCCTCTGTGCTGAGATTGAACTTTACAGATCGCACAACATTTGGGAACAAATGTATTTTGCACAATATGAAAGGTATGTTGTTAGATTTTGCCGATGTGAGTGTACTGGTATACTAATGTATGACGTAAGAAGGGATTGAGGTGAATCGTGAGATCTCTGAGGCTGTCTCAGTAGTTAGTTAGTTGTGTCTGTTGCAGGGCCTGATAAATATATCAGTTGGTCAGCTCATTTCAGAAGTCTATCATGAGGACCCTCATTTTCCTTTCTTTTCAGTAGGGCCCAGTGTGACACATGGCCACTGATTCTTCTGTGGTATAAATACAGTGTACTCCGGGTGCTCAAAGGTAGCTGCAATTTACTGCCCCTGGAAAATAGTGCCTCTGTGAAACAGTTTATTTGTTCCGTCTGTTTTTTAACACATTCATTTATACATTTTTCAAGGTTACATAGAAGAAAGAAGGAAAATAAATCTAAATTAAACCAGTTGCCCATAACGTATGTCCTCAGCACCATCCACAGCCTGGTATAATATTTATTCCCTCTTAGAACTGCCTGTAAAACCTAAGGGCCTTATTTATGAAGCCCTGCGTCACATTTACGCCGCCGTTGCGTCACTTTTTGTGACGCTGCGTTGGTGTAAATAATGCGCCGCGTTGTGCCATATTTACGAAGTAACGCATCTAGGCCGATGTGTCACTTCATAAACCCCTGCGCTACATTATACCTATGTCAGGTATAATGTATGCAGAGGGGGTGTTACCCCGCATCAAAGCCTCGTAGAAGTGGTGCATTGAAATCTATAAGATTTCAGTGCGCCACTTTCAGGACGCCATTGCTTCAAAACCTTACGCTTGCCTCATGGCAGGCATAAGGGTGACGCAGGCCCTTTCACATGGTGCTTGCCCCATGCGAAAGGACACATTGCTGGAGGTGCATCTGTTTTCAGATACCCCCAGCAATGCGTCACTTTTGTCTCTACAGATACATCAGTAATACTGGCGTATCTGTGACTCCTTGCGACATGATGCGCCGTACTGTAAATACGGCGCATCCATTGTGTCACAAAGAGGGCGCACTGAAAAGTGTTGCATCGCTGCTTTGTTGCAGCGATGCAACACTTCTCATAAATGAGACCCTATGTTTTTTACCCAGAATCATGACAAACCAATGTGTTGGAAACTGGGTTATTGGTTGTGGGGGGTGGAACCCTACTCAAACAGCAACCACAATTTCTGTCTGGGACACAACAAACAAACCCTAAATTAACCTGTGCTTAACACTCTAGTTGCTTGGCACAACACAGTAAGGCTTAACTTAAAGGCAATGTGTAAAGTATTTATGCAGCACTTCAAATAGTAATAAAGTGAAAACAAAACACAAGAAAAATCTCACACCAATTTAGAAAAATAGAATAAAATTTAATACATTATTTGAGACCAAATTGACAAAAATCCAATCATTAGAACCAGAGATCTGCAATTTTACAAAATGTAAGTAAAAATAGTGCTTAGAAGTACAAAGCACCAACTGTGGTTATCTGGTCGCTCCGGACCGGGTCAAAGTCATAAGTTCAGGCGAACCGCAATGGAGTGCAGGGTGGATACATGGGTCAAGTTAGGCTCGCTGAACAGAGTACCTTAAATCCTGTTTGCAGAGCATTAGGAGATCCTGCGTTGAGGATGCACCGCACAGCAGTGGTTTCGAGGATACCATTGACGAGGAACTTGAGGTGCGAAGTCCTGTATCAAAGATGCATCGCGCACCAGCTGGTTCTGAAGAAGTTGCGCAGCTTGTGATGCAGAGTCCTGCGCCGTCATCAAGGATGCCATTGAAGAGGGGCTTGTGATGTGAAGGCGTGCGTTGGGGATGCGTCTCGAAGCAGCAGTTCCGATGAGACTGCAGACTGCAATGCGAAGTCCTGCATCATGCAGCAGCAGTTCCGAAGTGGTGCTGCCAGGAGATGCATTTTGCTGCATCTGTTCTGCTCACAGGAAAACAGCTGGGCTGGCACAGCATCTTCAGGTCCGCTTCCTAGCATCCAGGGCTAGGGTGGCACCACTTGGGGGACAAGACTCACAGCAGACTGAGTTAAGGTGCTGCGTTCAAGTGGTTGGAGCCTGTTCTGTCCCTGAGGCTTCTGACTGGGAGGCCAGCCAACTGGCTCTTGGGTCACTCTGGTGGTCCTTGAATCAAGATGCAAGTCAAGTCTTTCACTCAGGCAACAGGACAACAGAGTAGCAGTACTTCTTGCAGAGCAGCACAGCATACTTCTGAGTCTTCTGAGTCATCCACAGGTCATGAAGTGTACTGAAGAGTTAGGTCTGGGGGACTATTATTTGTACCTGGCACCCACTTAGAAGTAGAAGAAGGTTCTGGAGGTTTCCACCTCCAGAGGTGCTTAAAATTTCCTGCCTCCCTGCCCTGGCCCCAGCTTGTCAAACCCTTTGTGAGTATGCTAAGGCATAGCCTTTGTGATGTGCAAGTGTGGTAGGTGACAGCTCCTCCCCCCCATCAAGTCAGAGATGTCCCACCCTGCCAACACCTATTCCCCCTTTGTCTTTGTTATTAAGCGTAATAAGGTTACCCGATGTTATCCTAAGAGAGAGGTAGGCCTTGTAATAGTGAAAAACGAGGTGGATGGCACAATTCGTGCTGCAGGCCCATCAGTAGCATTTAATTTACAGGCGCTTGGTGCATGTAGCACCACTTTACTAGTGTCTTAAAAGTGAAAAAAATATGCCATTGGGTGTAAGCAAATTTTACCATACGTTAAGGAGAGAACACAAGGCCTTTATCACTGGTTAGCAGCGGTAAAGGGCACAACGTCCTAAAAGCCAGCATAAATGGGCTCAGATAACAGGCGGGTGAAGGCAAAAGTATGGCGGTGACTCTGAGAGGGCCAGGTTAAATACCTTTCCTCGTATAAATTCTGTAATGTGTGCATCTTTCTTCCATTCTGAGACGTAGCTGGCTTGGTTAAACTTTACCCCTCTTACTCCCCATTGTCCCACACTGAAAACCCAAACTGTTAGTGTTGTAACCTAACCCCATCTCAACATTCCACCTTTTCCACAGTACTTATTAAAGAACAGTTGCTCAACGAAAATTAGAGTTTGTATCACACTCAAGGTCATCCTATGAGCAACCAATACGAGTTACCAGCCTCATTGTTTCCCCCGGCCTGATTTCCACACTGTTTCTCCTCACCATACTACTTTAGTTATACATATGAAGTGAGCTGTTCTTACTGCATCAACATGTATGACATTTTCAAACAAAGCAAATTCTGACCAGTAGAGCCATGTTAAAAATGGCCTACTAATGAAATCGGGTGGGCTAGTTACATTGTGCAACAACATTGGTAATGCTGACAGCAACTTCAAACCTATGTCATTCCAGGTATATTGAGATTACCGCTTCTCTTGCTCAGTCATTGTCATTTATGGCATGCAGAATGGGTGACAACAGTTCTGCACAGTGTCGAGGTGAGGCAATCTGCAAAAAGGACACGCAACTGCTTTAGCAACTTGCCATTGTGACTGACCTTCAGCTTAGTCGGTTACAACATAACCTATTTCATACTTCGCTTTTGTAGTTTTTTCTTGCTGGTGCAAATGCTCTACACGCCTCTTAAACTGCCATTGCAAAGTCAGGATACATTGAAATCAAGACTTCCTTGTAGCTTACGTCTTCTCTCTGGCAGGTTTCAATGTTGAATTGCAGTTATGATAATTAAGTATCCTTACTATTATGGGTGTAGGAGTGGCGCTGGGTGAATGTCTTTGCACCAGAGCATGGGTACTCACAAACTTTCTCTCGGGGCCAAATTTACAGTGTGGTTTGTGGCCGAGGGCCGCACCGGTGGGGGCGGGGTCAGTGGGGGAGGGGGGCGGGGCTAGAGCAACAAAAAAAAACTATGACCATGAGGTTGAACACAGGCCCCTGCAGTGGACGCCTTCGTCCACTGAGCCACCAGACCCGGCATACACACATCTCTCTCTCTCTCTCTCTATCCATCTCTCTCTCTCGCTCTGTCTCCCTCCCTCTCTCTATCTCTTCCTCCCTCTCTCTCTCCGTCTCCCTCCCTCTCTCTAGCTCTCTCTCTCCCTCTCTCTGTCTCCCCCCTCTCTCCCTCTGTCTCCCTCCGTCTGTCTCCCTCCGTCTGTCTCCCTCCGTCTGTCTCCCTCCGTCTGTCTCCCTCCGTCTGTCTCCCTCCGTCTGTCTCCCTCTATCTGTCTCCCTCTATCTGTCTCCCTCCCTCTGTCTGTCGCCCTCCTTCCTCTGTCTGTCGCCCTCTGTCTGTCTCCCTCCCTCTGTCTCCCTCCCTCTGTCTCCCTCTGTTTCCCTCTGTTTCCCTCTCTCTGTCTCCCTCCCTCTATTTCCCTCTCTCTCCCTCTCTCTCTCTCCCTCCGTCTCCCCCTCTCTCCGTCTCCCTCTCTCTCTGACTCCCTCTCTCTCTCTGTCTCCCTCTCTCTCTCCCTCTCTGTCTCTCTCCCTCTCTGTCTCCCTCCCTCCCTCTGTCTCCCTCTGCCTCCCTCCCTCTCTCTCTGTCTCCCTCTCTCCCTCTGTCTCTCTCCCTCTGTCTCTCTGTCTCCCTCCCTCTATCTCCCTCTGTCTGTCTCCCTCTCCCTCCCTCTGTCTCCCCTGACTCCCTCCCTCTGTCTCCCTCCCTCTGTCTCCCTCTCTCTCTGTCTCCCTCTCTCTCTGACTCCCTCTGTCTCCCTCTCTCTCTGTCTCCCTCCCTCTGTTACCCTCTGTCTCCCTCCCTGTCTCCCACCCTCTCCCTCCCTCTCTCTCCCTCCGTCTCCCTCTCCATCTCTCTGTCTGTCCCTGTCTCTGTCTGTCCCTGTCTCTGTCCGTCTCTGTCTCTGTCCGTCTCTGTCTCTGTCTGTCTCTATCTCTGTCTCTATCTCTGTCTGTCTCTGCCTCTATCTGTCCCTGCCTCTATCTGTCCCTGCCTCTATCTGTCCCTGCCTCTATCTGTCCCTGCCTCTATCTCTGTCTCTCTCTGTCTCTATCGCTGTCTGTCTCTGTCTGTCTCTACCTCTATCTGTCTCTGCCTCTATCTGTCTCTGCCTCTGTCAGTCTGTCCCTGTCTCTGCCTCTATCTACCTCTATCTATCTCTGCCTCTATCTGGCTCTGTCTGTTTCTGTCTCTATCTGTCTCTGTGCCTCGGGCAGTGCACACTTACTGTGTCTACACGTCCCCGTCACCAGCCCAGAGACAGCCTCCCCCCCCCCCCTCTCCCTGTGTAATGTAAAAGCCAGCTCGTTTTCTCTCTGAATTTGCTGCCTCGCGGGGTTTGTGTCCCACCACTGGGCCTGGGGTCACATCGTTCGCTGGCTTTAATTCTGACTCTCACCCCCGAGCTGTCAGATCAAAGCCCCCCTTTGGCGCCAGTCACCCGTCCGTGTAGGTATGCATGCATCAATTATATATAGCGCCAACCTGGCGGCGAGCATTTGTGCGCTGTGCTGCGAGAGCGGAGACCAGGCCTGAGCTTCCTGGCCTTGACTCAACCCTCTGACTACAGGCTGGCGGGAAACATCACATCACAGGCTCTTAACGCACACCTCACCCGCTGCTCTCACTCCCTGCTGCCCTCCGTCACCTCACCCGGCTCTCACTCCCTGCTACCCTCTGTCCCCTCACCCGCTGCTCTCACTCCCTGCTGCCCTCCGTCACCTCACCCGGCTCTCACTCCCTGCTACCCTCTGTCACCTCACCCGCTGCTCTCACTCCCTGCTGCCCTCCGTCACCTCACCCGGCTCTCACTCCCTGCTGCCCTCTGTCACCTCACCCGGCTCTCACTCCCTGCTACCCTCTGCCACCTCACCCGCTGCTCTCACTCCCTGCTGCCCTCCGTCACCTCACCCTGCTCTCACCCCCTGCTGCCCTCTTTCACCTCACCCGGCTCTCACTCCCTGCTGCCCTCCGTCACCTCACCCGGCTCTCACTCCCTGCTGCCCTCCGTCACCTCACCCGGCTCTCACTCCCTGCTGTCCTCTGTCACCCTCTGTCACCTCACCCCGCGTGTGTGTCAGCCCGGGCTGAGACAGCTTCCCGGGAACACACACAGCCGCACCCGAGTACTTCACAGATCTTTAAAAGACCATTCACTTGTTAATGAGGCTTTGTTGTATTTCACCTCTTCTTAGCGCCCCTGCATCTCCACTCAGTCAGAGTGGAGATGCAGGTGCGCTAAGAAGAGGTGAAATACAACAAAGCCTCATTAACAAGTGAATAGTCTTTTAAAGAATCGCCCGGCCCCCATAGAGCAGAGTCTCTCAGAGTCCGCGCTGCTGCAACCGGCGGTGTTTGCTGACACTCTTTAAAAAAAAAACACAGGTACGATGTCTGCAAGGTCCGCGGGCCGCCAAGGAAGGCTTGCCGGGCCTCTGGCGGCCCGCGGGCCGTACTATGAGTACCCGTGCACCAGAGCATGATGAGCACGCCAGACTATGAACATCAAAGAGAAGCTGCTGTTTCTGGAAAATTTCCTTTAACATTTTTCTAATGAAATCCATTTGACCAACATTTGTGTATTCGGAGACCCCTAATATGTGTAGGTTATTCCATCTAGACCTCCCCTCAAGGTCATTATTTTTCTTGCACATTAAGGTCTTTATCCAGTTTTTGCAATTTTACCCTTTTCTGATTTACAGAGATGCACCAATCCAAGTTGTACAAGTGTTTGGCGTATCTGTTCATTCTCTCTTTCATTTTATCCATGCAGGCAGTTAGGGTGCCAGTCTTCCCATTTATAGTTTAGAGACTGTGCTTTATCTCTAGCAGGAGGCCCTTGACCTCACTGTCCTCAGTATTACTTGTTCCTGTCTCAAACCCTGTTGCTTATTTTCCATCAACCCTCGATGAGGTTTTTGAGAAGCTTTTTGCTTCAAAAGAGAGTTTTGCTTGTCTCTGCCTAGCTTTACCCAAGCTGCCGAAGATATAATTACCTGGCGGATAGTAGCAAATTGCTAATAGTTAAACACAGTTGCGTGTTTTATGAATCTATTACTCGGGCCACCAATTTTCCTGTCGCATCTGTTGAAGTAGTAGCTTTCCTTTTATTATTATAGGCGTGGATGACAGCCAAGCATTGGGCCTTCATATTAATGTTTACTTTCATCTTTCAAGGTGCAAGCCCCCTCCCCAGTAATCAGCTCAGTCATTCTAAATTTGAGTATTTTATGGGCTACTTAGTTCGATAGACTGGTCTTGTGGTTTGTGCACTTGAAGTGCCACACTTCAGTTATTCCTTGCCAGCTATCTTGGCTCCACTAGACCCCATGAAACAAGCCCAGTCACTGTTTCTCCTTGGAGATGGCCGCCAGGGTCCACTCCCCTGGTAGCACTCCGCCACATCACCAGGGGATATCCCTGTGCCTCACCGATTTCTCCAATCTGTCAAGTCTGCCACCCTAGAGGCCTGCCAGCTCTACGTCAAGCCTGTGGCATCTCCTCTTCATGGGGCATCACATGGGGCATCGCATGTTCTTCCTTCGCACCTACCACTTTACTTACATAGCTTTCTCAGACTTTCACAAGCCCACTCCTCGTCCATTGCCACATCTGGAGCTAACACACCGCTTCATGCTCCGTGCCATCCAATCTGCTGCACCGCACTCCTCCAAGCCCCGCCTAAAGGCCAATTCTCTATCCGCACCCTGCAACAGGTCAATTAGCACAAATAAAGGTAGCTATGCTATCCTCTGGTAATAAAGGCTCGCAATATTCGGATATTGCCTCTCACTGAGCGGTGTGAAGGATTGGAATTGGAAGACTGTAGACAGGGAATCATGAAGCCACTAGGTTAAGCTGCTGCCTTGTCCCCCCCTCCCCCCCCCACACCCCAACGCACTATTGGCCACATATTTTCCAAAATATTCTAGGGAAGAGAATAGCCATGAAAGAGCTGTGTTGAACATTTTTTCAGGGCTGTTTTGCTTCCCATTTTGGCCCGGCAAGGGTGACGTGAAGACGTATTTCAGTGAGTCTTGTAATATATCTAAAAGATGACTGCTCTGGTTAACCTAACATTCTGAACCTTTCATGTCCCAGGGCCAGAGTGGAGACCGAGCCATGCCCTAGTGCTGTACAGCTGGACCATATTTTATTGCTAAAGACCGCTCCTCTGCCAACTGCAGACCATAGTATATAGAGGTTGATGGGTCCTTCTACAAGTGAAGAGTGGCTTTCTAAGACTTTTAAGAGGTATTTCAAATGGTTTACAATAGCCCCACAGAGGTTTACTGATTTGTTGTTCTTGTGCTCTTGTACGCTGTATCTGGATATACTGTGTGTGTGGCTTGTCACAAACTATGAGAATCTGTGTGGTGAGACCATTTTGTTAAACAGCTTTAATTGTAAGCATGAGAATATTGAGCCTGGTGGGTCTAGTGTCGCCATGTGTGATGTGCTGTAGTGCAGGGAAGGGTAATTTATTCAGTATATCAGTTAGAACACAGGAGTCATCCAAGCCATGAAAGCAACAGGTCATCTTCCAAAAACACAACCACAACCATTCCATTCAATCACTTCACCATTCTAGCTTCTATGTCAAATGCACCCAGTCCATTCAAGCATGCAATTACACTGCCACTGATGGTACACCAAACAGCTCTAGGCTGAGCCCTCTGAAACACAAAATGTCTGCTAAAGAAACTCCACTGGGTGTTGGAGCCCAAACACTCTTGTAAGGACTTTTCCCTGTAACAACCCAACACAATCAGTAACTTGGTTCACAGCACCATTCACACAGACAACAAAAAACATGTCTTATGAGCAAGAAAGAGATTTATTTTGTATTTATTCATAATGCTGTCTGGGACTATTTGTCAAATTGTGCAGGTTCTGACTTGTCACTTCCAGCCAATTAAGCTGCATAGCTTGACGTATAACATGTGCC
The DNA here is from genome assembly GCA_963921515.1 of Calotriton arnoldi. Taxonomy (NCBI): domain Eukaryota; kingdom Metazoa; phylum Chordata; class Amphibia; order Caudata; family Salamandridae; genus Calotriton; species Calotriton arnoldi. Next base: position 1,110,505 of record CAWUFW010001162.1, read on the forward strand.
ATAAATCTTATGTGAACAGTCGTTTAGTCTAAAAGGAAACTCTTTGCCAGTTACTGCAGCACAAAAAGAACACAAACCCCACACCTCGGGGGTGGGATGAAGGCAATTTCTGGTCAGTGACAAAAATTCAGGACAAAAGGTCAATTTTAGGGACACATCTGAGGAGGTCAAGCAATAATATAAAAGTAGGTAAGTAGATGTCTGACACACATACACACAAAACTGGCAAAAAAATCTCCAACCTGCTGCACACTCCACCATCACTCTCAGAACAGTCAACAATAACTTGGGGCAGAATGCACCACATACCCAAGCCACTCTGCGCCATTCAACACAGTGAAGCACCTCCTTCCACACTGCCTAGTTGGCCCACATTTTGAAGCAACACCTCAGATAACATATTTGGAAAGCACAGTTGCTCTTTTCTCGGTGCTACTCCCTCAAGCATAGGTCCTCGGTTCGAGCTCACATTTCACGTTTGCAGAACCCTAAAGAAGATTATGACTCTTCCTGTGAACTCCATGTTTTTCCTGGGAATCGAAATCACTAACTTTGACTGGCAACTCTCCCATGAAAGTACTAACTGCTGTGTAGTGGGGTGGGTGGTGGGTGATGGGATAAGGGCAAGGGTAGTGTTTTTTTGAGCTTCAGAGGTGCACCAGACCCTAGCATAATGGTGGTAATTATGTATGGAAAGCCATTCTAGGCACTGCAAAATGTATGAACGTTTTGGCATACTGTTGGCGTCCATTGTACCAGTCAACAACAAAAGGGGCAACGAAAGTTTACAGCAAGCCGTAAACCAAATAAGACATCAACAACTACGAGGGGTGTAGCAGGGGGATATACTACACGCAACAAACCATGAGTTGGAACTTCCTATCTTGTGATAACTCAGGTGATGAGGACATAGAACCACAAGTGTCCTTTACCAACTCTCAAGAAATTTAGCAAGCGGGACCATACCCTCCTACGACTTGAAAAGAAGGGCATTTACCTTTGTCATGCGTTAGGAGTGTGCATTACAAAACAGCTACGAAGAGCAGTTCGGGATTTGCCACCTACTGGGAACCAGGTAAAGGGGAATTTAGTCAATCCTATAAACTCAAACATGGGATTCACCGCTGCAAATAGTATGGGGCTGGTATCCTTACCACCTACAATGTATGAAAAGGCACAGGAATACATCAGACAGCAGCAAGGCCCTTCATTTCAGGCAGGTGTGCCTGGGTCTTAGCCAGTGCTTCCCCTGATAGACCTGTCACATAGACTGTCAGAGGGTGTGTGCCCCTCCAGTACTCAGTGATGGTGCCTCAGGGGTTGGCGCTGGTGACTGGGTCTTTGTGGGTATGATCAGGAACCGATGCTGCACTGTTGAGAGTGGTGCATATGTACGGGGGTTAGGGATCGGGTTCCATCATGTCACTGATATTTGGTAAATTGCCTAGATTAAGCTTCAGCAGACAGTCCCTTTAAATAGCGGCCAGTTGCATAAAAGTTTAATGGTGAAACTGTACCCCGAAACACAAGTACTGTCATAAAGAGTGCACTCAATAAAGATGAACACATGTGAACCTTGAACTTAAAGGCCTGCAACTGCTGCAAACCAAGGCTTCTGAAAATAAGTCCTGGCCTATTCTATCTTACTGTGTGTAGACTTCTCCTGAGGTCCTGAAAGTTGGGTGAGGCCTGTGAGGAGAATATTGTCAATGTGGTGGACATGAAGTTGTGTTTGCCACATTAGTGGACTGGCAGTGCACATCTACACATCATGTGATGTTGAAGTCTATGTCTAGTGGCCCTCAGGAACAAGCACGTGTACAGTCATGAAGTTAATGAAAAGGGGCGTGTGTGTGTATATGTGGATAACTAGGAGCTGTGCTTATGTATAGACCTTCTAATATGTCTAATATTCCTTTACGCTGTTGTTCTGTAGTTGTATGTCCTGTCCCCAGTGCAATCAATGTCACCCTGCTTCAATTCTCCTGGCAATATCTTATGTGCACCAATGTCACCAGTGATTGTACTGTGGAACCTTAAAAGTTTGTGTCAATGCCTGTTATTATACTGAACGTTGCATTACAGTTCACCTAACAACTAGATATCTGTTCTCTGGCAATTTATAACATATTTTACCTTTGACACATTAGGACGGCACAGCTGCCTTATGCACTTTTCACAGGTGTCATGGAGAGTGGATTGTGGCATTAAGGGCTGAGTCGCAAGTCAATTTGCCCTTTCCAGAGTCTTTGACAAGGGTTTGTATGTGTCATGTGCCAAGTTCTGGCATCCTAATCCTTAATTTGAGGCTGATATGTTGAGGCTAGTGTGCACCTTCTATCCCCAGTTTCACATACATGTGGTTAGGGGTTGTCCACTTTGGCCATGGTCTCCTGCTTGCATCCAACAACAATATCCTGTAGCATGACATATTGTGGCCAAGGAAACATCATGGTACTGCTCAACCTCCTCGGTCAATACATCAAGCTGTGGATTAGAGAACTTGCATTTTTGGGCCTGATGGCATCACCAATGACTCTCTTGCGCTGGTTTAGATAGCAGCATGATGGATGTTGATGGATCCAGATTACAGCAATGTCCGCTGGATCCTGGTGTAAAAATGGCAGCCTCCTTGCTGATTTCAGAACTAGTGGTAGGAGGGCAGCATCTGGGTTACCCTGAGCAATATAGAGGTGTATGGGTATACAACACCACCAGGCAACCACTAAACTCATGCTATTCAAACAATCAGTTGCTCACTCTTTTCACAAGCACCAAATATATTTATATATCATAGGGTGATCTCTCTTTCATGATGTGAGCTAGCACAGAATGCCAAGCAATGGCAGGTGTTACCCATCCTTAGCCACACCCCAGACGTTCCAGAATGCTCCATCCATCCTAAAGTAGACAAAAATGCCTGTGGTGGAGACATGCAACTGTGAGTGCTAAAAGGAAAGCAGTTGGGCCTGGCCTTCTCTGCAGGGTCACCCCCAAATATTTTGCCTTTTAACCTCCACTTTTTGCTGAAATCGTTTTTGCTGGCTTTGGGACTCTGTGCACTTTACCACTGCTAACCAACGCTAAAGTGCTTGTGCTCACTCCCCTAAAACACTGTTAAATTGGCTTATGTAAATTACTTATAAGTCCCATGTATAGCTGTATACTGTATAGCCAGTGCCCGTAAATTAAATGCGACCAGTTGACCTGTACCACTTATTGAGCCAACCATTTAAGTAGCACCTTAAAACATGACCCAGGTCTGCCATTGCAGCCTGAATGCAGTTTTAAACTGTCATGTCGACTTCGCATTAAAACCTCTTTGCCAAGAATTAAACTTCACTTTTATTACATATAAGTCATCACTAAAGTAGACCCTAGGTAGCCCATAGGGCAGTGTGCTATGTAATTGAAGGGTTGAACATGTACTTTTAAGTTTTATATGTCCTGGTAGTGAAAAGCTCCTAAATTCATTTTTCACTACTGTGAGGTCTACCACTCCCATAGGATAACATTGGGATTGAAATTCCATGCACCTCAAAGCCACTGTCTAGAAGCTTCTCCCACCATCCAGAGGGAGGGCACCAGCGTATAAAAAGGGGACCTCCTACATCAACTCCTCAGTACACTTCAGGACCTGTGGATACTCTGCCAAGAAGAAGGACTGATGTGCTGCTGAAAGGACTGACACTCTGCTGGACTGCTGCTGTTTTGCTAAATGACTGCCTTTCTGTCCTGCTGCCCTCTTGCCTGGGGAAGAAGGACTGGACTTGCAACTTGAACCCAGGGCCACCAAAGTGACACTAAAGGGCTAGTTTGATGGCCTCCTGATCTGAGCCACAGGGACACAAAAGGATCCCCTCACCTTGTACCCACACCTGAACCCAGCCTGGGTGAGTCCTGGCACTCCAGGTAGTGCCCCACCACTCCTAGACCATTGGAAGTGGTGGTGAAGATGACCAGATAGCCAAAATCACCTGTTATATTGACTTTGCAACTTCTACTGCTCTGTTCTTCTCCTCAGCAGTAAATCCTGTTCAGTGGTCCTTCGCCAAAGGGGTATTGAAAGGAAGACACCACGATGAAGGTAGGAACCAGGTTTATTCGGTCTAACGTCCTTCAGGTCCCGGCAGCAACTGAACTGCCGTGGGACACCATATTCTAGAGTGGAACCCCATAAACCCACACGAACTCAACATTACACATTCCAAGCAGATCCCAACACCCCCCCCTTCCTTCACAGCAAAAGAAAACATAAGGTACAGAGGATGAACAAGGGTAAGAGAATAACAAGAAAAATAAATACAGGCAAAGAACAGGTAACATAGCATAATAAGTCGGTGACATTACAGCATTTTGTAATCAAGAAACCTGGAATGAACAAATTTCAATCTGGTGGATGCACTCCTAACAGGAACACGGTCGGAATGACCACGTTCCCTCCCGTGAACATTGGTGGGCACAACTGCAGGGGAGGAATGAACACCAAATTTCTTGTTGACATAGTCAAGCATGGACTCGGACTCGGGTACTATAGAAACAGCACTTATTCCAAACTTTACCGTTCTCCAACACCACCACATGATCCTTCACAGCAGACACTCTTTTAGGAGCTGAGAAGCGAGACTCCCCCTTGCGAAGGAAACCGGGCCTCTTGACTCTTACCCAATCACCCTCTTTGACAGGCAAGGAACTGCGAACACCAGACCAGGCGTCGTACTTAGCCTGAACAGCAGCCCTGACATCTACTACGTCTGACAACTTCTTCGTGTCCACCTCCCTCCTGGACATCCATTCTTTGTTTAATTTGGAGCCCGCAACTCTCCCTCTAAGTAAGGTAAATGGAGCTATGCCAGTGCTAACATGTGGAGTGGTCCTCACTGCCCACAGCATGTCGCTAACAGCTTGCCGCCAATGCAAACCATTGACTAATGCCAGCTGCAAGTGTTCTTTGATTACACGGTTGAAGCGCTCAACCAAACCGTTACTGCGGGGGTGATAAAGGGACGTGAGAATGTGTTTAACACCAATATCCTTGAGAAATTTTTGCATTTCACTGGAAACCAACTGGGTACCATTGTCCGACACCATCTCTTCAGGAAAACCCTCTCTGAGAAATACATCCTGCAAAAAATTGATAATGGATGAAGAGTTCACATTGTCCACAAATCTGACTTCAGGCCATTTTGACATGTAGTCAATTAGAACTAGAGCGTATTTAGGAGAACTCCCAATGAGCCCAAAAGGACCCGCAATATCGAAGGCCAATTTGGAGCATGGAGTGTTCTTCACCACCACAGGTTTAACCGGGGAAGGATGAGTCACTTGGGATTTGTCACTCGCAACACAAACACAGCAGTCACGAACAAAGTGCTCAACATCTTTATCTAACCCAGGCCACCAAAAATCTTGTCTCACCCTGCGTTTCATGGCTTGAATTCCCGGGTGACCTTCATGAGCAAAATCCTTTTGCGTATGGACAAGGGAACTACCAACAAACCACCTCTCGTCAACACACCATCCACCACGGATAACTCTTCACTAACCCTTTTGTAAGGAACCAACTCGGAGGGGCAATCTTTGTCGCTGGGCCACACACCGGCCAAAAGGTCGATAACTTTCATAACTTCAGCATCATCGGACGTACTCTCCAATCACTCTTGTTCCGAAAGTGCACCACCAACGGTGTCTTCTAAAGAGCACACTGCACAAACTATGTCCAAGTCATCACACGCCAATGCATTATCCTCACATGAGAGGGGTAACCTGGATAAGCAATCAGCTACATGGTTTTTGGCTCCAGCCACATACTCAAGCTGATAACGGAACTCCTGCAATCTGTACTGCCATTTAGAAATACGTGGCGTAGCCCTGCCACCACCTTTAGTGGTAAACAAATCGACCAAGGGTTTATGATCCGTCCTTAAGATGAACTCGTTACCCCACAAAAAATTCCTGAAGTGCTGTACACCCCACCACAAACCTAAAGCTTCCCTTTCAATGGTCGAATAGGTGCTCTCAGCACCCCTTAGGGCCCTTGAAGCAAAGGCTATGGTTTCTTCACGACCATCACCCCTCCTCTGTAGAAGGACTGCCCCTAAACCAACATTACTCACATCAGTAGATACGATGCACAGATCATTAATGTTGAAAGGTTTGAGGGGGCGAGCGTGTACAATTTCTTGTTTGATCGACTCAAAATTGTTGTTGCAGTCAACATCCCATACATATTTAACATTTTTCTTTAGCAAATTCCGCATGGAAGCAGTTTTGGTGGAAAAGTTGCTAATGAATTTGGCGTAGTATTCCACTAACCCCAAATAAGAACGAAGTTGGTCCTTGTTCATAGGTGTGGGTGCATTTTGAATAGCTTCAATGATCTTTAGTTTGGGTTCGATTCCCTTGTATGAAATGTGATGACCAAGGTAATCAACACCCTCTTGGAGGAACTTGCACTTGTCAACTCTCAACGTTAAGCCACTAGATCTGATAATACTTAATACATGCAAGACCCTCTCATCGTGTTCTGACTCTGTCTTCCCATAAATGAGAATATCGTCCTGAAAAAATACGACTCCAGCAATGTCCTTGAACAAGTTGTTCATCAATCGTTGGAACACTGCTGAAGCCGAGGCAAGCCCAAAAGGCATCCATATATAACGATAAGCACCCTCGGGAGTGACAAAAGATGTAAGGTGCCTAGATTCCCTGCACAGTTCAATTTGGTGATACGCTGAGGAAATATCTAGGGAAGTAAAAAACCTGGCACCCTCCAAAGTAGCCAACATCTCGTTGATGTTAGGTAGTGGTTGACGATCAACGCAAATGTTAGCGTTGAGGTCTCTCAAGTCAACACACATCCTGAGAGATTTGTCGGATTTACGAGCTAAAACAATGGGGGCCAACCATTCAGAACCTTCAATAGGTTCAATAACCCCCGCTGTACACAGTTGTTCCAATTCGCACTTGAGATCATTGCGTAGACTCAAAGGTACCTTGCAAACTTTATGAGCTACAGCCTTTGCACCATCCTTGAGTATGATGCGATGCTGGAAGCCTTTAAGTTTCCCAAGTTCACCCTTAAATACCTCAGGAAAAATGTGTGCCCACTTGTCATAGGATAACTGAGTAACAGTGTGAGCAGGAGATGAGTCAGGAGAAGTGAGATTGTAAAATTGACTGAGTGCGTTACGGGACACCACCATATCAGGATGATTGGGATCCAGGATGATGTTAAGAGCGCCTTGATCATCCCACCCCAACAGGTTTGCCCCATCCTTGACTACGAACACTGTCCCCGTAGCTTGATCGGCACAAAAGGCCAGATTCGCCAAAAACTTTCCTAAGACTTCCACTCTTTTACCCCCATAAGCAAAGATTTTGATATTGGACTGTTCCAATTGGACACCATTTAACTTGCAGAAATCCTTGACGTTGATGAGGGTAAAAGGCGAACCAGAGTCTGCAAGAAAACTAAGGCAAATCCCATTGACATCAATTTTGCATGAAGGAGATTTCCTTTTGTGAGACCCCCCAAAGAAGATAGTTCAACAACACCTTAAGCGTGAGATGATGAAGGGGACAACATCAACAATTCATAATTCTCATCATCAGAATCCATCAAGTCTTCTGCAATGGCCTTCACCACCTGAGTAGGATTCTTTTTAACTATGACGGCTTTGCACATACAGGAATAATGACCTTTTTTCCCACATTTGTAACAAGTTTGATTCAAAGCAAATCAAAATTTGGCATTCCCTAAATGAGACTTGCTCCCACAACGGAAGCACATGACCTCGCCTTGCTCCGGTTTGGCTTTGGGGTAGAGTGTGGTAGGACGTGCAGCACTGGTGGTGGATCCCTTCAATGATTTAGAAACAGATTTGGCATTTAACAGTTTGACTTCGCCAGATGAGACAGTATTACTAATTTCTTTCACGCAAAATTGAGAATGCTCAATACTCCTAGCCAACGTGAGTGCAGTCTCTAAATCAGGATCATTAGAGGACAATAACTTCTCTTGGATCTTTTTGTTAGACGTCCTTTCAACTAATTGATCACGAATAATTTCGTCTCTAAACTCCCTGTAGTTGCAGGTAGCTGCTAGGATTGTAAGGGCAGCAACAAAATCATCAATGGATTCACCGGGAGTTTGAGCGCGTTGTAGGAACTTGTGACGCTCAAGAACAACATTTCTTTTGGGGCTGAATCTTTTATCTAAAGTTTTGACAACAGAAGCATAGTCATCATCGAGGAGAGAATCTCCATTGTCTCCACCACTTACATGAGTACTTACCACCTCTAAAGGTAAGGTTTTCAAAATGTTCCTACCCTCGGAGCCTAAATTGTAAATCAAAAGCGCTTTCTTCTTCTTAGAAGTGAAGGTTTCACAATCAATGGCTTCTAAGTATGCTTCAAATGTATTTTTCCACTGTTCCCACTGAACAGGAGGTGTACTTGCAGATTGTAAAAAGGGTGGAGGCGCCGTAACGCTATCCATGGCCAAGCGTGGGTGAGTTGCTGCCAAACACCAACACTAACTGCACTTAAATAATCCTTAGGACAAATCAATAAAATGACAATCAAGAGTACACAGAGAAAATATATGATAAGATTGAAAGTTAGCAAAATATATTACCAAATGGTATGCGCATCACCGAGTGCGCAAACGGAGTACTGATTCAGAGCGTAGATTGGAAAAAACAGGACATAGAAGAATGTCATGAAGTGTGCGCATCACTCAAGACCATTGAAATGCAGAGGGACATGGGTGTGCACATCACTGGATGCGCAATATAATAATCGAGATGATGTACAAATACCAGAAATGAAGAAAAGGTGTGAAATCACCGAATGCGCGGCGTAGAAGTGCAAGGGCTCGCAATGAAGAACTGGAAGGAAGCGGTGTGTGCATCACCGGATGTGGACCACTCGGGAACTCGATGTCACTCAATTTACGGATGCAGGGCTGGACAGCGTCGAAACTGCCCGATTCAAAATGGCCACTGACACGTCACAGCGTCTGACGTCGTAGACGTAGGACGTACTCGTGAGGACACAGCTGCTACAGAAGGGGAACAAGAATCTGTATCCAGGTAACGGTGCGTGAGCTTGCAAAGCACCACGAGGACACCAACCGCAACTGGAGCGGGCGCCGCGTGCCGACCAAGGGAAAACAGCTACGCCCTCCAAAACTTCTGATGGCTGCAGGGGAAACACTCCGGAGTGCAGCACCAACACCAAGGCACGGCGAGAAAAACCAGACAGACCGGGAAACCAGGCAAATCGGAAGGAGACAGCTGGAAGGATCCAAGTCGCAGAATATAGCGTGGCACAGCTTCGGAAGTGCCACAGGAGGGAAACTGAAGGCGCCAGACCAACTCGTCGCCACTCAAAGGAAGACACCACGATGAAGGTAGGAACCAGGTTTATTCGGTCTAACGTCCTTCAGGTCCCGGCAGCAACTGAACTGCCGTGGGACATCACATTCTAGAGTGGAACCCCATAAACCCACATGAGCTCACACAAGCTCAACATTACACATTCCAAGCAGATCCCAACAGGTATCCGGACTCTTGGGACTGTCTTCCACTACAGCCCTCTGTCTCATCCCACTGGACAATTTTGACTTCCATTTCAGAGGCTAAGTCTGAATATGGAAATCTTCACCCCAGCTTCGGCCCAAGGCTATCTGATGCTCACGCTCCCTTCTTGGACACCTCCTGCAGCGCTGCCCTGCTGTAATTTACCTTCTCAGAAATTTTTTCTAACAAATTCTTTGCAGTCCAAAGGTAAGCCCTGCCCGGGTCCAATCCACTTCTTGGATCCAAACCGCACTCCATCACTCTCAGCCATATATTTCGACTTTGATCTGGCCTCGCGCAGTTGCCACTTTAATCTTTTAGGCGCTAGTTTTTACTAGAAACGATAAAAAGTCATAACTCCCTTTCTGCTGATTGGATTTTTGTCATTTTAATGTCAAATAATTTATTAAAATGTACTCTATTTTTCTAAATTGGTGTGGGATTTTTCTTGGGCTGTGTTTACACTTTATTACTATTTGTGTGCTGTGCTGCATAAATACTTTACACATTAACCAACTAGGGGTCATCTTAAAACACACACACACACACACATTTACTTTATAACACACACACACTTACTCTAGCACATACACTCAAAAACACACACACTCTATATCACACACACCCTTTGTTAAAATGAAATGAAAAAGGAAATTTATAAAGCGCAAAACAATCACCCGAAGGTGTCAAGGCGCTTACTCGATAAACAAGGATGGACTATGGGGGTCGCAGGCACACTAAAGACTGAACAACCATGTCTTCAACATTTTCCTAAAAGTCAACAAACGGCTTTCCTGTTTCAACTTTATAGGTAGAGAGTTCCAAAGTTTTGTTGAACCCAACCATAAAACTTCTTCCACCCCAGGAGCATTTTTTTGCCCTGGGAACAATCAAGTCATGAGCATACAAAGAGCGCAGATGACTGACTGGAATATAAGGTTGTAAATTCTGTTTTAAAAATCCAGGTCCTGTATCGTGCACGGCCCTAAAGACAATACACAAAGTCTTAAACTTTATTCGCTTTTCAACTGGTAGCCAGTGTAGGTCTTTCAAAACCCTAGACACAGATTTATGTCTTGGGATATTAAGCAAAAGCCGCGCTGCAGCATTCTGTACCACCTGCAATTTAGCCAAACATTTTTTCCGCAGATTGATAAAGAGGCCATTACAATAATCCGCTCTAGATAGAACAAGTGCAGAGACCACGAGTTTACGTAGCTCCGCTGGAATGAATGGTAAAATCTTTCTCAAGAGCTTTAACGTGTAAAAAGCATGGGAAGTCACCTGATTGACATGACTCTCAAACGAGAGTTTAGGGTCAAATATAACTCCCAGGTTTTTCACCTTGGCTACAGGCATAGGCAAGGGACCCAACTCCAAAGGCCAAAGCTCAGATGACCAGAAATTGGTATGGGCACCAAAGAGTAAAACCTCTGTTTTACTCGTATTAAGTTTTAAACAGTTGGTAGCCATCCAATCACCAACCTGACGAAGACAAGTATGAAATTGTGCCATAGTATCAGTGGGAGAGCCGGTCACTGAGACGATAATCTGCGTATCGTCGGCATAGGAGATGGCCGAAAAGCCCAGGGACTTAATCAGCCTAGCCAGTGGTGCCACATAGATGTTAAAAGGGGTCGGACTCAAAACCGACCCCTGTGGCACCCCACAAGGCAAAGTAAAGTTGGGTGATCTAAAATCATCCAAGGCCACAAACTGCTCCCTACCAAACAGAAAAGATTTCAGTAGGGAAAAAGCTTTCCCTTTGATTCCGATCCCCTCCAGAACTTCCAGCAATTTCTGATGGTTCACCGTGTCAAATGCGGCGGAGAGGTCGAGCAGCACAAGTGCTGCATTGCCGCCCGCTTCGACCGTTTGCCTAATCAGTTCTGAAGATGTAATTAGGGCTAGTTCGGTACTATGATGTTTGCGAAAACCGAACTGGGTATCATCCAGGAAGCCATGCCTCTCCACATACTCTGACAGAATACCATTCATCGACTTTTCCACTAATTTTGCTGGGAACGGCAGCCTGGAAATCGGGCGGTAATTGTTAGGCTCCGCCCCATCCAAATTAGGCTTTTTCAAAAGAGGGAGCACAGACGCCAATTTCCAGCTATCCGGAAAGATGCCAGAAGCAAAGATTTGATTGAAAATCGGGGTCAAATAAGAAGCAAAAAGCTCAGGTAACAGTTGGAAAATTTTTGGGGGACACAAGTCCAGTGGAGAGCCCGATTTAGTAGATCGTAACAAATCTGTTGTCTCATCTAAAGTTAATGAGGGGAACACAGAAAGTTCAGGAGTATCCCTATGTTCACCAAGAGCGCGAAGGACAGAACTGTCAACCCTCAGATCAGCTGAGGCCTCCGGAGAATGTATCTTTCCTGAATCCCTAGCTCTAATGAATCCATTATAGACTGCTTTAACCTTCTCTTGGAAAAAAGTAGCAACCGTATTACAAAATGCCTGATTTTTGGGAGAGGCTACCACCTCAGAGCATTTGGCTAACTTTTTAACAGTCGAAAAAAGTTCTTTTGAAGAATTTTTCGCTGTAAGAATGGCCGTGGTAAAATATCTGGTTTTCTCCTTACAAACAAGTTTTTTATACACACACACACTCTTACTTTATCACACACACACAGACTTACTTTATCACACACATACACTTACTTTATGAGACACACACACGCATACTTCATCACACACACACACATTCACTTACTTTATATCATATATATATATATATATATATATATATATATATATATATATATATATATATATATATATATATATATATATATAGAGGACAGTCCTATCCTTTTACGTGCGGAAACTCCACAGTCATAAAGATACTTCTCGTAAAATATCTTTGTGAATAGCAAACAATTGTAAACACAAACATTTGTAGATATGTGCTATTTCACCTAGTGACTCCACCAGGTGAAACCTGGTGGAATCTGGGTGAATCATAGGTGAAAAATTAGGAATTACTGATGGAACTGGAACTTGAATCACTGATTCTCCACTGAATTCATCTTTCCTAAGGAGAAATCTCAGGATCCCACATGTAATGTCTAGAACCTAATTTTCCCCAGAGTTAGTGTTGCACCTGGTATTGGTGACTGTCAGGCAGAATTACCAGGCACTGCACTAGACCACTTGTAATGGACCCCTATGTGCAGAGAAAAATGGTTTATTCTGTAAAAAAAAAAAAAGATCACTCTAGCAGCTATAATAGTTCCTGCTAGGTGCAGATCTGTTTCCACCAGCCCTTCTCTTCCCCCTCAGGCTTATATTCTATTAGGATATCTTACTGTTTTACCTTCCGTGTGCGAAACACTGCATTCCACTTACAATCACAAATACACACATCACTCCCTCTCATTTCTTGAGACCATTGCAGCATCCACCTTTTAAACAACCACATGAGATGAAGTGCTGTTCCAATGGTCCTTGAAAAGTCCACTATTTTTTTTTGATAATCAATTTTATTGATTTTTTGGAATAAACAGAGAACAGCACAGGTAAATCATAGCAATTGATACAGTGGAATAATAATTGTCAATGTATTCATATGCGAACTTACATGCCGCTCTTACTACGAGCGTATTGTCATATGTCATCATAATCCAGGAAGAGACAGGGTATACATACATCACAATTGGTTCAACCATTTGCCCCAGAACCTTGAGTGCTTAGTTGGGCAACTTCTAACCTCGAAGAGTGACTTCTCTTGCACTGCGCACCAGTCCACTCCCTTACGCCATTTAGCTATACTTGGGGGGCCAGACTGTTTCCATGCCGCAGCGATGTCCCGCTTGGCCATCATGATGGCAGTGCCTAGGAAGAGCTTGTCTGGTCTGGACCCGTCCAAGCCATCCATGACACCCAGGAGGAGGTTCAGGGGGTTTTGTGGCACATCCCAACCCATAACACCCATGAGTGCAGACTCTATTGCTTCCCAGTAGGGGGCAAGGCGGGGGCAGGACCAGACCATGTGGTAGAAGTCAGCCGGTTCTAGTCCGCAGCACGGACAGGACGATGAGGGTCGCAGGCCTGCCCTATAAAGCCGATCAGGGGTTAGATAGGCATTATGGAGGCAATATAGCTGTATTATGCAAAATTTAGCTGAAGTGGTAATGGTCTTGGGGGCCATTAAGGCGTCCCCCCACTCCTCGTCCTCTAGGGGGCCCAGCCACCCCTCCCATCGGTGTAAGTCCACTATTTTTAAAACAAAACAAGTACCAAAATATTTACTCAGATGAGAGCAAGCTCAAGACTCATCCACCAAAGCGACCAAATTACCGTCTGCAGGTAGTGAATGTTAATTTCTGCTTCCACTCTGAATTTATTTCGCTAGAATCATGAAAGCAGTTGAAAATCCTTTCCTCTCAGCAGTAATCTTTTGTCAAAGTGTCAACATTTAGAATGCGCAAAGCTGCAAAGTTTATTTTTCTGCACCTTTGTGAAGGTCTATCAAGATATTTGTAACTTTGACTAATTTGTAAAGATCTTTCCTTCAGTACTTGTGGGAAAATAATAACCTTGCAGCAACTTGCGTATCAAATATCCGCATGTGGCACTAAAATAATGATTCTGCAGAACATATATTTCACAGAACATTAAGACTTCCCTTCAGTGTATCAGGATAATAATTCAGAAAGAATGGTGATTTTGAACTATGAAGTAGAGCGCATGTGATGTTATCCCTAGCAGTGGTCGAAGTGGGGGCGATCTGAGGGGCACAGCGTGCCCTTACTTTATTAATTTTAGGAAAAGAGTTCCCCTACTTTTTGTCAACAGTCAACCGTCCCAGGACGGTTAATTATGGGAGCTGAAAAGCTTCAGCTAAAGTGTCATTCAGGTAGCCTCCTGAGCTGTGAAACTGAGGGAGGGGAAGAGAGCTAAACAAGCTTTCTTGGCAGGGTGCCTGTTTGCCTGAAAGAAGTGTAAATGTGCACAAATGCTGAATCTGCAAATGTAAAGTACGCCTGGTAGCCGGAATTGGCTTTAACTGATGGAATACCTTGAAACTTCCTGGTGATACACATTTATTAATTTTGAGAGGTACTATAAAGGGAGCTACCTGCTAAGACAGTTACCATAACAAATTGCATCCTGATAACACAATTTATTCTTTTCGAGGGGTATCGTAAGGGAGTTACACGCTAAGCTGCAAATTGTGTGCTTTTAAAAGACAGTTATAAAAAATAACAAAAATGCTCTAGTTACACCCTGCAAAAAATCTATATATTGGAAACACTTTTTATCTTAAACCTTTTTCTGTAGCAGCCAATCTTATGCTGTGTGTAATGCAAGTTTAAAATAATGACTTGCATGTTCACAGTGCTTTATGTCACAGACTGGGAGCTTGTAGTACTAAACATACACAACTCACTGTTCTCCACTGCATCAACCAGGATTTGGTGCAGAGTATTAACTAATAAAAATGTCATATTGTAAGATAGTGTATTTCCCACTGATTAACCTATCAATTTTCATGTAAGCTGCGTGTTATTTTATATGTAGTTACCGTTAACAGGGCTTTAAGTGGGGAAAAAAAACTGTGGGTGCTCTAAAAGGGGAGTGGCAAATCTATTCAAGGGGTGTGGCCTATCCGAGTAGGGGCGTGGTCTAAATCAAGATAACTACCATTGTGTGCTTAAGAAAATCATGAAGTCGCATCCAGCAAAGGATAATAAAATAGGCAAAAACGTATATTTATTAAGTATAAGCCATAAAAATACCAAACACTTTAAAAAACATGTAAAAATTATTTACATTACTTAGAAATCTATTGCAGGATTCCCCAAAACCCTTGAAGATATTCACTGTCTATTTTGCTGGGGTTTCTCGGCGGAGTCAGAGGTGTGGCAGAAAGAGCAAAATATCCCAATTTTTAGTATTTGTTTCCCATTTCACTAACCAGTTACAGCTTATTACGTTATTTAATTTAACCAATGGATACACATGTTTATTTAAGGTTTAATATGAGTTATTGACATTAAAATACATTCATAAAGTGGGATACGTTTCCAATCACAGAATGTCCCAAATATCCTTAAAAGTGGAATCGCAAGCCATTTGTCTCCCAGCCATGGAGTTTCTGTCGTCAGCACTACCCCACCCTTTTTCCACAAGAGCAGTTCAATCATGAATGGCAAATTATCCTAGTTTGCAAATGTTTTCCACATAATTATGGCTCTGCCATATTTGCCACATAATACATCATCTGCTGCATAATCTGACGATTTTAACTAATAAATTGTTTATAGCTCAAACGGATCAAAAGTTACAAAAAAATGTGACTTGTGTTGCTGCAAAGTAGATGGCCCATTGCAAAGGTTGACTGGTCAACTTTCTAACTGCTGCACTTGTATGTTCCACTGGTACTAATAAGGAAAAATCTTTGCGGATACTGTTAGCATGTGTAAAAATGTCAAAATAATAAAGTATCAGAAAATTTACAGCACCACTAATAGCAGTATAGGGTGTCAGAGCACTTTACATCACATATGATTGCTTATCTCAGTGTAATATATGTGTGTAAATCACTGTATAGGAAATGTTACATAAGACAAAGGACTATAAGGTGTAGGAGTCACATGACAACCATACTAGTAGGCAGCATAGTTTAATAGTGATTGGTCTGGAGAAACACAAACTCAGAATTTAAAACGTAATACCATGGTTGGGGGTTCTCTTTAATAATCAGAATTGATTTCTACCCAAATGAACCCTTTTTTTTGCAACATTAGGATAATCAAAGACTGTGGAAAAAACAAAATGCTCTAATGTATACCTTGCAGTTTGCATGCAGCTCTTACATGCCAGTTAATAGCTCACTGTTCTATGTTAGGATTTTAACTTATTAACTGCAAGTAAGAATAGGGTCTCTCAGACAAAAGCAGTAACCCACTGACCTATTTACATTATGTGCACTTTGTGATCTGCATGGTACATGTTCTTAGCAGTGAGCACATTAACCCTCTGCGCTTCCTTTCCATGAGTCAAAACGTCCACTAGACAAAACACCATCTCTCTCTACTAAGAACATTAATCCCTGGAGTTATCATGACGTTTTTATTGTTGCCGAAAATTGTTGGCGGCCAGGAAGGAGACAGCAAGTGCTTTTAAAACCATATTATACTTGCAAACACGACGCCCCCACCTGAAGTCAGTGCCACCCGCGGTCCGTGCAGGTAACAGTGGTGGGGCCGGGTAAGGGGGTTTCGAGGATGATGCTGAAGGAAAATTAATTATTTAATTTTCCCTCTGCATCGTCCCTCGAAATCCCCCTTACCCGGCCCCTCTGCCCCACCGCTGTTACCTGCATGGACCGCGGGTGGTCAGCACCTGGTGCGGTCGCACTGCCCTAGAGCCACCCTCCTCAAGGATCCTGTGACCTCAGTGACAGAGTCACTGTCACTCTATGGTGTGCTGCTTCATAGACCTGCCTGCAAGACTGAAGGTGAACTTCAGAATGGATTGGAGCGGACAGGCCTTCAAGGTTAACCCACACTTGCCACTGCTAGGGTCCCCCTGCTGGTGCTAAGACACCAGGGCTTTTAAGATCTTGCGGGCCTTCTAAGGTCTAGCATGGAAATGTGCTCCCTCAGGGGAGTGGTCTGGTGGACTGGTCATGTAGGCTGAACCTGGTTCCCCAGTTCCAAATTCAGCAGCTCTGACCATAGTGCCTCATCCTCTCCCCCACTGAACACCATACTGCCCCGCTGAGAGAAACTTGCACTGCACTGACCCGCTATAAACACCTGGATGTGACTCAATTCAAATTACGCACTAGACAAGAGCAATATGCTGCCTAAAAAAAATTAACAACATCCTAGAAAAAGCAAACACTCATAGGGAATGCAAGATTAAGTAAAGCATGTGAAATGTAAGCAGGAACAACATGGTTACCTTTTTCTTTTTACACTCATTATTCAGAAATTAGTGAGTGCTTTTGCCTGAAAAGTTAATGCCATGACTACAGGGCCCAGAAGGGACCCGTTTCAATGCCCATTGCTTATATCCTTACAAAACGTAAGCAGTATGGTTTAAAAGACCACATTCGTGAACACACAGCCGCTGTACTCATTTTGTTTTCCAATTCACCCATCAAGTAGGTATTTCAGTACCTCCAGGAATAGTGCACTTTCCCACCCAGGGAAAACAATGTTGTTCAAAGAGAGACGAGAAAACAAAAGTAGGGCTTCACTGGCAAACACTGTAAAGTGGCGCTAGTGTGTTTTGGTGTGAATAAATCAATCTGGCCACCTTGCAACCACTCTGTCTTGCTTTAGCTAGTTACTTTTCATATTTTGAATGTTTTAATTCTCTCCACCCCGAGGCTGCACTTAGAAATTGAAAAAAGTCAGAAAAAGAGGACGTTTCCAGCAAAAGTATTTTTCTTTTTTGGATCCATTTCACAGGGGAGCAAGTAAACGAAAGCAAGAAAGAGAAGGTAATACCTGTTTCTAAAAGTCTCGGTTTTCATCATCCCACGCTGGCACCACGACTACGTTCCTCCTGCGCATGAAAAGAGAAGGTCCCACGCTGGCACCACCACGACGTTGCTCCTGCGCTGAAAAAAGAGAAGGAAATCCTGAAAGAAAAAGGGTTTCCCTTCCTCCAACAACGCTCACCTGGCATGACGTCATGCCGTCGTGCCGTGGACGTCATGCCGTGACCTCCACTACTCAGTGAAGAAACTGAGCTCTCACTGCAGTCCAGAAAAAAAAAAAGAAAGGACTACCTTTGCCAGCCGCGAAAATAGAGCCCGATAGAGACCCGTTTCGAGGGCCCCAAAAAAAAACTGCCGGTGCTCAGACCCGGACAGACCCGGCCCACTTACCGAAAGGTGAAAGACTGAAAAAATTTAGAGAATATTTTGTTTTTTAGCCACGCCCACACTCACTCACCCCGCCCCGTCCCCTTACACCCAGCATCACAGTCCCCATACGTTTTTTTACTGCACTTCGACCACTGATCCCTAGTCACACTTCACCAAAGAAAAACCTGTGAAATTTGTCTGGGGTTAGTGTTTCAAAAGGGGAATTCTGTGGAAATTGGTGCGCTACTCAGAAATTCCACATGTTTTTGCTCTCTCTAACAATCAGAACTCGGAGTAGTGGTAATCACAGCACCTGGTGAATAGCATCAGTAAATACGGCCGTTTTTCCTCACTATCGAGAAAGACGTTCTTTCTGTGCTTCAACTCTGCACTTCCATTGTGCATAGAAAAGCTTTGCAAGATGTAAACTAGCAGAACAAAATTCTCCACACAGTTTGCAGCAAGGAATAATGACGTAAATATGCGTACAGTGTGAATTACACTAAGCGGGTCCTTTTGGGTGGACTCTATTCCATTAGTGTGAAAATTAACTTACTATGGGCTGTTCATGAGGAGAGTAATGTCCAGGGGCCGGGATTACTCGGGCCGCAATACTAACTGCACTGAAATGTATCCTATGCTCCATTGTAGTGCTCGGATTACTTACCAGTAAACTTCATTACTCCGATTCTTCATTACTTGTCCCATCCATTACTTTCTGAGTAAATGTGCCCCATTTTCTAACTACTGCTCACCACTCTCAAGCTGTTTTCTCCTTCTATTATCTGCCTAGTAAACCTTTCTATAAATCCCCTCCCAGTGGTTAATTTGTAAAAAAATAAGTGCGGGGGCTCTCATCAGGAGGCAGCTTGCATCAGCCCATTTCTCCTGTTAGTGCTGCATAAAACAGAACCAACTACTAACCAGGAAAGTGGTGGGAGGCTGTGGCGTAATGGCCAGAACTGACGATTTTGGAACTGGGGAACCAGGTTCGTGTCTCTGCTCAACATCCTGTGATTCTGGGCAAATCACTTAATATCCCTGTACCATAAATGAATGTGTCCTTAACTGGTGCTCATGAAAAGTGCAGGTGTTGAGCAGTGGAAACCACCGGCTAAAATTAAGCACTGCCCTCTTCCTTTCCTGACCTCTTCCTGTGACAATGGCTGATGAAGTAAGCAGCGTGGGGGGAGGGTTGTAAGTAGTGGGGCGAGTAAGGAAGAATCGGAGCAATGAAGATTACCAGTAAGTAATCAAAGCATTTCTTCCTTCATTGACCCATCGCTAACTTTAAGAGGTTTGCCCAGCTCAAACCCCTTGATAAGCAGAAACAAACATGCCTTTAGCTTGCATAGATTTGGAAATATTTGTCATTCCCTTCCATTTTACTATTCTTTTCTCTGTCCCTTCTTTCTTTCTTCTTTTTATTCAACAAGAATACAGAAAACACAGACACCGTGCCCAACAGGAAAGGGACGAGAACGTGTATCTAAACTGACATCTATCTTAAAATAAACTGCGATCTATAAGACAACTCGGAACCCTGAACAATATGGTGTCCAAGGGTACTACAAAGGAACATGAAGAGGTCGAAGAAGGGAGGGGATTAATGAGAGGGTTTCATAAGCAGATAACAGAAAGAGAAACCACCTTGGGAGTGGTGAGCTGTGGGAAAGGAAGGGATTGAACGAGGAAGGAACAAGATGTGATCTGAGTTTTGTGTCTCTGCAATGGGGAATTACACTGGGACCCTGGTGCACTGGGTCCTTTCCTACATGTTTTTCCAAATTTCAGTCATGTTTCTGAGCTCCGATTGCTCCTGCTTCCTGTAGGGGACGTCCGTATTTGAAACACCTGTTGCGAATTTGCAACCGGAATAGCTTGCAATTGAGAGAAGCATTGTTCCACCCAGGGATACCGACCGCCTGAATAGTGATGGACTAGAGAAAGACTTTGCACTGGCAGCTGTAATCCGAGAATCTTCTTAAAGTAAATCAAAGTTGACAATCGGAAGTCTGGCAAAAATTTGCTGGCGAAAATGCCCATCCTTTATACAACCTTACTCACCATCGGTTATACTGAGACAGCTACAGCAACATGAATAGTACTTTATATGACTCAGAAAAGCAACACGCACACTCTACACATTTCTTATTGGTGAAGTATCAGAAAGGCTTATTATGAGAGTCGTGAATTATTCTGCACTAGAAAGGCACCCTGGCACCCACCCCCACCCAGAGACGTTTTAATGCATGGGCAAATTGGGCTCTGGCCCAGGGCCCCAGCCTTTCAGGGGGGCCCCTGACAGAGTCAGCTCCGTTCTCCAGAGTTTTGCCATAATGACCTTGAATATTTCTTATACAGTTTCTTTTAAATACTGTTTCCCTTTAATTTATTGTTTATGTACCTGATGTGTGAGAGTCTAGTACAGCCATTTTGCAGAGAAATGTTGTGTTTATGTTTCATGCAATTTACATAAAAAAAGTTTTTTAGATCAAAACAAGGCCTAACATATAAGAAATGGGAGGGCGTCACAGAGATTATTTGCAATAATATTGGTGAGCTGCTGCTGTGTTACAATATTGAAAACACACATAACTATCCCTGAATATTAGATGTAAACTCATTTAGGGCATTATTTATGAGAAGTGATGCATCGCTGTGTGAAAACGGGGATGCGTCACTTCTTAGTGCGCCCTCCTTGCGACATGATGGATGTGTCATATTTACTGTATGACGCATCATGTCGCAAGGAGTTACAGATACGTCAGTATTTCTGACGTATCTGTAGGCGCAAAAGTGATGCATTGCTGGGGTGTGTCTGAAAATAGACACCACTCCAGCAATGTGTCCTTTCACATGGGGCAAGCCCCATGTGAAGGGGCGTGCATCAGACTTACGCCTGCTGTGAGGCAGGTGTAAGATATTGACGCAATGGCGTCCCAGAAGTGGCGCACTGAGTTCTCATAGATTTCAATGTGCCACTTCTACGAGGCTTTTGCGGGGCAACACCCACCCTGCATACATTATGCCTGGCGCAGGTATAATGTGGTGCAGGGGTTTACAAAGTGACGCATCTGCCTAGATGCGTCACTTTGTAAATAGGGCACAACATGGCAAATGTTTTACGCTGCCGGTGCGTCACAAAAAGTGACTCACCGGCAGCATAAAAGTGAAGCAAGGCCTCATAAATAAGGCCCTTAGAATTTGGATGAGTGTTCCTTTGCACTGCCAGGGACCTAATGAAATGAAATAGTGTATTTAATAAAGCGTGCAGCTACTCAGACTAGAGTGTCCTGGTGCGTGACAGCGGGAGGAAAATGTGCGTATAAGGCCCATCAGTTATTAAAAAGCCAGGTTTTTAAGTTCTTCCTGAAAGAGAGTAGGTCTGTGGTTAGTCTCAGAGACTCAGGGAGGCTATTCCACAATTTTGCGCCTAGAAAGCCGAGGGATCTGCCTCCAGTGCG
The DNA here is from genome assembly GCA_963921515.1 of Calotriton arnoldi. Classification (NCBI taxonomy): domain Eukaryota; kingdom Metazoa; phylum Chordata; class Amphibia; order Caudata; family Salamandridae; genus Calotriton; species Calotriton arnoldi. The sequence continues at coordinate 1,132,392 of CAWUFW010001162.1, forward strand.
GGTACAGCATATTTTAGGCACGATGGCCAGGTTGGCATTGGAAGATCTTAGGGGTCTATATGTTGTGTAGTGATTAACGCGCTTATTTAGGTAGCCGGCTCCTAAGCCATGGAAAGCTTTAAAGAAGATGGTCATCGCTTTGAAGTCGATCAGTTCTTTTATGCAGAGCCAGTGTAGAGTCTTAAGAATAGGGGTCATACTAGATCTGGGTTTAGGTCTCAGGATGGCTCTGGCCGCCGCGTTTTGTACCACTTGTAGGCGCTCGATAAGGGATTTGGGAAGACCGAGGTACAAGCTGTTGACATAGTCAAGCTTTGATGTCACCAGAGCCTGCACCACGATCTTTCTGCTCTCAAGCGGTAACAGTGGCAGGAATTTTTTAGCATACAGAGTATGCCAAAGCAAGCGCCAGTTGGATTTTGGATTTGAAAGCGCATGGAGAGTGTCTTGTCTATGACAATGCCTAAGTTTTTTACTTTCTCCTTTTCCGCGGGCGGGGGCGGCAGATCCTTTGGCCACCAAGAGCTCCAGTCAGGCGTTTCTGGATTACCAAAGAAAACAACTTCAGTTTTGTCAGGATTGCACTTCAGCTGATTGATCTTAAGCCAGTTAAAAACCTTTGTGTGGCAAGACCTAATCATTGCCCCGTCAAAGTCGGTTCCTTTTTCACACGTAAAATTCAGCTGAGTGTCATCAGCATAGGAAACAATTTTGGCGCCCTCTTCCTCTACCAGAAATGCAAGGGGGGATAGATATATATTAAAACGGGTAGGACTGAGAATGGAGCCCTGAGGGACACCTACATTCATGGACGGAACCAAGGATGAGAAAGGGGGGAGCCAGATATCCTGAGATCTATTTGTCAAGAAGGATGACATCCATGTTAAGGCGGTCCCCCCCAGGCCGATGTTAGCAAGTCTCTCCAGGAGCCTCTCATGTGGGACCATATCGAAGGCCGCCGACAGATCGAGCAGTATCAGAACAGCCTTGCCTCCCTGGTCCAGCTTACCCTTGAGAAATTCAGTCACTTTCAGCAGAGCGGACTCTGTACGGTAGTTAGCCCTAAAACCGGATTGGAACTCATGAAGGAGCTTCCCATCTTCAATGTGTTTTTGGAGGGCCTTGTTTACATGCTTCTCTAACACTTTGGAGAGGGCCGGAAGAAGGGAGATTGGCCTGTAGTTGGCAGGGTCCGTCGGTTTGGCGTTAGCCTTTTTTATCAGTGGAAGAATTTTGGCATTCTTCCATAATTTTGGCATGTTGCCTGAGGAGGGGGAAGCATTAAAGAGCTGGTTTACCGTGGGGTTTATGGTGGGAGCTAATAGGTTCAGGATATTCACTGGACATGGGTCGGTAGGAGAGCCAGACTTAATGCTTTGGAGAAGGGTCAGTGACGCTTCAAGCTGAAACTCAAGGAAAGCTAGTAAAGATGGAGGATCCAAGAGGTGAAATTTGCTATTAGAACTAAGGTAGAAGGTCAGTTCTTCCTCTGCGATGTTAGTGAAGGCTTGTTGGATCACAGAGATCTTTTTGTGGAAGAATTGAGCTATTTGCTTAGACCATTCTTCCGTGCATGGCCCTTCCTTTGTGCCGGCTTTCGGGGCGGTAAAGGATTTAACTATGCTAAAGATTTCCTTACTCTTATTTTGGGCATTTTCTATCTTGGTTTGAAAAACGTTTTTCTTGGCTGCCTTCACGAGAATGCAATGAGCTTTTAAGGTGTCTTTATACCTTCCTGTCCTCAGGTAGATAGGATTTACGCCATTTCCGTTCCATTTTTCTACAATTTCTTTTGCTAGATCTGAGGGAATCGTTAAACCATGGAGCTGGTGGGGCCGACCGCTTTGAGGAGCGGGAAACAACCGGTACCGCTGCATCAATGTTGGTTCGGAGCCATGAATCTATTGAGAGGGCGTCTGAGTCGGGGCAGCCAGGCAGCTCCGGTGAGGAACGACTGAGGGCGTCTGCTAACATCGGGATGGATATTTTATGGAACAAACTGTAATTAGAGACCCTCTGCCCTGCGTTAGCCCGAGGGGCTGTGGCAGAGTTGGGAATGACGAATTTTAATAGGAGGTGGTCTGACCAGGTAATGGGAAGAGGTAGGCTTACTGATATGTCAAAGTTGTGAAAGATTTGGTCTAGGGTATGGCCCTTCTCATGGATGGCCGAAGAAATAGATGTAAACATGTTGCAGGCCTGCCGCGTCTCCAACAAGGAAATAGTTTGAGGGTCTTTTCCATTGTCCATATGTATATTGAAATCTCCCCAAATAAGGCAGTTATTGTATTTTAAGGCCAGGGAGGTGTGGGCTGTATTAAGCGCAGTAATAAAATTTCCAATTGCACTGGGAGGTCTGTAAATCAGAAAAACAGCTATGCTATGATGGGGGGATAAGGTACAGCGGAAGCCTAAGGACTCTGTGCCCTCGATGTTTTACATCGGGATGGGAGAGCAGTCTAGTTTTTGATTGTAAATTATGGCGGCACCACCCCCCTTCCCACTCGGTCGGTCCCTCCTAAGGATTTTATATCCCGTAGGGATGGCCGAGGTGATAGTAGGGTTGGAGGCTTCAGACAGCTAGGTCTCAGTGAGAAATAAAAGATCAGGCTGTTCGTCTAAAAGTAGGCCATAAATGTGTGGTTCATGCTTTTGCATAGAGCGACAATTTAAAAGGGTGCAAAACACACAAGATGATGGACGGAATGCTGCACATTGGCAAACATTCACCCCCAGTCACAGATCTGGGTTTAATCCATCGTTATTTTGCTTCACCACGCCACCCCAGTTCAGACATAGCCATATGCAAATCAGTCTTGACCCTGTGCCTCATGGGAACAGTCCAGACCGAACTGCCAAGCCATGTCTTCCCTGGACCGGAATCAAGCATCCTAGGACCGGTTTCGGGCTTTCAGCCCTCATCAGCCAGGATAGCTTGACTCCAGTGGCGTAGTGAGCACGGGACCCACGTCTGGGCATACCCTTCCCACTTAGGGCGAAATGCAAAACACACAAGATGATGGACGGAATGCTGCACATTGGCAAACATTCACCCCCAGTCACAGATCTGGGTTTAATCCATCGTTATTTTGCTTCACCACGCCACCCCAGTTCAGACATAGCCATATGCAAATCAGTCTTGACCCTGTGCCTCATGGGAACAGTCCAGACCGAACTGCCAAGCCATGTCTTCCCTGGACCGGAATCAAGCATCCTAGGACCGGTTTCGGGCTTTCAGCCCTCATCAGCCGGGATAGCTTGACTCCAGTGGCGTAGTGAGCACGGGACCCACGTCTGGGCATACCCTTCCCACTTAGGGCGAAATGCAAAACACACAAGATGATGGACGGAATGCTGCACATTGGCAAACATTCACCCCCAGTCACAGATCTGGGTTTAATCCATCATTATTTTGCTTCACCACGCCACCCCAGAAACCGGTCCTAGGATGCTTGTTTCCGGTCCAGGGAAGACATGGCTTGGCAGTTCGGGCTGGACTGTTCCCATGAGGCACAGGGTCAGACTGATTTGCATATGGCCATGTCTGAACTGGGGTGGTGGAGTGAGCTAAAGAATGATGATGGATTAAACCCAGATCAGTTGACTGGGGGTGAGTGTTTGATTGGCTCAAGCGTTCCGTCCATCATCCCCTTTTGTATCGCTTTGTTCGCCCTGAGTTGGCGGGGGTATTCCCAGACGTGGGTCCCTTGCTCACTTTGCCACTGGATTCAAGCAAGCCTGGCTGATGACGGCTGGAATGCCAGAAACCGGTCCTAGGATGCTTGTTTCCGGTCCAGGGAAGACATGGCTTGGCAGTTCGGGCTGGACTGTTCCCATGAGGCACAGGGTCAGACTGATTTGCATATGGCCATGTCTGAACTGGGGTGGTGGAGTGAGCTAAAGAATGATGATGGATTAAACCCAGATCAGTTGACTGGGGGTGAGTGTTTGATTGGCTCAAGCGTTCCGTCCATCATCCCCTTTTGTATCGCTTTGTTCGCCCTGAGTTGGCGGGGGTATTCCCAGACGTGGGTCCCTTGCTCACTTTGCCACTGGATTCAAGCAAGCCTGGCTGATGACGGCTGGAATGCCAGAAACCGGTCCTAGGATGCTTGTTTCCGGTCCAGGGAAGACATGGCTTGGCAGTTCGGGCTGGACTGTTCCCATGAGGCACAGGGTCAGACTGATTTGCATATGGCCATGTCTGAACTGGGGTGGTGGAGTGAGCTAAAGAATGATGATGGATTAAACCCAGATCAGTTGACTGGGGGTGAGTGTTTGATTGGCTCAAGCGTTCCGTCCATCATCCCCTTTATATCGCTTTGTTCGCCCTGAGTTGGCGGGGGTATTCCCAGACGTGGGTCCCTTGCTCACTTTGCCACTGGATTCAAGCAAGCCTGGCTGATGACGGCTGGAATGCCAGAAACCGGTCCTAGGATGCTTGTTTCCAGTCCAGGGAAGACATGGCTTGGCAGTTCGGGCTGGACTGTTCCCATGAGGCACAGGGTCAGACTGATTTGCATATGGCCATGTCTGAACTGGGGTGGTGGAGTGAGCTAAAGAATGATGATGGATTAAACCCAGATCAGTTGACTGGGGGTGAGTGTTTGATTGGCTCAAGCGTTCCGTCCATCATCCCCTTTTGTATCGCTTTGTTCGCCCTGAGTTGGCGGGGGTATTCCCAGACGTGGGTCCCTTGCTCACTTTGCCACTGGATTCAAGCAAGCCTGGCTGATGACGGCTGGAATGCCAGAAACCGGTCCTAGGATGCTTGTTTCCGGTCCAGGGAAGACATGGCTTGGCAGTTCGGGCTGGACTGTTCCCATGAGGCACAGGGTCAGACTGATTTGCATATGGCCATGTCTGAACTGGGGTGGTGGAGTGAGCTAAAGAATGATGATGGATTAAACCCAGATCAGTTGACTGGGGGTGAGTGTTTGATTGGCTCAAGCGTTCCGTCCATCATCCCCTTTTGTATCAATTTAAAAGGGTGGCCTTTAAGTCCTCTTTTTTCTTATTGTTTTTACACTTGTTGTTGCGTGGGAGGATCTTGGGTGTGAGTTTCCTGGGCTGGAGGAGAGACCAGTTGCACTTATTGCATCGAAAGTCTACCTCCAAGCTCAGATCAGCCGCTGTACACTGACATAATGGTAGCCGCCTAAGACTAAGCAGTTTTCCCTATTGTAATATAGTGGAAGAAACTCACCGGAGGGGAGCTGCGCACGTCCGTTGCGCGCGTCCGTTTGCATCGGGAATATATAGGCTAATGCCTATGATACAAACTGGATCGCTAACGCAGCTGAGGAAGCGGAAACTGCGTAGGCGGAAGTGAGGAGCCCGATAGTAGCCCCAGCCCTCCGCACAATCGGCGTATCAGCCGCGGCGGACCAGGACTGGAGGAAAAGCGAGATGCGAATCAAAGCAGCTAAGGAGGTGTAGGCAAGCAGAATCAAGTAAAGTGCAAGTGCGCGTAGGTAGGAGAAATTGTTAAAAAACACAGAGTAATTCAGCCACACATATACAATTTAAAAAGTATTAAAAACCTTGTAGCAGGGCAGGAAACACTAAATCCTACCGCTGTCAGCTGCGCGCGTCCGTTTGCATCGGGAATATATAGGCTAATGCCTATGATGCAAACTGGATCGCTAACGCAGCTGAGGAAGCGGAAACTGAGTGAGCGGAAGTGAGGAGCCCAATAGTAGCCCCAGCCCTCCGCACAATCGGCGTATCAGCCGCAGGGGACCAGGACTGGAGGAAAAGCGAGATGCGAATCTGAGCAGCTAAGGAGGTGTAGGCAAGCAGAATCAAGTAAGTGCAAGTGCGCGTAGGTAGGAGAAATTGTTAAAAAACACAGAGTAATTCAGCCACACATATACAATTTAAAAAAGTAATAAAAACCTAGTAGTAGGGCAGGAAACACTAAATCCTACCGCAGTCAGCTGCGCGCGTCCATTTCAATCGGGAATATATAGGCTAATGCCTAGGATGCAAACTGGGTCGCTAACGCAGATGAGGAAGCGGAAACTGCGTGGGAAACAGGGGCTCAAATTGGATCATAAATTCAAAGCTGTTCTGAACAGGGGCCCCCAAAATATGTTTGGCCCAGGGCCCCCAAAATCCTTAAGATGTCCCTGCCCCCACCCCGCAGAATATGACGAGGGGCCCCGGAGTCTCTCATATCTCAGAGATATTCATTGGTCTGGGGCTTAATGCCCCCCTCCCCCCACCTTGAAGGGTAGGGGGGGCCCTGAAAAGCTGGGGGGCGGAGGGGCGGACTGCGCCACAGGGCGGGAGGCGCCTGCCTTACTCCCCTGCACCCCGGGGCTTCTTTTTCAAACAGGGTCGCCAGATGGAATAACCAAAAAGTATACCAATATTTTCTTTTTTCTCCGTGCTCCCAAACAAGGAAGTCTTTGCCCTACTGTTGACTGATTTATATAAATTATCAGGAGCCTGCAACATGAAAGGGCTAATATGACTTCTTCAAACACTGCAAAGCACACACCCAAACAGATGTGAGATCGCACGAGGCAGATGGGTGCTTTGTGAATTAGCAGCCTTTAGGCTGTCAGAATCTTGACTGTTATTAGTCACCGGCCTCTCATTGATGCCAGAGAATTGCTCTGCTAGAATATACACAGCCCGCAGATTTAATTTCCTGTCACTCTTCTGGTGTGTTGAAGCTCGGGTGCTGCCAGCCATGCGACGCACGCTGTCTTTTTTTCCTGTTGACTTCCCTTAATGCTCTTTGTTCTGTTTGTGTCAGTTGCTACACTTATAATTATTGCTGTATGGTAAAATGCTCATTTTCAATGCAAATACTGAGCTACTTATGCCCTTCTAGGTATAATACACGTTCTCAGATTATGAGGGGTGACCTTAAACGATAAAATAGAATGCCTTTCGGAACACCGTTCTTTTTACTTGGTGAAACCTACACCAGTGAGGAAAAAGGATTATTAGCCTCAGCTTTCTGTGTCAGACATCTGTCGCACTCACCGTCTGTGGTTTTATTGTACTGTATACATCTATTTGTGTTTCGTTTTAAACAATTATCATGCATTTAAACGTTCTAAAACACCAACGTTTAAAATCATTAAAATTGATGCTGCGACACATTTAATTGTGCTGCAGATTACACACGTGAATCATTTCAACTTGTTGCTCCCAACCCCCCGCCCCCACCCTCTTCCCCCTCATATTGTCTTCTTGGTTCCCGGGTCTATTGAGAATTGATCCAGGCAGCAGAATGCTCAGTAGGGGCTATACCAGGCAGAGTGCCAGTGCACACTTTTCCACACTTCATGGCCTAGAACGTTTGGGGGCTAAACACGCCCTTACAAGGAGCAGCAGCGGCTCCTCCGCTAAGACAGAGGAGCATCGCCCCACTGCTCTCTGAGCAGTGTAAAAAAAGGAAAAATAAAATGATATTAATACGTTATTATCATTTTATTTTTAGTACAGGCTTCGGGGCCAGGTTAGTGCGGGCGGGACTGGGGTCACAGGGAGAAGGAGTGGTTGCTGCACCATAAATGCGCATGACAGTTTGTCCAGCCGTCTTCGCACGCTAAACAGACATGCACACAACATTTCTCCATCTGGCTGTGTTGCACTGGCTGGTGGAGAACTGTCCCAGGCTCCCAGGTGCTGCCTGAGTGGCCAAACATGCCGCTCAGATCAATCACGATGATGCTGTCATGCTGGTGACAGCCGAGTCGGGATTGATTTAGGGGAGTCTGGGAGCCTGTGTGCTTCTGTGCTGCCGGGTGTCAGGAAGAGAAGAGGATGGAGGAGAGAGGCGGCCATTCATAGGTAAGTGATCTTTTTTTATTTTATCAACCATTCCACCCCCACCCCGCCCCACTACCCCGTTCCATAGCAGCCGCCACCGACAAGCAGTAAAATCTGGTAGGATGGGTGTGATCTCCATTACCCTTTGTTTCTCAGGGCGGAAAAGTGTACAAGCGATATATAGTACAGAAATCAGAAATTTCACGAAGTAAATGATCCCTCAAAAGCTGTATTTAATTTGTAATATATTAAGTGCCACCGCCCAAGGTATTTCACAAGTGTGAACTGCAGCTGGCACCACCTACAGCTCCTGACACTGCTGCTGATCGCCAGTACCAGCATTGCCCACTAAGATTCACACTCCAGTAAGGGTGACATTTCTAAGTATTCTAGGTCCCCTGGGACTGCAAGGAATGGCCTGGAAGTGCTTGTTTTATACTTTTTATAAATGTTTACAAAATACCTAAACCTTCCACTGGTGAGTTCTGCTAAAAAAAGAGACAAAGTGTCACCATGTGGTGGACTCTCATACATATGTGCCAGTGTTTAAAAATAAGTGCCAGTGCCAAGCACTGGCAAACACCAGCACAAATTAAGCAGTCACAAAAGTACCTCTGCAATACTATCAGAAAGGTGGTGTGTGATGTTTCTCAGAAGGACGAAAGGAGAAAGGTTCAGCTGAGACAAGCCTTTATTTCAACACCCCAGCCATCTCCCACCAACTGCTCTTCTCTAACTGAAGCCTCCACAGCATTCTGATTACATTACATCAACACATTCTCATTCAGTCACTCTGTAAATGTGTATGTATGCCACACTTCTCCCTCCTACAGCATACATCAAACAAAAGAATAATGCAAACAATATTTGAGATCCCACATTTCGCCCTCCCTTAACAGTAAACTAACTCTGAGACAACACAAGGAGAGACCCCTACAAACAACACACTAGCAAAGTTACCCCCAAAACGAATCAAGTGTTATACAAGAAGTGCTAAAAGAACACACACATAATGAATCATATTTATGTACAAAAGGAACAATAACTCTTCTACTGTGCTACAAAAGCCCTCAAATAGACTGGTTTCTTAGTTAATCACCCACTCTTCCTCCTACTAGAAGTTACTTCTGAAAGTTTTTTGAAGCCTCCTATCTCAGACTGAATCAGCCCCTCTTTTTGGTTGTCTGTAATAAGTTTCTCATTTTCTACCTGTTCATGATGAAGGACCACCACTCTGTTTTTATTCCAGATCCTGCCATCATGTGTTTTAACAGCATTCTTGAAACTTTTGACAACTTCCAACTTCCTCATAACCCTGGACCAGTCTGCGCACCCCATGGGTACCCTTAGTTTTACAAAATCTCCCACTTTGACCCCTACTTTTCTCACATTCTTCTGTTTGTCATAGCTCTCCCTCCTTTTCGTTTGTAAGAAAATAAATTTTTCTCTGCAGTCACCTGGGGTATTATTTACACAACCTTTACCTCAAAACTTCTACCCTGGACACACTTTAGTGGAAGGAGTTCTACCTTTGAATGGCTTGAAAGGAGACTTGCCTGTGGTGGAGTGTGGAGACATGCGATATCCAGCTATTCTTCAAGACAACTCAATTTTCCAATCAAGACCATTTGCTCTAGCCAATTGTATCCCCTCCATTAATGTTGTTACCACCCTCTCAATAGCACCATTGGTCTGTGAATGATAAAAGGCTGATGTTTTGTGCTCAATCCCACACTTTTTCAAGTAATTTTCCATCTCTCTGGAACAGAATTGTACTCCATTATAAGTGAGCAAGTAACAAGGATAACTTTCTCTCTTGAATATATTCTCTAAAAATGTTATCACAGCAGAGGAAGAAATGTCATGTAATGTAAACATGATTATCAAAAACAATGGCTCCTGTGGACTAATGGCAAGAAAATCTCAATAAAATAACGCACTATGGCAATGTAATGGGTTATTGTGATGTCAAAAAGAGAAGGAGTCGAACACACCTTAGATTAGTATTTCATTCATAATTCTTGTTTATATAGTTCTTTGAAGCAAAGTTACATTCATGACATTTAACAATCAATTGATTGTAGTGAGTGGTGTCCCAGTGAAAAAAAGGAACCTAAACAAATAAACCTAAATAATTTGTGACATATTCGTGACATATATACAAGGTTTCCTATATTTCATGAAAGCGACCATTGAAAGATATATATTATATAAACCACGCTTTTATACAATGATAAGTGCTTGATCTGCACACTCACCGTTCCCTTCTATTCCATACCTGCGGAATCCTCCTATTGTGCTAACCGAATTTTGCCAGCCGACAGCTACCCTCACATGGGTGCCCGGCCGGGTCCCATGTGAGTATCCTTCCTTTTCACTTTACTCACGGTGCCACAAATTCCACACGAGGCTGCGCAAACCCTTCCTTCAGGTGTCCCTACTATCTTAGGTCCTGAAGAGACCCTACATTGCACACAGGGTCGAAACGCCGTCGACAGTTTTTTCAAAGCGAATCATTACAAGCCAGCACTTATCATTGTATAAAAGCGTGGTTTATATAATATATATCTTTCAATGGTCGCTTTCATGAAATATAGGAAACCTTGTATATATGTCACGAATATGTCACAAATTATTTAGGTTTATTTGTTTAAGTTCCTTTTTTTCACTGGGACACCACTCACTACAATCAATTGATTGTTAAATGTCATGAATGTAACTTTGCTTCAAAGAACTATATAAACAAGAATTATGAATGAAATACTAATCTAAGGTGTGTTCGACTCCTTCTCTTTTTGACATCACAATAACCCATTACATTGCCATAGTGCGTTATTTTATTGAGATTTTCTTGCCATTAGTCCACAGGAGCCATTGTTTTTGATAATCATTTCAGTACCCTGGTTCCAAGTGAGTAGGGTTCCCTTGTTGTTTTTCTCGATGTAATGTAAACATGACACTTCCCCCCACCTAGAGTACATATCCATGAGAACCAAAACATAGGAGGTGGCATGTTCTACCTTTACCAATCCCAAAATATCAATTGTAACTCCTTCTCAGGGATAAAATGGTAACTTACTGCATACCAATGGGATATTACTGGTCTTCAAGCATTTGTCACATGCCACACACTCGACCAAGTCCCTGCTCTTCACATCATGATCCAACGCTGGCCACCAGAAATCTCTTCGATGTGTCCTTTTTGTTTTTACTATTCCTATATGGCCCTCATGTGTGAGTAGCAGTACTTCTTGTCATAAGCTCCTAGGTGGTACTAATCTCGTCCCTCTCAACAAAATCCCTCTGTCACCCACAAGTTCATCTCTTAGCTTCCACCAACTTCCATTCCACTTCTTCATTTCTCTCTCATTTGATCTCTCAATAGATAACAAAGCAATTGCACTTTTTAATTCCTCATCTTTCTCTAATTCTTCTAACCTTTCACTCTCTTCAATGCACCCTTGAGTAACTTCACAAACACTGACAACGTCCTCATCAACTGTGTCTTCTATCCCCCCCAGACGGAGCATGCACATTAACTAGTCTTGACCAACAGTCTACAGAAACGTTACCTGCTCCCGGGATATACTGTAAATGAAGCAATATTCTTGTAGCCCCACAACCCACCTCTGATTGCTAGAGGATATGCAAATTAGTCCTTTTCGTGTAAAAACCTCTACCAAGGGCTTGTGGTCAGTCTGAACTGTAAATTTCATTCCCCACAAAAAAAGTTTGAACCTATTTACAGCCCATAAAACTGCTAAAGGCACTCTCTCTATAACCAAATAATTACACTCAGCTTCGCTCAAGGCACGTGAGGCACACACAATTAGATTTTCATGACCATTCTTTGTCTGAATGAGAAGAGCCCCTACATCCTTTGCATTGGCATCACAGACCACCTTAGTGTCACACATAGGATCATATGCTTGTAGAGAAGGAGCATGACTCAATTCTTCTTTCACCCACTCAAATTCCTTTGAAGATTCACTTCGCCACAAAAATTCTATTTTTTTCTTCAACAGTCTCCTCATATTGTATGTTCTACCAGCAAAGCCTTTTACAAACTTGCTATAGTTTCGACTATCCCAAGGAATGATAACTCTTCCTTGGATGTTGGTTCCTTGATAGACTTGATTGTGTCTACCAACTCCTTGTGTGGACGGATGCCATCACCTAAAATCTTGTATCATAGGTAGTTCTCTTTACACAACCTAAACATGCAATTTCCTGCCTTCAAAATTAGTCTGGCTCCTTGAAGACTATTCAGTACTTCTCTGACTCTCTGCTCATGTTCCTTAACAGTTAATCCAAAAAATCAAAATGTCATCCTGGTATCATTTTACTCCAGGAATGCTCTTTAAAATCATCATCATTGCCCTTTGGAAGGCAGCTGCAGCTAAGATCAGCCCAAAAGGCATCCTTTTAAAATGATACACCCAATAGGGTATCACAAATGCTGTGAGATCTTGGGATGCCTCGTTAAGCTCAATTTGATGGTATGCTGACACAAGATCTAATGTACTAAATACTCTTGCTTCAGAAAATGTTGCAATCATTTCCTCAATGTTGGGTAAAGGGAATTTGACTACTATCACTTACCTATTGGGTGCCTGCAAGTCAACACAAAGGTGAATGTCTCCATTCCTTTTGCATGCAAACACAATGGCAGCCAACCACTCTGTTGCATCCACTGGCTTAATCACCTCACTTGCATACTCAACAGAATGTGCCTCACTTTTGCCACCACAGGAACTGCACCTTCCCTCAACTTGATCTTGTGTTTGTACCCCTCCATTTTGCCAAGTCTGTTCTGAAACAAACCTACAAATTCCCTGTTAAACTCAGTGGTGGCTCCTCCACTAAGGCGGAGGAGCGCCGCCCCACTGCTTTTAGGTAGTGTAAAAAAAGGAAAAATAAAATGATAATAACTTGAGGTTATTATCATTTTATTTGTTCTTGCTGCGACGTCTTGAAGGGGCGGGCGGATCTGCTCTACTCTGCTCTCAGGGCAGGGGGGAGAAGTGATGGGCACTCTGTGAGTGTGCAGTGACTGATTGGCAAGCCCGCTTGTGCCGGCCAAACAATCATGCATACTTTGCATGTTCTCCACCAAGGCTACATTACAACCTGGGTGGGGAACATGCCCAGGCTCCCATTCCCTGGCTGAGCGCTGAATTACGGTGCTCAGACCAATCACAGAGCTGCATTGCAGCATTGTGACTGGCAATGGGGAGCCCGGGTGCTTCCTGCTTGCACAGAAGAAGCCAGGAAGAGGACGGAGGAGATGTGGCGGCTGGGCAGCCGTCCGGCAGTTAAGTGAATTTTTTTTTACCCCCCCCACTCCTCACCCCTCCGGTCCCCACTGCTGCTTCCTGGGAGCAGCTGCCACTGTGTAAACCTGTCATTTCCCCAATATAACTTCCTCCACCTGAACTTGTGGAACTTTGTTAGGATTGAGACTCACTCCCAATTTTCATTGGTGAACCCACCCCAACAAATCATCACCCTCATGTGACACTTACACCTTCCCATGAGTGCGCTTGTTTTTCACTACGATGCATGCCTCAAAATATCCCAACATCTTGATCAAGGAACCACCATATCCACCCGGTTTGACATCCATTTCCATCAAATTTCTTCCCTCAGGAAAACATTCCTTAAATGTGCCTTTGGAGATAATGGTAATCTGTGAGCACAAGTCAAATTTCATAGATACATGTGCTCTATCAATTGCCAGTACCTCTGTTGGACATCCCTTGATCACACCATTTATTTGTAACACTACCTCCTGACACACTTCTGATATCTTATTCTTGTGCAATTTCTTACCCTTACTCCTACAACATTTGCTGAAGTGACCTTTGCCATCACATGCATTACATGTCTAGAACCATGCTGGGCATGAGTTATCATTGGCTCTGTGGCCTTCCAGATCACAACTAAAACATGTTCCTTTAAATTCGGTTTCATTTTTTTTGTGAGGAACCTTGTTTGTTCTCACTATACACACTTCGGACGCATTCTCTTTAACATTGGATTTTCCTCCCTTCTCTGCTCTGAGTTTCCCCCACACATTTCAACATTTCAACATGCGTTCCACCTGTTTTGCTTCTTCTAATCGTCCCATGAATAAATACGGATTTGAGTACCGCCTGGACAGTTTTAAAGAGTACCTCATATAGATCCCACACCCTTTTTCCTTAAAAGTGCACCCTTGTAAGAAAAGAGCTTGTAGCATGCCCGACCCTCAGAGGGTCAGTAAGAACTCGATGAAGAAGCATGTCACTGGACAACAGTCAGTGAGTGAGAGTTCCTTAAAGAAAAAGGGCTTTCCCTATATCCAGTGGGCCCACCCTAGATGACTTGACGGTGACTCTCTCTTTATTGTGGAACTGTGGTATTCCACAGGACCTACCATTCAAGCTTCCTACCCCCATGGTACTGCTGTACCATGCAAGCTTCCTCTGGGAAGCTTGCACATACTGTAGTACCATGGAATGAAAGCTTGAGTTCCAGTAGAGCGAAAATTCCACAATACCCACAAAAAAATAAAATACAAAATGAGGCGAAGCTCTGCGCTTAGCCCCCCCCCCCCACCACCCTTCTTGCGCATGGCGTAAGGCAGTGTACAGGAGGGATTTGCAACATGTGGCGGACTGGGTGCATGGCCTGGCCAAAAAACAGACCCTGCAGCCAACCTCCGGCTGCCCTTGGCGGAAAGCTGTATGCAGCGGGGGAGTTGACTGAATATGATAATAATGGGATGTTTTTATGAAGGCGATTGCAACAGTCTTGCAAAAGCTCGGTACCAACCAATGGGTGCAAGTTCTGTATTGTATGCGTTTATCATCTGAGTAATTAAAATCATTACAATCATATTAAACAAATTAATAAAAGGATCTCATGAACAACTATGCATGTATGCTAACTCCGGATTAGACATGTGCAAATCATTCTCAAAAACTTGTGCAAAAGATGCTAAAATGCTTAGTAGTAATTATCTGTCTTTTAACTTCTGGTCCATTGGTATTTGACACTAGACATGTGCAGCCCAATTGTCTCAGGAGTAAATTAACTCTCGAAATGGAGCAAATGCAAATCATTCACAACCTTTGCAGAAATTGCTAAAGTGCTTGACATTAATACTCCATAACTACCTTCTAATGAATGATTCACATATCCTATTAAAAAAGTTGTTAAAATACTTAACATTATTACTCCATCAATCAATCATTTTTTTTTCGTCAACATTATTTTTATAAAGATTTTTTCCAAGCATATTACTACATAGTGCATTACAATCTATGTCCCGTGGTTCAAACAATGTAAGTTTATAAAATGATACAGTTGCCTCTTTCTGAGGAAGTGGTCTGAATCGCAAGCAGAATTAACAATAAGAAAGCACTATTATTTGGCCTTGAAGTACTATTATCAAATTTCAAAATCCCTCCCAATTCCCCCCTAGCCCGCCCTCCCCCCAAACATTAAGGGTGCACTGTACTACCATTGATATGCCCCTGAGAGTATGGGTTACCTGGCCAGCTATCTGGTCCCCATAGGAGTGTCTTCGCAGGGTCGCCTTCGCGTTCTACTCCCACCCCCCTAGGTGTTTCTAGAATTGGAAGAGGTGGAGTGCCCGAGGGCATGAAAATAGAGGGAGCCCCTGCAATAGGTATTCCACTAGTGGACCCCAGGTGTATTCCAAATTCTTGAAAGAGTCTGTTATTACGCCCACTGTCCTGTCCATGGTGGTGGCTTGCCACAAATGGGAGTGCCATTGGGACATGGAAGGTGATCTTTCTGTTTCCATGCCACTTCCACTGTTATTTTCGCAGCCCCCATGCACAGCCACAGTATGGATCCATCGCCAACTGTTTGACGTTTGAGGGTGTCTGACCTGAGGCCTAACAATGTCGAGCCTGGGTCTGTAGGTATGGGGTAGCCCAAGATGTCTTTGATTTGTGCCAATATTTCTGTCCAGAAGTGCCTAATCGCTGGGCAGTCTCATGATATATGTTTAAAATCCCCCTGAAGCCCACAGCCTCTCCAGCATAAGTCAGAAGTCTTGGGGAAGAGCAGTTTAAGTTTCGTTGGGTACAGATATAGTAATAGTATAGTATAGTAATTTATAGTGGGCCTCTCGCATTCCCATCGCTTGGTTGAATTTATGTATAGCCATGTATAGTTTGTCCCACTGTTTGTCCGTGATTTCCACCCCCAGGGTGTGCTCCCAGAAAGATGTGTGCCTTGGTTCGATAGTGTAAAGTGTAGCTTGTAGTATCTTGAAGAGGTATGAGATCGTACCCTTTGAGCCGTTTCCTATCTTTGCTAGCTGCTCTATTGGTGTAAGCTTCCTAGTCGCTGCCTCTCTAACTCCCCGACTGAGAACCCCGTGTCTAAGTTGCGTGTAATGATAGTATTCGGTGGCTGGCAGATTAAACTCCTGTCGACCATGTTCAAACGTTAGGCTATCCCAATTGTGGAACAAGTCAGAGATCGTGCGACAGCCCCCTTCCTTCCAAGCATCAAAGGGGCCAAGTGTCTGTGCAGGCGGAAATGCCGGATTTTAGTGTATGGGCGTGAAAGGAGATGGGAAGGTGGTCAGGGTAGAAGTCCTGTGGATGTCTTCCCATACCTTTAAAGTAGTTTTGGTAGGCGTGCTCAAATAGGCATTGGGTGGGCGTTCTGCTTTGGCTTTCCACAGTAAGTCCCAGATGCACCTCCCCGCCACTGCCCTATCCATGTGCAGCGAGTGCTTGTCGGATTACCGGGAGGACCACTCTGTGATCACTCGTAGCTGGGCAGCTTGATAGTATAGATACATATCTGGTAGCGCCAATCCCCCCTTATTTTTAGGGAGGCAGAGCTGTCGATAAGATAGACTGGCCTGCGTCCTTGCCATATAAAGCAGATGACCATGGACTTTAATGTAGCTAGGAACCCCTGCTCTATCTCAATCGGGAAGGCCTGAAAAAGGTACAGGAGTCTGGGCAGTACCATCATTTTGGTCGCATGTATGCAACCTATCCATGAGAGATACATGGGAGGCCATCTGTAAAATTCCACCTTTGACTGCTGGAGAAACGGAGGGTAGTTTGCTTTAAAAGGTTCGTGGTGTTTAGGAGTGATCTTTATTCCTAAGAACGTAATTTCCTTTTTGGCCCACTGAAAGGGAGTGGAGAGAACCAAAGACTTCATATCCCTAAGTGATAGTGTGAGGTTCAACAGATATGATTTTGTTAGATTAAACCGATGGCCCGCCACCCGTTTAAGCACCTCAGCTCTTCCATTGCCGCCGCTAGGGAGGATTCTGGGGCTGTCACCGATAGGAGCATGTCATCTGCAAAGAGGGATATTTTGTGTTCATCCGTGCCAAATGAGATGCCCTGTACCTCAGGTGTCATGCCTATTTTTGCCGTCAAGGGTTCGATACTTAGAGCGAATAATAGTGGTGAAAGAGGACATCCCTGATGTGCCCCTCTTTCCAAAGGGAATGCTTCAGATCTCACCCATTGACTAGGACTCGGGCATAAGGACAAGTATAGTTTGCTCTTATCATAGCTATAAATCTATTGCAGAATCTGTATTTCTCCAAGGCATGAAATAAGAAGGGCTAGTCCACTCGGTCGAAGGCCTTCTCGGCGTCTAATGCCAGAAGAACAGACATTATTTTTTTTTGTTTGCCTTTTCGACCAAGTGTAAGACCCTCCGCAGATTGTCATGAGTCTGCCGGCCTTGAATGAACCCTGATTGATCTGAGTGGATGAGTTCCGGCATTAAAGTTTCTAATCTGCTGGCTAGGATTTTTGTATAGATCTTAGCGTCCAGATTGAGGAGCGATATCGGGCGATAAGAGCTGCACAAGTGGAGATCCTTACCCAGCTTAGGTAATACCGAGATGATAGCCTCCCCCATAGATGCAGTTACTGTCTCTGTCTGATCGAGATGTAGAGGCTTACTAGTTGCAGGATTAATTCCGCCCCAAATGTTTTCTAAAACTGTGAAGTTAGCCCATCTGGGCCTGGTGATTTATGCGGTTTAAGACTTGCTATTGCTCTGCTTACCTCTACTGCGTTTATCGGCTCCCCCAGTGATGCATTTTGTATCGCTGATACCCCCGGGAACTCCACCTCCCCCAAATAACGTATTTGCTCTGTTGTCTCATAGCTATCTGCCTTGTAAAGGGTTTTGTAAAAATGGCCAAAGGCTTGGGCTTTTTCTGGTTCCGTGGTCACTTTGTCTCCCCCTGGCAGCCTAATTTCCCCTACATAATCTCTTTCCCTTTTAAGCCTCAACTGTCTAGCCAAATGTGTGCCCACCTTATTTCCCTTCTCATAAGTTGTGCGTTTTAATCGTAAAGGGTAAGTTTGGCCCTATTGTTATATATAGCATTTAATTTGCCCCTAAGGGCCGTTACCTTTCTTTGTAAGCTAAGGATAGGATGCCTCTTATGTTCCTGTTCTGCCTCTTTTAGCTCTATCTCCAATGTTAGTCTCTCTTGGGCCCTTTGTTTATTTAGTGCCGCATGAAGGGATATGCACTTGCCTCGAAACACTGTTTGAAGGCATCCCAATTGGTGGACGGAGAGGTGTTCTTGGGGTTATTTAAAAGGAAATAGTCCTTGATAGAATTGCGCAGTTCATCACGCAGAAGGCGATCCCGTGTCAGAGCCACCGGGAAGAACCATTGTCTGTATTTTGGGAAGGCAGCATCACAGGCTAGTGTTAATGTGACTGGTGCATGATCAGACATAGTGAATGGGTATATGGAGGCAGCCTGTAGCACTGGAGCTAGGTTCTTACTCACCAAAATAAAGTCACTACTGGAATAGGACCTATGTGTGTTGGGAAAAGAAAGTATAGTCCCTGGTGGTTGGACATAGTGTGCACCATGCGTCCATCAGGCCCCTGGCAGCGAACTCCTTTTTCAAAGATTTAGTGAAATTGCTTGAGGTCACCCTTTGAGGTTGCGTGCTATCAAGGCCTGCATCCCATGTCAGGTTAAAGTCTCCCAGTAAAAAAATGTCTCCCTCGGTCAAACCCCCCTTGTAATGATAGGACTGAGGACATAAATGTAGCTTGATTAGAGTTAGGCCCATAAACGGAGGCAAAGCTACAGAGGTGACTGTGTAGCTGCCCCTTGACCATAACTATTCTGCCCTCTTTATCTGTTTTACTGCCCTCTGGTTGAAACTTCAAAGAGCTGTGGAAGAATAAGGCTACCCCATTATATTTAGTCGAAGCTGATGAATGATAGACAATGGGATAGGTCCTGTGTCGCAGCTGGTGTTCCTCTGACCTTTTCATGTCCATTTCCTGTAAGGCTTCCACATCATGCCTCAGGTCTAAGAGGTACTTCCATAGTTTTTGACGTTTAGCAGGGGAATTAAGCCTCTTAGGGGCATATATATCAAATACTGTATTTGCGATTCACAAATAGCAATTTTTAGAGAATCGCTATTTGAGAATCGCAAAACGAGATGTAACTAAAAATTCACAAATATTTTGCGATTCCCTGACATTCCTTAATTGCGACTCGCAAATTGCGAGTCGCAATTAAGGAATACCTTCCCATTCATTCCTATGGGCCTAGAGGCCATTAGGAATGAATGGGAAGACATTCGCAATTTGCGAGTACCCATTAGGTACTCGCAAATTGCGAATGCAATTTCAAGGGTGCAAGGGTGTCAAAAGGACACCCTGTTGTACCCCTGAAATGTGCATGTGTGCACATGTGGCACACATACATGCCCTAAGGGCATGTATGTGCGCCACATGGCACTTTGAAAAATGCAAAAAAGTGCATTTTTCAAAGAAATCGCAAATTACCACCAACTTGAAGTTGGTGGTAATTTGCGATTCCTTAAGGCCAAATCACACTTTTTTTGTGCTTCTTACATTGCATTTAAGGAATCGCAATTTGTGATTCCTTAAATGCATTCGCAAAATAGGGAATCGCAAATTCTGGGATTCCTTATTTTGCGAGTGGGTTTTTGTGTGATACATTGCACACTGCTAAATTGCGATCGGAAATGCTGAAATTCTGCGAATTTCAGCATTTGCAATCGTAATTTAGCTTGATACATATGGCCCTTAATATTCCACGTATATATGGTAGGCGCCATTACTACTTAAATTGTAGTATTATATTCTGGTGTTTCTGCTGCACAGTCAACTCTTTGATGGACTTCCCCACCCCCCTCTCTACGTCCCATGCAGTGTCGCCTTGCCAGTCCCTCCCTCGCATCTATGTGTGCCTCGTACAGAGATGGTAGCACCCACAACTAAAACAAGAAATGCTTGAAACAGAAAATTAAGGGTCAACATGACCCAGAGATCCATAATGTGCAACATTAACGTACGTTATTATACACTTATTGTGGAAGTATTGGCCAATAACCGCGTGTGGCGAGCCAAATTTACAATAAGCAAGTCACTGGCTAATTACTCATTTTGGGAGTCATTGAATAGCTGTCCCCTCCCATTTTCCAATAGGTATTTCCACCCTTACAATATGCTAACATGATGCAGACTGAGCATCGGGCACCTCAGTGGCCCGGATCATATCCAAACCTCTTGTCAATTCCTACGAAGCCGGCTGGGATCACCAGGAACATTACTTGGATAACTGTTTGACTGTCGCCCTGGTTGTCCCACCATCGTGTCTTCCCTCTGCCGTGTCGGTTTATTTCTTCTTTTGTGGGATTGGATGATTTTGTGTCTGCCATCACCCCACACCGCCCTTTTCTGCCAAATTTTCACCTGCGCCATTCGAGGCGCCTTCGTTGCACGATTCTTCAGGGGGTGGCAGGCCGAGGAGTTCCGCCACTTCTGCGTAGGTGGTGAAATTATATTGCTTATTTTGGAGGGAAAAGGCGACTCTGAAGGGGTATGTCATCAGTATTTTATGTGATCATGTTGCAGCTTCTCTGTGACTGGTCGAAATTGTTGCCTGCGTGCTAATATCACCGGGGCCATATCTTGGAATAGGGAACACGTGAAGCCCTGGAAAGATACTTCCTCTTTCGATCTCGCTGCCTGAATTACTGCCTCTCTCATCTTGAAGGAGTGTAGCTTGGCTAGCATGTCTCTCGGTCTTCTATTTCTTCCAGGTGTTGGTGGACCCACCCTGTGGACTCTGTCTATTTTGATCTTCATGCCTCACGAGCCAAGTACCTCTCCGAACAGGCCCAGAACAAATGGCTCCAGGTCCGGTCCTTCTGCTCCCTCTTCCAGATTGCGCAGTCGTATATTGTCCCTCTGGGACCTGTTCTCGAGGTCTTCACACTTTAGGATATTGACCTATAGTTACTTACGGAGCATTTTCGTCAAGTCTTCCATCTCAGCTGCTTTGCGTTCCAGCTCCTGTACTTTGGATTCAATATCTAGTGTGCGTATGCCGACTGAGTCAATATCCTGTTGCAAAGACGTAAGTTTGCCCTGGATGTCGGAGCAAAGTGCCTCCAATGAGCTCTCCAGATCTGCCTTAAGTTCTTCTCTGAGCTCTCTCTTAAAGTCTCTCAAGGAGGCCAGAAGTTCCTCTTTAGTGAGCGCCATTCTTTCTGTTGGGCTTCCTTCTGCTGTAGGCCCTCATGTCTCTGTAGTTGAAAAGTAACTGGAGACTCTATTCGCCTGTGTCTTTTTGGGTGGCATAGAGTCAGCGGTATTTGGTGGGTGTCCCCTCTAGGGTTAGACGAGGCTGCGCTGTATGCTGGAATCCACGTGTGGGAGCCGACTGCTCAGATCCGGGGCTCCTGTCTCGCAAAGTCTTAGTACGCAAGCTGGGTGCCACTATTCAGGCTTGACGTTGTGCGAGTGTAGGTGATATCTGAGTCTACATTGATCACACAGATTCTTTTAGCTGAGTTTTGTTTCTCCATGCATCTCATTATAGCTCTACTCCTGAGGTGGAATCGCTGATAAGGGACAATTGGAAAAGATTTTACTAGGCCCCACACTCCACACTTAAATACAGTCTTGAGTAGTCTTGTGGATCGGCTCCTTCCTACATGTGGACTATGTTCTCCTTCATCTGGGTGTGGCAGTGGATGTTATATATCTTTCGTATCCTTATATTGATAGCAACTGCACTCTATAGTTCATGGGCCAGGGAATACGAGATATGTTCCATGTCAGCCCATCCGTCCCTTTAGTCAATCTCCTTTCAGGCCGCATGCTGCTGTTGTCAATTTTTGTTGTGCAGAAAAGAGCATCCACAGTTCCTCCTGGTCGGCTGCCATGTTAACGTCAGGCATCGAGGGGGAAGGATCCGCTAATTTAAGCCAAAGAGTGTGTATACCTTATGAGGATTAGTTCTCCCCGTGCCTCTCCTCCAGCATATCTTCATTCTCCGCACCCGTAGACACTAGCTTGTTTCTAGCAGTCCGCCGGGCCGCCTGCATCCTGCTGTCAGGCGCAAACCTCCATGGACTGCCATGTCCCATTAGGAACCGATGGGCTCTCCTCGCTTCTGCCGAGCCTCGGTCACCTGCTGGTGAGTTGGCTTCTATTGCACTGCGATGTCACTATGAAGGGGAGCCGGTAGATAGGGGAGGTCGATGCGTACCCTGGGCGCCGTCTCAGCCTCCCTTGCACCCGGTGTTCTTATGTCCTCTCCCGGTGGGGGGGGGGGGTATCTCGCATTCGGCACTCTCCCCCTCTTGTCACCGACTACTGTTGGCAGGAGCTTGTGGCTTTCTGTTGTGCAGACCTTCTCTTGCTGTGTCGGTCTTCTTATGCCGCAGCCGCCTCAATGCTTCTGGGCCTCAGCGACAAGCTTCTAATCCAACGCCATCGGCACCCAGCATGTCTCCTCACTGTTAGATTTCTGGCATTTTTACTGCTACTGGCCCCTTAGCATTGTTTGTGATGTGAGATTTCCCCCTAATTCTCACAAATAAGTGACTATTCCTACTGTTTTGCCGCGGAGTCTCAGCAGTTTAGGTCCGCTCGGCCATCTTAGCTGGCCACACACCAATCAATCATTTTTTGACAGTTTTCATGAGCTTTTCATTGCAGGGCCTGTGCGAAAAGTTACTAAAGTGCTAAACATTGATTCACCATCTTTTAACTTCTTATCAGTTTTTGGTTATCAATAGGGCATAGATAAAACATACATAAAACATTAATAAGAGAATGCTTAAAGGGCTGGGCGTTAAGATAAAGTTGAAAGAATTTGTTCCACGGAGTCAAGAGTTTAGCAAACTTGGAAATAAGGTGAATTGACTTGTCGGATAAGCATAACATACGTGCTTGGTGACATATTCTCACCCATGCCTTTAAAAATAGAGGTTTTAAAAGAATTTGGCAAACACATAACAGGTTTGGGCCGACACAAACTAAATATAGTAGAGTTTCTTGTGGATAACTACAAAGTCTGCAGCTACTAGTTGGCCCTTCGTGTAGCTATTTTGGAATGCTGTCCTTAGTTGGGTATCTGCCAAGTCATAGCTTCAGATATGCATCCCTCATGGGTAATGGAAAGAAGATGGTTATATAAGGCTGGAAATCCAATTTCTCATAGGAGTTTATGACTGTCCAAGCATGCTTTTTGGCTGATAGTGCATCTTTATTGAAAAGTTGTTTGGTTGCTTGGTTCAAAAGACGTTTAAAGCAAACTCTATTTATTTCTAGAGGCCTAGATTCCTGTACATCAAAAGTTTGGTAAGACTCTGATAAGTAGGCCCTCCCAGCGCCAGTATAGGAGGAATTGTTAATTTTCTGCCAGCACATATTCGCTAAGGAACCAGGTTCAGATAAATACAAAGAATGTAAACATTTTAAAAAGGCAGCCTGTCGCACTAGAGCCTGCCTTTGGAAACCAAACTTTAACCAAATATACTGCATGACTGATGTTCTTGGGAATCATAAAGACGGATTTTATAGCCTTAATTTGCAAGAGATCCAGTAATTTAGTGTCCTTTCATCGGAAGATAACAAAGCCATAAGCTAACACTGGAATTAGTTTTGCAGGCACGATTTTCACCAGATGATCATAAGTGGGGCCCATTAATTTGGCTCTAAGCGATTTAAAAGCAAAAATAGAGGAAGCTGTTTTAGTTCTTAATAGATCAAAATGTCCTTTAAAACTGACTTTATTATCAAACAAAATTCTGAGATACTTGTAACTCTTGACCAGTTTGATTGGCTTTCCTCTTGCATGCCACGATCGAGACCTGGCTGTAGATAACCCAATTGATATGACTTTGGTTTTCTTAATGTTCAGTTCAAGTTGATTAAATGAAATATGTTCTTCAAAGGAATTGATTAATCGCTGTGATCATATGGGTGTCTGACTGAGTAGTATAGTATCGTCAGCATATTGTAAATATTGTAGAGTACTATTAGCAAATTTGGGGGAGTGTGAGTTTATTATTTCCAGATGTTGATTCAGATCTGCCATGAAAAGGTTAAATAAACACATGACAAGCACACACCCTTGCTTTAAGCCATTAGAGGTTTCAATTCTATGTGTAAAACAGGTTTCATCACCCAGCTTGACCTGAACCTAGGTGATCTGATAAAGGATGATGATAAGATCAAGTAATTTCAGGGGCACGTCCTTGCAGCTGACATTTTCCATAGCAAAGCTTGAGGAACTGTGTTGAATGCTGCTTTTAAATCAACAAATAAAATATTCAGATTTTGCCTCCTAGAAATTGCACTCTTGGCCATCATCATTAGGGCAGTCAAATTAGCAATGGTGGCTGGCATCTACGGGGAGAGGGGGTGGGCACGCGTACAAATAAAATAAAAAAATTAAACACACTTACAGAACACATCCTCCCCTCCGGATCTCGGACCTCTTCTTTCTCGATTGCAGTGTGGGCACCAGCCCATTGACCAATCCGGGCACCGCTCACATCCGGTTGTTGAAGGGAAATCTATTGAACAAACACCAAGAACAGCAAGTTGACAATACAATATGGATTTATTACAATACTGTAGTGAGGATCAGTCACTACAGGAGAGATAATTTCACCTCAAAGGAGATGCAACTTGATGTCTCTCCTCTTAGCTCAGAATCAGCTCTATTTATTCTTCCAAACCACAGAGGAAAAGGTCACAAGTTGACCATTGACATAAGCAATGTTCACACAGGACATACAAGATGGCATCAGTAGATGTAGCAATTACTCGGAAACAGAAGCACATGTAAGTGGGCCTAGCCTCACATGATGAGTGTGGAAACCCCCCAATGGATTTCGGTTCTCGGAATCTAAGCGGAGCAAAGATATCTTTATTTTACTGCACAGCAGGTGGTTATGTCCTGCTCAACGCCTATTGACCAAGCTTATCTGACCTTTTGCATGTGGTTTCTTCCATCAAGCCATCTAGCTGGTTAGGTGTGAAGCTGTGGTTTTCAACAGAAGCGGAGAACGTCGTGTAAGTGTGACATGTGGTTTTCAATAGAAGCGAGTGACCAGCTATCTGTCCTGTAGGTGTGATCTCGGCAGAAGCGTACACATGTGCGTCAGTATGTACTAAGGCAGGATGTGCCCCTGGTATTTCTTCCTATGTACGTGTTTAAGCTTAAAGGTGTAAGAAACCGCAGCGCTTCTAAGGAAGCAGGCTCTTATGTGATTGGTGCATTTTGGCCCGTCTCTCTAGCAGATGGAACTTGTGGTAACCTATTTTTGAAGTTTCTACCTGAGTCAGGAAGAAGACAAGGTCTATGCTTCATGCAGTAGCTCAACTTCCTGACCGCAAGCTATTTCCTGACCCTGCAGGCTACTTCCTGACATTTGAACAAACTGTGTGACCCGATTAATTCAGCTAAACACATTGCCTTTTGTGGCATGGTATTTTTGAACTATTTCTCGCAGAGGCCTGGGGCCTAAAACTGCTTCTAACTTTTTTATTTTTTATTTTTTTTATTTTATTTTTTTGAATTTTATTTATGCATTTTGAAACAAACATGAGGAACAATGGCAGGTACAGGCAAAGCATCATTTCCACTATATAGGCGTATTCAGAAAGTTAAAAAACAGTGAATCACAAGCACAATAGGAAGTATGACAAACGGTGATGCATAGGGTGGTACTTAGTATCAAAGGCAACACAGTAAGTATTAAGTCAGGTCACAGGCACTGGAAGTTAGGGTTACAGCAAGCATGTCAGTGGGATGCAAACCCACACATTAGGGCAAATCTGATTCAGTCTTTTACAGCAGATGCAGTCCGTGCAACATCATCATCGGCAAGGGGATGGGACAGTAGATATGACGTTAGAGGACCCCAGTTGTCTCGGGGGCGAGAAGAGGGGGGAAGCAATTCAGCAAATGTGTACATTTGTTCCTGCCAAAAAACCATATCATGGAGCCAATCCTTGAATTTAGGTACCCTGCCCTGCCCCCATTTGCATGCTATCTGTCTCTTTGCCAAGAGGAGGGCGAAGGAAACGAATTTCTGGCATGGCCCAGCAAGGGGCTGAGTGTACCCTAATAAGGCGAGAAGGGGAGTGTGCTGCAGGTGCAGAAGTGCCATTTGTTCTAATGCCGTAAGGACTTGACACCAATAGTCCTAAACTGCGCCGCAGCTCCAGGCCAGGTGGAGGAAATCAGCGCCATCAGCGCCGCAGCGGTCACATCTATCATTGTCTCGTAGATTATAGCGATGAAGTCTAGCCGGTGTATAATATGTGCAATGAAGGAACTTATAATGTAAGATACGAAGTCGGCTACTGGAGGTGCTACGCTCTGTCTGCAGACAACAATAGGTCCACTGCTCATCGGTAAGGGCAAGACCCATCTCCGCCGACCATTTATCTCGGGCTGTGTGCTCTATGGGACCTTGCACGGTAAAGAGAGTATGGTAAAGTGTAGAAACTAGGTGTGGGGCCCCATCGCGGCGCAGTGTAAGACGTAAGGAGGCAGATTCTAATGGTTCGCGCGGGTAGCCAGGTATGTGTTCTTTTAGGCCTTGGCGGAGACGGACATAAAGGAAAAGGTCCATTGGGGATGGTGGGCACCTAGAAAAAAGTTGCTGTGATGTACGAAATTGACCGTTCAAGTAAAGGTCTCCCCAGGTCGCAATCCCGTGTTTGATTCGAGTTTTCAAAAAAAGTCCCTCCTGTAGGATAGGCATCTTCGGATGATATACTAGAGGGAGCTGGGGTGAGTAGAGCACAGGAGTCTGGGTGCGCCTGGTGATGGTTTGCCATGCCCTCACAGTGTTGGTAACAGGTGTTGGAACGTCAGTGCGCGACGCTACTATAGTGAAGATGGCTCCTTCGAGTGGTATGGGGTCAGATAACCATTGCTCAGTGGCAACTTGGGGCATGTATTTGGGGGGTGAAACCAGTAATGGGCATAGTGAGCCTGTGCACATAGGTAATAGAGTTCAAAGTTTGGTACGTCAAAACCCCCTTGCGAATATGGCCGTGTGAGGATGTCCCATTGTATCCTAGGTTGCTTGCCACCCCAGGTAAGTCGTATCAGCTCAGTGCGGAGGAGGAGGAAAAAATGCCTGCCCGGGTCGTGTGGTATGTTTAAGAAGAGGTATAGGAGTTTGGGGAGTATGACCATTTTGATGAGTGAAAGTCGCCCCGCAACAGAGAGCGGCAGTGCTATCCAGCGTGTGACACTCTCTCTAATACCCTCCAGGGCGCGACCATAATTGAGGCGTAGCAATTCGTCTCGATCTGCAGAGACCCAGATCCCCAGGTACTTCACCTCCCCAGCGCACCACTCAATAGGAAAGTCTGGAGTGAAAGGTGCCGCGGACGAGTTGAGAGGGAAGAGTTGGGATTTGGCCCAATTTATATGAACTCCAGAGAGCCCTCCAAACCGCACAAATTCCCGGAGTAGCGGGTTAAGGTTTATCTGTGGTTCCCTCACATAGAGCGTGACGTCATCCGCGTATAAGGAGATAAGAATAGGTCGGAGTGAGCATCGAAGGGCCTTGTCGTGGTGGTATTGCCGGACCCGAGCCGCAAGTGGTTCAACAGCAAGAGCGAAAAGAAATGGGGAAAGGGGGCAGCCCTGACGCGTACCGCGGGTGATGGAGAAAGCGGGAGAGGAGTGACCGTTGATAAGGACCTTGGCTACTGGGTCGGTGTACAACAGGCGGACCCAGGAGAGAAATCCCTTCGGCATGCCCATGTTTTGGAGGATGGTGAAGAGGTAGTCCCATTCAACCGAGTCAAATGCCTTAGTGGCATCGAGGAAAACAGCTGCCATGGGCACTGACGGGTCTACCGTCTGCAATATGGAGAAAAGCGTGCGGAGATTATGTGACGTGGCACGCCCAGGGATGAAGCCCGATTGATCGGGTAGAACTAGCTTTTCCATGAGGAGAGTGAGACGGTTGGCCAAGAGTTTGGCCAGGATCTTGGTATCTGTGTTTATCAGAGAGAGGGGTCAGTATGAATCGCAACAATCCGCTGGTTTGCCCGGTTTCAGGAGGGAGGATATCAGGGCGAGCCGCATGGATGGGGGAAGATGGCCCACTTCCTGCGCCTCATTGAAGACATTCTTGAGAATGGGGAGGAGCTGCGTCATGTATGTTTTGTAGAAGTCGATAGGGAGGCCGTCTGAGCCTGGGGCCCTCCCAGACTTCAGCTGCATGATGGCTTCGTGTATCTCGTCGTTCTCGAACGGCGCAGCCAGGAACTCCCGCTGGGAATCTCCGAGCCAACCAAGGGTAATGTCTTGCAAGTATGAGGCGAAGTCCGGGGGCGCGGTCCGGTGGGAACTGTACAGGTCAGTATAAAATTCAGTAAAGGTATGGAGTATATCGCGGCTGTCTCTGTGGCGTGCACCGGAGGAGTCTTTAATGTCAAGGACATAATTGGAGAACCGAGGCAAGCGGATATCTTGTGCCAGTGCCCTACCCGGGCGTTCACCCTCGCCATATCGACGTGCAGTGTGATATTTGCCCCGGAACTTCGCCTCTGATTCCGCAGTGCAGTTATACTCGGATAGTTTTTCCCGGAATGTCGCCAATCGTTGCCCGGAATTATCCCCCCAGAGATCGCTCTCCAGTTGCTTGAGCTCGTCTTCAAGTGAGTGGAGCTTGCGGCGGAGATCCCGCAACACCCCAAAGCTTTTGGCCATGCAGGCGCCTCGGATGGTGACCTTGAAGGCCTCCCACACCGTGCCCAAGGAGGAGACTGAGTTAATATTAATCTGGAAGAAGTCGACGATTTCAGTGCCAATCTCAGCCTTAAAGGCAATGTCCAGAAGTGCTTCTGGCATGAGGCGCCAAAGACTAGGGGAAGTGTGCGAATCAGGTAGGGTTAGTGTAATAAGCACCGGAGCATGGTCGGAGAGAGTTCTGGCAAGATGAGCCGCGCGTGTGATCCACGAGGCCGCTCCCCGGGACACCACCCAATAGTCCAGGCGAGCCCAGGAGGCATGCGCTGCGGTGTAGTGTGTGCCCTCCCTATTAGCCGGGTGTACATGTCTCCATACATCAATGAGGCCATGCGCCGCGAGGATGTCCGAGAGAGCCTCACACGTTCGCGTATAATGTTGGGGTGCTGGATTAGATCTATCTGCAGCGGGTTGGAAAGCTGTGTTAAAATCACCCCCCCAGATGATATGTGTAGAACCTACTTGGAGTATGCGCCCCCACAAGGTGGTGTAAAAATCAGGATCATCAATATTAGGCCCATAATTACAGACCAGTGTCACCGATTGTGTGCCCAATGTGCCCCATATCATACAGCTACGGCCTAGAGAGTCCTGTTGTGTGCCTCCCAGCCGAAAGGGGACACCCCGTTTTATGAGGACAGCTGCACCCCTAGAGTATGTAGAGTAGGAGGAAAATACACGAACCGCTGCCCATTTACTGGCTAAGGTGGGAGTGCGGGACGGGTCTAAGTGTGTCTCCTGCAGTACTGCAACATGGACTTGGTGTCTATCTAGGTATGTTAAGATTTGCCTGCACTTACGAGGGTCTCTAAGGCCTCTAACATTCCAGGTGAGAAGGTTAAGATTCAGTGTCTTAGTATGATTGAACGTGATACCCTATGATGATTGTGCCGTAATGTGCTCTACTGGATAGGAGGAATAACGCGCTTAGGGTTACAATGCCTGTGGTTACTTGTCGCCATAACATGTTACCTACAACATTAAAACAGAATCCCCTCTCCACCCCCACCCACATCAGCACCCCAACCGTGCCGGTATCAATAATCCCACCCATCCCATAATAAGACAATCGCAACAGTGCAATCGAAGAGTATGTGTACATGAAGTACCAGGGGAACGCCCGTGTGGGGAACGCTAGTGGGCAACGAGAACCTCCATCCCTCCCTGAGTAGCATGCCCGCCCCCGACGTTGGGGGGAAGACAGGATACAGGGGGGGGAAGAGGGTGCCTGGCGTGTTTCGAGCAAGAGCTAATAGCATAGTAAACATTATAGGATTACAATGTCCGCCCATAGGGAGTGTAACTGGTCCTACCAGGTTTTCAGTACTTATCTGATGATGAAAGGCAGGTTATGAGATGCCTCCGTTTTCCATAAACACATGGAGGCATATCTCCCCACTGGGAGACCAGTCTAATCAGTTCATCCATGTAGTAGGCAGACGTGTACCCCCACAGCCATCAAGTTGAAGGCGAACTGCAGTAACTGTAGTCCGATATGAGCAGGCGCAGGTTACCGGTATCCTCTACAGTTCCTTAGTCACAGTTCAAAGTAGGAGATTGTGATAGGCGGTCCTGTGAGTGATGGGAGGGGGAGCATTTCCTGATATGGCGGAGGAAGTCGTCGACCTGCCGTTCATTGGTGCAGAAATGGTGTTTGCCGTCATATTGGATTCGAAGTCGAGCTGGGTATAGAAGGGCGTATTCAATTTGCAATTTACGCAACTTCTGCTTAGCAGGTAGAAGCTTGCGGCGCGCCTCCTGTACTGCCATGGTGAAATCCGGGTATATTGAAAAACTGATCCCTTCGAACTTTGAATTTGGGTTTTCTCTGGCCATTCTTAATGCAGTGTCTCTGTCCCTATAATTGAGGATCCGGGCGATGATTGAGCGAGGGTTTGTGCCCGGAGGTGGCTGGGATCCGAGCGATCGGTGCGCCCGTTCCACAATCAATTGCGTGGAGAATGCGCCTGTGCCGAAAGTGGTGGTCAGCAAGCGCTCAATGAAATCTTCAAGACGGCCAGTATTCATGCTTTCGGGAATTCCCGTGACGCGGATGTTATTGCGGCGACTTCTTGCCTCCAAATCCTCATTCTTGGCCGCAATAACTTTGAGGAGCTTATCCATTTGAGCCACCTGTTTCGTCACCTGCACAGTAGCATCTTCATTGTCGGAAATCCGCTTCTCGGCTTCTTTGAGTTGTTCGCCGTGCTTCTCCACTGTTAGCACTATATAATCCATGCGGGCGTTCATGGAATCCATTTTATTGGAGAGGTCTGTGAGACTGTGCTGCATAGTCAGGAGAAGCGTTTTTATTTCATCAGCCTGAACAGTCTGAGGGTTGGAGGACTGTGCCTCCAGGTTCTGGTTAATTTCTTCAGCAGTGGAGCGCGTAACCGTCTTCTTCGCATCAAAGGGGAGCTTTGATTGCCTGCTGTCCATTTTCCCCATGGCCAGAGGGGTTCTCGGGGATGTTGAGCCAGGGGGAGGGCCCGGGTTGTGGCGACGACAGTCGGGGTGCAGTCGATGAGCCAGAGTGGGGTCCCTTCTCACGTTGATACTGGTGAGGGCTTACTCCATCAAAGGAACTCCCAGCTAGAAGTGCCGGCCCAGGAAGAGAGAGAAAAGTGAGTCACGCAGTATAGAGGAGTTCTTGGTGGAAGATGGTGGCTGATTGCAAATTGTAAACAGCACTCCCCAGAGAGTCCGTCCGGCGCGTGATCGAGGCTGTAGCACCTGGGTCAAGAGGGCCTCGCGGGCAGAGTCTCCATGTACAGGGCAATTTTTATTAATCTTCCAATAATACGGGGGGGGGGCCCGGGATGCGCAGCGGTCCACCGCCAACACCACAGTCCGAACGGATGAAAAGGGGGGGGCACGGAGTCACCACCCTCTCCGGAATGCTATGCAGCTGTTTGCGCGATGTGTAGTGCGCATCCGTAATACCTCCCAACCTCTACACGGGAGAATCAGAAGGAGTTGGCTCACCGTATGTCCACGCTTGCCCAGGTCGTGTTGACGATTCTATGGCAGGGGCTAGATGAAACGTCCGCCTGCGTGAATCCTAGGGTCCTCTCTTGCAGTGGATGTCGAGTCTGGGCACCGCAAATCGTCCTAGTGTCAAGCGTGCAGGTCTCCGGTTCGGCCCAGTATATTTCACGGGGGAGTAGGAGCGCGGGGAGTGAGCCTCTGTGTGATACGGCCTGAGCGCCACATGGGATCCCCGGCGCTCTCCCAGCCGCGTAAGCCGTCAGCAGTGCTCCACAGATTAGCGCCACTCACCCGACCAGCCTGAAAACGATCCGTTCTTCGCCCAGTTTGCGTCCTCAGCGGCAATACAGGTATCGGAATAACGCTTCAGATGGCAGGAACCTCGGCGGACACAGCGAATTGGGCATTCATGCAGTTAGCTCAGGATAATTGACAGAATCTGCAGCCAAGCGTCCAGAGCCTCACTGGTGCGCGGCCATCTTGGTCGTGCGCCACCTAGCGCCCCCCCCCAAAAAAAAAAAAAACTGCTTCTAACTTGAAACCTTTGCCTGGGAGTTGCAGGCCTCACCTCTGTGTGTGTTTGGATATAATGTATCCTATTTTTCCCAACATCATTCCCCCCTCTAGTTGATTCTTCAACTACTTCTAGTTGATTCTTTAACTACTTCTTCTCCTAATCTCCTTTCCTCAGAGGGAATCACCTCATATATAACACTCTGTTCTAAGGCATCCGTGGTGCTTTTCATAACTAAAAATGTTCCTCCTATGCTAGCTGTCATCCTTTTGCAACATGCTAGTATCACCTGAAATATAGGACATGCCAAAGGCAACACAACAATTAGAGGCAACAAGGCCTTGAACACCCCAGCATCCAGGACGGCACCCATTCGAACCAGCACTTGAACCACTCATCTGGTACACCCCTCTCTTGAACCATCTTCTTGTCTAGATCATGCAATGTCTGAATGGCCTCAGCCAATGTCCCATTGTCCTCTTGCACACCCCCCTTCATGGCTGTTGTTATCAACTTTATTCTGGTTCTACTTCAAAATCAAGTGCGGGGGAGCTCACAGGGGGCTCGCAAACCGCATCTGGGCCTAGCCAGACCATCTCCACTTCCCCCCGGTCAACCCTTGGGTGGCACCCCCGAATGGCTGCCACCACGCTACTTATGACCACATGTGTCATTGAAAATTCTGTGTTCCTGTGGGACGTTTTCCCAAACCGCAGTGCCATAGCATTCTGCAGCTTTTTTTCTTCTGCTGATGGTGAAACAAAATCTCTTAAACAGCGCATGGGACGGTCATACAAATTGGAGAAGTCCACTGCTGGTATCACCAGAGGGGGTCTGTGTACAGTCACAGATGCCATTCCAATTCGGGGTCAGGTGCATGTGGAGCCGGGCCCCGTACTGACAAAAGTGGTCCATCAGGCTGGCGGTGCCCCCCTGCATGTCGGCGTCGTCCACAGTGGTGTTGCAGTTGAGGTCACTTCCCACCTTTACTGTCCTATTTCCTCTGAAACAAAGAGAAAACTGTGTTAGTTTCATTGTTGGGTGTGTTTTAGTCCCTGTCCTTGTATATCCCTATATGTTTGCTTCCCATATTAGCTGAAAATGTTCCTATTATGTTACCAAATCTTAGAGGGCTACTTGTCTCTGTGCCATTCTACAATGATACAGCTCTACATATGAATGTGGCACCGGTATGCCATTTATCATTGGCAAATACTGATCCTGTACTACATTTGGATGATGGTTGAGTTACCCCTAAAATACCGTGGTCTAATATCCCTTTTTTCCCACTTTGGCCAATCTCTCTTATGACCTGTTTCCTTCATTCTTGATGTCTGATCTCTTTTCTCTAGTCTATCTGTCAAGGTCAGTAGTACTTCAGAGATGGTATAAAATCTTGTTGTTTTAACTTGGGCAGTAATGGGGCTAAGATGTGTTGGTTGCAGCTGTGCTTTTATTCTACATAAAAAAGGTGCAAAAGACAGTGAGTAAAGGCTTGGGAATACCTCTTTAGGGTGATGCAATTTATCTACTGCAGCAACATGGGGGATGAGGGAGCATACATAACAACTGGTGTTAGATATGGATGTGCCTATACTGTGCATGTGCTGGTACCTGGTACCACATATCTTTAAACAAAGCAGTGTGGAGAAAATGATGGTCAGTATCATTATCAGCTGTTCTGCGCATGCGTATAATAACTGATGTAGAATAAAAGAAATAGAAGAAATATAAACAGACAAGGGCTAAAAAGCATCAGTATTAGCGCACCGAGAAGGAAAAATAAAACTAAAGCACATAACTTAAAATAAGTGTCTCTTGTTGAAGCGGTGGAGGGAGGCTTTACTCCGGTTGCTTCTCCTGTTCTCCCCCCTCTTTTTCCTGCTCGGTGTCCAAAGGGATGGATGGCACAGCTAGGGCCGGGCAGATGTTGGAGTGAGAAAGAAATCCATCACTTGTAGCTGCAAATTTTTCACTACAGGTAACTGTGCTCTTAGAATCTCTCCACTGGTGAAACAGTTTCTGATGCAAATTAGAGTTCCCAATGGCAAGGATGTCTGTTGGTCATGCACTTGAGGGGCGTCATCTGGAGGGGCATTAATGCGCATGGCAGCTACAGTGTACCCTGTTTAAAGACGAACTTTGACACTTGTGTTAGGTAAGACAAATAAACATACATTTAAGTTTGTACTATTTCAGGTGCACTCTAAGGGGCCCATTAGCATGTCGGGCGGATCGCCACCGCCCGCATGGCGGTGGCGATCCGCCCGACATTTGTGCCCGCCCGCATGCCAATTCCCCCCGCCATATTACTATGGCGGGGGGGACCCCGGCGGACGGAAAGACCGTCCGCCGGTTTTCCGCCGGTAGGCAATCCGCCCGATTGCCTACCGGGCGGAAAAGCTGTTAATATGGTGGCGGTGTCTGGTAGACACCGCCATCCATATTATGATGCATGCGGGTTTAGCCTTTCCGTGGCGGCAACGCCACCACGGAAAGGCATGCGGTTCTCGCCATTGGGGGCCCGTAGACAGAAATGTGTGTGCCAAAATCGAATCTGATCCCTCAGGAATGCCCCACTGGAGCATTACCTCACGGACCAGAAAATTAGCAGCAAACTTGGCATCACAATGGACATGAGTTCCTACTTTATTACTGGTGGCGCACGGTGCGAAAATGTTTGTTGGCGCTCCCCAATGACCACCTCTGCCACTGATTCCCTCACTACCAACCTTTAACAGTGCCCCTTAAGTCTCCATAAACACTCTCTCAGATGCATTTAATTGGTTCTGAAGCGCCACTCATACCAGGGTAGGGTGTCAAAACACTCCACACCTACATTACATAGAGACAATCGAATCACTGACAGAATATCGACGTCAAAAATATCGACGTCAAAAATATCGGAGGCGGAATATCGATGTCAAGAATATCGAAGTCCTATCTACATTATGGTAAGTACAAAAATATTGGAAAAAAAATATCGTTGTCAAAAATATTGTTGTGAAAAATATCGTTTTTTTAAAAATGTTTAAAAATAATGTAAAATAAAATAAATAATACAAATATTTAAAATGAACATAGTTAAAAACATGTTTAAAATTATAAGTAATACATATAATGTAAAAATAAAACATACATATAAAATATAATATATATACTTAATAATATTTACAATTAATTATTATAATAACTTTTTATAAATTATAAATACATACATACACATACAACAATAATATAAATAAAAATATAAAAACTATATATAACAAAAAAAAAAAAAAATTACAATAAATTATAGACTACATTAACTAAAACAGTAAATATTGGATAGCATAGAGGTAAAAATTACTATTCCCACTCCAGAGAGTGCAAAAGTAGGGAAACTGTTGGATAGCGTAGGGGTAAAAATTACTATTCCCACTCCAGAGAGTGCAACACTAGGGAAAGTGTTGGATAGCGTAGGGGTAAAAATTAGTATTTCAACTCCAGAAAGTGCAACACTAGGGAAAGTGTTGGATAGCATAGGGGTTAAAATTACAATTCCAACTCCAGAGAGTGCAACAGTAGGGAAAGTGTTGGATAGCGTAGGGGTTAAAATTACTGTTCCAACTCCAGAGAGTGCAACAGTAGGGAAAGTGTTGGATAGCGTAGGGGTTAAAATTACTATTCCAACTCCAGAGGGTACAACAGTAGGGAAAGTGTTGGATAGCGTAGGGGTTAAAATTACTATTCCAACTCCAGAGAGTGCAACAGTAGGGAAAGTGTTGGATAGCGTAGGGGTTAAAATTACTATTCCAACTCCAGAGGGTACAACAGTAGGGAAAGTGTTGGATAGCGTAGGGGTTAAAATTACTATTCCAACTCCAGAGAGTGCAACAGTAGGGAAAGAGTTGGATAGCGTAGGGGTTAAAATTACTATTCCAACTCCAGAGGGTACAACAGTAGGGAAAGTGTTGGATAGCGTAGGGGTTAAAATTACTATTCCAACTCCAGAGGGTACAACAGTAGGGAAAGTGTTGGATAGCGTAGGGGTTAAAATTACTATTCCAACTCCAGAGGGTACAACAGTAGGGAAAGTGTTGGATAGCGTAGGGGTTAAAAGAACTTAGGGGCACATTACGATGGCGGTCGGAAGCACCACCGCTGTGCTGGCGGATGCAAAAACCACCAGTTACCGCCGGCACGCAGCAGTCCACACGCCCGTCCAATTACGATGCGAAAAGTAGGCCAAACACCGCCGGCAAGCCAGCAACACCGTCCGCCATCAAAGTGCGCCCGTACATGTAGCGGCGCAGCCCAACTGACACACACCGTCCGACGAAACACGTCCCGCCCGGCGCATAAATTACGATGCCGCAAACAAACGGCTCCCACGGCCAAGAGATACCGTACGCCAAACCGAAGCGGTAACACGGATGCCGAGCACGGACAACGAAGAAGCGGCTCCCCGAGCATGAATCCAGCACTGCAGGCACTCCCCATGCTTCTGCTGATGCACCACCAAGGACGCAACGTACCGCGGAGACGCAGGTAGGCACACACACAACAAGTGCACGCAAACAGCGCACACAGTGCAAGGGCGGAAAAAGCGGACAACCCCCCACCAGCGCGTGTACACTACACATCCACCATCGCATCCACATATGACACACAGGCCAAATCGTAACATCGCAGAACACATGTGTACACACCACCTGGGACTAGTAACCAACCACCCCGTCACGGCCCAAAAGCGCCGATGACGCCGCCACACATGCGCACAACGCAGAGGCCAACCGCAGCGCCATGCATGCGTCGCACACAGACACAGGGACACAACCAAGCAGCACACACATCAGCCCCACCCCGAACGCACATGACACGTGACAGGCCGGCCACAGACATGTCCCCAACGCCCAATTCACGGACAACACCCAACGCCACACAACCGACGCACACATGTCAGTGAAGACACGCAACAGCAGGACACACCCCAGTGTAACAAACATGGCGTAGCACACAGCGGCGGCAACACCAACTAGGAGAAGCAGGGCCCCTTCAGGAAGAGGAACGCCAGTACCTCACAGAAACACCCATACCACCCTGCACATATGAACAAGACATATAAAACGGAACACCAAAGAGCCCGGGGACCGACAACAGGTGGCCCAAGAATAACATCCACACACAAGGCCCAACGCAGAGCGGAAAGGCAGCCTGCCGCCCACACAAGGGAGAGCAGACAGCACTGAATGACCTTCCATTCCAACTCCGAAACCACAGCCCTACGACAGAAGCCGGTGAATACAGCCATTGTCCAAGAATAGACCAACACAGGCATGCCGAGGAGACCGACCACAGAGCAGATAGCGCATATCACAGAAGCACACAACGGACGGGGAAGAAAGAAGAAAACACTCCCCCATGTCGGCCACATGCAAGTTAATTGGAAGGAGTCACACAGCACTGACCTTGAACTGTCTGAGAAGCATGTGGGAAGAGGGCCCGTGTCCTCCAAACAAGCCAACAGAACACAAGTCCTGTCTCCCCACGACTACACAGAGCTCACAGCAACCCCGGAGCGTGCACATTGCAGACTGCACACACAGCCGGAGCACGCCACCTCAACGAACCGCTGCGAAATGGCAACCGCAACACACCTACCCAACTACGCCGAACAGCTCAAGCTGTACAAAACCAACCTGTGCCATACATTGGGATGCGATCTCCTGTCCCTGCTGAACGTAAGTTACCGACTGACTTACCGCATCACATTGTTCAGCTGCGTCATGCCCGTCTTCTACTGTCGGAGGTGTCCCTACCAGCATCCCGTCGAGATATGCCTCTCCAACCCGGCATGTCTGAAGGCGGACCTGCTACCACTACTCCTCCCTCTGGACGCACACGACAGGGCCTGCTCTGCCTATGGGGCCATGGCGTATGTGGCCAACATCGCACCCGCACTGAAATGGGACCACTGTGCCTCCACACGACGGATCATCGAGAACAGCTACATCGAATGTCACCCAGCATGCCCCATCATGGTCCTCCAAGGGACAACTTACGAACAACACCTTGACAGCCACCATCCGCTACATTGGCTGGCAAACATGTACACCACCAATGACATGGAAGCCCTGCTGGACGGCATCGCATACCTGACAACCTGTAAATACGTCGGACCACAACGCAGGTTCCCCGAGTGACCTATGATGTCCAACCCCGCACCCATGCTTAGCTTCTGCACGGACTGGCCAGTCACCACCACAACAGCCATACCAAACGACCGGCAACTGTAACCACACCATCAACGACATCGCCATGACATCGGATATGACCGGGACATGCACACTGTTC
The DNA here is from genome assembly GCA_963921515.1 of Calotriton arnoldi. Lineage (NCBI taxonomy): Eukaryota > Metazoa > Chordata > Amphibia > Caudata > Salamandridae > Calotriton > Calotriton arnoldi. Next base: position 1,171,117 of record CAWUFW010001162.1, read on the forward strand.
CCCATCACATCCAGGAACACTGCATGCATCGTGGGAGGCAGTGGCATGGGCTCTGTGTATCGCACCCACATGGACGGAACTGCACGAACAACCAGGACACGACATGGATCCAGCGCACATGGACACACACACCGCTCAGTGGACATGAATAGGTCGCCTGGAGTCTGTGGGTGCTGCACCCCTCCCACCCCCGCCCCGGGAATCCCATACCAGGACCTTTGCATGGACGACAAGTGCATACAACAACAACACGACCCCAGTGACTGTGACATGTCCAGTAACCACCACAGTGCAACAACAAGTGGCACGCCGCTGCATGCACGCAAGCACATGCCCTGATGTCAACTCACATGCACGCGTGCATGAGGAACAACCGCAGCAAACCTGTCACATGGAACTGAGATGGACTGTGCCCATGATGCCAAGCGGTCTGGTAGGCTACATGTATACCGTCTGTGTCAAAGTCCACAGCTCCGCAGCTATACGTAAATGTACATTAGCACAGCCTTGGCCAAGCAGATGTCACTCTGAAGCCCACATCCCACATGCAACAGCCAATCACATGTAACCCCACACCCTATCCCATTTGCAATCATGCTCAGTATATCCTCAACATGTATTCCGCTGCCAGTAGTGTCCACTATACTGCATCACAGAGGACAGAAGACTCAATATAATGTTTGAAACCAAAACTGTCTCCGCTGACTCATTTCACAAGTACGAATGAGAGAGGATGAGAGTATGTGAAGTACACGGCAGTCGTGACATGACCATGTAGTCCACTGGTATTGGATGTCAACGCAAATGAGTAGCACCACTGTGGAAGACACACATGTGTCGTGTGAAGTCGTATGGACGCAGTGCTCAGGTGGGTGGGTGCGACGGGTAGATGCGCACATGCCAAGTTGGAGCACGCCGTGTTGGGAGGGGTCATGAACAGTACACCACCGCTTCCCTGGGCATTGTGAGAGGACACCTGTCGGGGGGAGTGAACACGTGTGTGCACAGCAGCCGGGCACACGTACAAAGCGGTACCAGGCGCACCTCAGCCCACCCTCTGTGGACAAGCTGGATCCTGTTGTGCGCCCGCCATGCCCCTTGACAAGGCACACACAGCCCCAGTCGACCAGGTGTAACCCCAACATAGTCAATCCGCACAGGCGATACAGGGCACGGGATGGCAGTGGAGCATGGTGTGTGAGAGGTCTCCTCGCGCTCCTCCTGGTCATATCACGCAGGCAATAGAACCTCAACGTCTAGCATGGCACAAGTCACATGGAAGTGTAGGGGGACGCACCACAGCACGAGCAGCACTGACGTCACGGGAGGTGGCTCGCACCATCCCATCCATTGCCCATCATACCAACCACGCCACATGCCATTGCGACTAAGTGCAAGCGCGTGCGCCACCACCCCCGAGCCCTCCCCAGAGAGGCCAAAGAGTGAATGTGTGGGCCATCAGCCACAGACGGACGCGGCCTGGCCGCAAGGGCAGCCACAGCCACTGGGTGTCGCAGGTGGCGGATCCGGAAGGCGAAGACTGTGATGCATAGTCCATGCAGGCCGGGTCTCCATTTGGGGCACCACGCAGGTGGACGGCGTCCCGCAACACATCATACCCTGAGACAGCCCACTCGTGCAACTGGACCCACACATACACTCCTTGCCCTCTCTGGTGCGAGCTTGGGGCTGCCTGTGCAAGCGCTAGCCTCGCAGGTGAGCATGCATATTGGGGGAGCGAGGGGAGGACATGAGGGCTGGGGCGAAGATGACTGTATCACTGTCAGTTAGTACAAGGGATGACCCAGATGTGGAAAGGAAGAGACGTGTCCCGTGTGTACTGCAACTAGTCGCCAATCCAACTACCCCCCATGTCCGGAATGTAAGCCCGCACCTAGGCCCGCCCATCCGCCACATCGAACATACCACCAGCACGACAACCTTCCCATTCGAAACACTGACTGGGGGTGGCGACCAGTGTACAATCATGTGTAGCCTACCCACGCGTACATGTGGGCCCTCCATGATCCATGTCACCTGCGGCAAAGTCATGACATGCGCAATGAGGGAAGTGAGGAGAGCTGCCCGCCCCACGCACAGAAGGTGCATCAGCTCCACAGACCCAGCAGCGAGTCCAGCAGGGGTCACATGTGCAGGGGCAGCTGTGCCTGGTGTGAAGGCACATGCATATAGACAGCACATCGACCAATGTGTAGTCTGCCCACATCTACAGTCCATCATCATGCGGACATAGGAATTGAACACAGGGCAACACATCTCAGTGGGTGCACCCACCGTGACCAACAATGCGCAATCATCGACGTACCCGCCCTGTGCATGGCCCCCACCCAACGGAGGCACATCCAGTGCCACCATCCCACACACACAAGCCTTCCACGGAACATGCTGTGTCCAATGGTCAGTACAGAGTCAGCGCCCATCTGGTGGATCCTGAACAGGAGACACATGCACACACATGCCAGCTCCCACTATGTACGACTGCCACCTGGCACGTGCAATGTAACCTCTCACCTGTGACGTGTGACTGCAAGCACACAGCCGTCTTGGCATGGGGCTGTCAATGTGGACACCTGTCAATGTTTCGGGAGGTGTGATCCGTACAGGGCTGTACATAGGGTGCAGTGCTGACACCTACTACTGTCTCATATCCCCTCGTGCCACAGGTCCCACTTGTTTTGGCCGCACAGCCTGTGCCCACATCGTCGTCGTCGTGTGCCATACTCATCCAGCCGCGGAAGCAGTTCCATGCTCAGCAGACATTCATGTTGCCGTGGCGTTGCCGCTTGACGGATATGCAGTCAGTCCCCATCAGCACGCCCCGCAAGTCATTGGGGCCTAGATCCCCATGTGCATGCACATGGCAGTGGTTTGTATCACTAGCCATTGCCATTGTTGGGAGACCTGTGTAAGTGTATTGTGGCCGTGCCGTCCCAGCTTGACAGCTGGGCTGTGGCTCATGTGCTTGCTCAGTCATGTCAGTGATGTGTATGCGAAATTGCTATGTGTCGTGTTGCTTTGACATGTGTCCTCTGCCATTGTCCCTAGGCGGAGACCGAACATTGACCGCCCATACCAATTGCTGGCAGACATGGAGGATACGGAGGTCATTAGGAAGTTTCGGCTGGACAGGCCAACCCTGCATCGACTGTGTGCCATGTTAGAACCCCATCTCCGTCCCCGCAGGGTGTATCCGACTGCTGTCACCCCCACGGCTAAGGTGATGGCCGCCATGCATTTCTTCGCCACTGGGTCATTCCAGCACACAGTGGGCAGTGGAGGAGGGATGTCCCAGCCCATGTTCAGCAAGGTGCTGAGGGATGTACTGGCAGCCATGATGCTGTACCGGAACAGGTACATCCGCTTCCCCAGGGCTCGTGAATTGGCGGCAGTGAAGGGTGCATTCTATGCCCTTGGCAGAATCCCACACGTCGTTGGAGCCATTGACTGCACACATGTCGGCCTTGTTCCACCACAGGCCACTGAGCACCTGTACCGCAACAGGAAGCACACGCACTCCCTGAATGTGCAAGTGGTGTGCCTTGCGGACATGGTGATCACCCACGTGTGTGCAAAGTTCCCAGGCTCGGCCCATGACGCACACATAATGCGCAACAGCATCTTGCCACGACTGATGTCCAATATGCAACAGGATCGTGCCTGTATTGTCGGTGAGTATGTGGAGTGGTGTAGCGTGCTGGCTGTGCGATGCTGTCCCCTGTCCAGTTGGATTAGCAACGGTTCTCTGTGTCCCTCACACCCAGGTGACTCTGCGTATCCGAATGGGGCATGGCTGCTCAGTCCATTGAGGAATCCTCGCACCCCAGCAGACGATCGCTACAATGAGGCACATGGGAGGACCAGACGTGTGGTCGAGCGTACCTTTGGCCTCCTCAAGTCCAGGTTCAGGTGCCTGGACCGCACCGGGGTGCGCTGGCGTACTCCCCACAGAAGGTGTGCCGGATAGTGGTGGCGTGCTGCATGCTGCACAATCTGGCCATTCGGAAGCAGATCCCCCTCATCGTGGATGACGGAGATCAACCAGGGCCCCAGCCCGCAGACCAGGACAGCTCGAGTGAGGAGGACAGCGGAGAGGAGGAAGCTGGTAATGTGCGGCAGCAGCTCATCGCCCGCTACTTCACTTGACGGTGAGTGTCCATGTACGACGGCTGATGTGGCTGTATCTGTGCAGGTGTGTGTGTGCTGTGTCAGGGTGGCCGTTTGTTCACTGCGTGCTGTGTGTCAACGCTCCATGGCCAGGGTAGTATGCCACTGTTGGTGGCTGTGGCATTGTGCCCTATAGCTCTGTGCGATGTGTGTACATTGCTTGTAGTTGTTGACATGTACTGTGTGATGGGTGTGTGACACACTCATTGAATGTGCTCCTGTTCTGTCTCCCACCCCTAGGTCCCTACAGGCCCTCCGGATTCAAATGCCATGCCACGCATCAGGTGCCTTTCCGCCCAAGGTGGCCGTTGTATTCCGTACAAATAAGACACAGGGCACAAACAGCAGTTAGTGAAAAAGGTGCATTTATTACAAACTGTGACATGTGATTGTGTGTAAGGTGATGACAAAAGTGGTGCGTGCAGTGACAATGAGCTGTCGGTCATGGCTGCGTGATGATCAGGGTGTACCCACTGGTTCTATGTCCATAGTCCAACACACACATGCCATCCAGATGGCTGTGTGGAGTGGGATCGTAGTCCAAGTCAATGCAGTGGCTGGTCAAGGAAGGCTGGCAGAAGGCTGGCTGGCTGCCTCACTTGCGTCTGGAGCGTGCGAAGTCCTCCCGGGAGATCTGTTTCCTCTTCGGACGGCCCCTTCCACGTTTGCGAGGGGGGTGCCTGCTTGCGACATGCTGGTGGTTGAGGTGTGATCACTGGCTGTGGACGCAGGGGAACTGGACACTGCTGCTCCACCCTGCGCCCCGGCAGGTGGTGGCGGAGGGGGAGCTGCTGTCCCTGGCTGTGACCTCACCGCCACCACCAGCTGTCCCATGAGGTCCACGATTTGGCCCATACGGGCGTCCATGGACCTCAGCACCCCCAGCACCTCACGCGTGTCTGAAGCAGACCGGACCCATTGTCCTTGGGCCTCTTCATAGGCCCCAAGGACTCTGGCCATGTGAGGCAGGGCATGGCTCCCAGGGGAGGCTGGCGTTTCCCTGACCCTGCTCCTCCTACCAGTCCTGCTGCCACCGGCCTGCCCACTAGCCACATTGCTCACCACGGTCCTCGCTGTGGCTCCCAGGGTGGATCCAGTCGTCCGGGCCACCACCTGCGCTGGGGCTGGTGCCAGCGAAGACGTGGCGGTGGTGGCGGCGGTGGTGGTCGGTGCGGCGATGGTGGCGGTTGCGGCAGTGGTAGTGGCCACAATGACCGTGGGTGTGGCCGCAACGACAGTGGCAGCAGGGGGCTGTGAATGTTCAGCAGCCCTGGATGATGGGTTGGTGGGTAGGAGGGGTCCTGGGGAGCGGCTGGGCCCTGCCACACCAGATGGGCCTGCTTGGTTGTCCGTGTCCGAAGAGGAGGACAGATCCTCCAGATCCGTGTGTCCTCGTTGGGGGCTTGTAGGCTGGCTGTGCTGGCTGCTGGCTCCATCCCCAGCATCCAGCAGTTCGTCACCTGTGGAGAGAATGAGATTTGTTATTGTGTTGCACCTGGCGAAGTATGTATTTGTCGTCTGACATTGACAGTTCGTGCAATCTCGTACATGGGTTTCCCGGAGGCGTGTGTGTGGCTGTAGCATCTGTAGTTGTGTGTGCTTGGCAATGGGACTGTGTGCTGTGCACATGTGGCATGGGACGGATTGGCCATGCCGATGGGTGTGTTGCTGTGCACCTACTTATTGTGACTCTGGTGTATGCGGGATCCTGGCCCATCCTGGGTCTGGTTTGTACTTTGCTTTTGGGGTTCAAATGGAACGCTTAGGAACGCATATGGCAACATGGGGGCCATGCCCCAGATTCGCATTTGGGAGGGGATATGCTTTTGGGGTTCAAATGGAACGCTTAGGAACGCATATGGCAACATGGGGGCCATGCCCCAGATTCGCATTTGGGATGGAATATGCTTTTGGGGTTCAAATGGAACGCTTAGGAACGCATATGGCAACATGGGGGCCATGCCCCAGATTCGCATTTGGGATGGAATATGCTTTTGGGGTTCAAATGGAACGCTTAGGAACGCATATGGCAACATGGGGGCCATGCCCCAGATTCGCATTTGGGATGGAATATGCTTTTGGGGTTCAAATGGAACGCTTAGGAACGCATATGGCAACATGGGGGCCATGCCCCAGATTCGCATTTGGGAGGGGATATGCTTTTGGGGTACATGCTGTGAGCCATGGGTGCCGAACGTGACATGTGTTGTGGCAGCATGACAGTGCATGGTTTGAGGTGTGTGCATGCTTGACATGGCCTGCATATTTGCTGTCTGTTGTGATTACTGGACATGGCATTGGACGCATCGTTATGAGTGAGTGATAGTTGTGTGCCAGCCAACGTATTGCAGTTGTCCCATCTCCTTGGTGTGCGTGCTGCCCTGTGCCATGTGCATCACTGCAGTGCTCGGGGGGTGTGGCCCATGTTGTGTGTTGTTGCTCACAGTGTGGCGTGCGCTTCATTGACTTCTGGCACATGGTTGGTCATGGGCATGTGTCTTAGCGTGACTGCTGTATGTGTGGCAGCTGTGCGGATGACATGCCTTTCATGAGACTGGGGCTGACGGATGGGATGGATGGTATGTTGTATGTGCATGGTGTGTCTGTGAGTTTGATGGGTTCAGTGGTGTTCGTGTGCATTTATGTTGTTCCGCTCTGTTGCGTCTAGTGTTGTTTGTCTTACATAGGCGTAGTTGTGGGGTGTGTTGTTGACAGGCAGTAGGGGCTACATGGACAGGACTTCAATGGTGTTTCGGTTGTGTGTGATGAGTTGCACAGTGGCTGCCGTGTGGGACTATATTCAGTGTGGCTTGTGCATGCAGACGTGGCTCCTTGGGTGTTGCTATGTCTGTGATGGGCCATGTGGGGTGTGAGTCTGTTGTTCATGTCCGTGTGCACATTGTTCACTTGTTCGTGACGGTGGGCGGTGCTGCGTGTTCGTCTGCTACGTGACATGTCCCATGTGTTGGTCGTGTTATGGTCCTCATGCCTCCAGTAATCCAGCCCTGTCCAGTTTCCCACCTGCAAGTTGTTCGTGCGTGCACTGTACTGGATGCCACATGGCTCTAAGCGGGGGTGCTCCATGTTGCAGGTCTGTGGGGGAGGGGGGTGTTGTGGGTCGTGGGGGTGGCTGGACACCCACTGACACCGATTGCTGTGGACCGTGATGTCTGCCTTTCGGCTGTCGTTGTGCACTGTGGTGGCTGACACGTGGCTGTGGGGTGTGGGGGATGCTCCTCCTTGCTGTGCTGTGGGACTGGGGCCTGGTGTGTGTTGTACTTGGGCTGTCCACCGTCCCACCCACTGCACTTTGTGTTCCTGCCACTTACCTGTTACTTGTCGGTTAGTGCAGCTGTGGCGGACACATGGGTGTGGTGGGTGCTCGTTGTGGCGCTTCTGGCATATTTGGGGACCTGTTGGTGGTTACGTGGCTGGCTTAGTGTACACATGTCCCCACGCATCTTACAGTTGTTCGGTTTGGGCTGTGTGTGGTAGTGTCTGTTGCATGTGTGTGTGATGTGTTGTGTATTGTGTGCTGGACATGGGGGTGTTTGTCCCTGGGAGCTGTGGCATGGTGGTAGTGCATGTGAGTACATAGCGGTGTGCTGGTATACATTAGTTTGTACTTACCAGCCTCCACTCCCCCTGTTAATCCGGCGAGGATCTCCGGATGGATTACGACTCGCACCTTCTCCTCCCACGCTTTGAAGGTCTTAAAGAGCGCGGGATTCCCTCCGCCAGTGACGGCAGCCAGCTCTCTGTTTTTGCCCTCCTTCTTCTTGACCAGGCTCTTTACGTCATTCCAACGTTTGTTAATCTCGACTCTGTTCCTGGGCAGGGTCCCGACTGCATTGACCTGGTCTACGATCCGGTTCCACATTCTGTTTCTGGTGGCTAGTGGTGTGTGCTGGACCATGTTCCCATAGATTTGTGGGTACACCTTGATGATCTCGTCGACCATGACCGTCAGCTCCATGGGCGTGAACTTGGGCATTCTTTGTGGTGCCATGGTGTTTGTGGTGCTGGTGCGGTGTGTGTTGTGTAATGTGCAGGGGGTTTGTGGTGGTGGTGGTGGTGGTGGTGGTGGTGTTTGGTGGTGGTGGTGGTGGTGGTTGTGATGTGTGCGTTTCTGTGGTGTGCTGCTGTCCTTGCTGTGTCACTGTGTCCTCTCCTCTCCTCTCTGGTTTGCAATGTAGCAAGGGGTTGTGGTCTGTGGGAGTGCTGCTTTTGTACTCACCTATGTGGGTGTGTCCTCATGGTCTGTTGTTTTCAGGTGTGTTGTGTCTGGGGTTCTGGCCTTTGTATTTTTTGTTTGTCCGGGGGGTGTTTTCGGGATGTGTACTGTGCTTGTGTATTTGTGCGTGCCTTGCTGTGTGGACTTGTTGGCCATGTTGTGTGCTATTGGTTTTGTGTGCGGATGGTTTCTGTGCAGGTACGTTGGCGCCATGGCTTCTGCCGTGTCGATTCTCATCGGCGTTGTTTGCGCTGGCGGGCGGTATATTTGTTGTTTTTCCGCGCTCATGTCGGTGCGATCGTAATTTCACGTGCGGTTTGTCGGCCGTGAGGGCGGGCGGTTTTGTGTTGTCGTGCGTGTTTCCGTCCGTGGCGGGCGGTTTGACTCCGACTCGGACGTTGGCGGGCGGTATTTTGTGTGCTTTTTCCGCCGATGGCGGTTTTCGGTTTGTGTAATCGTAATGGCGTGGTCGGTGTTCAGGCGGTGTGTGCGGGCGGATTTTTGCCGCTTCCATGCCTGGCGGATTTATTTACGCCGGGTATCGTAATGGGCCCCTTACTAATAATTAAAATATTTAAAAATAAATAAATAATAATTTAATTATTAAATAACAATAAATTAATTAACAATACCAATTAATATTTACTTAAAAATAATGACCAATTAATAATTAATTAACAATTAAATTGATGATAAATACAATTAAATAATAATTATTAAAAATTAATTACCAAATAATAATGTAATAAATTATTGATAAATACCAATAAATTATAATCAATCAAATTTAATTACCAATTATTAATTAATGAAGAATAAATTAATTTCCCCCAAAAAATAAAGTATTAAAAAGTTATTACCAATTAATAATTAATTAACAATAAATTAATTATCAATACTCAACAATAAAATAAATAATTACTTAATTACAATTAAATTACTTCCCACCCTATTGCCCTATAACCTCACAACACACTTCAATAATAATGTAATACACTTAATATAATTACCAATTAATCAATTAATAAAATTAATTACCAATTAATAAAAACTAATTACCAATTAATATTTATTTAACATAAAATTAATTATCAATACCAATATATAAAAATAAATAATTACTTAATTACAATTAAATTACTTCCCACCCTATTCCCCTATAAACCCACAACCCGCTACGGTACTAAAACGCATAATTTACTTAAAAAAATATTCCTAATAATTTAATACACTTAATATAATTACCAATTAATCAATTAATAAAATTAATTACCAAATAATAAAAAGTAATTACCAATTAATAATTATTTAACATAAAATTAATTATCAATACCAATAAATAAAAATAAATAATTACTTAATTACAATTAAATTACTTCCCACCCTATTCCCCTATAAACTCACAACCCGCTACGGTACTAAAATGCATAATTTAGTTAAAAAAAATATTCCTAACTTCTAAAAATGTAATACATATATTCTAAAACTAGTACAATAATTACCAAAAAATATAAACACAAACATATAAAATACATAACAGTAATATTAATATCGATATTAGTAACATCGATATTTTTGCTATCGATATTACTAACTTCGATAATAACATAAACGATATTTCTTACCTTCAGGTCGATATTCTGGTCGTCAATATTCTTGATTTCAATATTGTGTCCCTACGATATTTCGAACTCGATATTCTTGTAGGTCGGAATTAAAAAGTCGATATTTAGACTGTTTACTAGAGACAATCAGTCACATGTGTAAATCAATGTATAAAAAATGTTTCATAAGACAGAGAAGCACAAGGTATAGGAGTTACATGACATCCATACTGATAGGCAGTATAGTTTAAAAGTGCTTGATCTGGAGAAGCACAAACTCAGCGTTTGAACTGTAACCCCATGATTGGGAGTTCTGTTTATTAATAAGAATTTATTTCTACTTATTGCAACATTAGAAAAATAAAAGACTGAACAAAAAGTATATTGCTGTAATCTTTACCTTGTAGTATCTCTACACCTCTTTGACAGTCAATAGCTCACTGCTATATATTATGAGTTTAACTTATAAAACTGTAAGTAACACTTACAGAAAAAAGTAACACACTGACCTATTTACTTTGTATTTACTTTGTGATTTGCCTGAGGCAAGGAATGCTAGCAAATGCTTTTAAAACCATAATATACTTGGAACCGGTGCCCCCTACCTGCAGTCAGCACCTGTTGTGGTGGCACTGGTCGCACTGCCCTTGAGTTGGTCCTGATCCCAGTGGAGGCTTTCAATGTCGAAGTATTGTGAAAACTGGCACATAGTACAGGTGTATTTATACATTGTGGTCATCTCATTTAAGTTGCAAACAAACCAATCCTGGCGTATTTGGAGAGACATGTTGGGCATAGCAGTGTGCCAAGGGAAATGTAGCTGATTTAGGGCCATAAGTAGCAATGCTTGGATATCTTTCTATATGTGTTAAATCTGTTCCTGCCTGTGTGCATCCAATGGGCCTGAAGGTGGCGAGGTTTTACTAGCTAACAAAACTATAGTAAGTGTGTTACTAAGGGACCATTTTGCACTATTGTGGTGACATAGCCTGAATCAAAGTATATGGTTATTGCTTCCCCTTCCCCTTGTTTAAGCGCTGGCACTAAAACTACTAGTTCAGCAACCTGATTTAAGTAATGAGGTGGAAACGTTTTCTGGTCTGGTATCCGCAATATATCTGAAGAGTCATGCTGCATGGCTTTGACCACTACTGCATCTATGTGTCTCATTCCTGTGTCCTAATCTACTGTGGAAACCCATCTACAAAATATACAACACTGCCTGGAATGGGGTCTTCTTGTGCTTGGCTACACTAATCTGGAGTATATGTGGCCCAGTCATGGAAATCATCCCCTGTATCTGAAATGAGGTATGCGAATAAGGCAGCTGTGTTGTCTTTATGACACTTAACCACTTTGATGTGAGTCAACTGAGGAGGACATTTGTTTTCTCTCGATGTTTCTTCTTATGCTTGGTTATCATTAGGGCCCTCTGGCTTTGGCCATTTTCGGGGTCTCCCTCTTGGCCTCTTCTGGGCTTGTGCATCTACAACTTGTTTCTGTGAGTGGCGTTTCTTTATATTGCCCTTGGGTCTGCCTCTGAGTCTCTTCTGAATGGGAGAACTGGCAGGTTCCTGACTTTTCTTTGTACTGCCCTTAGGTCTGCCCCTGAGTCTCTTTTGAGTGTGAGGACTGGCAGGCTCCTTGGGCCATGGGTATGTGTGGTATTTAGTAGCCTCGTGCCATTCTGTACAATTGTTTCCTATCTCGTCTTTGTTTTCAGGGTATACCTCAACCAGGTGTTCTACAGGAGACCCCATGGCACTTTGGAGGACCTTGTCTTTTTGTTTAAATATAGAGGTTACACTGGAAAATGCATCAATATATATTCCAATAATAAATCATCCACCTCTCTTTCCCCAACCTCCAAAACCACCCTGCCTCTGACAGGTAGGTAGGCATGTTGAGTTAATACCTGTATTTATTTAAACATTTTATATTCCTAAATTCCTGAATTCTTTCATATGATCATATCCTTCTATTTATTTCTCATTATCCTGGAGATCCACCCGTCTCCTACGCCTTGCATACTTTTCATTAACACAAGCTAGTCTTCCCTTTTTACTCACTTATTCTCATACATTCTTCTAAATAATCCAGTTTCTTTTGGCTGGTGAAACTATAAGCAGAGTCTAATCTAACGTCTTAGACTCTCTACACATTTAGATAATATATTTATATTAAAATGTGATTGCAATCTCAAAAAATGACATACTTTTATACTGCAGTTTTAATGTACTGAGTCCTGCGATAAGAGAATATTCTCAAAGAACTATCGGTATACCCTCAAGATATCCATCTATGTCAATGTAGTATGTTTTAAAAAGTATCCAATTAATTCTTTGGAGCAATTATCTAATCTTCTAAAGTATCTAATGTTATTACATTAATGTATGTTGTCCTTAGACCTAAAGGTGATGTGGTGTCAATTCCTATGTGCTCAAGTATTTCTCCCATTAAGGGATTATTAGGTGGTACTGGCATTGGTAGTCTACTGGGGTCAATGCCGTTAGAAAAAACCTACAACCTTACTGTTATAAAGATGGACAATTAATTCACGGACCTGTTGTGATTGACTACCTATGTACCCTTGAGACAATTGTCTAAATAAAATCCTTTTCTAGAATTTTACAATATTTCTCACAAAATGGGGCGTGGCTTGGCACGCGGCAAGATGGCCGCACTGTAGTGTAGCTCTGCTGGGCGCCGCAATAATCCTGCATTTATCCTGCTCCTAACTCGCCGATCGACAGTGATTTTAGAGCGGCTGTGCATGCTGATGCCAGGGGCGACCCAGCGGTGAAGTTGGTGGCTGCGGACTCGACCACAGAGCCCATGAAACACTCGTTGGACGCTCCGCCCGCGGCCATGATGGCGGCTAAACGGCTGCAGGCGAGCGACTCTAGCTGAATGCTGGGCCCGAGGTGCGGAGCCTATAACAACGCCCTGAGCCGTGCTGAGACCTGCGGCGACTGCCGCTGACACAGTGAGCCGAGCGCTGCCCCGTCCGGGGAGTGTTCCCGTCTCCATCTGCTCAGGCCGGCGGACCTGGGGGCGGGCGCACGCACGCTGGAGCCGGAGTGAGTTCGTGGACGCTGGCACGCGAGGGTCCGGCTCCGGGCTGGGCCTATGTGGGGAGGCGGAGGTCGACCTTTATGCCCATGAGACATCTCGGACCTGAGTGATGGACGGCTGGGTCCGGCACATAATAGTGCCCACGACATCAGCTGCTGCGGTGGGGGGCACCGCAAACCGAGGTGATACAGTGGGCGGCGAATGGGCCGTGAGCTACTTGACCTGCTCCAACATCATAGCTCCGACACCTCGTCATCCCGGATCAGCCTGCATTGGTGAGAGTGTTCCGCTTTTTTCCTATTGCAAGGGCGCTAAACCAGGGAGTTCTATAGACCTGCCCTGACCTTGCGGCGCTCTGGGTGTTCGTGGCCTGTTGTTGCTGCATCGGCGTACTGTCTCTCGGCCCTGAGTCGCCTACTGGCATTTCTGCCATTGCTATGGTCTTCTGCGGCGCACTATAGCTGACAACCGCGACGGGGATTAGGCCGGACTGAGCTGACTGCTGCAGTGAGCGGGTGGTGAAGGGTGCATTTCCAGAGCTCCTCACTCCAAGACTTGAGAGGTGTGCTTGAACAACTGATTGTGCTGCTTTGGTCGCTACTGGTGCTGCTGCAGGGTTACTGTACACTCTGCGCTGGGTCATCGTGCTGCTTGCTCTGCATGCCGGAGCCCCCGCTGGCCACAGTCTGAGGGGCCTTTGCTGCTTTGTACCACGTGTCGGAACGCCACTCGGCCCTACAGCCCTTTGGAACTGCAGCCGAGACTGCGGTAACGTGCCTCTCTCCCCTCGACATCATGGGCAAAACAGAGAAAAATCAGCCCAGGCTGACCTTCGACCTACGTAAGGGCGGTAAGCCTTCACAGTCAGCTGCCTCGGACTCGGAGCTGGACTCCGCTACCCAGGCCCCTACAGCTCTGGAAAAAACTCTGTCCGCAATCCAGGCCAGTCTGCACTTCCATTGACGGCAAAATCGAGGCTCTTAACGGCCGTATGGACCACTCCTCCTCAAAGCTAGACAAGCAGGCGGCGAGGCTTGGTGAGGCTGAACAGCGTATTTCGGATACCGAAGATGGCCTGCAACAAGTTGCCGCCAAGACCACGGACATTGAAAAATTACTGGCGAAATACGAGCAAAAAATGAGGACATTGAAGCGCGCTCTAGGCGCAACAATGTGCGTATTTTAGGCCTGCTGGAATCCACGAATGTTGGACGCCTGGAGGACTACGTCGAGTCTATGCTCCGAGATATTTGTGGGGCCGACAATCTCTCCAATATGTTTGCCGTTGAGCGGGCTCATAGATCATTGGCGGCACACCCGCCGCCCGGTATCCCCCCACGGCCGATCATCACACGACTATTGAACTTCAGGGACCGAGATACAGTATTGCGCATCAGTCGTCAGAAGGGCACCATCGACTATCAAGGCAATGTCTTATCATTTTATCCCGACTTCACGACCACGGTCCAGGCTGCGCGGAAGGAGTTTCAGGGGGTCAAAAAATTGCTAATGCAAGAGCAAATTCACTACGCCATGCTCTACCCGGCGCGCCTACGCATAGATGCAGGGGACAACGCCAAGACTTTTACGAACCCGAAACTGGCTATGGACTATGCCAAATCTCTACGACGCAACCAACACTCCCCAGCCCACACCTCTGATGTGGATGATTGATTAAAAGTCGCACTCTGGACCCTTGATGACCTACTCCGTAGACGAGGGCATATCACTAGTTAATGTTTTTATAGTATACTGTTGCACAGCTTGTTGGTTCTTGAGTCTGACCTGGACTCCTGTCAATTCATATAACGAAATGAATGTCTGTGATCTGTTGTTTTAATGATGATCTCTACAACGAATCCGCATATTCAGGCCTTCCCACCGAAGACACGTAGGGTGGGACTCCTTTACGTTTGTAGGTCTGGATGAGATTGGTATATGAGATTGGTATCTTTGGTTCATCGCAGCTCCTGTTTTCACTAAGTTGTTGGACATTTCATTAATGCCCCTGCTCTCTCTGCCGATAGCCATGTTTCTCCCCCCTTTTTTAGGTCTGAATAGATAGATCGTATACCGGAGATTTCCAAATTAAGACGGCGGCCCCCTCCCGCCTTCACCTGGGAGTGGTTTGTGCTGCTACGTCCCCCCAATGGGTGTACCCCTCACTGAGTACTATTGTATTTTTTTCTTTTTTGGATTGTTTGAGTTAGTGGGATATGTCTTTGGCAAATTGGGGTTGCTAAAGTGGGTGGGGGGAGGGGAAGGTTCATTGTTTTATGTAGTTGTAGATACTGTGATCGGATTACATGCCATAGTCAGAGTCTTCATTACTGTCCGCATTGCCTATCAACAGTCGAACACTCAGAGAATGTTGAACATTTCCAGGGCTGACAATGGGTGAAGCGTATAAATGCCTAACGTGGAACATCCGCGGTCTTAACACCCCCAAGAAAGTTCGTCAGGTGCTGTCATATCTAGATAGACACGCGGTCCAAATCGCCTTACTGCAAGAATCACATTTGAGCAAAGTCACAGAAGCTAAAATAGCTCACAAGTGGGCAGGTTTCCGATTGGCATCATCCTACTCTAACTATTCCAGAGGGGTGCTCATTCTAATCAAGAAGGGTGTATTGTTCCTGCCTATACATACTCGCATAGAAACGGAGGGTCGCTGGGCCATGGTGCAGGGCAAATTAGGTATGACAATGCTAACACTTATTAACATATATGGGGCGGTGGTGGATGACCCAACACCTTTCATACACATGCTTAAATACTACGATCATGGCCTGAATCCGCTGTCCTATGGGGAGGCGATTTCAATACCCACCTTAACCCCCACGTTGATAAATCTAATCCATCAGGCGCACGTACTGTCAAGGTAGCTCAATGTGTTCGTGAGGTCATGGCAGAAATGGGTTTGGTCGATGTTTGGTGCTTGCGTAATGCAGAGGTTCAGGAGGGTACACATGTCACCCCTGCGTACAATAGCTGGTCCCGCCTGGATTACTGGCTACTGAATGAGGAAGCTAACGGGTGGGTCACACACGTACACAATCTACCGCGCACTCTCTCGGATCATAACCCCGTCTGTTTAAGTATTCGGATCCCCGCAAACCCACACCGCCCCTTCACCTGGCGATTCCGTGCCGAGGCACTACTTGATCCTACATACAATGAGGCCGTCAGAACAGCTATTATCCAATATTTCGAATTGAATGTGGGCTCAGTGGAAAGTCAGGCCACACTTTGGGAGGCATTTAAAGTGACAATACGGGGGGTGTGTATCAGTACCACGTCGGGGATTCTGAAAGATATTAGGGGTCAACTATCTAAAATAGAGAAGGCTTTAGGCGAGCTTGAGACGCAGTATTTGACCACACCATCTGCAAAGTCGCTAGCTCGCGTCCACGAACTTCTGGCAGAATACGATAAGTTGGCCGAATGAGAGGCACGTTATATCGCACGTCGCCACGTGGCCCGAGCGTATGGGAAAGGCGGCCGACCTGGTAGGAACCTGGCCTCTAAATTGTGATCCCGATCTGAGTACCAGCAGATTGTTAAAATAGCTGATGACCACGGGGAAGAATATTTCACTCCTCAAGCAATAGTTGGTCAATTTTGAAACTGTTACGCGGAAATGTACACCACACGGGGGGGATGGATGACGCGGCGCTAGACGACTATTTATCAGACATAGCCTGCGCTTGGCTGTCGGATGCCCACCGTGAGTATCTGAGTCAGCCTATAGATGACACTGATGTTAGAGACGCTATTCTTTCTCTTCCAAACAACAAGGCCCCTGGGCCAGATGGCCTCACAGCTGAATTCTATAAAACTTATGCAGATCTCCTTGTTCCTCATCTCTTAGAAATGTATGCTGAGGCTCATGAGTCCTGGATTTTACCCCCCTCTCTTAGACAAGCCTTGATTATCACTCTTCTTAAAAAAGATAAACCACCTGAGCTCTGCGAGTCTTATCGCCCCCTATCATTGATAAATCTGGATGCCAAAATATTAGCGAAGATCCTGGCCACAAAAATTCAACCCTTGATGCCCCTTCTTGTGCTCCCTGACCAGTCCGGGTTTATCCCAGAGCGATCCACCTCCCACAATTTACGTACCATATTTGCTATGTTCCATGTTCTTAATCCCGAACTGCCAGCGGCGGCTGTCATGCTCGACGCGGCCAAAGCGTTTGACTCTATTGAGTGGAGTTATATGCTTCGCATATTGCAAAGAATAGGGATCCCGAACGTTCTGACGAGGTGGATACAGATCTTATACACGGACACTTCAGCAAGGGTACGAGTGGGCGGACTCACCTCGGAGCCTTTTAAAATCGAATGTGGCACCAGACAGGGATGCCCCTTGTCCCCCCTCCTATTCGCCCTTGTGTTGGAACCATTAGCCTGTAAAATCCGCCAACAGCATAGAAAGTCGGCTCTCAATTTTAATCACAGACCTGTCGGCATTTCAATGTATGCAGATGATATGGTTCTTTTCATTCGTGACCCTCAGCAATATTTGTCCCCAGTTCTCCGAGAATATGTTAGATTTGGCCTCTTTTCTGGACTCATGATTAACTGGGCGAAATCGGTTATTATCCCACTGACGACAGTCACATCTTCGCCCCAATTGGAATACCCCCTGGTGTGGACGGCTGACCCGGTTAAATATCTAGGCATCTGGGTGCATCGCGACCCCGACGTCGTCGTCAAGGAGAACTACGGCTGAGCTTACAGCACTTTAGTACAACAGTGGATAAGTGGTTACATCTCCCGCTCTCCCTGGCGGATCGCATTGCAGTAATTAAAATGGTCATCCTTCCCCGATTTTTATATCTTTTTTGTACCATCCCGATCAAACTCACCAAACATTTTTTTACGCAAGTGAAGACTCAACTCTTGAGATTGGTGTGGGGCGCCGGGCAGCCCAGAATCAGCTGGGACACACTGACACTCTCCTATGACAAAGGAGGCTTTGCCGCACCGGATTTCTATGTGTACTATCTCTGCGCGCAGGCCCACTATGCCTACTATTGGTGCAGGACACATGACTTCATACCACACGTGGCAGTCGAGGATGGTGATGCACATCCCATACCACTTGCGAGCGTCCTAACTCATACTCACAGACACACGCCAAAACCAGAAATAAATACCATTGACACTACTATTGCTGCCTGGCAGGCGATTGGTAAACGGGCCGCAAACTCCCCTTATATGCGCCTGCCTTGCCCTTGGCCTACCACGCGACCCTATCCGTCACTCAGGAAATAGGGCCCGTGACCTCTTTAAAAACGCTGGTATTACACATATGCGCGATCTCTATCCCAAGGACAGCTACATCACGGGGAGCGATCTGGAATATGTTCAAAATCCCACGTTCCTTTTTCAGTATTCATGTTACCGTCTAAAACGTGCGATTAAAGATCACTACCCCGACTTCCCTGCGGAGCCCGCCGCACTTCACTCATTGCAACTTCTACTAGTAGCCCCAACCAGGAAAAAGCTGATTACTAAGTTATATAGATCTGTGCAGGAGGAGACGGTGCGAGGGCCGGATAAAAGTCTTGCGCGCTGGAATACTATATTAGATCCCCAGATCACTTTGAAAGAATGGGAGCAAATTTGTATGTTAACGGGTCGCCTCACACCTAATGGCAATCTACGCATTATTCACTTTAAATTCCTCCACCAAACGTATCACACCCCTGTCAAATTATTCAAAATGGGCCTTAGAGAAACTGACCAATGTAAACGTTGTGGGCAATCTAACGCTGGTTTTCTCCATCTCGCATGACAATGTCGACTGGTTTTGAAATATTGGGAGGAGGTAGCGGAACGCATACAAGTTATGACAGGTAGCGTTTTACAATGCACACCCCTGGAGTGCTTGCTTGGTTACGTCCCCCAGCTGAAAGCCACTCTGGGTAGGTTTGTTAGAGTGGCCCTTTTGCTCGCCAAGAGGCGGATTATGTTCACTTGGGACAGTAAACTTGCTCCGAAAATTGGTGAATGGATCACAGATCTGGTGTACTGTCGTGAACAGTTGGTTTTGTATGCTGAGGAACTGCCTGTGACATCTCGGCCTAACGACATCTGGGAACCGCTAAAACACTACCTATTGCTCCAAGCCCACAATGAAAATGTGTGACCGGAGTGTTCATTTGTAATATTGTATTGTCATATTACGCTGAGTGTAAGAAGCGACTTGCTGTAGTAGGACGGTAACACCGAATGTACTGCAAATCTGATCACACAGTTTATCTTTAACTTTTGTTGTTGTTTTTCTTTGTTATTATTGATTTAGTATATACTGCCCTGCATGGCGGTTCTGTTGGTATTGTATTGAAGAAAATAAATAAATAGAAATTAAAAAAAATATTTCTCACAAAATATGAAATCCTAACTACATAACATAAACAACATACAACTACAACATGACATTAATCTGTGTCCACACTGCAATTCATATTTACATAAACATGTTAATATATTGTAAAACTACTCATCTATTCTAAAATTACCTATTATTCTAAAACTACTTACTATTCTAAAAGCTACTTACTAGGGCAAAAAGCTACTACTGCTGGTCACTTCTCCTGGACTCACACGGAGGACTTTCACTGTCTGTAACTAAAAACTGTGACTTCCAGGCATAAGGCCTGGGACGACTTGAGTGTACTGCCTGCCTTGACCACTTCTAACTACTTTTAGTCAGGTCCCCTAGTACCTTCCGGACTTACCACCGGAACTCCCAGAGAAATGAGAAGACCTTGTTACAGGCGTCTTCTTACCTTCTTTTAGTTGCGCAAATCAGTCAATAGGACAGGAGGTATTTCAGGATATGGCAGCAGGTGAGAAAAAGTGGAACTCCTGGCTCAGGAACTCGCCAATATGTTGGAGGGAAATCTATTGAGCAAACACCAAGAACAGCAAGTTGACAATACAATATGGATTTATTACAATACTGTAGTGAGGATCAGTCACTACAGGAGAGATCAGTTCACCTCAAAGGAGATGCAACTTGATGTCTCTCCTCTTAGCTCAGAATCAGCTCTATTTATTCTTCCAAACCACAGAGGAAAAGGTCACAAGTTGACCATTGACGTAAGCAATGTTCACACAGGACATACAAGGTGGCATCAGTAGATGTAGCAATTTCTCGGAAACAGATGCGCATGTAGGTGGGCCTAGCCTCACATGATGAGTGTGGAAACCCCCCAATGGATTTCGGTTTTCGGAATCTAAGTGGAGCAAAGATATCTTTATTTAACTGCACAGCGCATGGTTATGTCCTGCTCAACCCCTATTGGCCAAGCTTATCTAACCTTTTGTATGTGGTTTCTTCCATCAAGCCATCTAGCTGGTTAGGTGTGAAGCTGTGGTTTTCAACAGAAGCGGAGAACGTCGTGTAAGTGTGACATGTGGTTTTCAATTGAAGCGAGTGACCAGCTATCTGACCTGTAGGTGTGATCTCGGCAGAAGCGTAGACATGTGCGCCAGTATGTACTAAGGCAGGATGTGCACCTGGTATTAAGTGTTTAAGCTTAAAGGTGTAAGAAACCGCAGCGCTTCTAAGGAAGCAGGCTCTTATGTGATTGGTGCATTTTGGCCCGTCTCTCTAGCAAATGGAACTTGTGGGAACCTATTTTTGCAGTTTCTACTTAAGTCAGGAAGAAGACAAGGTCTATGCTTCATGCAGTAGCTCAACTTGCTAACCGCAAGCTATTTCCTGACCCTGCAGGCTACTTCCTGACATTTGAACGAACTGTGTGACCTGATTAATTCAGCTAAACTCTTTGGGGCCGATTCCGATTCGGGACGGAAAACATACCGACCGACTCGGTACGGGAATTTAGTCCGACCGACACGTACCGGCGCTGCCCGACCCGGGTAGTACGATGAAATGCATGTGAATCACGACCGAGTCGTACGTAACACAAGCCGAACGACCGAACCGGACGGAAACAAGCTATCCGGCCGGGAAACCACGCGAATCGCACCGACCGACGCGCACCAGGAATGAACAGGAACGAAACGTACCCGCGAACTCCGACCCGCGCAGTACGATGCAATGCGTGGAAAACCAGACCGAGTCGCACGGAGCTCAAGCCGTACGACCGACACGCATACAAAAGCCAGCCGAACCAACACAATACTCCGCGACCGACGCGTACGCCGCACAATAAACCTAGCTGAAACACAGCGGGAACGACTCGGAGAAGCTCGCACGAGACAACTGCAGCGTCCTACTCGGTCAGAAGAACGTCTCCTACATGCACAAAAATTACAAAGGAAAAAATACAAAAAAAGAGGGCCTAACAAGCAATGACAAAGTCAATAAATACAGGGGGAAAAAAACATGGAACAAGGACACATCCCCAACTCCACCTATATAAAGGCCACAAATCCCTACCATGATCCTTTGCAAATTCCACTGACCTGCCAGCACAGAACACCATCAGACAGCAACCACAGACACACTCACAGCTCATCCATCACACAAGCCACACACCATTAGCACCTCAACAAATAGCACCCTCACATACACCCAGCAAAACCTACACTCACCCACCCTCACTTGCACACACACACACATCAATCACCACCGCCACCCATCACCATGCCCCCAAAGAAGAATCATAAGTTCCTAGATAGTGAATTGGAAGTCCTGGTAGACGAGATCCTCAGGGTAGAGCCACAGTTGTTTGGTACATTGGTCCAACAGACCCCCATGGCGCAGAAAACCAAGATGTGGGAGAGGGTCGTTGACAGGGTCAACGCACAATCACCATGCTTGCGCACAAAGGAAGACATCCAGAACAGGTGGTATGATGTGCGCAGGAGGGTCAGGGACCTACTGAAGAAGGATTACATCGTGAGTCAGAGCACCGGCAGTGGCCCTCCTGCCAAACCACTATACCTCAGGCCCTGGGAGGAGAAGGTGCGGGCCATCCTACCACCAGTGAGCGTACATGGACTAACAAACATCCCAGAGCCTGGTGAGTACACAACAAATATACACAATATGGTGTGACTATACACACACATCACTGTCAAGGGGATAGTCAAACCATGCACCCTTAGCAAATCCACAGCAACCAAAAGATAATCATCCCAAGATGTGAATGCCAGTCAGACAAACACAATACCTGCCATCTCATAGTGATATGTAACTGTGTCATGACATGTACAAACCTAACAACAAATAGAGCAAGGCAGTGGCACAAATATAACCAACAAACACTGTCAGATATTTTGCCACCACTAGAACACCACCTCACAGGGAAGCTCACCGAAAGGAAGGAATTCTGTGTATGCTGGTGAAGTCAGTGTAGCCAATAGCATGATGGGAGTGGTAGTCACAGATATTGGTCACCCTCACAATTGGCCCATCAACACCACCCTGAACCATGCTCACATCACAGGGAGTGGAAAAGAAATGACAAGATGGCTGACACTGGGTACTGCTGTGGGGAGCACAAGGCCCTGCTGTGAACTGTGCACCAACAAACAGCAGGACACCACTGTCAGCCATCTTGCCATTGCTGTCACACTCACACACAGTGAAGTCGACTCAAAAGGAAGGAAGTATGGGCATGCTGGGAAGGGGGGTGTAGGCAATAGCATGATGGGAGTGGTAGTCACAGCTCAACATCCCCCACCCACATGGCCCAGCAAGCTAGCACTGAAGCATGCACACCTCACAGGGAGTGAAAAGCCACTTCAAAGATGTCTGACACTGGCCTCAGCTGTGGAGATCACAAGGCCCTGCTGGGAACTGGGCACCAACTAACAACAGGACCACATTGTCAGCCATCTTGCCATTGCTGTCACACTCACACACAGTGAAGTCCACTCAAAAGGAAGGAAGTATGGGCATGCTGGGAAGGGGGGTGTAGGCAATAGCATGATGGGAGTGGTAGTCACAGCTCAACATCCCCCACCCACATGGCCCAGCAAGCTAGCACTGAAGCATGCACACCTCACAGGGAGTGAAAAGCCACTTCAAAGATGTCTGACACTGGCCTCAGCTGTGGAGATCACAAGGCCCTGCTGGGAACTGGGCACCAACTAACAACAGGACCACATTGTCAGCCATCTTGCCATTGCTGTCACACTCACACACAGTGAAGTCCACTCAAAAGGAAGGAAGTATGGGCATGCTGGGAAGGGGGGTGTAGGCAATAGCATGATGGGAGTTGTAGTCACAGATATTGGTCACCCTCACAATTGGCCCATCAACACCACTCTGAACCATGCTCACATCGCAGGGAGTGGAAAGGACTGACAAGATGGCTGACACTGGGTACTGCTGTGGGGAGCACAATGCCCTGCTGGGAACTGTGCAACAACCAACAGCAGGACACCACTGACTGACATCCTGAAAGCCAACTTGCACTCCCTGCAATGGAAGCATGTTCCATGGTGGGATATCTGGCTGGGTGGGAAGGAGGACTGACAGCACTGACCATAGTCACAAGCAGCTCTCCTCACACACCCCCTTAACACTAACTCCACATAACCCACCTGGGAGAATGCAATGCCTCACACTCTAATTGAAGATCCCACAAAGAACCACCACCCTGGGTTATGCTGTGTGAAGCACAGGGACACTCTTGGGACTTGTAGCCAAACAATCGCCAGGACAACACTGTCAGCCATCCTGTCAGCACAGGCACACTACCCCACAGGGAAGCAGAGTCAAAAGGAAGGAAGTATGTGCATGCTGGGATGGGGTGGTGTAGGCAATAGCATGATGGGAGTGGTAGTCACAGCTCAACATCCCCCACCCACATGGCCCAGCAAGCTCACACTGAAGCATGCACACCTCACAGGGAGTGAAAAGCCATATCAAAGATGTCTGACAATGGTGCTCTGTTGTGGGGAGTACCAGGCCCTGCTGGGACCTGTGCACCAACCAACAGCAGGACACCACTGAATGACATCCCGAGAGTCAAC
The DNA here is from genome assembly GCA_963921515.1 of Calotriton arnoldi. Taxonomy (NCBI): domain Eukaryota; kingdom Metazoa; phylum Chordata; class Amphibia; order Caudata; family Salamandridae; genus Calotriton; species Calotriton arnoldi. Next base: position 1,195,185 of record CAWUFW010001162.1, read on the forward strand.
CTGAACCCACTGCTAGGGTGGCATGCTTCATGGTGGGATAACTGGGCTGGGTGGAGAAGGCGGGCCGGATGTCCACCAAATACAACCAATGCTGGCCATGCACACACCTCAACATTCACATTGAAATGCCTCAGGTGAGCAGGACAATGTGCTACACCAATATCAACCTCTTACTGTGACAACTTAGGACAATGCAATGTACAGGCCCGCATCCAGAGGTACAGTCACAACTGTCAGGTGTGTGAACCATTGATGCCTGTAGAAATATAACATACATTGTGTGAATATTCCAAAAACAGGTGATGATGGGGACACAGCAGCAGGCGAGGAGGAGTCCCTGTCCCAAGCTCCGGGGGACACTGAGCCCACTGGTGTGGAACAGCCTCTGGCCACCTCGGATGGCGAAGACCTACCTGGCCCCTCCAGCGTGAGTCATCATGCAGCACCAGCAGGACCAACATCTGCACCCCCTGCACCCACTCCTCCAACAACTGCCAACACACAGACCACCCCCGCCGACACGCCAGACCAAGGACCACCAATGACAACAGCACAGGGACCCTGGCCCAACGTCGAGCTACGGACAATGAGCCCAGTAACAACCCCAAAGGGGGCCTAGGGTCACCTGTGCGTGCCACCGCAGGTCCCGCACGTGTCGCCAGGGGTGGTGGGAGGGGTGGTAGACATAGGTCGCTGTGTGCAGAGGGGTCTGGACTGCATGATGACCCACAACTGGCACACATTGCTGAGGTGTACCAGAATAGCACCGGAGAGGTCAGCCAGGTAGTGGGGATCCTCAAGGACATTCAACAGCAGCAGGCTGCCCATCATGCCCGCTTGGACTCCCACATGTCCCGTGTTGAGACACACATGTCTCGCATGGAGTCCAAGTGGGACACATGGCAAGAACTGACAGCGGTGCATAGGGACATATTCACATGGCTCCGCCAGAATAGCACCAACATGGCCACATCTCCCTGTGTGGCCACAACATCTGGTGCTGCAACAACTGCAAGTGCCACAGGGAGGGAGGAGGACTCTGGCGGAGAGTCCCCTGCACCCCAGCAGCCTGCACGTGAGGGTCGCCCCCCAAAGAAGAGGGGTCGTCCGAGGAAGGAAAACTGAGAGGTCGATGGCCATGTACATCCCCCAGGAAGCCAACACCTGTACTGGAAATTCTCCTTTGTGTGCTAACTGTTCACCCTGTAGAATGCAACACAACTCTCCCACATGACATGGGGAGTTTAAGTTGGACCAATGTATCAGATGACTGTGGACTTTACTCAGGACATTTCTGCTACCAACACTTCCAACTCATCTAGGAACTTTGGATCACAATCCCAATGTACAGCACCCACCATCCTGTGCACTATACTTACACATGTATGTTAATAAAATCACTAATACACCATACTTGCCTCTGTTGTGATTCCAACGTGGTGACTGTCATGGGGATGATGATCTGCTAAATTACACTGTGTATGCTAACTGCTACAGCAAGTACAACACCGTCATGTGAGTCATGGTGACGTGACACATATGAGGGAGGCACACCACTAGGGCTACACAACACAGGGACACCAGGCCCATCAGACTCATCGCCTACACTGATGTTGCCGGGAAATACTGTGGAATGCACAGACACCACACCTATTCAGAGTCTGTGTTAACTAGCCCACAGGTGCAGTAAGCAAATGTCAGTCAGATGTGTGACCACAGACAACGCACATCCCAAAGTGAAGCACAGGTTTATTACACATTTGCAACATGTTGTTTCCACTACAAATGCAAGGTAATCCCACGTGGCAGTGGCCACACAGTCAAAAAGTGCAGAGGATATGAAGTCCAGGGGTGTGTGGCACATCACCTGTAGGGAAACAACTGCTGCCACCCTGAAAGCTGAATCATGGTGTCGGGGGATCCAAGTTGACCAAACAACTCCGTAAGCACCCTGTGAAGGACAGACATGACACACAGTCAAAACCACTGAAGAACAGGACAGAACTGCAATACTCATGCCCAATACATGTCACAAGATAACTACACAAAACCAAGTTAGCATGTCAACACTGTTGGGGAGTACAGACCACCTGTAAGGACACATGGCTGCACGCATCCAGTCAAGTAGCACATGGCCACACTCAAACAGCACCAGAGCACCACCCACACATATCATGCAAACTCACATCATTGACATGACAATTCTCTGGATACTCACATTCAGCTGAAGAAGTTGGTGATGAGCTGTGTGCGCACATCACCATCATCACTGGCATCGTGGCCCAGGCCAGGATCCTCCACAGGTGGCGGACGTTGGTCATCGTCATCCAGGATGAGAGGCAACTCCTTCCGCACTGCCAGGTTGTGTAGCATGCAGCAGACGATGACAATCTTGCACACCTTTGCCTGGGCATATGGGAGGGCCCCTCCTGTCTTGTCCAGGCAGCGGAAGCGGCTCTTCAGGAGACCAAATGTCCGCTCGATCACTCTCCTGGTCCGACCATGTGCCTCATTGTAGCGCATCTGGGCTGGTGTCACAGGGTTCCTGAGGGGTGTCAGCAACCACGGCATGTTGGGGTATCCGGAGTCACCTACAGACAGACAATTGCACATTAGCTGAGTACGAAAAGTGGGCGGAATACAACATAGCAGAACACACACAATGGTACAAAGTCAGTACACACCGACAAGCCAGGCACGCTGGTTCTGCATCTGTGACATCATCCTCGGGATGCGACTACTCCTCATCACGTAGGCATCGTGTGCCGAACCGGGGAAATGGGCACACACATGTGTGATGCACATATCTGCAAGACATACCACCAGAGCATTGATCGAATGATAATGTTTGCGGTTCCGGTATGCCTGCTCATGTGCCTATGGTGGTACCAAAGCCACATGTGTCCCATCAATGGAGTCAATTACATGTGGCATCCTCCCCAGGGCATAGAAGTCACTCTTAACGTCAGTGAGTTGTCGACGTTTGGGGAAATAGATGTACTGGTTCAGGTTCCTCAACATAGCCTCCAAAACATCGCGTAGCACACGGCTGAACATAGTCTGTGACATCCCACCACCAGTCGCCACAGTGTGTTGGAAGGTACCGGTGGCAAAGAAGTGTAGGGCTGCCATCACCTTCACCTTGGGGGTCAGCGCTGTAGGGTATGGGCGGCCAGGTTGCAAATGTGGGGCCAACTGCACCGCCAATTCCTCGATCTGCGCCCTGTTGAAGCGGTACCGGCGGATGCAGTCACGTTCTACCATCGTTGCAAGGTCTGGGAATGGTCTACGGACAGCTGGTGCCCTGCAGTGCATAGGTGAAGAAAGAAAGATTGTCAGTCACCCCACATATGTGCCATTGACCATACTCAATATCACATGATACATCATCACGAGACACAAGTACCTGATGTGTGTGCCGTTCTGAATGGACAGATATGGCATCTACATGGCCAACATCTAACATCACAGTTCTACATGTGGTGACAACAAGTTCCAGGTTCTGCAATGGGAAATCAGGCATCACAGCTCATTGACAGGTAGATTTCCAGGGACCCTGTATTGCCACATGGACACTGGCATGACATGGCGCATCATGTACACGCAAGATAAACAACCATGACTCCCACAGGTAGTGGCCCCTGTTGCCTCTGCAGGACAGACATGGACGTCTGTGACACACACACGCACAACATCAAAGTCCATGCACAAACAACGTGGATGTGGAGACTGTCTCCCATTGTGCACATGGAATCAGAGACATTGGAAACACAACATGCACACAGACTGTGGAGGGCCATCACAATTGTGGCAATGGGTCACCCTGTGACGTACTTACCTTCCCACATGGGACTCTGGGGGTATGTGACATGACATACACATACACAACCTGGAAATGTGACCATGCCACATGCTCTGAAATGAACAGTTGCACATCACAGTGGTCATGTGCACAACACACACAGGATCCTGTCCCCATGAACACGTGCACAGCCTGGGAGTGGCTGCCCCCAAGTGCCACCCCAAAGACCACATGTTGACCCCCATACACAGAAAAGGTGATGCAGCCTCACATGCCTTAGGATACAGTGTGGACAGGCTGTGGTGTTGTAGGTGTGCCCCTGAGTCCCTGGCAAATATATGTGGCTGGCATACGTTCACCAGTGACAAGCATGGTGACAAATGCGAGTGACCTGTACAGGGACGCGTCGTACAGCAATGGACCGATCGGTGTGCACGCACTGGCCATTGAATCTGTTGTGAGCGGGTACGCGTTGTACTGCAATGGACCGATCGGTGTGCACGCACTGGCCATTGAATCTGTTGTGAGCGGGTACGCGTTGTTTCCCGGAATACGCGTCGTACAGCAATGGACCGATCGGTGTGCACGCACTGGCCATTGAATCTGTTGTGAGCGGGTACGCGTTGTACAGCAATGGACCGATCGGTGTGCACGCACTGGCCATTGAATCTGTTGTGAGAGGGTACGCGTTGTACAGCAATGGACCGATCGGTGTGCACGCATTGGACATTGCATTTGATGTGAGCGTGTATGCGTTGTCTTTTGAAATACGCGTTGTACAGCAATGGTCCGGACGGTGCGCATGCATTGGCTAGGGCCTGGCATGGCAACGGACGCGTTTTCGAAGCTGTAACGAGTCTGATGCAGTGAATTCAGTTGGCCAGCCACAACAATGTTGCAAAAACATAGGTGTCATGAAGTTTAACTTTTGAAGGATGCTGTGGGCGTGTATAAGTGGTGCAATTCCATGGATTGGCCAGATTCAGAAGATGCAAACGACTTGGACCTATCACT